>CM073132.1:18860865-19460865 GCA_037039145.1 Fundulus diaphanus | reverse complement strand
CGCTGAGCAATGTTTCAATGAAAACAAATTAAATGTAACGCCTACTCCCATCCAAAAATCATTAATAGGGTTTGGGAAGGGAAATGTGAAGAATCATAAAGACACATGCTTGAGTTTAGTGTCTTTATTTTGTCAAAATTTGGATAGGGCTAAAACAAATATATCCTGGGCTAAAAAAAAAAAAGACCAAAAATGGCAGATCAGAAAAACAAGAATACGATATAAGCATTCAGTTAGTGATATTCTGCTCTAAGCCCTGTGCTTCAAGCAAAATCAAAGTTGCACATGTGCAACTGGAAATGGCCTGTTGGAAAACATTATTTTCTATTGAATTCAGTGAAGGTTAAAGCTTGACTTTACAATCCATTATTTGTCAGCATTACAGATGCCGTTTAAAGGTTCAATAACATCCTAAGCAGAACATTTTCGTGAACATCTCTGACGCAGACAACTAACGCTGGAGTTTGGCTGACACAGAAAAACAATACCGGATTTTAGTTTGACACCCCTGATCGCTTTGCCAGATTAGGCTCCACTTCCATGTGCTTCACCGCCATGTTTCACATACAGATTCTGTGCAGGTCAAAGGAAACCGTGCTTATCTGTGCTGTGCAAATAGCAGCAAGGCCATGCAGCTCTGCTCCATTCGCTGGTTCCACGGGCCTGGTAAGGTGCAGGCAGACGGCTGAGAGCGGGACACCTGTTCATCCTGCGACTAGAAGCAGATGGTCCACATGGCTCCTGCTCCCCAAGGGCAAAACCTGTCAGCTGAGCCCCAATTAGGCAGTCCGAGTCAGAGAAGAGCTGAGGGGGTGGGGGTGCCGGTGCTGAATATATGCTCACCAGGAAATTACCCTGATGGAGAAATGATGTGAGAAAGCAGCAAAAGTAAATTCAGAAAAGTGATTTAGTTTGGTTCAATTTTCTCTTTCAGCCAAATGTGTTTCAACTAACTCCACTGGTTTCTGGTGTCAGGGTACATATTAATGTTTCAAAACTGCTGAAAATGTAAGTAAGGAGATGTGTAGCCGCACATCCAGGTGGATGTGGGGCTGCACACTGCTGCTCCGCTGGCTGAAAGAAGGCTGCTGGACTTTCTTATGACAAAACCAACTTCTCCTGTTTGGAAGTATTTCCTGTCACAAAACACATGGACAATCATAGACTGTAAAGTAAAGAAGCACACCGTTGTGAATGTAACTATCATTGGCAAGATACAAGTGGCATGTCTATAAAGCAGCCGGCTGCAGGCTTGCTAGCAGAGCAAAAAGCCTGTCCAATCAACAAGCTAACATCTTTTTCTTTTAACCATTATGTAAATGTCTTCATACGGTCAAAACATGCTACTTTCCTTCAAGATTATATATAGTTTGAGCATCAGCCATCAGTAATAACTGGCAGTGTGTCTTTTTCATCTTGCATCACATCCTGTTCCCCTCCGTTTGAAATTGAAAAATAACTTTGGCAAACTTCACAAAAAGCTCTCTGAGAATCACCTTTCTCTGGCCTCACCCAGTTAAAAACTGTTCCCCGGTCTTTGTAACACCATTTCCCTTATTTTGACATAGTTTCCTTAATATACTGTATGCATCAAAATCCTTTTCGTTTTACTTTTTAAGCATCCTGGTGCACAGCTGCTCATGAAGTGTAACACTCCATATTTTCATTGACAGCTGATGCAGCTCTCATTCACAATGACTGCAACTCTGCCTTGTCATGAGGCTCAGAGACAGGAGGACCCAGAATTCGACCAGACAACCGAGGTTTATGAAAATGCAGGATTTAATGAGTAGATCTGGGCAAAACAGTGGTCAAAATGATAATCCAAAAATGATACACTAAAAGGCAGTCCAAAAACTCACACAGGGATATGGCAGAAAACGTGGAACTTAAACTCCCCGGAAGCTTGACATGAAAAGACACTATAGGCCCGTTTACACTACACTTTTTTAACCGAGCCGAGACCAGTCCGAGCTCGGTAACCGAGATGACTCTTGTGTGTAAACGGTCAGCAGACTGAACCAGACCGCGCTAAACATAACCGGACCGCGCTAACTGCAGACCAGCTCTTGGGTAGGTCTCGGCCTGGTTCTATTTTATCCCGGTTTCTGATAACGAAGAGCGCATGAGCAGACCGCGTCATCTCCTTACAGTCAGCTGACTGTCAGCGGGTTTTCCGGCGTGTCTGGCTGCACGTCCCGATTCACACTCCATTCAGACAAATTTCAGACATTCATAATAATACTAGCTTCCTTACCGTGCCACACGGTTTCCAGTGATGATTCTGCTTAGCAGCGCAATGAACCTCAGTGTCTGTCGTTGTTTCCGGCGTCTGTAAATCCTTATTAGACGTTCGTTTGTCTCATCCACTTCCCAAAAAGCCAACTTTCTCAAGTAAATTCACCAATGGTTGCCTTCTTCCCCTGACTCTGCAAACACCGAAATATCACAATATCAAGCATAACTTCCTGAATGTTACGGGCGCAGCTGTGTGTGTTTTGCTGCTTCCGCCTTCAATCCCAGAGAGCGGTAGTACCGCAGATCGCCACTAGGGGGCGAGGAGCAACCAAGGAACCGAGATAAGCTTTGTGTGTAAACGGGTCGGCTTGTCTTGGATAACTGAACCAAGCTCGGACTGGTCTCGGCATGGCTCGGTTTTTAGATGTAGTGTAAACGGGCCTTATGGAACATGACAAGAGATGACGATGAACTGGCAGGGAAGTGGCAGAGGAGACAGACTTAAAAAGCCAGGAGAACAAAGGACAGAGAGTGAGCCAATTAACCAGAAACAGGTGGAGGTAATCAGAGGGAAGGAAGTAGCTGCAGGAGGAAACAAGCTGACAGAAAACACATGGAAAGGAACAGACACTAAACCAACCCTAGAACATAAATAACCATGAAGAACAAACCTAAGACAGAAGATAAAACTAAGACTAAACAGAGCACAGAAGGGAGATCAGAATTAATACAAAGACTGGATAAACTAAAACAGTACACAAGCTAAACAAGAATCCAAAACAAGACAGAACAGAAACTAAACCTGAGGTGGGAGAGAGGAACAACTGATCAAATAATAAACATAAATCAAAACAAAACCCAGATTATGACATGCCTTCGTTGTTTCAGGAAAGTGCATGTCGACTTTTTTTCCCGAATCTGACCCAATCAAATGTGGGACAATAGCTATGTTTACATGCACTAAATTTATCGATTGGATTAAAATGTCCCAGAGTTTTTGCCTCGGCGACCAGCCGAGCCGCCTGCCGCTTCGACTGCCGGTACACATCAGCTGCTTCTGGAGTCCCACAGGCCAATAAAGCCTGATAGGACTCCTTCTTCAGCTTGACGACTTCCCTCACCGCTGGTGTCCACCAGCGTGTTCGAGGGTTGCCGCCGCGACATGAACCGACAACCTTGCGGCCACAGCTCCGACTTTCCGCCTCACCAATAGAGGCGCGGAACATGGTCCATTCAGACTCAATGTCCCCCGCCTCCCTCGGGACGTGTTCAAAGTTCTCCGTCTCACAGGGGACTCTGCCAGACGTTCCCAGCAAACCCTCACAATACGGTTGGGCCTGCCAGGTCTGACCGGGGAAAGAGTTCGGAGAGGCCATGGAGAAAGACTTCCGTATGGCTTCGAAGCGATTCTGGTCCACTATCCGGCGTCTCAGGAGGGGGAAGCAGTGCGGTACCAACACTGTTTATAGTGGGGGTGGTGTGCTGCTGACCTCGACTCGGGACGTCGTGCGTCGGTGGGCGGAATACTTCGAAGACCTCCTTAATCCCACCAACACGTCTTCCATTGCAGAAGCAGAGCCTGAGGACTCTGGGTCGGGTTCTCCCATCTCTGGTGCTGAGGTTGCCGAGGTTGTTAAAAAGCTCCTCGGTGGCAAGGCTCCGGGGGTGGATGAGATTCGCCCTGAGTACCTTAAGGCTCTGGATATTGTGGGGCTATGTTGGTTAACACGGCTCTGCAGCATTGCGTGGACATCGGGGGCAGTTCCCCTGGATTGGCAGGCTGGTGTGGTGATCCCTCTATTTAAAAAGGGGGACCGGAGGGTGTGTTCCAACTACAGAGGAATCACACTCTTAAGCCTCCCTGGTAAGGTCTATTCAGGGGTTCTGGAAAGGAGGGTCCGTCGCATGGTCGAATCTCGGATTCAGGAAGAGCAGTGTGGTTTTCGTCCTGGCCATGGAACACTGGATCAGCTCTACACCCTCAGCAGGATCCTGGAGGGGGCATGGGAGTTTGCCCAACCAGTCTACATGTGCTTTGTGGATCTGGAGAAGGCATTCGACCGTGTCGCCCGAGGGATCCTGTGGGGGGGTACTCCGGGAGTATGGAGTACCGGGCCCTTTAATAAGGGTTGTCAGGTCTCTGTACGACTGGTGTCAGAGTCTGGTCCGCATTGCCGGCAGTAAGTCGGACTCGTTTCTGGTGAGAGTTGGACTCTGCCAAGATTGCCCTTTGTCACCGATTCTGTTCATAACTTTTATGGACAGAATTTCTAGGCGCATCCAAGGTGTTGAGGGGATCCGTTTTGGTGGCCTTAGGATTGCGTCTCTGCTATTCGCGGAGGACGTGGTCCTATTGGCTTCATCAGGGCATGATCTACAGCTCTCACTAGAGCGGTTCGCAGCCGAGTGCGAAGCGGCCGGGATGAAAATCAGTGCCTCCAAATCCGAGACCATGGTCTTGAACCGGACAAGGGTAGAGTGCCTTCTCCGGGTTGGGGAGGATGTGCTGCCCCTAGTGGAGGAGTTCAAGTATCTTGGGGTCTTGTTCACGAATGAGGGGAAGATGGAGCGGGAGATCGACAGGCGGATTGGTGCGGCATCTGCTGTGAAGCGGGCACTGTACCGATCCGTTGTGGTGAAGAGAGAGCTGAGCCAAAAGGCGAAGCTTCGATTTACCAGTCGATCTACGTTCCTACCCTCATCTATGGTCACGAACTTTGGGTCGTGACCGAAAGAACGAGATCCCGGATACAAGCGGCCAAAATGAGTTTTCTCCGTAGTGTATCTGGGCTCTCCCTTAGAGATAGGGTGAGGAGCTCAGTCATCCGGGGAGGACTCAGAGTAGAGCCGCTGCTCCTCCACGTCGAGAGGAGCCAGTTGAGGTGGCTCGGGCATCTGGTTAGGCTGCCTCCTGGACGCCTCCCTGGTGAGGTGTTCCGGGCACGTCCCACCGGGAGGAGGCCCAGGGAAAGACCCAGGACACGCTGTAGGGACTATGTCTCTCGGCTGGACTGGGAACGCCTTGGGATTCCTCCTGAGGAGCTGGCCCAAGTGGCCGGGGAGAGGGACGTCTGAGCCTCCCTACTGAAGCTGCTACCCCCGCGACCCGACCCCGGATAAGCGGAAGATTAAAATGTGTTCGGATCAAATAATTGGATTGTATCCCTAATATGGGCACACAATCAATTAATCCAATCACAATGTGTGTGTATATGCAACTGGCTTTATTCAGAATATAACTGCTCTGACATGCGCAGTTATGAAATTCCCCTAAAAAACACAGAAGAAGAAGTGCTTCCATCTTTGCTAAACTACAATATAGTAAACAAAGCAGTATTATACAAGTTTGTTTGTCTTCCGAGCACCCAGGCTGGACTTGCACGATGTGCTAATTACGGTTGAAACTTTCTGAGTAAGCAACGATTTTGAGCTCTTTTATTTTTTCGAACAGAAAGGTGGAATCAGGAGCACAGACAGTTTTGCTTTCTGTGATATTTCCGCCCCTCACCAATGCAGAAATATGTCACGTTTACGCCGGGCGCACATGCGCGCTTGGGTCAGTTTGCCACATTCAGAATAACTTGAGCGTGACAAGCGTTTATATGCACGTTGATTATCAATCGACATAAACCACCCCCCTCATTCAGAATACAATTTCATTCTGATTGAGCTTAATCCAGTCACAGTATTCTGATTGGCTTGTTTACGTGAAGCATTTTTATTCCGATCTGCTGTTTATTCCGATTACTTTTGTCCATGTAAACATAGCTAGCGTTTCAGTTTGGAGGACACTAGGTGTAAAATGCGGCACAGTCCCGCACAAATCGGGACATCTGGTCACCCTAACTTGAAGCCAAGTTATACCTTTAATGTTAATCGTCAACTAGTGATGATTTAGGTTTTTGTTGTTTTTGTTTTAGACCTTTCTGGACTGATTATTCCACTCTATGCTCCACTGCTCTCAGCCTATCCAGACTATCCTGTCTGTTCAGTCACCCCCCAATCACCACTCAGCATCTTAATCAGCTCTACTTGCTGCTGCAATTAGTCTCAACTCTTCTCGTCTGTCACTCTGCTTATATTTACCTGCTTCATGCTACCACTCCCTGCCAGAACATCTTGTTTCACAGCCTGCATATGTTGTTTTATTGCCAGCGACTTCTGTTCGTTTTGCTTGTGTTATCCCTGGGACCAGTCTTCGCCCTGCCCTCACTGGTCTGCTTACTAGTGCTTGTGTGCGCCGCCTGGAAAAAGGTTTCTGTTGGACATTCTGTGATATGCTCTGCTGACGCTGGAAACATGTCGGCAGCTTCAAGCCTGGTTCTGCGTACGGCTTCTGATCTAATCTGATTTTTTTCTGCAACTCCTGGTCAGTCTGGTTCTGCCTGCTTCTGGAAAATTCTGACAAATTCTGACAACAACTCTTGCTTGCATACCTGCTCAAGTCAGCCTCAGCCTGCTTCATCTGGTCACTTTGTTACTGCATGCATCAACTTATCAGTCTCTTGTCACCTTCCATTTTTAATTACAATAAACATCTTTAAACGTAACTCTGTGTTGGCTTGAATATTGGGTTCACAACGTACCAACATTACACAACTCTGACCTTAACTGAGGCAAGTTTGGCCAGCAGTGCTTTGGATGTTGGTCTGGGTTTTTTGTGACCTCTTAGCTGAGTTATTGACATGCTATTGGAGTAATTCTGGTTGGACCACCATTCTTGGTTTTTTATGGATAGTGGTTCTCACTGCGTTGTACAGTAGATGTCAGTGAGTTTATTACTTTATTTCTTTTACACATAAGAGTCTGTGTTGATTTGTGGGATCTGATAACCTACTTCATGTTGTCTGAGGTTCTATTCGACCAATATATTCTAGAGGTCTGGCAGTAATCACTACAAAATGAAATTTACCTCAGCCTCCCAGAAAATGTGGACAATCACAATTAATTGATGATTTAACAAGAGTGGCAATTATTTTTTTTTTACAAAGTGACAGGTTGGAGTGGACAGAGTTTTCTTTTTTTTCCCTCAACAAATTAAATTATTTACAAACTGTATTTTATATTAACTCAGGTTATTTGAAGCTCTTAAACATTTCAAATTGGACAAAAAAGTGTAATCATAAGAAATCTTTTATGGGCAAATACTTTTTCATGCAACTTTATCCATCTGATGTTACAAATCAAGCATCAAGAATATTTTGCTATATTATGTGAATTCATTTATTTTATACCATGGTCTGGGTGAATACTTGATTGTCATTGCCTACAGGGTGTCCATTAAAAAGTCAAATATCCTGATTGTTGTAAATTATTGCGCTGGCTCAAACAGTAACTGGTAACAGCAAGACAGTTGGCAAAACATGAGTGATTTTATTGCTTCCTTTAACCTATTTTGTGAATTTGATCATTTTAAAGGCTGAGATGCAGCAGAAGAAAAAGAGGTGAGTGGTGCATTTGCCCTCTGAAATGATACTTTCTAGGTTTTATGGCCAGAGCTGATTACCTTGGCAACGCGTCACAACGACAGATATTAAATAGTTATTCGTGTCGGACGGTTAACGCCTCTGCATCGTCCATTGATTTTTGATAATGGACATCCCTTACTTAATTCCAAGTAAACTTGCTGTTGGCTTAAATGTACACAATTTAGAAGTTCTTTTTCTTTTGAGTCAAAAAAGATCAATCCACATCTAACCCAAATTAAGGCCAAACTGTGTTTTCTAGTTTGTACTAAATATTGTAAAGACATAAAAGCCTGATGTGTAAGTTTAACAAACATATGTTATTTCGCTTCTTTTTTGTAAGTTATTACCAATGCAACACTGTGCTGCAGCTGTATTTAACAAGGAAGAGCAGGTCTTTTCAGGTGATGAAGTCAGATCAATTTGCATAGTAAAACTTCTGACATTTACTGTGAAAACACTCAGCACTCTCCCACAGACAATAAACACTCCTATGCTGGGCTAAAGTGGAACTATGTGTAACCAAAAGATTTGCATAACCAGTTGTAGTGCCAGGCAACACTTGGAACTATAAAAAAGGAATGTAAAGAAAACAAGTTAGGAATAAAATGACAAAGGCAAACAGGAATAGGGTGCACTATGTAGGTATTGTTGGTACAAATGTGCTTGTGTGCGCTGCTCTGATAAAATGGAGGAGGTAAAGCAGATCAAATGAGGAAGCAATCAAAGAAGCATGGATATAGGAAAATATAGACCTGTAGGTTAAAATTGTTGCTGCTGCAATTAAAAATGTGTTTAATAGTACATTTTGATGATAACTTAATTGAACATTGCTGATAACACTTTACAGGCTGGCTTTACAGACCACAGTCTGTAAAGGCAGATCAGGCCACCACAAAGGAAACTCCAGAGGAAGTCAGCAGGCCCAGACCTGCTGGCTGAGTCATAGTATTACACCAGAGGAACAGCTAAGGCTACTTATCTTATCCAGCAATAGCCTCACAGCTGAATTAGGAAAAAATAGACAGTAGACATAAATGAGATAGGACATCCTATGATTACTGTTTGTGTCTGGCTGTCCAAAAGATTGCATGTAGATGATGTTAGGAGACATCTAATTATTTGTCGTCTATCTAAGTTAAATGTCCCCTGAATCAGCGATCAGAGATGCTGTGAGGTCAGCCTTAAAATGTATTTTTCCTTTTTTTTCAAGCTTCAACAGGTCACACAACTTGAACTTTGTTAGAAAGACAATACGCACAACATGCCTATGAACGTTGGCCTCAGGAGGAACACAAGTGTTCACAAGATATTTTTTGACTCAAGAAAAACAGTCCATGAGATTGATGCTGAAATTTTTTTTACAATTGAAACTAGCATAAAATATTGAACAAACATCACATTTCTCCCACTCTCCCAATGAGACAAATATTTTGCGTTAGTTTTCATTACATTAATGTTTGTTTTGCAATATAATAGACTATTATTATTACACTCTAAATTCTCAAGTTCAGTTACACTGAGATTACCAAACCTTTAAACCATTTGGGAAAGCCCAGAAAATGATGCCATGTAATAATGATGCAGTATGTTCAATGATGCCATGCCATGTAAGCCTCCGATAGGTTAATTCACAATATTTGAGTTACATGGAGACAGACCTGCAGATTTGTTGTGAGCAACATCTCAAAGGCACTGCGCCTTCCAAAAGAAAATCGGGTTAGAAATTAGAGAGAGATCTTTGGACCTCCATAAGTCCAGTTCTGGTTCATTCTGGGGTACAATTTCTGAATGCCAAACAGTGCTGTCCATCTGTTCAAATAAATATATGCCGATTTAGTCCGGCCCGGTGGCTAAATGCATTATCATTATTCAACAATGATTATTGAAAAAAAACATGTACTTCGTTTAATTGAAAATCTGCAGTTCCTATATTGTCCACGAGGGCGCTGTGTTTTATTCAGAGCAGACAACATGATGCAACACTGCATCTGAACTAACAGCAGCACTGAGCTTCAGATGTGGAAAATTTATTTTAAATCATTTCTTAATTTTTATCTGTTTGATGTATTTTGTCATGCAGGACAGTGTTTTTAAGTTCCAAAAACTGTGAATAAATGTTTTTAAACATTGTACAATCACTGTGATCAGTTCATATGCGTAATGCACTTAAATAAATGTTTAACTGAGTAAAAGTATTGTTGAAATTGCAAATACTTTTCTTAAAAACTCTGAGGTTATTCATAATATATTTTGTAAAAGTGAAATTCGTTTAATATAAAAATCAACAACAAGTCCACTTTTATTAGTTCTATTTAATATTGCAATGAGTTTACTTGTGCGGCCCCTTTGAGATCAGATTAAGCTGTATGCGGCCCCTAAACCAAAATGAGTTTGACACCCCTGGTCTAGTGGTTAAGTTAAGAGTGCGTTATTGGTAAGTCATAGGTTTGCTTCCCTGCTAACGTTTAGAATGTTTTAGCTTGTGAAAGAGCTTTTTATTTAAACTTGAAGAGGCTGTTCCTGGCTAAAGCATAACCTTGAAAGTTTTGTATCAGATTAATTTGAGATATATTAAATGATTTTTCCACTGTTGAAGTGGTAGATGTTGAAAATATGGTCTACATTTCAATATAAACATTTACCCAATGTGAATTTATTTATTTCCTAAAAAGTTAGAACATTATTTTTTCTCTGCATGAAGGTATTCATTATCCTGCTGTGCATATTCCATGCATCATCATTTAAAAAAAGATGCTTGTTTATACTATCATCACAAGAAAATCACCTTTCCTTTAATTACCAGCTTTATGAAGCATAATAAACTACTTAACAGGAATTTACCTTCTTTCAAAATTGATTAAGTCTGACTTGAATCATTTCTCCTTTTTGTTCTCCTGAAATACAAAAAACAAGAAAATCAAATGGCAGCTTGCTACGCTCAACCTTTGAAAAGGTTTACCCATTTTTATCAATTCTCTGTTCTTACTTCTTTCCCCGTATGCCTTGTTAGTTTCAACATGTTCTCAATTCGTTGTTTCCTTCCCCACCACCTAACCTTCCATTAAACGTGTGCTAAAGCACATACAAACACAGTCTAGCATTCCAGTTTATCACACACTACCTTTAGCGTAATTGTGTTATTGTTTGCTCCATGCCTGTCCCTGCACCCATACGACAAAGGGGTTTAAGGCAGCAGTCGCCTTTACTGGACCAGGTGCTCCACAAAGCTCAGAACTGGGTTCTTAGATTTTTTTTTACTAGTGCTTTCTGATCCATGCATGTGTGTTTGATGTGTCTAAATATGGTGTGTCTGTGTGCAGCTGCCAGTCGAGGGTCCTCAATTGTACTCCCCTCCCCACCATTGTCAACTCTCACCCTTTCGTCCATTCATTGCTTGAGATGGCTGACGGGCTGCCGGTGTGTGTGTGTGTGTGTGTGTGTGTGTGTGTGTGTGTGTGTGTGTGTGTGTGTGTGTGTGTGTGTGTGTGTGTGTGTGCGTACGCGTGTGTGAGAGAGAGAGGTAGGGGAGGGGAGGGTGGCAAGGGGTGGAGTTATTTTTACCATATCTTAGTGGTCTTTTTTATTGGTAGATAGATGGGTGTTTGGAGAGTGCTCAGAGGAAACTGTGCTGAAGTCAGGGAGTGAGAAGTTCTTGTTGGTTGGTCAGATATCTGCCTTCGTATTGGTCGATGGAGCAGCTCAGGGCAGGAAGGGAATGGTAGATGAGTTACACTGCATCTGTTATCAGTCACATTGATAAACCTGCAAATTCAGGACATCATATCGAGCTTCTTAATCAAAAAGGACAATGCAAATGGTTGATCTCTTAGGATTGCTTCCAGCTTAAAAGGAATCCCCTTATGCACAACCCACTTGGACTGGCATCATTTTTCCCAGCTATCCGTTGGATCTTGTTGTACCATTCGCCTTTAAAAAAGGGAAATTGCCAATATCTTTGCATACTTGGCTTATTTCACCATTAACTCCACTGGAAAATCCCCTCCTTAGACTTTCAGCTTTGCTCCTGAATTGACCAAAGGTTGCATTTCATGACAGAACTTTGAGGGGTTGTTGCTTTTTCTCTGCTCGGTTTTGGAACTGTGTGGTAAGTTGTTTTTCCATTTTTCTTTAACTTGAGGCAGCACACATTTTGCACACATGCTTTATTGTAGGTTGTAACATTTTTGCGATGCACATGCTGAAACCTTTCTATATTACAAACATCTCTCCCTCTGTATCAGGAAAGTCCGTCTATATTTGGGGGAAACTTGCTCTGACTAGTTTTATGATGGCTTTTCCAATATTTATGTGCTCAAAATCATTGAGAGTTTTTCACAGAAGTGTTTGCTGAGCTTAACATTTAAAAATGTTCACTACGTAATTAAATTAAAAAAAAATTGTTTTTGATTGCCAACTATATTTGGTATAAATGGGCGCAAAAATAGCTATGAATAAATGAATAATTCAGACAATCCAGTGAAATTACAAATGTAACACATACAAACATAAAAAATAAATAATTATATGTATAGTTTGGTGATTATGTCTGAAAAGGGGTATTAAGAAGTGAAATTTATCTAATCATACCCCTTCTCCTAAGAACTAAGAGTGATAATTAGCAGTGCATTTTTCCCCATTTATGAAAGCTTTTTCAGGTAGAAAACTGAAAATATTTAACAATCTATCATGGCTTTTCGGGACAATTTGTTCAGGTTCTGCTTAAATCTGACTACTTTTCTCTTTGCTTTTATACATAAGTACAATTGAGAATCATTTAAATGAGAATACTTGTAAAACCAATGATGATCGGTGACACTTTTCCAAGTGTTTCCTGTGACCTCTGCCATCCTGGTTTTAGCTATAAATGTGGAGATGAAAATAAGGGTTTACCCTGAAACTCCCCCCCCCCACTCCCCAGGGTAACAGAACAGATAGAAAGTGGTGTTATGCATCTTTGAAAGATGAATCTGGACACCACCAGTTGCAGGAAAGCGGCAAAGGTGGTTAGAGGAGGATACTTTCAGGGAGGTCCCCTGTGGCCTTAGTAGGCATCTGTTTCCCCACACCCCTGCCCACATTACCCTTCTTTAGCCCCTCCCCTCCACCCAGCCGGTTGCTGATCTGGCCGGGTTGATCACTGCTGGGCTCAGACAAATGGCAGCCGTCCGGCGCCGGGCCCTAAGGGACTGGTCAGGGTCTGGTCCCAAGGGAGCTCATCCTTCCCCACACCCCCAAGGGGGCTAACCCTGGATCATCACATACATGGAGAAGCATGCAGTACAGCGGCAGTGCAGGCAGTGAGGGTCACTGAGGTGGAGGCTGCAACATCTGCTCTCTGTGGAAAAGCTTACACAGAAGGTATCTGGCAAATAGGTTATGTTTGCAGTGTGATGGGCTATTAAGATTGAGTTTGCTCACGTTATCAGGTACGGTCATAACAGATTATCTTATTTAATAGTTATCATGTTAGCATGAATGTTTCTCACCAAAGTTCTAAGATTAGGTTATGGACCTTAGAAATTGCAAAACTCTGCTAGACTACTGAATAAATGAAAAGAATTTAAACAAATGCATTTAAAAAAACAATGAAATACAGTATTATTACATATTTTTGCACTCTTCACATTTGATAGATGTGCAGATTGCCGCATAAAAAGATCTTTTCCTATTAAGTTTTGCAAAATCGTTATGATGAAAATGAGAACCTGAATAAATATTTATAAGTTCCTCAATTGAGAGGGTGATTTTTCTGCTAATTAAATAGTTTAAATACAATTATACTATCAAATTTCTTTTGCCAAGACAACAGCTAAAATTGGGAAATTTTGAAGTAGACTAATTGGTCCTTTAGAGCATGAATAACATCAAAAGAATGCTTGCTCACAAGATTCATTTTTTCAAAATGCTTTATTTTCAGAATATATACATTTAGGAACCGTGAGAAATGTAATATTTCAGCCTAAATAAGATTTTCTTGTCTTAGTTGTATTAGTCAGCCAGTGCTGTCCCAGACAGCACAGACAGCACTGGCTTTGTTTTTGTTGTTTTAAGTTTTCCTTAAAATTTCTGCTGACTCCTCAGATTCTATCCACAGCTGATCCTGTGTCTGCTGCATTACCAGCCATATTTTGCATATGTGTATGTGTGAGTGTGATTTGAAAGGGGGGGGGGGGGGTCTGAACAGGTTTAAAACCACCCCCAACCCACCCCACCCCCTGCCTGCGTCTGTGCATGCTGCTGCAGCCCGAGAGAACAATACTGCCGTCACAGGGGGACAGATTGGGTGGCAGCTGCATTGTTGAAGGACAGCAAGCCAGACACACTTCTACCCCCTACCCCATCCAACACACACAAGCTCGCTCTCGCTCCTTCTTTTTGTACGTCTTTTGTTGTCGGTGGACTAAATTATTCCAGCTCTCTTGTGGCATTCAGGATGACAAACAGTGGCACGGCAGATTAGACGTCGGGGTCGGGACATAAAGAGGCCCCTGCTTTCCGGTGCCTCTGTCTGCAATCTCAGATATTACTCATTAGAACTAAAATGTAATCACAAGCACGCTTTTTCATCTTTTGAACTTTGTACAGGGTGGTGGGTAGAGTGTTATGCATGTATATGACACGCATATTTTATTGTCTCACATCAAAAAACAACTACTTGCTAAAGAGATAGTTTGAGGTGAAGGTCTGTGAAGTCATTAGCAGTTATAGCTTCCTTACATGTCATATTAGACTCAATTTGTAGCCTGTTGTCAAGTCTTTCTGCTGATTTCTCGGCTACACAACATTCATGATACTACAAGAAGTACATCAAGTAGAAAACCTAGAAAAGCACGGGAAAATGGCTTTCTAAAAGTAACCTGAAAATCCTAAAATTTGTAAGAGGCAGACTTAGCAGTAAGACACATTAAACCCATGGCACACATTGTAGTGACACTCTTTGTATCACCTTCCCACCCTCTCCCATTGTAATTGTGGAGGACAGATTCTGTTTATATTGGGATGTCAGAATTTCTGTGTTCCCATTCGGAAGTGCATGTCTCCTTGAGTCATGACTCCAATTTACAAAATCTAACAGTTTGAGTTAAATATCCAATAGACCAGTTCACGCGTGACGTAACGCGTGACGTCCGCGCTACTTCCGGGTCCCGCTGGTAGGCAAAAACAGAGCTGCTCTCGTCTACAACATGACAAAACGGGTGATTTAGAGCGTACTTTTAGTTCGTTTATTTTTGTAATCTAAGCAATGCCTACGACTTGTTGTGCTCCCGGTTGCACACAGAGGCATTCCAAATCGTTGGATGTACGTTTCTGTCGTTTACCCAAGGAGGAAGGACGCAGAAAGAATTGGATATTTTCAATGAAAAGAGCGCAGGCAGATGGACTGGGGGAGCGATCATACTACGACAGAATTTGCAGTCTACACTTCATCTCCGGTAAATACAACTTTATTCTGCTCTAGTCATTGTTCTGCTTAAATAGCGGCGGAGGGGAGGTGATGATCGCTACACGGGCCGCAGAAGCGGCTGCTACAGCAGCAGCAGCCATTGTCTGAAGCAGCAGCAGCGGCTTCTCCGGCCCGAGTAGTGTTTACGCAGCAGCGGCTACAGCTTACTTACTGCTGCTTACTTACTGCAGTAAGTAAGTAAGCTGCTAGCAGCAGCTTACTTACTGCTGCTTACTTACTGCTGCTAGCAGTAAGTAAGCTGCTGCTAGCAGCAGTAGCTTACTTACTGCTGCTGCTACTGCTGCTGCTACTGCTGCTAGCAGCAGTAGCAGCAGCAGTAGCAGCAGTAAGCTGCTGCTGCTAGTACTTCTGTGTTTACGCTGCAATGTCGCCGACACCGCCACCCATTTTAACAAGACAAAAACACCTAAATAATCCGTAGTGAAAAAAAAAAATTTTTAACCTACCGGGCCTCTGCTGAGACGCGGTCTGTGTCCGACGCCGCTTTGTGCTGTTGCACAAACATGTCTGAACATCCATCCATCCATTTTCTGACCTCTTAATCCCTCATGGCGTCGCGGGCGTTGCTGGAGCCTTTTTCCTGATATGAAATAATTGTAGCCGTCCAGTGGTTTCAGGGGCTTTCGTGCTCTCTTGTCCGTACTGGCCTGCGTGTTTATAAAGCAGCTGTGTCGCGGTACGAAACCCCTGGCCAGCATTTCACAGACTCGCTCCGTCCCTTCAGGCTTTTGCTGTGTGGATCTGGCAATCTGATACCATCAACCATCAACTTACTCTTAAAACGATCTTGTAGTACGTTATCTAAAGAAGAAAAATACGTGGAGAACTCGTCAGTTTCTCTGTTTGCGTTGCCATTGTGTTCGTCTTTTGCCTACCGGTCCGGCGCGCATGCGCGAAAAACCCGCATCAAAACAATAACAATGAACTGGTCTATATGGTCGCAATGTGTAAAACACTGAAAGCTACATATATAAACTATGGACACTTATAATAATTGGAATTGACACAATGTTATTTTGTTGCAGTGCATTCATACTTGGATGTAAGATTTCTTGAGTTCCGAATTGGAAATATGACAGGAAAGTTACATAAAGTTAGAGTTCCTACTTGGAAAGTCGGAGGTATTCAAGCAGTTCGGAGTCCAGTATGGCTGCTGCATGTGTAAACCTCAGTGAACATTGCAGACGCAGTATAAACAATTTATTGACAGTGTGATAAACATTTTATAAAGCTAGTGGTACATGTAGAGCCGCACAAACTGTATCTAAATTTGTTACCAGCTTGCATTGCTACTTGTCAGCAACATGGCAATCAGCAAATTCCACTGGTTTGCCTGTTTGCAGCTTGATGTGTGTCATCGCTTTGTGGGATGAAATTCCCGGATCCCTTCTCAAGCAAATGGGGTGCAGCATTAGCATCCGCTCTCTGTTTCAATTATTTTTTGCTCTTTCGCATTTCACCTTTGAAGCTTCAACCAGAGTGTTGTGGTATTCTTAAATCAAAACGGAGTGCTGCACGTTCTGAGAAACTAGGTCAGCTAAAGCTGTAATTCCTAACAAGAAAAACATTTTTCTAACCTAAATACAGATAGATCTTAATCTCCAAGTTTGCACAATCTGCTGGCATCAGATTTTAACCTTACGTACAATTAGTAAAAGGGCAAGTTGCAGTGTTACATATTACTTCCTGCTTTATTTTCATATTGTTTTTGAGACCTACTTTATATTTCTCAGCCGCATCTTGAGTCTAAAGCGCATCCGTGAGCATCTGCAGTCAGATGCAATCAGATACATGTTAAACTAAGCCTGAAGCACTTTGGTGGAAGTACCCTATAAAATGAAGGGTATTTCCACTGACCAGCAAACCACTCTAATGTTGTTTGTTGGTGTGAAAAGCAACAGAAAAAGGCTATATTGTCTGCAGTTATTGTATGACTGGTCTGTGACTATAAATACCTTTGGGACTGAACAGTGTGTTTCGCACTGTGCACAAAAGACGAGATTTGGTGAGTTCCAATAAACAGAAGGTCTTTTAGTGCACAGACATGTTTTTATGCATGGAGCTAATAAAAGGCTGACCCAAATCCAGGGATGGGGAATTATCCCATAGTAACTGAAAGACCCACTATTTAAAATGTGCACTTAATGCTTGTTTATGCACCCTGGATATATGGGAGCAAGTATTATCAGTTCTTATTTCTTGCTATTAGAATAAATCTTTGCATACTTAAATTTTGACTAACTAATTTACACTGCATACAAGTTCCTATTATTCATATTCACCTGTACAAAAAAGTCCTACATTTCTATATGTAACTCCTCCTTGCTTTCCTGCTACAGTTTTTGTTGCTTGTTTTCTTGGTTAAAATTAGTTAGCTGCAAAACCATGAATCAAAGAAACCCAACAGAAATACACGGGGGAAATCACTAAAATGCATTAGAATAACAAGTTGCAAAGTGTTCAAACGAACATTTACACGAACCACCACTTCACTGGGTGCAATTGTTCAAATGCTTAATAATGAAAATAGCCAAACAACTAATTACTTGGCATCAACTTGTTGCTTGGGCATCTGGGCGTGTTGGAGACAAATAGCTAGAATCTAATCCAAGCAGCAGAATGGGGAAACCAGGCGATTTAAGTAAAACCAAAGATGTGACGGTTAAGGTGCGGCCGTGAGTATTTCAGAAACTGCTGATCTGTTGGGATTTTCATGCATCCATCTCTTGAGCTTACAGAGAATGGTCTGAAAATGAGAAAATAACCATTGGGCAGCAACTGTGTGGAAGAAAATGCTGTGTTTATAAAACAAAAATATATTTCCCTTCATAATCCTACAGAGGGGAAATGTGTCTCTGTGTTTAACCCATCCCTTAGGGAGCAGTGTGCTGCCAACACTGGCCATTTTACACCACTACCACACACCAAAAGTAGAATGGGTGTGTATAATAAATAAGCAATATGAGTTCAAATAACCACTGAATTGCATTTGTATTTAAGAGTTGATGTCTTCAGGTCATGGCGTTCACATCAGTCACATGATAATACGTCACCACCACATGACAGGGCTGCACAAGCTGCTCTTGGGAGAGTCAGATGCAACAACAAAACCTATGTTACTTTCCACATTGCCAAGCAATACCAAATCAAATCACCCGTGCATATTGTTTGCTGCAGTGAGTTCAAATGGAACTTTTTTATCTGTCTTCAAGATTTGGCAAAGACTTCCTTAGACTTTCTTATTTCCTAAACCGTAACTATTGGAAGTCAACCAAGTAAATTAAAAAGCTGACAATTGTCAATTTGCCAATTTGAGACCTGAATTAATACACTTCCTGAAGTTTTTACTGTGTTTGAAAGCTGATATCATAGGGTGTTCTATGTTACTGTGTTTTATGAAAGAGATACTAACAGGCAAATTAGATAGGTGTAGCAGGGAGGCTTTGTCTCAACATGTCCCAGTCACCAGGAAGTGATGCTGCTGTGCATCTCATATTTAGAATTTATTATACGCAATACTGTTTTACAGTTTGCTTTGGTAGACATCCAGCCATCCACTCATCCATTGTCTACACCCGCTAATCCGTGCTGGGTCACCGGGGTTGTGGGAGGGGCCTATCTCTAACAGTCGTTAGGGAACAGGTGGAGAACACCGTGGACAGGTCGCCAGTCCATCACAGGGCAACAAACGGGCACACACTCGTACCTAAGGACAATTGTGTGCGACAAATTTACCATCGTTTTTTTAGACTGTGGGAGGAAGCCAGAGTAACAAAAGACAAGCCACTTATGCCCTGGGAGTGGATTTAGAACCCTTTTTTCTGCCAAGAAACTGCACACACCTCTTCTCCACAGCGCAGCCTGTGAACAACAAAGGAAGCTAATCAATTTTATTTTTGCCTGAAGGCTTACAATGGGAACACCTAAATATCAAAAAGAAAACTTGTAATGGTTTTCATCCAGCAGTATCGTATAGTTTAGATTTAGAGACTGGTTAGTCAGGTATTCTCTGATTTTATCTCTACGCAAAATTTCATCTTGGAGAAATTACTCATAGCAACACTTGAATATTCAAATCAATGTGCAAATCCTGCTGCATTTCCCTGGAAATTACCCATTTGTTTGTTTTTGTTTTCTCCTAGCCTCCTTCGCAGAGCCTGTCGGTGAGCAGTTTTATACCAGCACAAGTTGTGGGCTTGATCAGGTGCCTGGGAGCTGACGGAGGAAGAGGAGCTGGATGCATGAGAAGGATTCATGGGCCTGAAGGACCATCTGGAGGATGGTACTGGCCACATGCTCAGCCTAGGGCTGGATCTGGACTATCTCCATTTGGATGGTGCTGAGAGGCAGGCAGCCTCAAATATTCGGAAGGCTTCTGAAGTCTTGCAGGTCAGAGGTGATGTGCAAAGTAGGAGCAGTTACAGTATTGGTGGGAGCACAAATAGTCTGAGTACAAATCTGAGTTACAGCAGCAGCAGCAGTTGCAGTGTTTTTTCAGAGGAGAGTGCTCTTTCCGACAATGATGAAGAACAACATCAGACCAGCTTTGATTCTGGACCTGACATCTCCCACCAAGATCAGCTTCACTCACCCCAAAACTCCTCCTTCCAGTGCAAACAAGTCAGGCTGGACCTGGCAACAAACCTGTCCACAGGAGAGCCACCACAGTCACAAGCATTAGCTCCTTCTGACCTCATTTCAGACTGTCGCACCAAGGTTGAGTTTGCTCTCAAGCTGGGCTACTCTGAGGAGCTGGTGCTGCTAGTCCTGAGGAAATTGGGCCCAGATGCACTTATTAATGACATTCTGGGAGAGCTGGTCAAACTGGGAACCAAGACAGAGATGGAACATCAGAAAGGTCCAACTGTGTCTCAGTCTTCTTCCTCATCTTTGTCATCCTTGACTTCTAACTCTTCACTTGAATCCTGTCGGCTGCAGTCCCCATCGCCTCTGCTGGAAGACAAAGACAACTTTCGACCTGTTGTCATAGATGGCAGCAACGTAGCCATGAGGTGAGGAACAAAGCTCTTCTTTCTTGACAAACAGACGACAGTAGCTCACACCAGCATATTTGATTTAGAAAAAGATCTGCAATATATATTTTTTTCCACTGAGGTTGAAGAATGGGACAACCTAAATATCTGAATGTCCAAATTAGCAAACAGTAGTAACGAACATGCTGGGAAGTTTGTAATCTAATGTTTTGGGAGTTCTGATGGGATCCTGAGTTTATATATCTGGAGATAGTTTCCTATCTCCAAATGTATAAATTCAGTGTATAAAGCAGTTTTTGGTGTTGCTGAAGCTTATGTGAATAAGGAAAAGGCTTTAACAGCCATTATTCTGAGTTTTGTTTATTAATATCTTCAATTCCATCTATATTCACAAAGTTGATAATTACATTAGAGACACGATAGTGGCTCATTCATCCCCATTCTTGCCAATTGCTGATTTGCTGAATCTTAAATATAGACTGTTGGGTGAGAGGGTGGGTGTGTGTGTGTGTGTGTGTGTGTGTGTGTGGGGGGGGGGGGGGTTCTTTACCAAGTCTTTCTACAGTGAACAGCAATATTTATTCTTAAGCGAAGCACAGATTCTACTGTGTGAGTGTGTGAAAGATTGAGAGAAGTAAAACCAAACAGAATAATATTAAGTTGAGAGTTTCACCATTTCAGTGAAACAAAGTCGAGAAAATAAAAACCGATAATAATAATATTTTAAAAAATCTGTATTAGCAACATACTATTAATAGTTACTATCAGTCAACACCATTAGCACACCACTAATTGTAACCGCAGTATACTTGTTTTTTTCTAGTTTTTCTAGTAAATATTCTTACTTTGTAGCAAATTAATTCAAGATGGCTGCATTCCCTTACAAATCACAAATTATCTGAGGCACAAAGAGATTAAAGGTGCTTAAAACATAAAACCATAAAACCCCTTTTTGTAATTCATAAAGTTGTCTAATGAAGCTCTGCTGTGAAGCTCCAACTATCCAAATACAGAGTTGTGTTCTTGGTTTATTAAAGTATCACTTTCAAATGTTCTAAAAGTATCTTCTATTTTCTCCTTCTCAACAGTAAAGTAGAACCAAAAAGACTGTGATGACAGAGCAGACAGCTCATTCTATAGCAAGCAGCCTGTCCAATAGCAGAGGGCTTCCATGACAAGCTCTGCGTGTGCATTTATATTTTGGGTAACCCGGCAAAATATATTTGATAAATGTCAAAGATCTAATTACATATGATTTATGTGAATACAATGTATGTTTGAATATAAAAGTGTGCAACAGTGTCTGTCTTTGTAAAATTAGCTGAAAATCTGACCCACAGCAACTCAGTACCATAGAGTCTGGATCAGTGGATGGATCCCTGCCTTCAGTTTATTTAATCTAAGAAGGATCAGATTTAGATCCAGATGGGATTGGTCACAACTTTGCCATTATTCTTACTACATTCTAGAATTTGAGGTCAGAAGCCCCCTGTAAAATGTCTGCAGAAAGACATTTTCCCTATGTCATTTTAAGGCGCTTTTCAGACCAGCGTAGTGGGAGTGATTCGTTTCGAATGCAAAAGGAATGCAAAAAAATGTTCACACCATTTAGATAGGTAATTTCCCCCAACACTTTTGAAAGTGGACCAAACCAACTGGACAACATCACACAGTTAGAAAAGCTGCTTGTTTGTGGTGCTGTCACAAGAAGCTGTCCAGTACAAGCAGAAGGTGAGTCAGTGTTGAGTATGTTGTTCTGTATGCATGAGAGGAATGCTGCAGCATAGAAGATAAGAGCAGAGACTCACAGATCATGATGTGCTGTTGTGGCAAGTCAAGACATTATAGAGATTTGAAGTTTGAAGTGCATATATTCATAAATCATCACATCCTTCTTCAGCTCAAAGTTTAAGGTGTTCAACACTTCATGGTCATCATCTCATTCTCATCTTGATGATTAGCTGTATGCTGTGTTTTTGGCAGGAAACTGTCAAGCAGACTCATCTACCTCAATAACGACTTGGTTAGACTTTGACAACCAACATTGGTTTTTACCAAAAAGTAAGCAGAGAACCAAGCACCATCACCAAGAGTTGATAGGTGGATATTCCCTCTGAAAAGCTGATGAACTATCAGCTTCCATGATTCTTTTTACAACATCAGATGAGATGTGTTTCTAAAATGTGATGTAACTTGCCAGGAGGGATGCATAAAGTAAAATTCACCATCAGGCTCCAGCCGCACGAGAACAAGATTAGGCATATCTGCATGTTTTGTCAGTTAGACTGCGCGTTCACAAGGATCCAGCATTTTGGGAGCCCCTAAGCAATCACTTTTGAAAACAGGTCCCAGAGTGGACATGTTTCAAAATGCCAGTTCCGTGTTTTCATGTGTACATGCAAACTGCATCTTTTCTGAAACGACGACGTTGCAGCTTCGCCTTTCTCTGTACCCTGCCTGGGCATCACTTGCACAAATAACAACAAACATGGCAGCGTTTGGTATTGCATTCATGTTAAGGCAAATATTGGCTGTGTTATGGCTGTTAGTAGCATCCTCGGATTCTTCTCTTCTAGTGAGCCCGCTCTACACAGTCCCCTGCCAACCCACAAAAAGATCATGAACATGTGTAAATGTTTGTTTCTAATCCCCCGGCATGGTGCTGTGTTTACTTCACATGAGTTGTCTGCGCATGCCTGATGTTTTTTAGGTGTTTCTGTAGCAGTGTCACAGCGCCACCAATGGGCCCGGCATACCTACTACAGTATTTTCAGTGGTGCTGCATCCTCTCGTGAGGTCATGCATTTTTTCTTTATTGTTTATGTGTTTGTCTTCGTGTGGACAGAGCCTTATCATCGATAAGGACTTGTTTGAGAGCAACGTAAAATGGTCAGTTAAATTCCCGTCCAGGAGAAAAACCCCCAGTCAAAATAAGGTAACACTGGCTGCTATTAGTTTGACGCACACTGAGCTTGACGCGTAATAAGCTGCTGCCCTCCTTCGAGCCTCGAATTCCCCGATCTGCTTCCACCACCACCACCCCCTCACCTCCTTTTCATACATCTCTGACTACCCTTAACATATCAGCTGCCCTTCTTAGTAACCGCTGTGAAGGTAGTTTGAGGTTGAATATGTGATTGTCTGCCTCCTGTTTGAGCCGATACAGGGGAGGCTGATCTGGGGCTGCCGTCTGATCGCTGCTCCGCCTTCCTCCTCTCAAGTCAGATGGTGCAGCAGCTGGGAGGAAGAGGGGAGAGGGGAGGGGAGGGGGAAGGCTGTTTTCTTGATGGTGTGCTCTGATTGGAGAATATGAATTACGTAGAAAGACAACTTACATAGAAAGATAACCTGTTTTCTGGTCTGACCGTTTTTGAGCAAATTAAGAAAGCTGACCATCCCTGAGCAGGTCCTTTGTTATTCAGTTTAGATATTAACACTAGCCTCATCAGTGCACAACAAACCATATTATACTCCCAAAGCCTCAGAAAAAAATGTATTTGTTGTCATTGCCCCTTTAAAAGGCAGTAGTTTCAGAATATTTTCTGGTGTTTCACACAAGATTGATAAATGCTTACTGTCTAGGTTCAATGTTTTGATGCAGAGTCAACTTTGTCAATCCTAAGCCAATGTGCCTATGTTGATCACAGGACTAAAATCCATTCCAAATCTGTTAGACATTTTCTGAATAATAAACGTTTTGTCATGGATGGGCACCTGTCCATCCTGGAATTTGAAAATAATTTAAAGTATACCGTCTAATGTATGTGTTTCTATGTTGCTAGTTGGACTGAATGTTAGGTAAGCTAAACTGAAAATTAATAATTATGTGCCATGGGTTTTACAAGCTTTCCAGCTCTTCTCAATGTCATGGAGAAATTTAAAGTCTTACAGTTTAAAGATTTTGCTTACTCCTTAGATCAATCATATTCACACTGCAGAGTCAATTTTCTAGCAACAACCATGTGTACTAAATTTTTCTTTCTGCCCATGCAGCCATGGAAATAAGGAGGTGTTCTCCTGCCAAGGGATTCAGCTGGCTGTTGATTGGTTCTTGGAGCGAGGTCACCGTGATATCACAGTTTTTGTCCCAGCCTGGAGAAAGGAGCAGTCGCGTCCTGATGCTCCCATCACTGGTAACAACTACCACAGCTTTCAGTAATCATTTTAAATCCCTGTGAAAGAAAGCATGTGCTTTTATTGTTGGAGGGGAAACGTCCCCCTTCCATAAAACAAAGCCAAACGCTGATCCATTTCCTACTCTATTGTTTTTAATCGTTACGTGCATCTCCCTCCATTTTTGTAGATCAAGAGCTCCTGAGGCGACTAGAGAAAGAAAAGATACTAGTTTTCACTCCGTCCCGCCGTGTGCAGGGACGACGTGTGGTCTGTTATGATGACAGATTCATTGTCAAACTGGCCTATGAATCGGATGGCATAATTGTTTCTAATGACAACTACCGAGACCTAGCCAATGAGAAGACAGAGTGGAAGAAGTTTATTGACGAGCGCCTGCTGATGTACTCCTTTGTGAATGACAAGTAAGCATCCCCAAATGAAACCAGTCAGAGACCAAATAAAAAGCTAAACTTTCCAGGAAAAATACCAAGAACAAAATTTGGGGGGGTTTCTTAACTGAAGTTATCTGTATTAGTAAGAATATTGAGGGGTACCAAATACGTGAAAAGGTAAGAGAGTACCAGATGCTGTGGCTGTCAAAGATCTTGATTCTTTGGCATTGCAAAACAAAAAAGAGAACCTTAGCTTTTCTATGTTTGGAATACTCTTATTTGATCAAATTTTATGAATTTTGCAATTAGATTCATGCCTCCAGATGATCCGCTTGGACGCCACGGACCAAGCCTGGAAAATTTCCTAAGGAAGAAGCCAGTTGCTCCTGAACCTCGGAAACAGCCCTGTCCTTATGGTATTATATTTAAATGTATACATATATTCCAAAACCTTTTCAACTGTCTTTTTTGTCATCATCTTGTCAGTAATTGAATTGGTTTTATAAAGTGTACACATCCCTAAAATGCCATATTTTTGTGGGAATAAAACTTTTTTCCCATGTGAGGGGAATTATGCAAGGAGAAATATTAAAAATAGAAGGATGCATGAGCACAGCTTTAAACTAATACACTGCCTAAAACAATTAAAGGATAATATCAAATCAATTAAACTTTTGGAATATTGATGTGGTCAGTTCAGCTGTAAAGGGGGTTATAAATCAGTGTCGGCTGTTCTGATGTTAATGAAATTGGCAAGAGGTGGACTGAAGGGGCGATAATGAGACAACCCCACAAACAGGAATGGTGTTGCAGGTGGAGGACACAGACATTATTTTCCTCCTCATTTTATTGGCTGTAGTTTGCCTTGACCAGGGTCAGTTTCACCACTTACAGCATGATGCGATACCTGGATCTTTTAGAGGTTGTGCAGGCAGTCTAACTCCACCAGGATGCCACATTAGTATGTGCCATTACCTGAACGTTGTATCTGTCTCCCAGAGCAATCTCAAAAGCATGAAGGAAATTCCAGGAGATAGGCAGTTACTCTAGAAGCTGTCTGAGGTCCTTAACTCAGCAGCAGGACTGGTATCTGCTCCTTTGTGCAGGGAGGAACAAAATGAATACTGCCAGAGCCCTACAAAGTGACCTCTGTTATTAATGTCTCTGACTAAAAAAATAGTAACAGACTTCATGAGGGTGGCCTAAGGGCCCGACGTCCTCTGGTAGGCCCTGTGCTCACTGCCCAGCACTGTGGAGCTTATCTGTCAATTGTCAGAGAAAACGGGAATTGGCAGGTTCAGCACTGGAGCCCTGCTCTTTTTACAGATGAGAGCAGCTTCACTCTGAGCTCACGTGACAGACATGAAAGTGTCTGGAGAAGCTACGGTGAACGTTATGCTGCCTACAACAGTATTCAGGATGATCTGTTTGGTGGTGGGTCAGTGTTGGTGTAGGGAGCCGTATCCACAGAGGGATGCACAGACCTGTAAAGGATAAACGGTGCCACCCTGTCTGCCCTTTGGATATCATGATGAAATCCTTAGATCAGTTGTTAGACCGTTTGCTGGTGTAGTGGTTCCTCGGTTCCTTCTGCTGAATGATAATGCCTGGCCTCATAAGGAAAGCTTATGCAGGCAGCTCCTGGAGGATGAAGGAATTGATAACATTGACTGGCCTTCAGGCTTCCTTGACCTAAATCCAACAGAACATCTCTGGAACATCACGTTTAGGTCCATCTGACGCTGCCAGGTTGCACCTCAAATTGTCCAGGAGCTCAGTGATGCTGTGGTAAGGATTTGGGAGGCTATTCCGAGGATATCATTCATCATCTCAGACGAAGCATACCCTGACATTGTGAGCCATCCATACAAGCACACAGGAGTTATAAAAAACTACTAAGTACCATTTTTTAAAACAAGTACTGTGCGTGTTCTACATGTGAAAACAATCTCTTACATTCTCCCACAGTGTCAACCCAAAACCTTTAGTTGTCAGGGAGAAAACTGGACATAAAGTATATTTTGTTTTTCAGTATCAAAGCAATTTTACCCGTAGATCCAAATCAACAAAGAATGAGGAGGAATATTCAAGTTCTGGAATGGCCTAGCCAGAGCTTAAAGATAATTTGACAGAATATCTTTGAGGTCACCTAAAGGGTTGTGGACAAGGGATGCCTTCACACGCTGATAGATGTTGAAAACTTTAGCGAATGCTGGCAAGTCAAGAAGTAGGATGCTGGTAGATTCCCAGACTCAATGCTGAGGTGCTTCAAATTAGTACTAGTATTACCAGTATTGCACCTTTTTATTCTTCTTTTCCTTTTATCCGATTTGGGCTCTTTTCAGTTGAATTGTGAATAATTTGTGTCACGTCGTTGGTGTAAAAAGTTTTGATAGTTTACAATGGCCCTATTATTTATGTCACAAAAACCTGTTTTTTAACAGGCACACTAAGAGCCACTGGTTATACATGAAAGTACCTTAATGTATTTTTTTTATTATTGTTCATCGACTTTAATATCTGAAAACGTGTCAATTCACAAAAAATACCCATATTTTACACTCTTCTTTGTTCCCTAGGAAAGAAATGCACATATGGCCATAAGTGTAAATTCTACCACCCAGAAAGAGGAAGTCAGCCCCAGCGCTCAGTGGCTGATGAGCTCCGTGCCAGTGCCAGAATTTCGTCAGTAGCTTCCAGAGGCCTGATGGAACATGCCTTGATGGGGAAGAGCCAAAGCAGGTGTCAACCAGAAGAGATGCCTGAAGCTGAACCAGGACATGGTAGTAAACTTCCAAACCAGAGTCCCAGGAGTGCACCTTGTGAGCTCACAGAGGACAAACTTCAAATGTATTCCAAACCAGAGGGGTTTAAGGGAAGCAGCATCAATCTGGGTCATTCTTCATCAGGGGTGTTCCATTCATCAGGACATCTGGACAGGTGGCCGCAACTCGAGGAGAGTCACGGAGCTTACGGTTCAAGTTTAGTTGAAAGCTACAACAGATGCAGTTCTCCAGTGGTGGGCTGCAGGTCTCTGGTAAAGGCCTATTCAAGTCTCCGTCTCATGGTGCCAGAGACCCCAGAAAGCCTCTTACCAGCTGGTCTGCAAGCAAGTTCTCTTCCATCTGACTGCAGCAGTGATAACAGTATTAGCTCAAATTCTTTCCCCCCTGACCCTATGTCAGACAACTGCCCCAAATGCCAACATCAACTTCCTCATTACCATCATCACTATGGTGGCCCATATGGCCATGCAGCAAGTCGGGTGTCCTCTGGAATGGGTCAGCATTCCCCTTGTGGTTATTCTGTTTCTCAAAGATTGCAGAGAACGCAAGGATCTGTCATTGAGGAACTTCCTTGTTCAATTAGCTCTCATGCATCTCCATGCCGCCGCAAAACCACTTCAGCTAATATCCTACCCCAGCATCAACATCCCCTGCTAAGCAACTATCCAGGGGAACAACCACCTCATCTACCTCAAACATCAACTTCTCATCCTCATTCCCAGAACTCACCCTTCCGTCCCAATGTGTTAACCTCGTGGGAAGGTGAGCTCCAGGACTCGACAATATACAAAGGATCACCCCTTAATTCAAGAAAAAACTACTCTGGGGTAACCCAACATCATCAGGATAAGACACATTGGGATTCTGACCACGAGCCATCTATGAAGCCTTGCTATGATCTGTTTTCCTATAAGAGCTTTCCCCCACTTCACGGCAAGGGTTGGCACTCTCCTTGGGGCCAGCAACTCCCATCGTCCCCACATGGTCTCTCAGCTTCAAGTGTCCCACCATCCCCACAGCAGTCCCTTAGATCCAATACCACTCACAAGAGTCCCCCGCTGAACGAGCGCCACTACTCTGGGCATTTTTCCTCGGGTCAGTATCAGGACCTCAGAGAGAGGGTTTTTGTCAACCTATGTGCCATCTTCCCAACAGATTTGGTGAGGAAGGTGATGACCAAAAACCCTCACGTGACAGATGCCCAGGAGCTTGCAGCTTCAATTCTGCTAGAGAAATTGCAGCAGGTTTCTTAAAAGCAGACAACAGGGGAAGTGCTTACAATTACTGCCCCTTTCAGGTTAAACCCTTGCAGTCGTCTCAGTATTGAAAGCCTACTTTAACTTTAGGGAAGTTATTCCTTTTATGGTATTTTTGAAAACAAAAGTTTTAAAATGAACATATCCTTGTCTAAATATGTCTATTATTTCAGCACTTAAGATGAGGAAAAGTTGGGGTTAAATTATTTTATTTTCTGAGTATTGATGGATGGCTTAGAGGGACCATTAAAGAGGGACACAGTTCTTCATATTTATTTGTTACATTTTAAGTTATATAGTTTTTTAAATTAAGTTTTTGGCACTTTCTGTAGTTGTGTGGATTTTTTCTTTTGTCTCGGCTTATTTTAAAGGGGCAATCATATCAGGGTATAAATTAAACTGTCCGTCTGTCAACATAGCGTGTATAAAATAATATATTTATTTGTATTCCTTCCCCCTACTTTAATTTCATTAGAATTATGCATTTTATTGCATTTCTGCTTTGGTTGGCCTTGCTGAGCTAGTGTTTCAGTCTGCGCTGACAGGTGCCACATCGGTTGTTGGGAAATGTTGTGAATTTCCCCCACAGGGAAGTGAAACTCTAACAGCACCCACAAAAAAAGATAGCAAAAACTCCACTTGAAAACCCCAAGCCGTTTTTCACCACCGAGAAAGCATTATTTCCTCTGCTCAGCTCACTTACTAGTTCATCAGGTTTTAACACAGATTTTTTTACTCCAAAAAACCACAAAATTCTCCCTCTTTTTTATATTAAAAGATTATAAATCTGTTAAATTATATTACAGGAATGGGTCAAAATGTTAACACTGAATGAAGTTTATTTTATTTTGTAATGGAAATGTGTTGATTACATGACTGTGTTGCGTAAAATCCACAGTCTGTGGCATCCATCACTACAGTTTAGTCTTCCTTAGATGGGGAATAATTTCTAACCATCTGACCATTTTCAGTATCTGTTAATTGTACCTTGTGTAAAATAAAATTCACAGATAATTTGACTAGACAAACAGCATATGGACAACGTAAACAAAGTTATGGTACAAAAGAAAGTACCTCTTTCAGTCTTGTGTTTTTCACACCATTACATGATAATCATCTTGTGTACCAGAGTGTATGATTAATTAAATTTAACCATAAGGGAAAACCATACAAAAGATTCAACAATTAGATTGTTTTTAGTCAAAGATGAAGTCAAAATAAAGAAGCTCAGCTCAAAAACAAACCGAACTACCCATATTTTAAAAAAAAAGTAATTTTAAAACCATTTTTGGCAGCAAAGGATTGATGCAGTCATTTCTGTATGATTGTACCAGTCTTGTTCATTGTTGTGGAGGAACTTTGGCCCTCTCTTCTTAACGTCGCTCCAGTTTATTGAAGTTTTCTTTTTCATCCATTCTGTTGTAGATTTGCAAATTTTTTTGACAATTATCTGGTTTTTCCTTGGCACATTTTTTTTAACTTTTGTGCAAAGAAAGTATAAACATGGTGGTATCTTTTTTGTATTTGTTCAAACTCTTGAATTGAAAGAGGGGATGCTTTTTCTTGTGCAAGACTGTTTATGGTATATTTGAGCTCTACACAATGTTCTTGGAAACAGCTGGAAACTGTGAAGTTGAAAAAAGAAAGTTGGACCAAAAAAGCTATTTTGATCAAATTTGACTGCACCATTCTTAAGGCAAAAAGGATAATATTCTATTTGTAAGTTGTTGTTTTTCTAAATGTTTTTGTTGTTTTCATGCCTGTGCAAATTCTCAGTTATCCGGAACAGCAAACAGGCTTGAATCGGAGGCAACCGGACTTTCGCTCAGTTTTTTTTTTTTCTAAAAACGTTTCAACACCTTTCCAGGAGTCTTTGTCAGTTCTGGTGCCACCAAGATTTGCTGTTTAATTATTGGATTGTGTTTAATTATTTTTATTATTTAGTTAATTCTGTCAGTCTTCTTTGTTGGGCTCTTCAACTCTACTGTTGCACCCAAAATTATTCATACACCTGGTAGATTTCTATTTCAAATTAACTATGAAGAAGATCGTGTTTGATTAAAAAAGGAGGAATCGAAAGAAAGTAAAGCAATATTAAAAGGGCTTAAATTTTTACATTCTTTTCTATTGCTAAGATTTTCTAGCTTTATTTACATTGTATTTGCAATGTCATCAAGATATTTACACCCTTCTTAATAATCAGTTGATCTTTTTATTATTATTGGCAATATATCAAAAGAAATTAATTGTTATTGTGAAGAGCTCCAAGTCTTTGAGGTTGGGAGGCCTCCTAACCATCACTCCTAACCATCACTCAAATCCAAAACATCCAAACTCCTTCTGCCATTCAGAACAATTGGTGAAATGGTTAGTTTAAATGTAAATATGCCAGGGGTTTAAATAATTTTGGGCTTAACAGCATCATGGTGTGAAAAAAACACACAGAGTCGAACACAGAGTATTCTGGGGAATATTGTTCAAATTTGTTTCAAATGCGACATCCCCATACTTCAGCTTTAATTTATTACAACTGTTTCAAGTGTCACATGTGCTTCCCTTAGTAGTTTGATGTCCTTTTGAAGCAATTTTTCAATTTTGCTAGAGATTCTTTAATGTAACCGACTTAAACTGGAACTGTTAAAAGAAATATTCAAGTTTATTTATCCAGAAGTTGGGTCATTTGAATGCTGAGGAACTTTCTGGAAAAAAATCATGCCTAGATGGCATAATTTATAGTAGCAAGAATAACCCTTCTTTGTTGATACAAATTGTATCCTTAAACCTTTTAAACAAGGGCATTGTTTTATATGAAAGTTAAACAAAAGGGTTTTGCGCTGAATACTTTAGATTGTGTGGCTAACTTTTGTCACCTTTGGTACCGAGGCTTTTATTTGACAGGGATTTTTATTCCTTTTTGCAAGATTGTGATTGCGAAGAAATGGAAACTGTCAAGTGTATTGTTGGGAGAAGCATTTGTTTGTGAACTCAAATTGTAATACAATGTACTTCAAAATAAAGAACATATCTTTACCACTGGTTGGGTAGAGGCTGAGTTGGTCTGGGTGTAAGTATTTTCCGATTTGTACATAAAGCTGGGGTATTCTCACTATTAATGGGACAGTTAGTCAGGGGAGAACAGGTCTGAAACCAAACAGTCTGTAATAACCTGTGCAGTAAATCAATGACTAAAAGGTTATCAGAGCAGTACAACAGGCTTTAAACATTTATTTTCCTGAAATGTGCAACCATATTTGTTTTACTGCTGCCTGGACTCTCCTGAGCAGGCAAAAGCACTGTCCTCCATCACTGCTATTTGTTTAACGGAAAGCTGATTTCCCTCCAAACAAAGGTTTTTGTATCCTACTCACCTGGCACTGTGTGCTGGGTTCAACAGTAGGGTAAACTTATCACGCCCTTAGAGATGTTCTGTTCATTTTTGCATATAAGCACATTTCATGTGTGAGAGCAAAGCATTTTTTGTATTGTCCTAAGGTTTTCTGGAAACCAATTTATCCAACTGTATTTTATCTTAAGAGGAGACTTAGTATGTTTGACTGATGCTGAATACAAAGTCATAATTACTATCTGTGCTAACATAATAGTTTTTATAGATTAGCCTACACCAAAACAACATTACTTGACGCAATGATTCCAGATTAAACTTGAAACAAATATCCAGTTTTCTGTTACTGGCTAACATAAAGGTTGCTATTGTTCGTAACTAACAAAATGCTGCATGCTATCTTATTTTTGGGAGACTTGAAAACAAACAGATTTAAAACAAATGTTTTGTGTTTTTTTTCTTGTATTTTTTGATAGTTTTTTTTACTTGATCTGAAAATTCTCAAATAACTTCCTTTTCCACCAAATTATTCAACACTTGTTAAGATTTTCATTCTTTTAGAACAAATGCAACAAGGCTGCAAGCAAACATTACAAGTGTACAGTACACTGGGATGTGCATTTCATTCCTGTTGGTAACAACTGAATAAATTTGTCATTCAGTTTTATAAATTTGCAAATTGCTTCCTGAATTTAACGAACAGTAATTAGTCAAATCCCTGCAATGCTGCCAACTCCTCAGTCTGGACATAATTTGTCCTAAAATGCTAGAAGAGCCTAAATGAAAATAACATAAACCATACACATGCAATTTTACAAAAGAATAAAAGCATCCTAAATATTTTAGGGATATTTTTAAAATGATTTACTTGAACATTCAAAAGCTGCAGGAGACTGGTCCAGTTTGGACTAGAATTTGTGATGAACATATTTTTAATCTTACGGATACCTAAGGCCAACACAATTGTTATATGCACATATATAAATTTGTAAAAATAATTTTTAAAAAAGTAGCGTGTGTTGGGGGGGGGGGGGGGGGGGCGGTGACTGGGTTGGAAATTGTTAAACCTGGGAGTGAAAATTTGCCCAACTCTCCAACTGCAATGTACACAATGCCTTAAGAAGTGTTTTATTGAGGTGGCAACAGGTGGCTAACGCGTGGGAACAGTTTCCTAAACCAAGTGACCAGATCTTTTTTTTTTTTTTGCCCCCTGACAACCAACAGGCTCTGTAGGGGGAAAAAATGAATTGAACACAAATGCATACCTTTGTAGGGGTTAAAACAATTTTCTTTGCTCTTGTATTCCCTATAATCAATACAGGATTCTAAGGCAACTTTCATTCATTACCATCTTATTACATGTCAGCTTGGGTTAGTTTCACTGTTACTATGCTGCTACACTGCTTTGCCAAATACATCTGTGGGATTTCTGTGGGGAATGTCCATGTCTCCATCTACAGTTAGCTTTGACTGCACCCTGAACACACATTTCAAATATTATTATGTGACTTTTGTCTTGTCCAACACTACAATTTGGGAAATGTGATTTTTTTTAGACATTATGTGGGACTACAAAAGGTTGAATGATATTATCTGCCATCAGTTTTGTCACACCACCATTTCTAACCTGCTTTAACACAACGTAATTAGCGCAACAGTAACAGGGTTGCCATTTTGGAGGCCCAAGCCAAATAAACATGTAGGTTCCAATGTTTCTTCATGCTCAGGCTAAAGGTGCTTATATTAAACCAAAAGACATTTTAAATGGCAATTCAAGAGTTTACCATTGTTTCAATACCAACTCTTCTGTCAGATATGAAGAGATTTAAAGCAAAAGATGTTCCAATGCTGGGTCCTTAAACCCCAAAAGGTGTTTACTGCATATTTCAACATGGATTCTGGGGAATTGGCTAAATGAGGCATTGTTACTGTTCTTGTATGTGATTTAACTAAGACTAATAAAAGCTCTACTCAAACTTCAATATGTTGCTTGGATCATGAACTTTCCACATTACTGCATCTGAACAGAGAATGTAATTAAAAGGGAAAACTAGAACATTATCCCACAGATTTTTAACTTTTGTTACTGTATGGTTAATAATTTGAAGGTGGTAGTACATCAATTCTGCATATAGTTTTCTTTAAGAAATACATTTGCTGACTGAAAACAGTTTAGTTTACACTAAAATCTGTATGAAGTACTGAATTTAAAAAATGTATCGGCTGTGATTGGTAAAGTCAGAACCTTATATTACCATTAGATAACTTTTTAACTTTATTTTTTTTAAAAGATCACAATATTTGATGAATATGCAAGTTAATTATGGATAACACAAAATAAACTGGCTTAAACCAGCTACTCCAGGCTCAATTCTTTGAGTTTTAATCAACACTGTGCATCAGAATTTGTGTTTCTGCCAATATCATGCTTTAAACCCCCACAAAAAAAAAAAAAAAAAAAAAAAAATTAACTCAGCTCTATAAACTCCGACTTCAGTTTAGGACCATACTCCAGCTGCATATTTGGAAATATAAAGTCCTTCTTTATTATGGGGCAAAATACATATTTCAACAAATGTCTCAATGGACAGAGAGAAATAACAGAACATAAAATAAGCAGATCTGGTTTGCATATTGGTGACCTTTGCAAACTTATATTTCATGAATACATTAATGTAACAACAGAAAAGTGACTGTCCAAAAATATAACAACTAAATGGAAGAGAAATGGTCAAAATAAGGCGGTTTAAAAAAGAAATACAAGTTATGTTCAAGACAAAAGAAATAAGAGTACATATATTAAAGCGTACCACCATCATCAGCGAGCTACAGCTACAAATGGCCTTTTTATTTTGTTTAGGGAGAGCACATCCATTTCAGTCCAGTCTCTAGTTTTATCATGAGGCCTTGTAATCATTTAGTTACAACACATGCAAGGATTAAAACAACCAGAGATGTACAATCCAAGGACATCTGCCATTTTGTCAGCTTAATTTAACAAAAAATGTGCTTTGTTAGGTTAAGGGCGGAGCCCTGATAGCAGAAAGGAGTGCAATAGGCCAGCTGCTTGCAGGCAGAGCTTTAATGAGGCTGGACTTGCAAAGCCTCGCAGCTGCTCTTCCTCCTGGGCAGAAAAAAAAGCAAAAAGGTCCTGGAGTGGCAAGCAGGTTTGGGCTTTTACAAGTAAAGTGAGGCGTTGACATGGCAATGAGACCAAAAGTCTCTTCAGCTTTTATCTGTCCACTGTTCTTTGCGCTTCACATGGACTCAAACTCATCGATGCGCTGCTTGGTGTTGCCTTGGCGGATCTGGCGCAGGGTTTTGTACTTGTCTCTTCCTGCCCTGACGTTCTCGGCGTGCAGCATGTCGTTCTGAGTTTTCTTAGTATCATCCCGAGCGTCGGCCAACTCTGAGCTCAGAGCCTGCAGGAGGACAAAGAGTATCGTAATCCAGCACAGGCACGAACAGTGATGAAAAATGTGATTTTAAACCTGAAGCCAATGGGTGTTGAGTTGGGTTTTGTCAAAATTAAATGAAGCTTTAAGATGACACATTTGGCATCAGTGTTTGGACCTTGAAATGTGCAACTACTCTATCAGTTCTACCAGACAGCACTAACGCCCTTCAGAGCAAAGGTTTTTGCTGCATAAAGATTCTCCCAATTTGGTATCGGCAAGGTGTTTAAAATAGGTCAAAGGAACGGGGATAGAAACTTTTTGAAAGAAAACTTTGTTATATGAAGGCATGTCAGCCGTGCGTTCAAACTGCTTCAGAAAGACCCTGGTAATTTCCCTCCTTCCTCAAATCAGTCTTTTGTACTGTGGTGGTGTCATGCTGATTTCAACAGGTTTGAAAGAGTGTCATCTCCAAACGGATGTCAGCCTTTTCCCACCTCGGGGGCATTTTGTCAATTTTACAGTTATTTTCCTTTTCTATTTCAGCAGCTATGAGAAAGACTGAATGTGTGATAGCAAAGTGCTCCGCCTTGTAGTTTTGATCAGCTGTTCGTCATGGAAAATGCTGTATTTGGAAATGTTGGCAGCATTTTGGACATCGAATTAAGATCTGGGTATATACACGTGTATATATACACACTCAAGAGGATACAGCCGGAGACTGATGTACACAGTTGCTAAAAACTCATAGCTTGCATAAGATGCTAATTACAGGCCAAAATGTCAGCCTCATCATCATTTTCTCTTTGTTGTCAATTAGTAAATCTATGTTTGATGTCACCTCTGCTCCAAATAAAAAAATAAATAATGACCTCACAAAGGAAGGCGAGAACTTTTTTTTTTTTTAGAGGATTACATAATACCTTAAGAGTATCGGAACCAGCAGAATTTTGTTATCAACAGACCACAACTTTACAAAAACCAGATATCAGAACTCAGCTCTGACTGCTGCATCTCTAAACACCATTCCTATATATTGAATTAAGACTCTTTATGGCATTTCTTATGGTGACCATACTCACTCTCTAACAGCTTAAATTTATTCAAAATCTGTATGACACCACAGTTTTTTTCCCATTAAGTGATAAAACATCAAAAATAGCTATCGCCAAGACTTGTTTCTCTTATTTAGCCTACAAGGACCAACATACCATGTTTCAAAAAGGTAAGGGTATCTCCATGCAATGTTAACTAAATGACTGATCTAAGATTGTATCTATAATCAATTGCTTCTAAGGAAATGGGATTGAAGAAAAGTGAAACAAAAAATAATTAGCATGTTAGGAAACGGGAACTTTATAAACAACAGAAGGCAACAGTGTATTTTCCAGTTAGATTAAGTAACAGCAACAACAAGAGACTAATCAGAGTAAAAAACGAAACAAAAAATCAGATGACACAAATGGGCCTGTTTACTTGAAAAGTTTCCTGATGTGGCCGCCAAGATGCGCTCCGATGCCTTTTACAGGCATCTTACGGGAATCTGCCTTTTCATAAAAACTGTGCACCTTTTCATTCACTAAGGGAATCCTCTTCATTTGTTCTAAACAGTGTTTACATCCCACCATAAGCCTGCGCGACAGACACTGGGAAAAACCTGCACTCGGAGCCAATAACAGATGAGGAGAAAATGTACCCAGACTCTCTTGTCATTGTTCTTGAGGATTTTAAAGGTGCGTTCACATTGAGCGCAGATGTGTCAGGCCGAGCGACAGATTTACATGATGTCCCCATGCACAGGTGCCACACGGGAGCGACGTGTTGCAAAGCGGCGCAAAGCCACATAGGCAATTCTAGTGCAAAACGAGCAATTTTGCCGAATAAAGTTATGCCAGAGTGACACGACACCTGTGATGGATGCGAAGCCACAGTTGTTTGATTTTAAAAAGCTGCTGAACTTTTGTTTCTTGTCGCACCGTGCCAACCAATCAGGAACTGGATGTAGCTGGGACGTGGGGTGAAGTACTGCAGCGGAGACGAAGCAGTTTTCATTCAACATGGAAGAAAAACTGATAGTAGCGGTCTGCAGTCGGCCTGAGTTGTATGACTCAACTAATTGTTACTACCCAGACAAGTCCAGAACGGAGAAAGCCTGGAGAAGAGTGAGGAGACCAGAGTGGCAGTGAAAGCATCGCTAGATAGCGCCATTGTTCTGCTGTATTTCTGGCTTGTCGCTCGCTGTGTAATTGCTCTCGCCTGCTGTGCGAACGGCTGGCGACAACAAGCAAATGCAATTTGCACCAATTCAGCTGTGTTATCCTTTTTTTTTGGAGAAACATGCTAGTGTACATATTTACAAGAAAACTATTCTTATGTTTCCTTTTTTTGTATATTTGTACTAAAATGTCTTCATTGAGAGCTAAGTGGAACCAAAGTCAAATTCCTTGATATATGGACCAACTTGCCGATTAAAGCCGATTCTGATAACAGCGAATCAAAGCAGGGGTGGCCAATCCAGTCCTCCAGAGCTACTGTCCCACCACTTTTAGACGCTACCCAGCTCCACCAGAGCTGAATCATGCGGCTGAATACCCTCATCAGCATGTCGATCAGCTCTGCAGAGGTGTGATAAGGAGCTGTTCATTCAATTCAGGCGTGTTGGAAAGTGATGCATCCAAAAGTCACAGGATAGAAATTCGCCGGGACTGGACTTGTACACCGGATCCAAAGTAAAATGTAAAAAAAAATAAATAAATAAATAAATAAAAAAAACTTTTTTAAAAAGAAAATGTAAAATAAATGGTCTGCAAATAGTGTTGTATGAACAGAATCAATCCCTGCTTAAGGTTTTAGTGTACAAATATAAAAAAGAACGTTTCTTGATGCACACTTTTGTAGATGACAAAAAACTGGAGCTTTTAAAGGTTTCACACATTTGACTTCACAAACCATTATTAAGAGTTAAAACAGTCTGAGTGTCCAAAAGGCTATTGCATAATGGGACATAAAATTTATTTAATTGTAGATTTTTAATCATTGCTTTTTTCTAAGGAATGCAAAAGTCTCAAAAAGTTGTGCGGTGCAATAATTCCTCATTTAATTTCTTTGAAGTAAAACAACTTTTTTCATTTTTACCACATTGTTAAATTGATAAGTGAGTTTGTTCATCCATATTCTTAATAAAAAAGTATTCTGCAAACAGCATATTCTGCAGCGTACCTTACCAAATAATACATATCTTTACCTTTTCCGTCGGATTTTATGTGACACACCAATACAAAGTGTTGCTTGATTATTAAGTGGAAGGAAAACGGCCCCATTTTAAAATTTTTACAAATAAAATCTAAAAAGCGTGACATGCATTTTAAGTAGGGATATCCGTAGGACTGAATTTTTATGCAAAAAGACTTTCTTTTATGTTTTCCGAACATAACATTTTGGACGGCTCTATAACAGCATCTGTGTGCATACCTGCAGCTGTTTCTTCACACGTTCGTTCTTCTGCGCCTCGGTGATGCGTTCCTCTTCACTGCGGTGGCTGCTGACGCCGTCGCTGACCAGCTCGGCGCTTGCCTCTTCATTCGTTTCATCGTGCTCGTCGTGTTCGGGCGCCGGCGGAGAGGTTATGGCTGTCTTTAGCTCTTCCTTGGTCTTCTCCAGGTCCTCCTGTGCTGAAATGGCCTAGAGGGGAACAAACCAGTGGTCTCAGAGAGGAAACACACTTGGGTGTCTCTTATTTATAGTCCTCTGTGGGTTTTGGTTCTAAAATACACCTGGATTATTCTATGGGTCTATATCTAAATAACAGCAGAGCAATATTTAAATAGAGAAAATTCTGTGTATAAGTAGTGAACAAAACACCAGAAAAAGGAACAAGCCCTATTTAGTAGTGCTGGGTGACTTTTGGTCATTTTTAATCTTCCTTGGAGTCTCCACTGAGGTTTTGCAACCATCATGTGTCACAGAGACTCAATAACAAAAACAATAGCTTTTTATGCATCATGTCGATGTGTACTAAGAGCTGAAGGCAAGTGTTTAGCAATCTAACCTCAAAGTGTAGGAGCCAAGGAGCTAACGTGTCACAAATATATGGCAAGGTCTAATTACTTTGTGCTGCCACTCTGACGCTTCCTCCTCTTTTTTCCTTTTTGCCTCCTCAAGCAGAGCGATTTTGGCGGTGAACTCTGCTAACTCAGCTGCCTGGATAAAGCAAAACATGCCAGGAAGAAGTTACAACACAGAGCTCACGGATAGTGTCTACGCGACAAACACAAACAGAGTCATTGATGATTTAAACATGACAAAATTGATACCAAAAGACTTAAAAAATAAATAAATACATATAAATAATCCTGCTGTAGTTGCAAAAACAGCTAGAACACCTCCAGGGGTTCTATGCTCGTTTTGTCTGCAAATGTAGTCATGAAATACCAACAAATGGAAAAATAAATGTGTGGCAACAGATACCAGTTGTTCCTGGGTCTTCATTTGGTCGGCGGCCTGCTGAGCCAGAGCGGCCTTGGCCTCCTCGGCCGCCTGCCTCTCCCGCTCCAGCCGCTCGGCTTCTTCCTTTGCTCGCTTTCGTTCCTGCTCCAGCTCCAGGGCCCGGCGGGTCTGCTCCTCCAGCTCTGCAGGGACACACCAGAAAACATGATGAGCTGGAGCCATCAGAAACCATCTGCTGGCACGAAAATGTAAACGCCGGCCACAGAGCAACCAAATGCAGCAGGTCCAGTTTATGATCTTGGGTTTGCACACCAAAAGCTACAAAACCATTTTTACAAGGTTTATTTGCACATGTTGCTACGGCAGAACTAGAAAATGTACGTCCAAACAATAAAAAAAGATGACAAGACCCATTCTTGATCCTCCTGAAGATGTTCCCTTTTACACAAGCTGATATTCTTAACATTCTTGTTTTGACATACCTGAAAATCTGTTAATTTGATACCCCAGAAAACATTTTTAGGCCCCAGAAAATGATGTCTTTACATTTAAAACACTATAGCTTTAAATCTGTTATTCTTGTATCACTTGAGGGTGGGGTCAGGAGTGACTGGCACACATTCACAAAATTAAGGGCAAAAAAATAAAACCAGTGAATAAACAAACACCGACCTGAGACCGGCCAGCTGCAACCTCAAGAACCTTTTTTCAGAGAGTATAAATGGCAAACTTTACTTTATTTTTTATTTCTTTATTTTACCAGTTTGGTCACTCTGTGTAACATCGCACCTGCAACGTGGATAACTCTAAAGAAAGCATTAAGAACAAATACAGTCAGAAATCAAGTTGAAGGTTTTAGATTAAAAGACAAAAACTTTTCAGTAAAAACTTGATAAAACATTGTATAAATTATAAAAAGACAACTAAACCCGCTCTCTTGAACTGTTTTAATAAATACAAAAACGGTCAAAACTGTCTCAGAGAAAAATACTTTCTGTGATGATTTTTGTGTCATAAATGACAGGATAGTTTCAATGAAAATCTATTTTATTTGCATCAGCCTGCAGTGCATTGAGTCGACATGTCCAACAAAAGTAGTTGTTCTTGTCCTTTAATTGGTTTAACTTTTCTAGCGGTGAAAGAAGCAGACCAAAGGCAGTGCAGGAGTATCAGCGTGTCAGCTAGTTTCATACCTTTCTGGGCCCTCTGTGTCTGCTCTTCGATCTGCCTCAGCCTCTCGATCAGCTCAGCCTTCTCTCTTTCTATTCGCTCCTTCTCCTTCTCCGCGAGCTCGCGCTTTTTCTTCTCGTTCTCCAGCTGCGCCCTTTCAGAAAATCAAAATCACAACATCCAGTTGGCCGTCAAACCATCTTTCAAACGACGTTACAAATACACGTCTGCATGCGCATTTTATACCAAATCCTCAGCGCTACATTTTAAACCAATCTGCTGAGTCCAGACTGAAGACTACAACATGGTACTTTATACTTTAGCAGGACAATAAAATCTTGTGAGCCTAAGAAGAGATGAACTTTTAACATGGATGAATGCAAGTGCGTGTGGGCGGACTGCTTAGTTTTGTTTTTGTGTGCAAATGGGTTTGTTACAAATCGAATCACCAACTTGTTCAACTGCATATTCTTGAAATTTCCGTTCCTTTTTGCACACAAAGCAAAAACTTAAATTTGTTCCCTTCTGTCCCAGCTATGATTTTTTTTCTCCGCTGCAATAACACCGCCCCCTACTGTTCACTAGGGGTTATGACAGAAACAACAAAATATGTCAATGCATGTGTATTAGTAAAAATTGGGCGTCAAGGTGAACTGAGAGTCTTGTTTAGTAGCCGGTGTTGTACCTCTCCATCTGTTTATGATGCTTCTCCTCTCTTGCCTGAGCCTTCATCTGCTGCACCTCGATGGTGTCGGGCTTCCTTCTTCTCATGTACAACTCATGGTTTCCCATGCACAGCGCCAGGATGCGCTTGTTGATCCGCAGCCGAGGGGCATAGAACACAAAATCCTGAAGGGAGAGCAGATCATGATTTGAAATAAATGATGTGTGCATTTAATAAAAGACCGTCACAGAGTGGTTTGGATAAATCCAGAGGGACTTACTGGAGCTTTCTTGTCAATGGGTTTGATCACAAACTTCTTGTCGTTGAAGGAAATGTTTCTAATCTCACTCCAAGGGAAGCCGATCTTTGGTGACAACCTGGGGAGATATTGGATAAGCTGTTACTGAACATTTAGGATGCAAATTTGGATTTACTCACAAGTTCACAAATAACTCTCTTCCAATCAATCAATCTCATGGATATTTTCACAGCATCGGTTGTGCTGATTGTTTTACAGCAGAAGATGGAGCTAGAGTGACATGAAAAACACTGCAGAGCTCTCAAAGCTGGTTAAACACATCAGATCACTGCATTAAAACAAAAATTTAAAATCAGCAGTCAAATAAATGCAGCTTCAATATATGAGAAGAAAATAAGTTGAGTTTTCTCTTTTGATCATCGACCGTTATGCGAGGGCAATAAATAGATCTAGCCCCTACAGGGCTTTGCAAAACTATAAAAACTCAATTTTACCACCTTCTGCTCTATCACAATGTCCATTCATTGTTACAATACAGCCAGCTGCAACAGATACTTGCACTGTTCATATTGTCTTACATATCTTTTTCTGTACAAGATCTATTTTTCTGTTTGCTGCTACGTTCCTGAAAAATGTCACAATAGTTTTTTAATTTGTTTCTGTTTCTACTTTTATATTGCATATACTTATATTTGCACTGTTTTTCTTCTACTTATCTTGTCTTCTGTTTTTATTCGGAACCTTGCAAAGAAGCTTCGCTCAGATGTACATTGTAAATGCGCAGTTGAACGACGACAACGTCGGTCTAAGCCTGTCTTCTGTCAAGTTAAAGCCATAAATTTCACCACATTTTGTTAGAAGTGTATGTGACTCATAAAAAGCTGTACATAATTATGTAATGGAAGGAAATGTATGTTTTTTTTATTGATTACAAATTTTAAAATATATATATATATTTTTACTCAGCCGTAAAATTGAGGTCACTCAATCTATGTCATTGGACGTCTTTTGTGAACAAAAGGTCCCATGAAAACCAAGAAACGGGGCTTACAGGCCAGGGATCGGGTTGACTTTTCTTTGAAAATCTCATGGAGCACAGTTCAATTCCAATAAAATGTGCACCAGTGTAAAAATTTAACTAATGCAATGAGTTGGTCACAAGCGGCATGTAAGACACAGCCATAATGCGGAAGAAGGTGCTCTGGTCATATGAGATCAAACTGAACTTTCTGCCTTGCATGTCAAAAGTGTGGTGAAACTAACTCTGCACATCAATGTGGACACATCGTCCCCAATGTGAAACACGGTGCTGGCAGCATCGCTCTGTTTGGACGCTTTCATCTAATCTGACTGAGTTTGGACTATTTTGCAAAGAAGAAACGATAAAAAATGTAATCTCTTGATGTGCAAATCCAGCAGAGACGTACCAAAAAGTTCTACTCTGTTGCTTTAATAGCAGCGAAGGCGAAGTTACAAATATCAAATTTATTATCTACTTTTGATTTCATCAACCCGTTTCATTAACTTCAGCAGTATTTCCTGACCCTACACCCTGCTGTGAACCAACATTCAACTATAACGCCTCAGAAAAATAAAAAGAATAGTTTCTGCATTTAAAGCAAAGAACTTGTGAGCCATACCAGCTAAACTATATTGTGTAACTTTGTTTGTGTGTGAGGTTTCTTTTTTTGTTTACTTGTCTTCGTGCTCGTAAATGTTGAGCCCCAAAGCGTCCACGCCCAGCCACAGCTCCGTGCCCTTCTTGTTTTTGATTTCAAAGTAGTTAACGCCGTACATCTCCAGGTCCTGAGCAATCTTCAGGTACTCCATCATTGCGTCCTCCCTGCACACGTGCACAAACAGAAACAACAGTGAACAGAGGGACTTCAACACGACTTTAGAAATTTAGTGCAGCTAAAGGAATGAACGTCAGCCAGAATCCCTTGAATCAAAGGGCGGGAAAAAACGAGGCTGTTGAAATGTAACGTGCATTATAAAAAAAAAAAAAAAAACATTAAAACATGACAAACTCGAGACCCATAAGGTCCAGCAACGCACCCAGATAAGGCACTCACCTGAGCATTCCTCTGTGCTCCTCATGCCACGTCTGTATTCTGTCCTCCCACTGCTCCTTTGTCAACTTGTGTTGTTCCAAAACTCTACAGAAAAACAAACGCATAAAAAAAAACAAAAAATCTGCCAGTCCATACTTCTTTGTTGAAAAACTGGAAACACTCGGGGCAGAAGAACTGAAAGGCTAATTATCTCGTGGCATTCAGCATGCAAATAATTTAGCGACACAACATCTATCTAGAATACATGACAACATAATTCTCTCCTGACAGAGGGTGATGCTGAAGGTGCTGTCAAACTGCGGTATCAGTCAATTCCTCATGATAACGTTTAAAAGGCCTTATGCCATGATGCACCTCTTTTATTTTTTTTTCTTTCCCAGAGACAGATCAGGGGCGATTGAGAGGATGGCAATGATAAAAGGCTTGTACTTGTATAGCGCTTTAACTTGTCCAACGACCCCAAAGCGCTTTACACTACAATCATTCACCCACTCACACAGTCGTTCACACCCTGACGGTGGTGAGCTATGTTAGTAGCCAGAGCCACCCTGGGGCAGACTGACAGAGGTGAGGCTGCCATACATCGGCGCCACCAGCAAGTGTCTTGCTCAAGGACAGGATGACTCCCTAACTCCTGTGGCACAGTCGCAGGAGTTAGGGAGTTATGTGGTGACTGTTGGGTGACAAAAACTGGGAAGACAGAGCTGAAAATGTGCCATCATTTGTACCAACTTCGGTTATTATAAGAGCCGAAATGAGTGTTTTGTTGGTGAAAGGATGAGAAATATTTTTTTTTCTCCGGTGTCTTCAAATGTAGAGACTTGCATACTAATGAGAAACAGTAGGTTCACCTGGAGCAGCGGATGTATTTACGCCATGCTCTTAAACTCTGTCCTTCATAGCTACAAATCAAAGAATGTGCTGAGTTACTTATTCTTTGATTAGTACAATCGAACAAAATGTAGTAAATTAAGTAATGAATAAATAAAAATAATGATACATTTTCTTTGTACTGCACATCACATAATAATAATAATAATAATAAAGTCATGTGTTTGCCTATTATGTGTAATCTGTGTGCATTCTGAGCTCGTGTCTCATTACAAATTTCTTTATGGTAACACAGAGACAATAAAGAGTCTTGATTCTGGAGACAATATCCAAATTCCAAAATCTTACGGGATTTTAAAAACAAATTTACTGGGCAATATAGCTGTTAACAAGGGCAGTTAAAACAACAGTGCTGCTTTTTTTCCTGTTAGTATGGCTCCGTATCACTCGCCCCGTTGTCAATTTTAAGGATATGAGGAGAGATGTTCATAGCATGCTTGACTGCATAGCAGATTAGTACCACTTTACAATAAGGTTCCCTTTATTGAGGCTTATAAATGGTTTGTAGACACATAATTATCATAATTTAATCTGTAAACACTTTATAAATCATTAACAACTGTTTATTATGCATTAATAAAGGGCAAGAAAGAGACAAAAGTGACCGGTTTCTTTCCAAATAGTGAGCCAAATCTATATTTGGATAAAAGTTTCAAATTCTACTTCATCACTGCATTAACACCCACAGCTATCGGGTCTATTTTGCCTTATTAATATTACATGGAAAATATTACATGGTACAGAGTTATGTTTACAAATGCTTATTGAGCTTCCAAGGTTGTATTTTAGACTGAAATATGTAGTATTCCAACTCTAGATGAAATATAAAGAGCCAAAAATAGATTTGGCTCAGTCTTTAGCAAGAAACTGGTCAGTATTGTCTCTTTTCTTGTCCCTTTCTTGCCCTTTATGAATGCATAATAAACAGCAGATGGTTTATAAAGTGTTTGCAGATTAATTAATAACATATCTACAAACCATTTATAAGCCTCTCTAAAGGGAGCCTTATTGTAAAGTGGTATCCATAGATTTGGGGAGCCTCTCTGAGCAAAAAGTGGACTCAGCATGGGAATCGGATGGGTGCTGATTCAGCATATAGAGATGTGAAAGATACTGATATGTTCCACAAACTGGGTAGCACAACAGTATATTTTCAACAACAACAAAAAAAACTATTAGTGTAGTTTGTTCTTGTTTAATAGTTTTGTGGTGAAAAGAATCACAAAAGGAAGGCCTCCAAGTGTGTCTCTCTATCTACTTTACCTCTGTGGCAGCAGTCGGTCGTTTGCCAAGTAGCCAGGCTTATGGATGTCTTTGCTGTGATCTCCATACTTGGCTTGAACAGCATAGGAGGCCAGTAAGACGGCCGTTTCTGGAGGACAGTAGTTCTCGTCGTTCAAGATGGCCTCTTTCACCTTTAGAAGGGAAACACATATTCAAAGGTAGAATCAGATTACAGCAGCAGTAAAGCCACTTATTGCGTTTCACAATAGAATCAACCCTTTTTAGGGATACTTCAAGGATCCGTAAGAAACGTGGAGAAAAGAGCCACTCAAGATCAAAATTTGCTGTGTGGTGATGGCTTGGATTGCAAGTAGCTCGTCTTCCCGCAGAGGGCGCTGTTGCATTAGAATTGCTTTCTTATTGCAAGGTTAACCTCCTAATAAAAACAATTATGCAATGTTATGTTTGCTGCGGAAACACAGTGAACTGGCAGATAAAAACTTTCTGGGATGAATATCTGCAACCCAGAAAAAAAAAAATATTTTGAATCAGTTTTAGAAAAACCCCTAATTTTGGAATATTTAAGCTGTTTTAACTTGGTGTAAAGTTGACTTTTATTCTTCTTGATGATAAACCTCCACGATCAACTGCTTACTGCATGCGAGCCAGAATTGTGCATGTCAGTTTTCATGTATGTGACATAGGTGATGTTTTATGTTCCTCTTTTTAGCTAGCTTCTACACTCCTAATTCAGCTCCCTTCAAGCGGTTTCCAAGCGTTTCCTGTTAATCATGTACGAAAAAAAGCTCAGTCCATTGTTTGGCTGATTCATAAATGTAGCACTTTGATTTAAACGGCATTATTTTGACTAAAGCTGCACGGTCTGCTTTCGTCATGTTTTTCCACACGGACAGTGGTGCGCTGTTCGGAGGAGACTTGAGGCTGAGTGCAGAAACACATGCAGGGAGAGGCATCCAGTCAAAACCCAGCTTTGTTTGAAATAAAAAAAAATGCCCACTTCCTATTGTGCAGTTTTACAAAAAAAAAAAGGGGGGGGGGGGGGATCGATTGAAAAAATTGGTTGCGCGAGACATGGCTACATGGTTGGCCTAGTTATGGCCTACACGTATTAAGTTTGCTCTCTATTCAAGGACTGCACGAACAAAACAACATGATTTGGTCCATACTTTTTTCTTGTCTGATATCGAAGAGCCAGTCTTGAAATGTTGCAGTAGGAACAGCCTATGAAGACCTTACAAGTTTTCAAAACTGGAACACTTTCTCTGGCCCAGACATTTGAGACTTCACAAGAACTCATGCTCTTGCCACCCGTGTAAAAGAACACATTTCTCTGTTCTTGCAGAGTTTGGATTAACCTTATCACCATGCCTGGTTACCATCTGAGAAAGGCAGCCAACCTAAAGTACATCATATGCCCTTCTCACCCCCATGAACCGGTCTGTCTCCATGTGGCGGGCTGCTTTATGTGCAACGGAGTGTTATGTTGGCCAAACAAATAAATCTTATCCCTTTTCATACTAAATCTACTTTGTCATCATTTAATTTTTGCATCAGTTAAACAAGCAAGTTGTTGAGTACCTGAAGGAAGAAGAGTTTCTGTGTGATCTCCTGGATGAGCTCCTCAGAGACGTCTTCTGGGAAGAACTTTGCTCTGAACTTGAACTGCAGAGGATTCTCCTTTTTAACATCCTGCTGGGTCACCTGACGGGAACAGGCAAACATTTTATCGCTCGCTTATACAACTCCAAAAGTCATCATGTATCATTGACTCATTTCTATAACTTAATTAAAACGAGATTAAAGAAGTAACACTGTCAAATTTATTTTCAGCTGAAGATGGCTCTGGGTACTGCCTGAAAAACTGAGTTACAGAAACAAACTCCAGCTACATTGCCTGGCAGATTTAAGACTGTCCGTGGGGCAGATGTGCAGTTTCTCACCTTCTTGTTGAGTTTGAGCCACGTCACGTAGCCTTTGCTGTCTGTGTACTGCAGGCCGAAGAACCAGACCTCCCTCAAACCCACAGTCTTCACCACCTGAAACAACAGAAATGCTTTCTGTTCCGTTTACAGCCACCTGTACTCGGTGGTAGTGGGAAATCATTCACTAAGCCGGAATAGAGCTTATCCAAGCGTCTTTATTCCAACAATACTTTATATTATTCAACCCATGTATTATTGTCTTTAAAAATAGAGAGCTATCAGAAAATCTGATTTGCTTTATTCATATTAAGCCAGTTCACCACAATGGCCATGTTGCAGATATTCTTCCAGGAGTGTGCTGCATTTAGCTCACCACATCTTCTCATCGACTCTGAGCAGTTCTGTTGAAGAAAACCACCTCCGTGTTTCACCGTAGGAATGAAGTGTTCAGGGTTATGTGCAGTCAGAGCTTTTTGCCTCACAGTGTTTTACACAAAGGCCAAGAAGTTTATGTTGTTCTGATCTCATCAGAGCACCTTCTTCCACAACTTTTGCCGCGGCGTGGCGTGCAACAAACTGCAAACCCCCTCTGAGCTTCACACCTCTGAAGGTCTACAATGGGGCTCTTGGCTGCTTCGCTGTTTAATGCCAACACCCTGTAGCTTTTTCCTTTGACTTCACATTTTGTGTGCTACTTTGCATCAGGCCAAAACATAAAATTCCAATAAAATACACTAAAGATTGCTGATGTAACATAAAACACGTAAAGTTTATGAAAATTACTGCAAAGCACTGTACTGTCAGATTTTAACCAAAATACATTTTAGTTACAGACATTGCTGTGGTTATAAATTCAAATCACTGTTGAGAGAATAAGTAAAAAAATGAAAAGAAAAGAAAAGAGCAAAAGGAAACCAAAACACAAACATTTTCAACTCTGGTGCCACAAAGTTTTCTAGAGGAGATAAAAAGCTATGGGCCTACATGATCTCACTGGTGACTGATATAATTTTCCTTTTCATTTGCCGTTTATCCTCCTCCCATCCTTTAATACACTCCTTGTTCAACCACACCATCATCTAACCACAACCCATTTCCCAGAGGGGATGTGGACGCTCCGTCTGACTCTAAAGTGAATTTACAGTCAATATGGTGGCACTCCCAGCATGTAATTAACTCTGTTTTACGTGTCAACAGAGAGACCAGCTCGCATAAACAAAATGAAAACGTATGTGAATCAAATAATCACAGAAACCCACAATTCGCACATGTAGTCGATTAAATAGCGGGGGTATCTGGGAGAATGATTACATTTGCTAAAATATGCTCAGTCCTACGTACAGATCCTCCCAGGGGATGCAGCATGAAGCATTTGGAGGCGGGTAAATCAACATGAACTGAGGGAAAGCCTCAGAGAGAAGATGAATGGATTGAGGATGAGAAAGAGTGAGTTACAAGTGGACCAGAGACGAGGACTCTGTGGTCTCATATTGGATAAAAAACACTGGGTGTGTAATTATCACTAATCAAAGAGTCTGTGTTCAGGCCGGATTAGCTTAGGACCGTTTGATTTAAAAGCTCACAATGGCCTTTTTCATCTCCATGAGTGTGTGTTTAAGTGAGCTTATGGCTGCGCACATTTAGATCTGCAACCTCTCCATCAATGGACTCACTTCTCATTCATGGGAATCTGGGATGATTTCAAATTAAACCACCGTCAGTCAAAACGGAGGGTTGGTTCTTGGGAGATGTAGTAGCTTAAAATGCATCTCCACTGTGAAACCAGAATAGTTTTCTAGGGTCCTTATTTTACACTATGTTGTTTCCACTGCAGGAACCGGGGCCAAATCAGATTAAGAGCGTAGAAATATACCTTCGGGGAAAAAAAAAGCAGCTCTGGTAGGGAGGTAGGACCTTGGTGGAAGGGTGGTAAACATTTCTTACTAATTAAATAGTTAAAGCTTGTCTCCCCCCCCCCCCATTCATCCCCCAGTTAAACTCCTCTGCAGTTCATGTTTTATGTTAACTTTTAAATATACCACAGGACTAGCTGCTATTGATGTTTGCAAACACAATATTTAAAATTAGTCAGTCATGTGAAATATCACAACGCTTCCAGTGATCACAGTCAAAAAGTGGAAAAGTTAATTACATGGACTTCCCCTTTCAGCCTCTGTGGCGGGGTAGAAAAGGAACTCTTGTCCAAGCCATTATAAAGGGCTTTAAACCAGTCCTACAGTGTTAATGTTCTGAAATATAAATGAAAACAATAACAACCCATAGGAATGTGAATCAAGTATAAAAGACAAGAGTCTGCCTCAGCTCTGCGCGTGTGAGGTTAACGCCTGTTCATGTTACAAAACTCTTCTTTAAAGTGATTAATATGTTGTTTCAAAGTGTAACCACTATAAAATAATCATAAGTGAGGTCTTTAGAAAACCAGGTTCTAAGCCCAACCTCTACTCCCCTATGCTCTGCTCCAAAAGCGAGAAAACTCAAAGTCTGCGATGTTTGCCACAGTTACACCTTTCCAAATTGAATGGAGCGACTTTAGAGAAGTTATAAAGTGTAATCGCTGAGACAAAACTTTGGTTGCAGTTTGGTTGCAGAAATATCCCACAATCCGAGTGACTTTCCATATCAGGGGGAATTAATTTACATTAATTTCCACCCAGCAGAGGTAATGACTCAAGAAATGGGAAGGAACAAAAAGTTGGTTCAGGATATTCAGCTCTGGAGATAATAGATCCAGGGAGCATGGCCCTAAAGTTCACTGTAGAAAGTTCAAATTGTAAAATTTCCAGAAATTTAACATCCAGTATGTCAAATATATATTTGTCTAGGACTATGCACAAATACACAGTCAGAACTCTAGCACTGTTAGAGAAAATAGTTCATTGCAATGAGAATTTAAATCAAACATGTGAAACTCCAGTTTTTGAGTGCCAGTATTCTACAACTTTCAACACAATGATTCTAATTCTTATGTTATGTGGCATCCTTGAGAACCTGATTGTATTTTCAAAAGGTAATTCAGTTATTTGATTCAGGTGTGTAGAGCCAGGGACACATCGAAAAATTAGAGGACATCGAGTTTGAGGACTGGAGTTTGACACCAGTTTTCAATTATGGTGATAAATTAACAATATAATCCAAATAACCTTTGCCAAAGACAAATCCATACATTCATCTAACATAGCGGTTTCTAAACATTTTTAGCCGTGCAACCCTTCAGTGTTGCAAAAAAAATATATATAAAAAAATAAAAATGCAACAAGCTTATTTATAGCCATATTAAAGACGGCATGTTTAATCATGCTCAAATGACCAGAACACACATAAACAATAAAAAACAATAAAAAAGAAAATTGATTTTACAATAACACAACCATCATAACAAAAGTTATGGAAATAAAATCCATCGGTGGCTCAACCTGGAGCGAGAAAAAGAAAGAGACGCTCAGATCGGACCTCCACAACCTGAAACGTCTCTGAAGCAGAGACCATCCAGGTGGATTCACGGACTAAACTCTGATAATCTACCTGTGTGTGTTCTCACTTTATTTATTTTATGTACCAGCTTCTAAATCTGAGTCTGACTCCGCAAAATACAAACACGAAGAAGTTTAATTTGGTCTGTGTCCGATGACGAGAGACAGAGAGAGAGAGAGATCACTTTGGTAGAGTGGCATAGAGTAACAATAACAGAGTGCCAGCCTCAATAAAGCTGTTAATAATCAGAAAAATAAAAAGTTATTTTATTTGGGCGTTATAAACACACCCATGGCAACAGACCTCAGCTCTCCGCAGCCCCACCACCGGTTGCCGGTTTCCCTGTTTCCCTGTTCCAGTCTGAATATACGCTAAAACTACATCTGTAAAATGAACTGCACCTGTCTGAATCATATTATCCAATGAAAAGTATTACTGCTCTGTGTGTGAGCAGAGTCAAGAAACAACGTCTTCCACCAATTTTCCCAGCAGCAGCGGCGGTGGCGGCAGCGGTGTGGCCATGACATGCGCATTAGTGTTTGTAGCAGTTCAGTCACAGCACCATGGGCAGCGCTATTTGTAGGTGCTGCGCTATTGATACAGATACAGAGACCAAGTCACTCAATTTAATCTTGTAAATAAAACTTTCAGCCCATATTCAATTTCCCCTCAACTGACGTAAACAACGTGAAGTGAGGCGAGAGATAGAGAGACATTTTCTGATTGCCGCTCATTTTCTTCTTCCAGATCCGTTGCAATTCTCCCCTCTGTTGCCTCCGATTCCTCTCTCTCTCTTGGTTCCTCTCCTCCTTCATCACTAACTTTGACCTTAGATGTCTCACCTGCGTGACAGTTTCCCCGATTTCAGCCAATTGAGCATATTTGTGAGAATGAATGAAGCAGACGCCACAAGCTCAGTGCGCATATACAGCACAATGCGTAGAAGAAGACAACTTCTTCTATATTTCATCTTAAAATGAAGCGTAGAAGAAGACTTCATCTCTAAATACATACATTTTCGTGTGGATATACTATTTATTTATTTGTTAAAGGGGAAGTCCGGTCAACAAGGAAAAATCAGGGGATCATTAGCTATACCTAAAACTAATACGTTTGTGGTGATTTAATGAATTTAGCGTTAATCAATAAGGAAAAAAAAGCATAAATTGTCGTCTGGATCACTGTGTATGGGGGTGGCTATTACTGCCCAAATATGGGCAATAATGGCCGCCTGACATCACATCCTGTGACGTCACATCACGGTGAGCCGAGGGCAGTTCTCCGCGCTTTAAAAGCAAACTCAATAGGAGCTGTTGTACACAGCTGCAAACAGAAACAATTATTTCGGATTTCCAGAGGACTTCACCATTGAAATTCGCGAGAGCTATTGTTGAAGCAACAACGCTCACGTGCATGGCAGTTGGATGTAACAATACATCGGGTAAAAGTGAAAAAACATTAGATTTTTCACCTTTCCGATTCATCATCCACCATGGGCTGTTTTACTGGATTACCAACATGAAGAGGGAGGATTTGCCATCGAACTTCTGGCCAGAGAGAAAACACGTCGTCTGTAGCCAATATTTGGAAGAAGAATGTCTTCAAGATGACATGAGAGCGAGACTTTTCGGTATGTTTTTCTTTTTTATGATGTAGAATTTGCCGAAACATTTGTTTACCCGATCAGAGCGGCGGAGGGATACGACGCACTTAGAAAGTATGCTCACTGTTGTGAAGCCCACTTATTTTATGCAATTTTGGTCTTATTTTTTCTAAAGTCACTTGTAACTTTCATGAGTTGTGGGTTGCAGTTTTTTTTGGGCTTGTTTCTGAAAGTGAAGTAATTTAAATTTAAATGCTTAATACCATGTCTATCTTTGTTTAAAGGGGTTAAAAAAAATATTTTGGCATGAAAACGGATATTTATTAAAAGGGGACAGATAGGGCATTGGGACTTGCTCTACAGCCGATACCGCACAGTGACGTCACAAACTGGGAGGTAGCAGTACTGTTCTTCACCAAGATGGCGGCCCCCATAAAAGGACCTTCAAATGAAAATTACTCTTAATTAAAAAAGCTTATAATTTATTGAACAGTATGTAATAATTTTATATTTAAAGTACTTTCAGCAGTTTGAATTCTGATTTTGACCGGACTTCTCCTTTAAATTTACAGTTTTGGGTTTTAATCTTTACATAGGAAATGTTTATTTACACATCTTTATTGTGTGGGGAAAAACACTGTCAGACCGCCATTACATTTTTCATCTTGCGCACCCCCTAGCAGCAGCTCGTGCACCTCCAAAGGTGCACGCAACACACTTTAGGAATCCCTGATCTAAGACATTAAAAGACACATACAGCATTTGCTGTCAGTAGTGTTTATTTGACATCAAAAATATAAAGCAGAACAAAAGCAGAAAACAAAGAAATGTCTCTTGTTCTTTCTTCCTTCCTCCATGTCACCAGAAACACAACAACCCTGCACAGTCTGACATGAAAAAACTCTGAAAGCTGCCCTTTCACTTCACTTCCACACAAACACACACGCACACACACAGGAACAATACACCCAACACTACAATACACCCATCTTCTGTCTTCTAAAAGATCCCTGATTAAAACAAAAGGACCTTTGTGTATGTCACCACAAAACCAGTACCAACCTAAAACCAGCCGAGCACTAACTGGTACAACCACACAACCAGACCCAGCAATTAGAGTTGCACAATATATCAGAAATATACCGTTACTTCAGTATCTGTGAGCCATAATAATATTGCAAAAGACCGCTAGCAGTGAAATATTTGTTGGGTGTCTAATATGCAGCTACAACAATATTATGCTTCCTGTTGGTCAGACTTAAACAAATCACAGTTAAAATTCCACTCTATCCATTTTTTAAATCAGCAGATCTTCAAAAATATATCTGTTTACATGAATGTTTATTGTTAAGAAAATAAATAAATTACACTCTCACCTGGTCAAAAAGCTGTTTTCCTGTTGTGTTTGGCTGGATGGCAAACTCCAGCTCAGCGTCCATGGTGGTGACACGTACATTGATCTGGAAACACAAGAAAGGAATAAATACATGAAGGAATAACACACGCTTTTAACCTGAAATTAATTCCAAGGCATGTCATCTGGACAATAAAGACACCTATGCCTGAATAATATAACTTTATTTTATTAGATAATAAAGACAATTTTTTTCTGCTTGGGCTTAATATTCCCACTAGTCTCTGGATTCTGAAAACTCTTGACTCTTGAGAGCATAGTCAGTCTGCATAGAAAAAAAAAAACACCTCTAACACCATCATGCTGGGTACTGGTTCCCATTAAGGCCGTGTGCTTGGCCCACTGCCATTCACACTGTATACACATACAACTGAGTAGCCACACATGAGGAAAACCAGTTTATTAAGTCTGCAAATGTTACCAAAGCAGTGAGACCTATAAGAATGATGACTCAACGTAAAGGGGAAAGTCAAACACCTAAAGTACAGTTGCAGAGTCAATAAGGTTCACAATGTGGACTAAATTGAGAAAACTGTTGACTGTGGTGAGCTCAGCCCAAAACAGACCTTTGACTTCAAAAAGGGATTTAATTTAACCTAAAAGGGGAAAATGAGTAAATACAAATAGGGCTGGGCAAGTTAACGCGTTAATTTCGCGTTAATTCATTAGACTATTAACGGCGATATTTACTTTAACGCGGGTTAACGCATGTTGCTCACATCCTTTTATTTTGTGAAGGTCTGTTGCTGCGGTGTAGGGGTTTGAATCAGAACAGTAGGTGGCAATAATGCGCCAATAACCTCGCTGTCAGCCCAGCCTCGGATTCAAAGAGGAAGAAAGGTGCTGGCCGGAAAAAAAACAAAGCCGACATGCGGAAGGCGGTGTTTCCCGCAGGAATTTGCTTAGGCGAGGCGGTGAGTTGGCGAACGGAACAAGTTTTGTGCGGAGCGGGGTCTGCATCGACGCCGTCGGTGAAGTCGCTTCTCGTTTCAAAGTAACCATGTGTTTTTGCCTGTTTTTCCCTGCCATTCACTATATGCACGCGAGAAAGCAACAACAAAAAAAACGCGTGTTAACGTCAAATAACCATGCAAGCATATCGAGTTAGCAAGCATTTCAGTTTAAAGTTCTTCCAGCATCGAATATGACAGAAACAAGTTAGTTGTAACCACTGCCAAGTTAAACTTTGGTATTGAACATAAAATGGTAATGCTGCTCCCTGCTGTTACCTCAGAAATTGCCTGTTTTTGGTAGATTTTTCCCCCATAAAGAGAATTCCCTGTCAGTGGCAATAAGCTTTAATTTATTATTATTGCTATTTTTTGTTTTACATGTTTAAGTTGAGCTTTACACTAAATATGTGTTACTGATAAGTGCTACAAATGTTACAACACTTTTGTTCATATGGCAGCAGAACATTAAAATAAAAGTGCGCTTTACACTACTTTTGAATTCATTCTTGGAGTTTGTAAATACAATGCGATTAATCATGATTAATCAGGCAAATTATGCGATTAATCGCGATTAAATATTTTAATCGTTGCCCAGCCCTAAAAAATAGTTGTTGTTACTGAACTAAACAGAATTTAGGATGTCTAGGTTCAATTTAAATTCAATTAAAATTGAATTCCTCTAATAGAGAGGAGAATTGAGATGCAAAAAAGAAGTGTATAAAAGTGATAAAATAGAAAATAAAATCCAAAGCAAAACAAAACAGTCAAGTAAATAACGCAAAGTCTTTCTATCTGCTGGTGAGGATTGGCCCTTTGAGTGAGCATGTCCTCCTGTCTAACTTCTATAAATATGCTTCACCCATAGTGAACACATGCACAAACACAGCGTAACAGCCAGCATCCATATATGGAGCTGCATGTTTACACTGTTCCTCTCTGCCAGACAGCAGAGGGGAAGTTGCTTCCACTTCACTCTAATGAGGAAAAATCATTAGGAAGATTGAAGGCAGTAACACCTGTAGCCATTTTCCCCCTGCTACCAGTCACTGTAGAGTGATAAGTGTTTTTTTTAAAGTAGTTTCCTATGGAATGATAGAGTATTTCTACCATTGCTCTTCTTGAAGTGTTTAAAAGATCAAAGCAAGAAAGATTGCAAAAATTCCATTAGTTTACCACATTTATTGATCCAGTAAAGCATACTTCCTGTTTAAACTTGGGAACTCTTTAAAGGTGCAGTAAAATAGCATACGTTTCATCAGTAGAACACAGTCTACATGGGTGTGATTGTGTCCCACTTGACTCACTTACCAGTCCAATATTCATTTTTGTTTAACATCATTTCTCCCAAGCGGCGTGTCTACAGAAAAGACTTCCCTGTCTAAAGATGTATTTGAGCCAACACCAACACAAGCTACAGTCTTCCATAAACTTAAGTTTTCATCTGCTCCTGATCTTTTCATGTAGAACAGTGTGCTGAAGCCCTAGGTTAATGTTGGCATGTAGTGTCTCGGTTTTGATATGACTCATTGGTAACATTTCATTGCAGTGTCGTGAATGGCAAAAACTCCCAGGTAAAATTCCTATGCCATTTCAAGAATGAAGCGCATCCTTGGGACAACAACAATTTTTGCATAGGTTGCTCCCTATGCAGCTCTCCCAAACACTGCTGCCTGAGCAAGACAGGCAAGATGCAAGACAGGTGACAAAAGACACCCTATCATGTCCTTCTTTTCCTCTCAACATTTTAAAGGGTGAAAAACCACTGATTCTTTCGGATAACCTAGTTACGCTACGTCAGCACATTAATGGCCATGCCCTGTTGCATGCTGAGCACCTAAAAACGGTCCGTACATTTTTTAAACTGGCTTTGCAAAAAACTCCTGAAAGCTCACACACAAACTATGGGTTCGCCCGTCAGTCCCTGACTTTTTGCCTTTTCATCAAAACTATTCTTTTTTCAAAAATAATACATCCACAGAACATCTAGAGATGTACAGAATAAAAGTATTAATTTTACTGAAAAATAAATATATAGTATATAAATAATTGTTTTATAAATTTTAGTGTGGCCAAAATATATAAATATTAAATATTTGATAACTCGTTTGAGGGTGAGAATTGAGGTGATGATTGGCCGGAATTAATCCTATAGCTGTATTGTAAGTTTTTGAGAGTTGGAACCTAAGGCCCCCTCCTCTGTTTACGAGGAGTTCTCGACGTATTTTTCTTCTTTAGATAACGTATCACAAGATCGTTTTAAGAGTAAGTTGATGGTTGATGGTATCAGATTGCCAGATCCACACAGCAAAAGCCTGAAGGAACAGAGCAAGTCTGTGAAATGCTGGCCAAGTGTTCCGTACGGCGACATATACAGCTACCTTATAAACACGGCAGGCCAGTACAGACGAGAGAGCATGAAAGCCAGGAAACCACTGGACGGCTACAATTATTTTATATCGGGACATGGGCACCAGCAACCCCCGCGACCCCATGAGCGATTAAGCGGGTCAGAAAATGGATGGATGGATGGATGGATGGATGGATGGATGGATGGATGGATGGATGGATGTTCAGACTTGTTTGTGTAACATACGAAAGCGGAGTCGGACACAGACAGCGCCTCAGCAGAGAGGAAGACCCGCCACCGGTAGGTTAAAAAAAAACATTGTTCACTAAGGATTATTTTGGTGTTTTTGTCTTATTAATCCTTTTCACAGACTCATGCCAGAGGGTTTGCATACATTGTAAATGTACGTATATTATTACGAAACGAACGTTTATGTCTTGACTTAAGTATATATCCTAATTTTTTATTTATATAATTATTTAAGTAGAACAATGACCAGTGCAAAATTAAGTTTTATTTACCGGAGATGAAGTGTAGACTGCGAATTCTGTCGTGGTATGATGGATCCCACAGTCGATTGGGATTGTTTGCCTGCATCCTTTTCATTGAAATTTTCCATTTCTTTCGTCTTTCTTCGTCCTTCGGTAAACGAAAGAAACGTACATCCGACGATTTGGAATGCCTCTGTGTGCAACCGGGAGCACAACAAGTCGTAGGCATTGTTTAGATTCCAAAAATAAACGAACTAAAAGTACGCTCTAAATCACCCGTTTTGTCCTGGTAGTAGACGAGAACAGTACTGTTTATGCCTACCCGCGGGACCCGGATGTACCTTGTGACGTCACGCGTGAACTGGTCTATAAAGCTTGGTACTCCACATTACTCCAGACTTTTTGAATTGAGAAAGCTTCCTGGAGAGGAAGCGAAACGTCTTCAACTACGAAAAACAAGTCCAGTTGCTTTGTTTTTTACTTTTTTTTGGAATGACCATGACCTGAATCTTCACCAGCATACCTTGACCTTAGTTCTTCTAAATTGCATTGATTTTAATAAGTCATTGCTCTTTCATGTTTTGTTTCTCAGAGTTAGAACTTTTAACAGCAAAGATCAGGAAAGCCAGTTAAAGGCATTAAAACAAATACAATCTTAAACTATTATAAAATCAACTTGAAGCCAATGAAGCAATAAAAGCACTGGAGCGGTGTGGTCACTTCTGGGTGATTTGGTTAGGTTTAGATGGGGTGCAGCATTTTGGACTAGCTGAAGGTGGCACACACTGACAAAGTCTTAAACTGAAAAGCATGAATGATTAAACTTTGGTGAGAAGACTAAGCTAGTTAAAACTTGCCCTGACAACAGAATCAATCTGTCAAATTTGAAGCAGTTGTTGAAAGTAACAGATTTTTCACTTTCTGACTGAAAGTTTAGGCTAAACGAAAATGTGACAATGTTACACTTGGCAGACTAAAGGTGAAAAATAAAATATAATAAACATTCAGTCTTCTCATTACGCAGTTGTAAAAAATTGGATGTCACACTGATATTACAATAACAGTATTTTGCAAAATATTGTGCAGACTTAGTTTTGTGGTCAGTTACTTTCAAGTCTTCTCCCCAACTGACCTTTTATTAGGGTTGTTAAAATTCTCACGTTAACTATTTGAGTAATTTCTTTTTACTTTGACGCGATAAAAAATTATCGCAGTTGCTGCTAAACAAGCTGAAAGAAGATTGTCGTTTCACCTGTTTTCTGTACTTCTGAGCTCCTGGGTAAGTACACTGTGTATTGAAATGTTTTATTGATCATTTATTGAGCTGTGTGTTTCCTGAACGAACCTATATGTGGACAAACCTGGCCAGAAATTGCGTACCGTTTTCGTTGTGGTTCAGAGATATTTTTGTGTATTTTCCCCAAGGTGAATGTGTTTCACTTTGCCAACATGTCTCTCTTCCTGTCAAACTCAATACGTTTGCATGAAATTGCCGTGTAGTTCTGACCAAGAAAGACCAAGTGTCTACCTTGGTTGGAACTAAGCAGACACAGCTGGGTAGAACCGCAAGCGGTCTGCCTGGCCCCATTCACTTAAACCAGATGTAACTGCTACGACTTCATAAAATCTGCTTTTCCATCGGATTCGGAGACTAATTCAGATCAGGTGCGCCTCAGCCTTAAGTCTACTGAGCATCACTATGAAGACGCATGTACACATTACATCCAGGCTGTCGCACAAGAGTAGACAATAGAGAAACAGTTACAAAGCTTGGGACAGACAGTGCTGAAAACAGGACCGCAGCTGCAAGACTCCTTATATATTAACAGTCGCACTTCACATGCTTTACTATCTAGCAATCACTGTGCAACTGGGTGACAGTGGATGACTACATTTTAACCAAATGTCAAAAAATTGCTGGTCACGTCAAACACGGGCCATCTAATGTTTTAAAAAGTATGTTAAAGCAACAAAACATTAAGTCAGTTTTGTTGAACTGATGACTTAATTGATTACTTGAATGATCATTACTATAAGCTGACTTGAAATTTGATTAAAAATATTGAACATTAAGCAATTAACATCCTACTTTTTACATATCACATGCTAAACACTCTTTAACCTGCTTGCTTGTACATCTGTAAAACGACAGCGATTTAATAAATCAATGTTCTGCTTTCCAGATTTTATTTTATTTTTTGTAGTGAGTTAAGTTCTACAGACTTTCAGTTCTTTTTGCTGATTTCAGCCAACCTGAACTCAAATAGATGGGTTTCATTCTGAATTATTAATAAAGTAAGGTTTTGTTGATACTGGCAAAAATGAGGTGGTGTACAGTGGTGCTCAGCTGCAACAATATCATTCACAGGAGGCTGTTTAGTCAGGTGGGAAGAGCCAGAAATCAGCATTTTCAGTCTTAAACCGACATTGACAATGAAACAGACAAGCATCCCTACTCTAATGTGGGATTAAACCATTGCCCTGGGCTCATTTTAAAAATACTGAACTCTGATTTATATACAATCACACACATGTATCTGTTTATCTGAGCATCTATCATTTCCCTCAGGAGGTGTAATATATTACTTAAACTGTTCCATGTTTTTATCTGCTGCAGTATGCAAGCTCCTTTCTGCAGTACAACCAATCAGCACTGTCCTCAAGTAACCCTGACACAATGCAGAAAACCCAGAGAGAGGCAAAGAAGCTGAGAAAGGCAACAAACAGAAATTTACCAGCCTTAGGCATGAAACTGCAAAGGCTTTTTGAGCTTGATTTTATCCTAACAGAGTCTAAAATCAAGAAGATTGCTATACTTATGAGGTCTTTTGAGGACAAAAACATTGAATGTTGAAAGGTTTAACTTACAGAGGGTCAGGTTTTGAGGTTAAAATTGCTTTTGGCATATTTTCAGTATACCGGGGTGATTATATTTGGCATGAGTTAGAGGGTAGGTACTATTTACTCTACATTGGAAAATTCCCACCGAGATAGTACGACAGACAAGGTTTATGTGAGCTCTGTTATTGAGGAAGAAAGACAGGGACAGATAATGCCTGTGGTGAACTCAATGCATCAATCTCTCTCAAGAAAGCAGCAATCAGAAGACAGAAGGACTGCAGACTGTGCAGTGATCCGAGACAAATACAGGTGTATGCACCAACACACGCAGCGCATCAAAAGAATGTTCCAGAGAGCAAAGCAAAGACACGGCATTGCTTTCCCCTTCATCATAAATGGACCACAAAAATAAGAAGTATCTGGGAGAATCAGCTGTGGTGGCATATATTTTTCTTCCATTGCAATTTGCTACTTTAGTCCTAAAATCTAATGTTAAGAAAAGGAGAAAACTGTCTTTTGAAGATAAAAAGGTGTGTATGCTGCTACTCAGTTCAAAGTATGATGATGTGTCTGTGCTATAGCTGTCAGGAAAGTGTGGGAACACAACCATATGGTGGTGGCAGCGGCAGGGCATGTGTGGACAGCTTCACAATGGTACATCCGCCTGTGCCTCTGTACTGCAGCACAGTGATATGGCTGCATTGCATTAAAAGCGTCTACAACATACACAGGGTTTCATTGTTCCGTGCGTGCTGCACTGCATGTCGAGTTAAAGTCTGACTGATAACGTCGCCATGGCAACGTCCTTGTGGCTGATTTTTGTGTCATTTTCTAAAAAGCCATGTGGCTTCCCACAGAGGGATTTTAACACTTGACAGGGTGGCCTAGAGAGAATTAACTGTTCATGCAGAACAATGCAAGTTTAAAAGGTCAGGAGAGAATCAATAGCAAACAACAGAATGCAACAGGGAATACACATTTATTCCTTTGTATATACTTTAGCAATAAGTAAGCTTGCCAATTCGGAGTAGGAGTTCACAAGCAAAACCAGTATAAATGAAAACCGGCTAGCATTAAAGCTGATTTCTCAACAAGAGGTGTCATTTTAACAATGATTAGAGGCAAAACTAAGAATTCAGGTATTCTTTGTTTTCACAGACAGCAAAGGTTTCAGAAGTCACCAACTGTGTTTTGAAAGAATCTATAATAAGTGAGGAATAATTCAGTCCAGGATTGATTAGTCTATATCAGGGGTCTGCAACCTTTATGATCCAAAGAGTCATTTTTGACTTCAGTCCAACAAAATAAAACCCATCCTTGAACCACAAATGTTACAAGACCATTTTGGAAAAAAAAGATCAACTTATAATCTTTGATAAACTAACTTACTTTATACTGGTGAAAATTTGTTGTCCTAACAAAAAAAAACAATGGCATTTTATTTCTATTTCTAAGTTCTGAAATAAAGAAAAACATAAAACTTGCAAAAAGAAGATTGATCTTTTTTGTACCACCACCCAAAACATTTTAAAAGTGGTGGAGGCTTCCTTAATACCTGTGTAGCTGAGTAAAAATATGAATATAACACATGCTGTCTAGTGTGAAGCATTGCCCTTCATAGAGCTTTCTGAGATAGACTTCAGTGCGTGGAGAAATATGGTGCCGTTTCAATAACGTGAGCCACAAGATCTTGTTACACCCCTGAAAAATCGTATTGCTTGTGCTCATTTTCTCTACCACACTTTCTCCTTATATTAAACTTTCCATTAATGTGCTTGGATACAGCACGCCTTCAACAGCCAGCTATTTTAGCATTGCCTTTGTGTTGCTAACCCTGCTTGTGGCGGATGTCAGTGTCTGGACAGTCAAGTCAGCAATGTATCACAAGATTGGGATTCCATACTCCCTATTGTGTATTGAAAATCCCATTTTAAGTTTGCCTTATAATAAATTGCAATTTTGGGAGAAACAGAATTTTTGGCCTTCATTCACAGTCCGCTATAATCGTATAAAATCAACAGAAATAATGCTTAAGAAAACTCTCTCTGTGTAAACAATCTATACAATATGTATAAGTTTTGCTTTTGCAATCTAATTATATAAATATATAACTTTTACTATAATATCTTTATTTATTGCAATGTATCTTTATTTGAAAAGGCCGATGAATGAGAAATTGTTGCAAAGTTAGAGAGTCTGCACTTAAACACCCACCTTTGTTGCATGCTTACTCAGGAAGCCGGGTGGTAGCAATATGGCAGAAACACATGGATGCAATTAAACTGTAGCTATATAAATGATAGTTACCAAAATTAATAATAACGTGTACTGTTGATCATTATGTCCAAGTGCAATTATGCATAATACACTCATCTAAATCATATCATTTCTTTAATTACAGAATTATTTACATGCTTATTAGGTTTAGTCTCCAAATAACTTCTTCGTTTCCAGTGTTCAAAGCTCAAGCAAGATTTTAATATTTCAGTGAATCTACTGATGGATCTGAAGGAATATTTAAAGGTTGATGCAGTGGAAAATCTAATCACATCACAGAGTCTTATTGCCTGTTTAACTGGGCCAAGAAGGTCTCAGTTTTGTGGAAAATCCCATGAAGTTGTCTGAAGATGCAAAAGACATATGACTGGGATTTGACACAGTTTTTACATATTGAAAACTATGTAGTATAAGGCTTTCAACTATCAATCAATTATCACCGACACTAATTAGACTGTTTTGAGAGACATATGATGACCCCAAATTGAGGTCCAAAAAACCCAGAAAAAATGTCAGGAACCCCTTACAGACTTGGTATGAAACTGTTTGTCCAATCAACTTGGAAACAGAAATAAATGTAGTATCACTCATCATTTATGTTAGCTTTTAAAGAAGTTATTATTTCAATGAATTATTTGGTAGAACCGATGAAAAATTTTGTTAATTTTTTTGCTCCCTAGAACGCATTTATTTTGTTGTTTTTCCCGCTTTTTGTCATTTACTTGAAACACCCAGAGTTTAATATAATATACCCTGAAATTACAGCTTTTTAAAAACGACAGAAGAAACGGCCGATAACGATTGTCTGGAGCAAAATTAACAACACTGTACTAACAATGCAGAATAAGATGAATGAAAGTACACTGGTGCATTCTCCTGCACACGTCATATTTAGAATGTATGTAAGTAAGCAAGTTTTCTGAGACTGCTGAGGACAGAGACCGATAAGGAAGCAGAGCAAGCCTTCTCCCTGATAACAGAATACGTTAAAAGATAAAGTTGGAAGTTTCAGTCCACACCAAGACCACAATCCATAGCCTCTCTGCCGGGTGACTGCTACAGATAAAAACTTTTAGTGCTCATGTGTTACAGAGTTTAAGAGTTATTTTGCAACTCTTATATCAGCAAAATCTTATATCAGCAAAACTTTTGTTTTTACTTTTATTTTGGCTCAAAGTATAAAATAAGGCAAAGACAACTGATAAACAACCTGTCTGTTCAAGTGCCTAATTCAGAGCCAATTCCGACATATTTTTCAAACAATAAAAGTAGCTGGAGATGCTTATAGAAAACATGGCTGAATTTCTGAAAAAATACATAAACTAGAAAAAAAACTAAATGTAGTCAAGTAAAAACTTAGAAAGGGCTGCGCTTTCTTTAATGTATCTAATTCAAACAAAAAGCCCAAATACTCAGTTGCTGTCCAGTTAATGAGTGAGATAGGGGCACAGCCCCAAAAATTTTTTCTTTCTTACTGGGAATAAGACTGTGAAACGTAAATAGAAAAAATATATATAAACCTATCAGGATCTATTAGAAAGAGCCAGTGAGTCCTGCTCATGTAGTTCTGCAAATAAAATCAACTCCACTGAGTCATTCAATAACTAAGTTATTCTCCCTGCTCCATTCAGGTCAGAGCAGACCTGAATGGAGCAGGGTGTGGTGAATAAGATGTTACTACTAAACATCACAAGTGTTGTAATAATAAACAGAATTTCCAACTAAGACACAAGTACACACTACAGACTGCAGTATTTGTATGTAGTTTTCGAAGTATTGTAAAAACCTAAAAAAAATAATTTTTTTACCATTAGTGGCGCTCCTGTCTTTGAACATCCATTGACCTAAAATCCTATCAGGCCATGTTAATATATTGTTCCATATAGGTATTATTAAAATCTATTAGGGATCTTCCAATATATTTATCTATGATGTTGGAGTCGAATACATATGTTTGATTATGAATGAGACTAAGGTCAGTGAGGACACCTTAACTATTTATCTATCTTATTGGATGCCAGTCTCTCATTAAAGGAGAAGTCCGGTCAACAAGGAAAAACCAGTGGATCATTAGCTATGAACTAATACGTTTGTGGTGATTTAATGAATTTAGCATTAATCAATAAGAAAATAAAAGCATAAATTGTCGTCTCAATCACTGTGTCTGGGGGCAGCCATTATTGCCCATATTTGGGCAATAATGGCCGCCTGACATCACATCCTGTGACGTTATGTTGCGGTGAGGCCCTGTGCTTCACAAGCTAATTCAATAGGAACTGTTGTACACAGCTGCAAACAACAACAATTATTTTGGATTTCGAGAGGAATTCACCATTGAAATTCACGAGAGCTATTGTTAAAGTGACAATGCCCACATGCATGCCAGTTGGATGTTCCAATAAATCGGGTAAAAGTGAAAAAAACATTTGTTTTTTCACCTGTACGATTCATGGTCCACCACGGGTTCGTCGTTGGATGCCAACTTGAAGAGGGAGGATTTGCCAATCGAACTTCTGGCCAGAGAAAAAATCTGTAGCCCCGTCTGTAGCCAACATTTCAAAGAATGTCTTCAAGATGACATGAGAGCGAGGATTTTCGGTAGGTTTTTCTTTTTTATAACGTAGAATTTGCCGGAACATTTGTTTACCGACCAGAGGGGCGGAGTGATATGACACACTTGGAAAGAATGCTCACTGTTGCGAAGCCCACTTATTTTATGCAACTTTGGTCTTCTTTTTTCTAAAGTCGCTTGTAAATTTCATGAGTTGCGGGTTGCAGTTTTTTGGGCTTGTTTCTGAAAGTAAAGTCGATTGTTTGGGCTCTAAACTAAGTGACGCTGAAATATCCCTCCGCCTCATAACGCACTGGAGCTCATCCTGACAGGAGCAGAGTAAAGGCAGAAGGAGCCACAGTTTACGGTTGCAGTAACTGATGATAACTGCTGAAAGTACTGTTCTTGACCAACATGGATGCCTACACTAAAGGACATTCAAATCAAAATGACTCTTAATTAAAAAAACTTATCATTTATTGAAAAGTATGTAATAATTTTATATTTAAAGTACTTTCAGCAGTTTGAATTCTGATTTTGACCGGACTTCTCCTTTAATGCAGCGCATATCAGTTAGTTCATCAGTACAGATGCATTTTTAAACAATTTCTCCCATCATTGCATAAAAATACTAACCTGACAACAGCCAGCTGCATGTCGCTCCGCCTAGCTCCACTCACATACATCTGGGACTCCGCCATAGGAATTGCATTTACAGAAAGCTGGGCCTTATCAAAAATTCTTGCATATGATTGGATAAGCCACTTGTCTGTCATCTTTATTGACGTGCTATTTCAACCACTCACACCGAAGCTAACCCGTGACGCTAATGATAGCGACGCAGGAAAAAAAAAAAATAATAATAATAATGTGTTTGCGGCTCTAGTGGCACGAGTTTTATTGACAGTGAGCTGACAGGAAGAGGGGGGAAGACAGGCGGCAAAGCGCCGCGGGTCGGAGTCGATTCCGGGCCGACCGCGTTGAGGACTGAAGGCCTCCTAACATAGTTAGCGCTAACCGCTAACCGCTCCGGGGCGCGTCCGCGTCTGCACGTCCGCTGGCCCCGGAAAACAAAACTTGCCAAATCCGGTCGGGAGAAGGGCGAAAACATCGTTTCCACCAACAAAAGCCTTCAGAGGCGTTCTCTGATGTTCTTTTAATGAAACAATATTAGGTAGATTGGACAACACGGAAGAAATAGCAGCATCGATGTTAACGCTTGCTTCCTCGACGAGCCGCCATTGCTATCAAAACAGTCTCACGTCATGGTCACGTCTCCACTACGTCACATATATGAAACTCCGGCCCTGCGTCCTGATTGGCCAGACCATAAATTTGGTTGGAGAAATCATTCTCTATCGGCGGTGTCCCAGATGTATGTGAGTGGAGCTAGGCGGAGCGACATGCAGCTGGCTGTTGTCAGGTTATAAAAATACTGCAACATTCCAGAATCACCAAATCTCTACAAGGTCAAAGCTTTACCAGGTTGGACCCGAACCACTCTATAGTGTGGCAGTTACTCAGTGAAGAGGACTCTACATACGCTATTTTTGATATCAATGAGGTGTTTAACAGTAGAGTTGTACAGCCATGTCAGCTGTTCATCCAGGTTGATACAACAATGGCCTAGACTTAGAGGGTAATGTTCATTTTGCTCCTTTACCAGTAGTTTAGTATCCAGGGTTTCCGCTACATGTGGTGCACCACCATGGCAAAATAAAAGCTCCCACACCTTCACAATTAAGTTTTTTTTTAAACAAAATATGTTAAAATAATGTGACATATATATTATGTAGAGCCTATATTTGCACACTTATACTAACCATAATCAGAGTATAAATTTATTTAAATGTCATGAAATGTTCAAATGTACCTTATTTGGAAAAACCAACACCGCCTGCTCCTTCCTGTGAAGCTGGCTAGCAGCTACTGTGCTGCCTGTGCTGTGCAGCACAGTAGGGAAGGAAGACTGGAGAGACGACAGTCCAGTGATACCAATTTAGCATCTTTGTTACTATATTTAGCAAATTTCTTTAAAAAGCTACTAGCAACAAGTCTAGGGGCTTTTTCTATATGTGAAAGCACCAATCGTTCTGGAGTCACTGTTTTGTAGCAGCAGCGAGAGCTGGTGAGCCCGCTCCTAGTTCCCTCAGTTCTGTCTCACAGGCACACCAGAGCTATTGCTGCTTCGTCCTAAAAGCCCTGCATTACAGGGAGTTAGAGGAAAGAGTTAGAGCACAGAAGAGACCCACACAGCTTCATTTCTAAATTAATCATGCATGCACAAAAGCATTGGTGATCCCGCCCTGGATTATAAAGCAGGTAATAAATATGAAGTATATATAGTTTTTAAAGTAGTCTTTTTTGTCTCTGAAACTGGGAGACAACTGGATTTCCATTCAGTTTTTTCTGAAAGTGTTTCGACACTGATCCAGGAGTCTTTGTTAATTCTGGTTGCTCGCACTTGGGCAACCTGTAGTTGGTGCACTGCTGTTTTTAAAGACATGGAGGGCCATCCTCCCAGGTGCATTCTACGTCAGATGCAAATCAATGACCCACTCTCCACTTTCCTGGGTCGTTAGAAGCTATTGCTTGGTGTGAGCGGAGTACTTGGCCACCTGAATCATGATGAGACTGCTGATTTAATTTCAGTGGGATACTGCAGGAAAGTGCAAGTACTCCAAGCACTAGAAGACAAAACTTTTAGTAGAAAAATTATGTGCAGTAAATTCCAATATGTGTAATTGTATGCATCTGTGGTTGAAACGTTTTTTGTTATTATTATTGAAAACTGAAAGGTGGCAGAGGTGTGAATTTTTTTATACCTAGTCCACACGTAGCCGGATACCTGGGAGAACAGATACATTTTTATGCTGTTATGCCTTTCATCCACACGTAAATGGTGTTTTACAGCCCTAAAAACAAATGATACTAAAAACTCCCGTTTTTGAGCCTGCGTGTGTACATGAAAAGGCTCAGTTTTAGGGTCCCGTGCGTCACGGCGCTGACGTTAGGTGTGCAGCCGTCGTTATAGACTTGGCCTTACAGTGAAGTGAAAAATGATTGTTATCAAAGGGGTGCTGATTTCTACGTTGGCGATGTGACTGACTGTTAATGTGTGTCTAATCAATGTTAAACCTGACAACCTTGGCACCACAAAGTATTTCCTGTCTTCGCCTCAGCGTCGAGACTTCAAAGTAAAAGCGTACGTGGAATATTATAAACATTACAGTTGGTTTACGTTGAGTAGAAAAAGCGCTTGAACGTCAGATTTTTTACACAGGAACAATGCTGTTCAACTTCGCCTTGATTTTGAAAGACTCTGATTGGCTGACATAGGTTTCAGCTTTGCAGTACACTGCCCCCTATGAGTTTGGCATGTTTAAAACAACGAATTTACACGAGTTTGTGTGGATGAAAACGTTTCTAAAAAACGATCCGGTGAGTACAATATTATTATGTGGGGGAGATATTAATTTTTAAATGAGAACAAAGGAAAAAAAAACAATTTGACAGTGGGATCATCTATGAAGGTCTGTTCGTCTTTTGTCTTCCAGGTGTGTAAATGGCTGATACTTCAGTTCAACATGTGAAATTGAAGTCAGAAAACAAAATCACCCTGACCAACCCTCTATACAACGAGAGATTGTACATCTGAGAAGGCAGTTTGAGGTTTGATAAAGTGCAATTTTTCCTCCCCTCAGAAGCTGCAAGTATAAAGTAAGACAGCAGGGAGGCCTGTTGTCACCGATTGTCCCTGACAGTTTACTGTTTGAGATCCTTTATGGTGAAATTGTAGCCATTTAACGTCACAGGAAAATGAAGGCTGTGTGTGTTTGCGGCCGTCTGTGTTTGCCAGTATCCTTTAGTAACTCCGTGTTATTTACAATTAGTGACAGCTTAATACTAGGCTAGTGTGTACAGGCAGAGGCCGCCCACGCAGCACAGCTGAACTTGTTGACTGTGCGTATGAGACTGAATGAGAGATGCTAAGACAGCCATGATTAAAAGCTGTTGGTGGCTGAGCTACTTTATAAAAGGTTTTAAAGCCAAACAGTGTTGTGTTGCCTTCTTAACCATGTCTGTTATCAGTTTTTCATTATTGTTTACAATTCCACACATCTGCCATAATGTTTGTTTTACACCTCTTCCCCGCTCATCTTTTCCACACACCTGTCCCATTCTACATCAAGTCCTCAGACAAAAAAAAAAAAAAAAAACATTTACACTCTAGTTTCTGATTCAATTTATTCCTGGTTTATATTTTTCAATGCATTCCTGATGGATACTTTACGTTTACGTAAATAGCTATTCGTGTCTTAAACGTCTCAGAAAGCATCAAAAGCGCTTGTGGCAAGATCTATCAACGTCATCCCAGATCCTTTAGTTATTCCTGGAATTTATGCATTTTAAAGAATTTGGAAAATGACTCTGCTGTGTGGGCTGATTTGGACTCAAAAAGTTACCATGGCAAATACAGCTTCAGTAAATGCATTTTCCACAGAAATAAAATGGCATGAGTTAAACAAATCAATGATTGGACTTTTTTGACAGAAGTCTGCAAATAAAATGTATTTCAATTCAATTCAATTTTATTTATATAGCGCCAAATCATGAAACATGTCATCTCAAGGCACTTTACAAAATCAAGTTCAATCATATTATACAGATTGGGTCAGATTATACAGATTGGTCAAAATGTCCTATATAAGGAAACCAGTTGATTGCATCAAAGTCCTGACAAGCAGCATTCACTCCTGGGGAACCGTAGAGCCACAGGGAGAGTCGTCTGCATTGTACATGGCTTTGCTGCAATCCCTCATACTGAGCAAGCATGAAACTGTGTTAGAAACTGTCTCTTTCCCTCATCTCCATTTTATGTTTTTAAACATGTTGTGTTATGAACACTGGACTACAATCAAGCACCTTTTACCTAAATTTATCCTTGACCTGAGATTCATAGTATTCCAAAAAACATTTCAAGATGTATTAGTAGGTTTAAACTATTATATTCAAAAATACCAATATTAGTTGTCCTCCTTAATATAGAGGCCAAATAAGACAATAATTTGGGCTGCACAAATTAATACTTTATATGTCAATAGCATATTGAGTCTGTTGAATAGTCTAAATAGCAATGGACATTACAAGTCATGTAACGCCAAAGAGTAAATGGCGCTACTTACAAGTTCACGCACTCTTGTCTCCAGACATTTTCATTAATTTCCGTGAGGTGGGTTGTGCTTATATGTCATATCACACAAAGAATTGTGGGATTCCTTATAGCCTCAAAGAGCCGATAAGGGTCATTGTGAGGTTCCTATGCTAAAGAAGCTGTGAGAGGAAGCATACAGGCTCCTGACTGCACTATTCTCACAGCACTCATCATAGTGAACATTGAAGCACTTCTGCTTTGGCCAAAGGGTTCTTACCCAAAAGAGGTTTTCGGATGCAGCCCATGTTCACTTAGAGGAGCATTTACAGCCATCTTTAGTTGAAAGGAAACGTGTTGTTGGAGGTATTTTGACTGGGGCAGGTGAACAGGAAAGGCCTTGGATGTTGCAAAGCCCTGATGCTAGGTGTGCTACGAAGTAAAGTATCACTACAAGTATCACTACAAAACTAGAGACTAATCTTAGTTACAATGCTCTGATGTTTTTCAGAGACATTTTTAAAATGTCAGTAAAGCTCCTGTATCTGCAACAGTAAAGTAGTAATAGTATTGGATGGCATTTGTTAACAATATCTGCTTAAATATTAGCAAGTTCCAATATAATGTTGGTTTAAACTTCCCCACAAAAATACATTTCCCCACTGATTTTCCATTGCACAGCTACTTCACCTTACCACAGGTACAAATTAACACAATAAAATGGCCAGGAGCAGATGGCTCCATCAGGTAAGAAATGGTAGCTAATGTGACTAAAAAGAGTAAACTCTAAAATGTCAACCCAGACTGAAGTTGAAAATTTCAGCAGAATATGATGCTAAATTACCAGAAACACAGAAATCAAACTGTGCTGCTGCAGAGTACATTCGCAAGAAACCAGGAAAGCAAGATTTTATGAGTTTTTTCCAAATATGTGCTTCCAACTGCTTGATGGTTGGGCCCTAAACAATGAACATACTGTCACACTGTAATGAGTTATACTGATCTAATCTGAATCAGAACCCTGTGCATTCCAAAAAAAGTTGCTTCAGAATCACAGGTAGCGTTTTTTTAAGGATCATATTGGATATAGGATTGACCTGACAAAACCTAGTCAGGGCAATCCTATTAAAAAATAAGTTCTTTAAAAAAAAAAAATTGGTGCAGCTGTAAGAGTAAAAATATGTCTATCCATAAGGATATTTTCATTCTTTCATTACCTTTTTATTACTTTGCATTAAAGAGTGAGAGAATTTAATGAAATTTGAAGGTAGGCTTCCCAGCAAATTTCTCACCCTCCTTATAATTAGATTTAGTGACTTGGATAATTCCCATCATATTGATGAAAATGGGCCTCCGATATATTTAAACTCTTCAGCAAAGCCTCAGTGCTGCAAAGCCTCAGTGCTGCAAAGCCTAAGTGCTCCACCCCCTCCCCACACATACACACCTACTTCTAAAAAAAAAAAAAAAAAAAAAAAAAAGCACTGGCTCTCATGGACACCATCGCCAGCAGGGGCAACATGTGCATAACGCAGCAATAAATCAATAATGCACGATGTCCCATCACCTCTCACAGCCTCAATTAAAGGGTCTGACATAAACTTAGAAACATCTAAAACACCAGCTGTGCAAAACATACAAACACTCAGGATATCAGATAAATTCTTTCATATTCACACATACACACACACATTACAAAATCAATGCATGTTCCAACAACCTTTATTCCTCCAGGATACATGAAAAAGTTGGGTTGCACCAATTATTAAGGTTTGTTTTCGCTCTTCGTAATATCTTCTCATGTAACTAGCTTTCCTTTAAAATTTCTAACGAGATTTTCCCACTTTTCAACGCTAGCTATACTGATTCATAATAATGCATACAAGAAGCATGAACATGTACCCAATACACCACGCAGACATGGGAATCTTAGATCTGCTGCTCGACTTAAATGGATCGAAATATTATCTGGAACAAATAAAAAAATAATTATTACAGAAAATCAGTCCAGCAAAGAGGAATTAATGTCTATTCAGCTATTCACAAGAATAACAGTGATGTTGTTCTTCATATAACTCTAGTCATTGTATTAAATATAATTCAAGAGGCTCCAGGTACAAGATTCAGACTGAGCTTTTCGATTTAAAAAGGAAAATAAAGAAGAGGTAAAAAAAAAAATCTGTTATAGGCAGGGATCCAGGTGCTATTCACAGGTGTCCGAAAAAAACAAAAAACAATATAAAAGAATAATATCGGCGCATGATCTCATCATTTAAAATAAATTATCGATTTTTTTTCTACAAACTGCAAGTTCTACTACTTTACCATTTGGCTCAACCGTTGAATAATATTTTTTTTGTCACTACAGTACCACAATGTGATGTGTGAGGGGAAAAAAGATTTTAAGCCATATCCTCTTCATTCAATTTAATCACCACTTCGTTGTAAAAACAACCTTTTCCTGGTTACTTACATAAAACCCAGTTTGTACAACCCTCACTTATGAAAGAGGTGAGTGTGCACACAGAAACACCATTAAAACACAGCTCTAGGGCAGGTTACGGTGCAGAGCAAATTCAATTTTAAAGGCTTGCCTGCAAGTAACTTCTTTTTTAGTGTTTTCATGTGGCCACCAGAGACATTTATAGAGCTCAATAAAAATAAAAACAATTGTTACAGCTCTTATTTGCAGCTAAATCATTTTTTTCTCTCTTTTGCTGTTCTTCATCTACAAGCTAAAGGCTTAAGTTAGTTTGTGATCATGCAGGCTTGCACAGTCAACTCTCTCCTTCTAATGCTGAGTGATGTTTAAGAATTTTCGTGCTTTCGGAAGGAAAAAATAAAAACACGGGATCCACAAACAAAACAGTGAAAAGGCTAGTGAGTTTAGTATCCAACTGTAGAGCTTAATGTCAAAGGGCAGTTTAATGTAATTGGAGTGGGGCTTCCCCCCGAGGGCAGCTGGGGTATCATTTTTCTGAACGGGTTGCAAACAAAGTCCCTGTCACTCAGTCCCTCCTAAATCCTCTTTTACCCTTTGTCTACTTTTTTTCTATGGTATGTTTAGACAATCTAAGCTTTAGCTCATCATTTCAACTTTCTCTTTCACTCTTGCTGCTTTTTCCTTTTTCAGACTGGTTACATTTCTCTGTTACGTTTCTTTAAACTACATTATTTCTATAATGGTTTCCATCTGAAACAATCCCCAAAACTCCACTATGCTTCATAAAAGAGAAAGCAGTTGATAGCTTCCCATGAAATTCATCATGGTGCAAGAAAATAGACATATAAAAAGGACAAGTCACCCGCCTGTAGCACCACCCCTATGCTTTCCACATGCATGTCCTATATGATGTTAGCAGGGTTCATTCTTTTATAAATATTCCACATGCCTTTTTGGCACCAAGTGGGGTTACTTGGTGCAATATCAGCTATGAGGCACAAGTCATGCTTGCAAATATACTAAAATAAAAGTATTATTGCAGTTAAAAAGACTAACCATTACAATGCATAGTTTGATGTATTCCAATATCATAAGAGATCACATTCACACAAAAAAAAACTTGTATTTTATTTCACAACAACATTTATGGTTTCAAGTTTGATGGATTCTAGTGTACCAGATTTTAGGGATGTGCTTCTGTGCTTTTTTTTGTCTGTCTTCTTGTGTCTCCGCTCTGTCTTCTGTAACCCCCAGTCGGTCGAGGCAGATGACCGTTCACACTGAGCCTGATTCTGCTGGAGGTTTTTCCTTCACTGTCGCTTCATGCTTGCTCAGTATGAGGGATTGCTGCAAAGCCATGGACAATGCAGACAACTCTCCCTGTGGCTCTTCGCTCTTTCAGGAGGAGTGAATGCTGCTTGTCAAGACTTGATGCAATCTGCTGGGTTTTTGCTTATATAGGAAACTTTGACCAATCTATATAATTTGATTGAATTTGACTTTATAAAGTGCCTCATGTATCATGAATTGGCGCTATATATATAAAACTGAATTGAATTGATCAGGACCCTGATCGATTAACTACTATTGGAAAGTGTATGATGCTGGAAAAAAGAAACTTCTGTAAAAGAATAAATTTAAATATATACATTTGTATGCAGACAAGCACGTGATTAACTGGATGGTGTGAGCCAAATGATCAACAACTCATTAAAACAGAAAACATGCCAACAGAGCTAACATGCTAATATTAGCCAGGCTAATATTAGCATGGCCTGGCTATGCGTACTGGGTTGCATATCTTTAAAAACTAGTTCTATGGCTGAAGCAAGTTAACCCTAACCTGACAACAGCCAGATGCATATCGCTCCGCCTAGCTCCACTCACATACATCTGGGACACCTCCATAGGAATTGCCTTTATTGAAGGCTGGGCCTTATCAAAAATTCTTGCATATGATTGGATAAGCCACTTGTCTGTCATCTTTATCGACGTGCTATTTCAACCACTCACACCAAAGCTAACCCGTGACGCTGATGAGAGCGACACAGGAAAAAAAAAAACTTTTTTTTTTTTATGTGTTTGCGGCTCTAGTGGCACGCGTTTTATTGACAGTGAGCTGACAGGAAGAGGGGGGAAGACAGGCGGCAAAGCGCCGCGGGTGGGAGTCGATCCCGGGCCGACCGTGTTGAGGACTAAAGGCCTCCTAATATGGTTAGCGCTAACCGCTCCGGGGCGCGTCCACGTCCGCAGCGGACGCGCCCCGGAAAACAAAACTTGCCAAATCCGGTCGTGAGAACATCGTTTCCACCAACAAAAGCCTTCAGAGCCGTTCTCTGATGTTCTTTTAATGAAACAATATTAGGTAGATTGGACAACACGGAAGAAATAGCAGCATCAATGTTAACGCTTGCTTCCTCGACGAGCCGCCATTGCTATCAAAACCGTCTCACGTCATGGTCGCGTCTCCACTACGTCACATCTATGAAACTCCAGCCCTGCGTCCTGATTGGCCAGACCATAAAATTGGTTGGAGAAATCACTTTCTATCGGCGGTGTCCCAGATGTATGTGAGTGGAGCTAGGCGGAGCGAGACATGCATCTGGCTGTTGTCAGGTTAAGTTAACCCAGTGTTGGAGCAGAATACATGAATATTGTCCAAGAGGAACTCTAGCTGGTATTAAATTTAAGATAAGAATCCATTTGGATGACTTCAGCGAGGTTTCGGATTGGGAATCGGTCTCTACCAGTGGCTAATATTAAATGGCTTAGATCCATATCAAGGACAAAAAGAACCTTGACCCTGAATTTTGCATAAATGCACAAATTTATTATGGATTAGTCTGATAACAGTAATAAAAATGCTATTTTAATTCACCTATTCAGTATCTGGATTTAATATGCTTGAACATCTTCCACTCTTCCTTCTTAAGGTTTACTTTGCATTCATGTTTCAGTTTTGATTTCTTGCTGCTTTGTTTCTCCTTGATCACATATCACTGGACTCTACACAAGAGCCTGGCCAAGTTCCCCATTACCAAGATTGAAGGACCACTTGCTTTGGATAATCACTCACAGGCTCCGTGTAACTACATAAGGAACCAGTGTGTAACGAAGGGATAAATACAAGGCAATGACAAGCCGTATTTAATGATCACGGTTTTCCCTGATCCCTAATCAATATGTTCTGACACTACGGTGAGAAATAAGTTTCTATAGGAAGGGAAGGTGAATGCAAAAGTCTTTAATTTTTGACTAGAGTATCACCTAACAGCTATGGATTTACAATGTCAACTGATTAATTTGTATTCTAGTAGAGTCAATGCAATTTTCCACACTTTAATTCCATATTTGTTCACTTTCCAGCTGACCATGGAAACATTCAGGTAAAATTAAGCGTTTAAATTACTTTAGAACCATCCACATCTAATTCTGTTATTTAGGTTGCGGTGCAATCTCTCTCTGTATGTGTCACAGCAACATGAAAGCTTCCAGTGTCCCCCAACTTAAAAGTAGAGCAGAGAAAGCCTCTTTGTGTTTGTTCCTTTCAACAGAGATTTCCACAAAGTGTTCCACTGTTGCGCTTCTCAGTGAGCCTGGTCCATGTGTTTTCCCAAAAACTCTGTAACCCTTCACTTCTGGCTCCCGGAATGGCTTACACTACTTGTATAGAAACTAAACCTGTATGACGGTTATGAATGGCACTAATAACCTAATTCATACTGCACTTTGGTGATAAACAAGAAGAAAGAAAGAATCAATTACTCCCATCTTTCGTACTAGAATCTAAAACGGATCCTGTGCAAACAATCAACCCTCTTTACCAATAGATTTTTGCCTCAGGAGGATAATTCACAGAGGTCTAAACAGACTATCTGGAAATAGATAAATTGTGCTCCATTCATGTTGATTCAGTCCTAATGCCATGTATAAAAATTTGCATTCCAGTGACTCACATAGCTTGCATGTAGCTCCTCTTGGCTTTCCATTCAGGACGTGGAAAGCCATCAGGAATTTATTTGGACTACTCTGTGGAAATCTCAAACGAAATAACAGAGTTTTTTCCTTTTAGTGAGGGTTTCAAACTCGAGAGGGGGAAAAAGGTTGAAATCCAAAATCCAAGGTCCTGGTGTATAAGTTGTAACTGAGAACACAGACAGTAGATGTCCACTTTAAAATATTCTACATATCAATAAATTTTCCCCTCACCCATTTCAGTTCAATTAATAGAAGGACCATAGCACAACAGCTATGCAAACAACCCTTCCAACACAGAGAACTGTAAAACTCATAACAAGTATGAATCAAAGAGGACAACACTTAGTTTTTTACAGATAAAATGTGGGGGAATCTTATAGTGCAAAGAAACACAGCAGAAGAAGAAATTTCTAACATGTCAGTATTTCACAGGGCAGATTATGAATATGAATTAATTTCTGCAGTAATCCCAGCATATCAGGTACCAACCGGTTTGGGCATCTTTCCCTCTACTCTTGTTCCCAGTCGATGATTAAACAGAAAGAAGTCGTCCTCCGTCTTCCCACCGCTCTCTTGGGCACCACCGTCTAAATCACAAATAAAAAGGAAAAAGTTTAAAACAACATGAAATGGTTTAATTTACATTCCTGCTTTTGTTCTAATTAGGCCTTTTTTATATATGCAGGATGATTAATGTCCCTACTGTTGAACCCCCAGGCAAAAGCAAAGGGGTTTCTTGACTTTCCTCGCTGTCCTCATTTCTCAACCACTCAACACACTCTACTGCAGTGATATACTATTGACAAAACTCCCGCTCAGTTCCCCAAATGATTAATTTCGGAGGTTCCAGTCACTTCCATGACCACAGGTATATATGATCCAGCCCCTAGACCTGCAGAGTTCTTCTACAACCATTTGTGAAAAGATGGGGCACGCTCAGGTGCTCAGTGAATTCCAGCAATGTACCAGGATAGGATGCAGGGTCCGAAATTAACACTCGACAGCCGCCAAATGAGAGTAAATTTCCCGTTTGGCGAGTGAATTTCAGAGGGCTAGCTGCCACATGGCGAGTAAATGTTTGTACCAAATAAATTAAAAATAACATAAAAATAACAAAACCCATGTGGGCTGCGGATGACCCGTTCACAGCTCTGTCCATCCAGAGCTCAGTCTAAACTCTGCCGTCTGCGGAGCAGGAGGCAAGATAAAGCCATCATTCAGAGCCAGTCATGGCTGCACGCTGGATTAGAAAACAGTTCTGCTAACCAGATACAGTCTAAAACGCAAATTAGTCTGTTTATAAGTTTCGTTCTTATTTATTCTGCATTTTTTTAACTACGTGCGCTGTGTTTCTGCGCTTCACCGCTCTTACTGAGCCCCCCACCCTCTCGGAGCCAGGTTCTTTTATCAGCGGCCAGCCTTCAAAACATGAATCACTACTTTTAATGTCCTTCCACTCGTACCAAAATGTCCCAATTGAAATCAATAGGAGAGTAAGTAGCTGTGTTTCATGCTCTTTTGTTTTTAACGACACAGAACCAGCGGTCCTTCAGTGGGCGTGGTTCCTTGTGCTTGAATTCAGGTGCGCAAAATTACGTCACATGTAATTTAGGTGCGGACTTTTAAGGGTCATTTTAAGGAACTTGTAACATCAGGGGCTTTAGCTCAGACCCATTTTTCCTTCTCTCCCCTCTAAAGGAGCCCTTTACAGTCTTCATTTATGCATTTTCCCCACTGTTTATCCAGCAGCTGGATCATGCGTAAAGACGCAGCACGAACCCCTGCGTGCTTTAAGTGTTGCAGCTGAGGGAAAAATGTTGGACTGTATAGGCTTGATGAAACTCTGCCTCATTCACAAATCAGACCAACGTGGATAGAATAATGATAATCTGTAGTGTTTTTTATAGCCTGGATGTGAATCTGATAATTCTTATTGTGCCTTTTATAATAAACTTAATATCTTAATATCTTAACTTAATATAAAATTTCCTATCAAAGGTAGGAAACAAAGATTTCTCTTCCAGGGTCCAGTCAGCCACGCCACCAACCACGTCCCCCAAAAATTAACATAATCTCACTCTTAATTTTTGGTAAAAATTGAGAGGTCTGGTGAGGATTAATATTTTGGCCGTTAAAAAATATGCCTGGCCGGTTGATTTTTACATCTACCGGCCAACTTGGCCGGTGAATCAGGAAGTTAATTTTGGACACTGATAGGATGCTACATGTACATTAAGTTAAGTTGTGAAAATTCCTCCTAACTAAATATTCTACAGTGAACAGCTAACAGTATTATACCAAAACAAAAGCCTCTGGGAATAACACCAACTCAGCTGTGAAGAGGTAGGCCACATAAAATCACAGAGTAGAGTCAGCAGATGCTAAGAGGCACAGTGCTAAGAGCACAGTGTGTACAGATCGTCATAAAATGAGTATCCATGGTCGAGCAGTTGCATCTAAGCCTTTCATCGCCCAGTACAATGTAAAGCACTGGATGGAGTGATGCAAAGCACAGCACCGCTGGACTCTAGAGCAGTGGTAACAAATCATGCCTCAGTGTCTGGACAGCTCTGGGTTTGGCAGCTGCCAGGATTGTGTCAAGTGTAAAGTTTGGTGCAGGGAGGATTATGGTGTGGGGCTGTCTTCCACGGGTTGGGGTCAGCCCCCGCCAGTGAACAGAACTCTTAAGGCTGAAGCGCATTGACACATTTTGTACAATTTCATGCTCCCAGCTCTGTGGCACAGTTTGAGAATGGCATTTTCCTGTTTCTACATGATTAGCAAAGAAAGACAAGCTTATTTGGATAGCACGATTTATACATCAGGTAATCCCGGGGTCCTCACCAGGATTTTTGTCAGCGTTATGAGGGACTCGCAGCATTGTGTAGTGCAGCTCGAAGGGGGAGCACAGACAGAACCCCGTCACTGAGCTGTTCCTCAAGCTAATAACAGCTAACGTTAGCTTCTGCTTACAATTTCACCGATGCACGTGCAAGAGCTTTACTGATCTTTCTATTTTACTCTTAAACATCCATGTCGTACTGTTAGCCAAGCATGTAGCACTGAGCGACAGATTTACATGATATCCCTATGTACAGTTGCCACACGGGAGTGACGTGTCACAAAGCGACGCTAAGCAAGGCCACAGAGGAAATTCTAGCGACGCAAAACGTCTAATGCAGCAGTGATGCATTTTGTGTTAACAACGTAGAATCAGTGTCCAAATTGCTTTTACAGAACCTAAGCTCAAACTAGAAAAGTTAACTCTTTGTGCTCAGGCAAATAAAACACCTATAGAAATGAGCAATAATCAATGAAAACTTTCCTGGTACCGACCAATTGTCCCAAAACAACACTGAGACAGACTTGAAAAAATTACAATAACTTATCGGTAATGATAGCTTCCAGAGAACATTTTACAATACGTAAAATCAGTGCTCTTCCTGTTACAAAACAATTGTTAGAGATAAAAACAAAACAGGGGAAAAGGAACAAAATGGGTAACAACAGATAATAGAACCATGACTAATATAAAGAAAAAGCCAATACATGATCCCCCACCCACAGTACCATGTGATTTAGAGATGGAAAAGTGTCTACTATAAATAGCAGAACTAATCTTTGTGAAACTGCTTTTAATATTCCACCACAGAAGGGCAGCAGATGAGTGCAACTCAGCTACTAGTTAGCTCCACTACGATGGCTGCAGCAAAAACTTCCACTCCAGGGAATGAGAGAATGGCAGTCCTGGAGACACATGAAAAAACTGCATGTCAAGTTGTGACTATGGCAAACAAGTAACAGAGAGAAGGAAGCAAGTAGCTAAGAGAAATCCTCAAATGTAGCAACAGAAACCACACGAGAAGAAACTCAAACAGCTAAATGAAAGTAAAGGAAGGAAAATACAATTCTGCTTCTTTTCATTTTCTCTTCGTTCCCCACAAGAGACCTTGCGTTGCAGCTTTACCAACACCTTCAAGATGTTTAAAATGGTGTGAACGTAAAATAAAGAGATCAGTTGGTGGGTATCCCAAAGGTGCCAGACCTTTGTGATGTGCTGGGCCAGAAATAGATGTCTCTCAAGTGTCAGTGCAGAGAATTAAACCAGGCTCAGTCACCAGCTTTTGCTCCGATTCAGGCCAGTCAAAGAATAAAATCAGTTGTGCTTGAAGACTTTGACATAATGTTGCTCAGAGACGGCAGAATAGGAAAAAAATGACAACAATAATGTAGCAGTAATACAGCCCTTGATTGTCAGACAAACAGTACCTAGCAGAGATTTGCACCTTCCTTGAACTCTTTCCACATTTCTTAACATTACAGCCACAAAAATCAATGTATTTAAATAAAAAAAAACAATATTTGCCAAATTGATCAAACTCATTCAGAGTGGAACATCATTTGCAAGTCCTGGCAAAGAGTCCCCTTTGGACTTTAACTGAGCCATTCTAACATGGATTTGCTTTGATCAGAACCCTTCCACTAATGCTCTGGACATATGTATTTGGTGGCCGTCCAGCTGGTAGGTGAATCTCTGCACAATGTCAAGTCTTTTGCGGCTTCTAAAAGGTACGTTCACACCAAAAGTGAAAAAGGGGAATGGAGTGAGTGATTTACATGTCTTCCCTATGTAAAGACAGTTCAGGAGCGAATTAACGGTCCGGGATGCGAAAGATGGTAAAATGTGGGATTAGCTAGCAGAGCACCTAGAGCCGTTTCTTTTCCAGCAGACTCCCACCGCACACCTGTCAGACTGTCTGCTTGGAGCAGCTCAGTGTATCCAGCTCAGTGTCACATATAAAACAGTGTGATGCAAAGACTTCTTGCCACCGAGCAGTTTATAGTGTGACATCACGTATGTAAAAAATTGCCTATATGCGCGTAGTGACGTATGCCTGAGTATGTGGGGGCCTTAATAGTTGCCCTGATTGTCCCATGCAAGCTGTGGATCTCTGCTGATCCTCCTGAGTTCCCATGGGTATTTTGGGATATGATGTCGTTTGTTCTCTAATGTTCTATGAGAAACCCCTGAGCCTGTCACAGCAAGCTAGAGCTAGACCAATATTAATTTACATACAGGTGGACTCTGTTTACCTATTAGCCGTTTTCTGAAGGCAGATGGTTGTGCACCGAATCTTTAGTGGGAATACTTAGCAAGGCAGTGCAATTTTAATAATTTCTAACACAGTTTTGCTGAATTGCACATTGTAAATGTTCAGCTGAGTGACAACGAAGTCTGTCTAGGTCTAAGTTTTTATTTCACCTAGAGCTTTGTTTCCCCACAAGTTAATCTAAGGTGGAAAATCAATATTATTGCTTTTATACCTGAGGAAGTAAAATGACTTTGAATACTACTACTTCTTAGACTAACCTTTCATTTCATTTAATCTATTCATCTATATAACAACTTACAACAGCCAACCAGGCAGCCAAAGTGTTTCACAATAAAAAAAAATCAGTTAAACCAAATAAAATAGAAAAAAAAAGATTAGAGTAAACAGAAGTTAGAAATCTGGAGAAATAAATGCCACAGTGCTACTGAGTATTAGAGACCTTCCTGAACAAAAATGTCTTAAGTTTGGATTTTAAAAAGGCCCAGCTCAGTGATGGTGGTGGTTTCAGAGTCTGGGTACCGCGACTGAGAAGCCCAGAGCACCCTAATGTTTATATTTTGATCTTGAAACACTAAAAAACCTGGACAATGACCTCAGGGATCTACAATGCAAACAGAAAAAAATAAGTAAATTAAAAAGAATTAAATCAGAAATCTAGAAATGCTTGCATCTGGAGATGTCAGTTAAAAGACATGCAGCTGCCCTTTGACCAATTGAAGGGATGCCTGTTGAGGGATGACTGAGACATTGACATTGGCATAAAGAGTGTTACAGTGGTCAATTCTTGAGCTGATAAAAATGTGTACCCTATACCTGTCTCAAGATCAGTACGGTTTTAAAAAAAAGCGTAGTTTTAGCTCGGCTGAATTTAAAAATCCTTCTCAGGGACAACTACAGGACTGTCTCAGAAAATTAGAATATCGTGAAAAAGTACTGTATACTAGTAGGCTATTCAACTAATCACTTGAATCGTCTAATTAACTCGAAACACCTGCAAGGGTTTCCTGAGCCTTGAAAAACACTCAGCTTGGTTCAGTAAACTAAATCACAAGTATGGGGAAGACTGCTGATCTGACTGCTGTCCAGAAGACCATCATTGACACCCTCCATCAGGAGGGTAAGACACAAAAAGAAATTTCTCAAAGAGCAGGCTGTTCACAGAGTGCAGTTTCAAAGCACATTCACAAAAAGTGTGTTGGAAGGGGGAAATGTGGCAGGAAACGCTGCACAACCAAGATCTGGCACCTGCCCACAGTGCCAAAACCACCAATAACTGGTGTACTGACCATGGCATTACTGTCCTTGATTGGCACTGCCAATTCCCCTGACCTGAACCCCATCGAGAATTTGTGGGGTATTGTGAAGAAGAAGCTGAAAGACACCAGACCCAACAATGCAAATGAGCTAAAGGCCGCTATTGAAGCATCCTGGGCATCCATAAGACCTCAGCAATGCCACAGGCTGATTGTCTCCATGCCACGCCGCATTGATGCAGTAATCTGTGCAAAAGGATTCCCAACCAAGTACTGAGTGCATTAATGGACATTGATTTTGTTTTGCTGTTATAATTTTTTTTTTACTTGGTCTGAGGAAATATTCTAATATTTTGAGATAGGATTTTTGAGTTTTCTTCAGCTGTACGCCATAATCAGCGATATTAAAACAATAAAAGGCTTGCGATATTTCAGTTAATTTGTAATGAATCCAGAATGTATGACATTTCATGTTTTTTAATTGCATTACAGAAAATAAAGAACTTTATCACAATATTCTAATTTTCTGAGACAGTCCTGTATATTAATGGGTATAACAATAGCAGGTCCTACAGATGCCAATTTTTCCAATGAACAATTAGAGAACTTTTTTCACAAGTAGTGACGGGAATTGAGCAAAACAGATGCAGGTGGATTTAAAACAGAGCTACATGTATTAACAAATGGTAAATGGACTAAATTTATACAGCTCTTTTCGAGTCATACTGACCACTCAAACTGCTTTACACTATAGCCACAACCTGGAATCGATCCCACAACCTTCCACAACTCCTAGACGAGTACTCTACCCAATGGGCCACAGTGTCCACTATAGGAGGATGGCTGCTGATAGTTATGATGTTAAAACAGTTTTCTCAAAATGTGGTTTTTTGCTTCTTTAACAGATCTCTGGTAGTGAGCAAGACTTTTTCTCAAAAAGACCAGAGATGCATGCAGTCTGTCCTTCTTCCACTGTCCTTCAGCCTTTTGGCATTGTCGTCTCAGTTCACATGTGTTATCATTGTATAATCCCGGTTCAATTTTGACTTTTTTAATTTAACAGGAGCCACAATTTCTGGATTCTCATATCAAGTATTGTAAAAAGAGAATATACAGTCATCGGGACATATCGGGGTATCCAGACTGGTTGAAATAGAGAACAGCAAATCCATAAAAGCAACAGTAAACTATTCATCAGTAGCAGAGGAGTTGTAATTTCACTAAAGGTGCGAACATGATGTGAAATAGCAGTCTCAGAAATTTCACAGCATGGACAGTCCATAAGATACAACATGGAGTATGTCCAAGGTGTTGGAGTAGTCCAGGTACAGATTGTGGCAGATCAAAAGATCCAAAAACCGTAAAATGATTCAGCAGGACAACAGACATGAATGTTATCACACTTAGTAATAGAATCGACTAGACACTCAGAAAATTATTGAATAAAAGCCATGTGATGTTCAGGTGGGCAGTAAACAACCACACAAACATATCTGCAGTTCAAAAGAAGCATAAGTCATTGTAGGCAAAAGTTAGCATTTAAAATGGTCACTGTGGACAGCTCAATTCCTCCACCATGACCAGTGGGGCGTTGGGGAGATGAAGAATGAGCAGAAAATGTTTTTGCACATATTTGAAATTTAATAAACATTCTTTGGGATAACTGAAACTTTTAGGATTACAAAGAACTATGAATATGCTTTTGGAGAAAACAAAATACCACTGTTATTATCCTACATTTCTGCATTGTGTGAGTCTTTGAAAACTTGCTTTGTATCTGCCATTTAACTGAAAGACATGCGGGAAATCAATATCAGAGCTGCCAGATAGACGTCATCTTTTGGTTCAGCATTAACAAAAGTTGGTCCTACAAAGCCGTTATCCTGTCAGTTTCATGTCTTTCTCTGATGCGCCCCACCCAAATCAAGAAATCAAAGTTCACTAGACAGGACTCCGTAAGAAAGTCATTCAATCAGCTGCATTCTAACAGGGACACATCTAAAGCATGCAGGATACTTTGGACTGGGTTTGGACACCCGTGTTACAAGTTATCTACAGTGGTATTAGCTAGACTCATTTAGCAGCAGTCCAACTGACTGCTAAGATTCTGTTTCCTATGGTGCCATCTTCCAGATGTTCAACACCAGTGCCATAGCTAAAATTCTCATAGTTTTACCTGCCGCTCATATGGTTAGTTAAAACAAAAAAGAATATTCAAATAAATGACAACGTTGCTACGGACTAGCTGAATTGCATGCATTTTACCTAGCTGTGTATAGAGTAGAAGAACAACTTGTTCATGTGGACTACCACGTGTCCTTCCACTAATCTGGAAATCCATTAACCCTTCTGTCATGACCTAATATCCTAATGGACAAACTGCAGCATAAGCTAATGGAAATAATAAGCTTTAGAGCACAGCTGTAATGTGTTCGATCATTAAATATCATTTCATGCAAACCAGGTTAGCAATTTCTCTTCAACTTTACCTGTTCCTTCATTTCTTGCCTTCTTCCACTGATCAACCAACCTTAAACATTTAACAAGGCTTTATGCTCTACCACTAAGGCGTTTTCATTAATATCAGTTTCCCATTTTGCTCCCCTTCTTGGGCAAAATACTGCATTCAAGTGCTTTAATTATGGATTGAACTTTCTTCTCAACACAAGTCAAAGTTTACAGAACAAAACCCCCTCAAAGGGCTGTTCCACAGAAGAAAATGTTTGGTGAACCTGACTAGAGATGGGCCAAGAAATGCACTGGTATCTGCTAGATTTGGACAATTTCCAGCTTGATATGTCAGTCAGTAACTCAAAAATCTCAACTTTTGATCAGTAAATGCAGCATACGTAATGGCTACCATGTCATGCTGACAGCACTCTTCAATAAGGAAGTTGTGACTCTTACTCAAAGACTTTAAAATTAGCCTATATTCAGCATCAGTGAGATGTTTAAAATGAAGTCAGAGGACAGCACAGATGAAGAAAGTGATTTAAAAGAAAAAATTTCCATGAAGGCATGTCAGCCGTTCATCCAGGCTGCTACAACAGAGAGCTTGGCTTCACTGGTTGCCTGTCATTTGGGTCTTTTGCCATTTAGGACTGAGTTTTGGTAATTTTGTTCAGGTAGGAAAAGAAATTCTGACATCTGCCACAGGACAACATTTTGTATCCGCCTTGTTTTGTCGAATTGACAATGGAGCAAATTAAACCTGCACAATAAAGCAAGCTTTAAATTATAATCGGAATATCAGTGAGTCCAATATCACAAGGAGTGCTTGGTTTATATATTTGCTAGGATTTAATATTTCAAGTGTCATTCGCTCACACTTTTCACAGTTAAAATATATTTGGCCACCTGAATGGGCTTTGGAGTGTAACTCATCCCAAAATAAACTTTTTTTTGCAGATAAACTATAGAAATTGGGCCTAAGGGTGCTACATTAAAGCTATAGTTGGTAATTCTGTTCAGAAACACTTTTTGTTATACTGGGTGAGGTGGTCCTTCCATTCTGACAGTACTCAATACATTATGTATTCAGAAAAAGGAGGTTAAAACATTTTACATCCGTGAGAGCTGCAGGCCAGTAAAAACTCTAACCAATCCCTGCCATTCCCGCCAAAGAGCAGGGATTGGTCAGAGGTTTGTTCCTGCTCTCACTCCCCTCTGTCCCTCAAGTTCCAGGGATATCCTCATATCTATTGGTTGTCCCATATGCCAATCATTCTGACGCGCTCATGTAACGCCAGTGTGTTTGCACGTTCCTTGTTTGTTTCTGCTTGCTGGCTGCGCATGTGCACCTCTAGTGTTTATGTGTCTGGTTAGCTTAGCAGTTAGCTTCGGTGTTAGCCGTTCATTGTGGCTCCGCTGCTCTCACCGTATGCTTTAACCATGACTGAGAGTTGAAAGAAGCACACTGCGTACAAGTTTACGGGAAGAAGAGGACGGCCTCCGTAGAAAGAAAAAAGATCAGAGTGGATTTGGGAGATTTTTTTTCACTCGATCCCCCTGAGGAGCGGAGGAGCAGGTAAGACGGTCAAGCGCATGTGCAGTTATTCAAAAAGAGACCTGGGGAAACTTCCAGTAAAATCACCGACTCTACCTTTAAAGGGGGTGTATCTTAAAAAATGCTACTTACAAATCAATATAACCATGATCATTTTCATGATCATTTCAACAGCATCAAAACTAAATGTTTTCCTGAAATCATACAGGGTAAGAGCAACATGGTGCCCTGATGACTTCATGAGATAACGGAAAGGCTGAACACAACACCATTGTTACCGTTTTATCCTTTTGAGCTTTCAAGCCTCTGTCTGTGACTGAATATGATGCTTTAGTAAATAGTGGCAGTCTTTAGGAAAGCTAAGATAATGGTACACATATTCAAAATAATACACAAAATAGATGTGAACTCTAGAGATAGTTTCTAAATATAAGATAAAGATCTTTTTAAATATTTTTCCAAAAAAAAAAAAGGTGTTTAGTTCAATATATTGTGCTCCTAATATAAATCATTAAACACCACTAATGGCAGGAGGGCCAGAAAGACGTTATAAATCCAGTTTAATATGAGTTGAGAGGAATTTGGAACTCAAAAAGTTGGTATCAGGACATCAGAGATTTAAAAATATGTTGGACAGGAAGTGACCAGCAATCTTTCATCTGTCTATCTATCTCTACTATTTATAGAAAAGAATGTTATCTTTTACATAGTTTATGATTTTCTAGTACATCTTGCTTTTATTTCTTCTCATCTGGAATATTGCAATGTACTGCACATGTCTAAACAATTCCTCCCTGGACAGACTGTAAGTTGTACAGAATGCAGCTGCAAGGCTATGTCTAAAACCAACAGATCACACATTACTCCTCTACCTAAGGCTCTTCATTGGCTTCTGATTGGTTTTAAAGTACATTTAAAAATTTTAACCATTACTTACAGAGCTTTGCATGGCCAAGCTCCATCTTACATCTAGGATGTGTTGCATGCAGATCTTGGATGTAAGATGGTCCCTCTCTGAGGTCTTTGTGTCAAGCCCTTTTAACTGTTTCTGTGCTCCAAGGCTCTAGAACGCTCTCCCTCTAGCCTTGAGAGCCTTGGATTCTGTGGAATCTTTTAGAAAACACCTTAAGACACATCTTTTTAGACAAGGTTTTAACTAGCCAATATAGTTTTACATTTTAAATGTTATTTGTTTTATTTTATCCTTTGTTTTTGTTTCAACTGTGAAGCGCTTTGTGAACCCTCTTGTCTGTGAAAGGTGTTATATAAATAAAGTTTACTTACTTAAAAACTACACACACACACACACACACACACACACACACTGTATTAATTTCTAAAAGCTCAACAATGACTAGAACAATTTCACTCCTGTCTAGAAACACAAATACAGCAAACATATTCAACATGTTTTCTTATTCGCGAGTTCATATTTGCCACAAATGTATGTCGAGGCAGTGAAGTGTTTTCCAAATCCTTTAAGAAACTGTTTCAATTTAAAGCATGTAAACTTCATTAAAACTAGCTATATTATAATGTGATGTTCCTCCAAAATGTTCCTTCTCCTCATTTTACCTTATCACAATATGAAAGAGGAGCAGAGAATAGCGAACGGATAATAAAAAAGATAGAAAAAAAATCTGACACTGTGTGGGTGGGTGGGGGGTATAAGTATTCAAAGCTTAACCTGACCCACATACCTGCAGCCAGGAGATATTTGAAGGGTCTGAAAGGGGAAATAACTCTAACTCATTCTAATGCATTCTTTTATAACCAAGGTGCAAGGACCATTTGGTGTCAAGAGAAGGAAAACGTTTAATACAAACACAACACATCAACACCAGATTAGCTATTCTATTTCTTTCATACATCTTCATTGTAATGATCTGAATTAGTCAAATTAATACTTTATTTGAGCAAGGTCGGGTACATTACAATCTAGAAAATGGAATCCATTTAAATATTTTAGGCTTTACAGACAAATATGAGCCTCCTGGCTACAACCACCTACATCTGGGCTGCGGTAATGTCTGTCAAGTAAAAGTTAGAAAGTAAGCGTTTCTGGAGAGCACAGGCCTGTTCCTTGTGTTCGTGCACCATTTCATAAACCTGGATATACAAGCCTTCAGGGCGTGTTTGTTCATTCAGTGAGGCCAGAAGGTCATTCCCAGTGGATCGAGCTTCCAGGTTACCATTCATGTACAAAGAAACTCTGCACCCTGAGCACACTGTGCTCTTTCATCCTGTTTTCTCAAAGCTAACACTGTAACATTTTACAAACAGCCCTATGCAGGTTCCTCACTGGTTTACACATCTCTGCTACTTCTCATCTGCACCCCTCTCCTCTTTCACACTGCCTTGTCAAGTTAAATATTTTAAGGAATTGTGAATTCTGAAAGCCCTTATGTTTTATAATGATAGATATTTATGCTAAATACATCCTTTGTTATTGACACTGGACTAGCCAAAGGTTATATAGTACAATAACTTAAAATAATCTTATAATCTTATAACCCACCATTTGAAAACAGAAATGTGAAACATCTAGGAAAGCGTGTTCTTACTGGGCCATAACAACCATACGTTGCTTGCAGGTAGATGCTGCAAGGCAAAGAATGCATTCATCAAACAGGAACACATCATTCTCACTTAGAGATGATGTCACTGCAAAAAGAGAACTAAAAGTAAGTAAGATTTTCTTGAAATTAGTGTATTTATCCTTGATTTGAGCAGGTAAATAAAATGATCTGCCAATGGAATAAGATTTTTGGACTTAAAATAGGAACAATTCCTCTCTATGATCTTATTTCAATTCCAGTATATCTAACTATCTTATTTTAGGGGTCAAAATACTCATTCCATTGGCAGATAATCTTATTTACCTGCTCAAATCAAGGACAAATACACAAATTTCAAGAAAATTATACTTATTTTTAGTTCTGTTTTTGCAGTGTATGTTTTTATTTTCCAATAGAGAACTAGTTCATGAAGAGACTCTCTAAGGCAACCCACACCGGACTAATCCAAGAACGGCAGGTAATAACACACAGGAAATTGAACCTCCTCCAGCTGGGTTTTCTAACAGCAGTGTGTACAGAGCGCGTATTTCTGATGATGTGGCAGAAGTAGGGGGAACGGTGGAAACATAGCAAGCCCTGTCATCCTTTATTGGTGCAATAATGACAAAATGTTTGTGTTTTCATCCAATACACACTGGATGTCAGGTGTCATTTTAACTAACTAGTTTGCAGCTTGCCATACAACACACCACCAGGTACCCCCAGAAAAAAATCTCACTAGGTGAGTGTCACTTCAGGTGAGTGAGCTTTAAACCTCTGGTTTTGGTTTTGTTTTTGCATTGGAAAAACTTGCACCAGCAACTTTTATGACTGCTGCTGCTAACATGATGTCCCATATTGCTATATCGGTGACGTTTACTATCGATATCCCTAATCGCGTGCCATCAAATTCTTGTCCAGCATTTAAATTATTTTTATCACGCAATCTTTTGCAGAGCAGACATGGATTTTTTTTTTAAACATGAGCACAGTCACCATTACATCTTAAACGTGATAATATCATCACACCATTCCCTTTATCTCGCAGAGATTCAGGTGATGACCCGAAGAAATGGACACTGATTTTGTATATCAGCATAATTATCTGCCTTGTTAACTCAGCTGCCACAGACAAAAGCCGGTCAGATTTGACTTATTTCTGAATTAATTTGGTGTCTTCTATGCTTTTAAAATCGCTAAGAAGAAATCAGTTGTGTTGTTGGATATATTTAAAGAGGTAATCGTCCCTTTGTAGTTGGAGAATAGTCAGAGACAGGAATTTAGTGCACTAATAAATTGTAACCAATCATAAAAGGATGCAACAACGTCAATCATTATTTCTGAACCCCAAAATCACACCTGATCTGCTCTCAGCTGTGCTGTTAATCCTTTTTAGAAACTAATGTTTCATTTTCAGTGATCCGTTTTAGCCCAAGCAGTAAGGTATTCTTTACTGGAGTCCTTGTCTGCTGTTAACAGATGGAAAGTACTCTACTGATCGCAGGAGTGATCCATCTTAAAACACGAACCAGCTGAAGCCACAGGTTCTGCTGATTCAAGAGGCAGCTGGAAGCAGCTGAGTAGTCGTGTGCCGACATGTTCGCGGTGTGATTATCTTAACAGTCAGATAGGAAGAAATTTGGCATAAACGCTAACCCAGTTAGATCAAAAATGCACCTTACTACATACGAAAGCAAAGCAGTTCGCTGCAGCTATCATAGTTGCAAAGTTGTTAACATAATCCTTCAGATGCACCGCCGGGAATAAGGTTGATAAATTATGGTTTATGAGTGTCAGAACACAAGTCTGTGCACTTTGAGAGTCAATTTGTTTGAAATCAAGAGTCTGCTATTCTCATCACATTTACTTAAATTCAGTCTCAATTAGAGGTCCACCTATACTTTGGCCGGCTGATATTTTGGGCCGATATTTGCATTTTTTCCCTGATTCGGCCAATACATGCATGTGTTCGCCAATCTATTAGCACACTCAGCAGCTGTGCATTGAGATCATGTGAAGAGCATACATAGCCACTCCCTGGCAGAGAGCGGCTGGTAATGTTGTAAGACTGAGTGCAAACAGCAACAGGGGTACATTTTCAAATTTTAATGTAGTTTTAACCGTCTAATTTAGCTGTATCAGCCCTTTGAAAATCTGTCTCTGTTTCACTGTGAGCGGGAGGAAATAGCGGTGTGTGTCCGTTTTGGTGTCTAAAAACCCACATCTGATCTCCGGCTTTTGAGCTGCCACCGCTGTGCATGTGTTTGTTCCCATGGAGGATCAGTATGTCCATGGGAAAAATTACCAATCACTACGCGCACAGCATCTAACTCTACATACAATAATGTCCACACACTGCATCAGTGTGGTCAATGTTTTTTCTCCTCTATCTCCCCACTGAACTAAAGAAGCTCTTTTCTCGCTGTGACACGCTCATCAAGTGCGAGCAATTCGCTGCCGTTAAGAGTCGTGATTTTTTTTTTTTTTGGTGTACCTTTCAAACTGCAGTCAAGTTTTGAGACTTGTGTAACATTTGTTATCATTGTGTCATTTTTATCATGTAAATGGAGGATGAAAAAGCAAAACTGGCTTCAAGAATTGCACCCCCCCCCCCCCAAAAAAAAAAAAAAAAAAAAATTGGCAGCACATATCAGGTATTGGTTACACTCATGCCTTAAAAAAATATATAGGTCGATCTCTAGTTTCAATACTACAGTAATTTTTAGTCATACACTTCCTGAACCTTAATTCTTTAAATGATCGGCCAGCAAAAGCATTACAGTCCAGAATCTTCTAAGGTTCTATCTCGTCTAGGCCAGTGCTCCCGTTTCCCCACCTGTTGCTACATACTGCCAGCTAGAAAGGAAACTTGCCTGTAAAAAAGATGAAGTCTGTAATTTGGAAATATTTTGAGAGGCACCACTTCATCAGCGAGAAGCCACACATGCACAGAGAGAACATGCAGACTTCTTGCTGCAAGGCAACAATGCAACCAACGCTCAAATTTTTAGTTTTTAATAAAAGCTATTTGATAATTTTTTATGTTTATATTTTACACTGTCAGTAAATACCATCAAAACCACATTATTATTAATTAAGGGTAGACTGTGAGAATATGGAACCACCCTGTGGTTCTATATCACTTTCTACGTTGCATAAATGAGGACAAAACTATTAAACCTACTGAATTTTAGGGACACTAAAATTAAAGCTATCAATGTTATCAAACTGTGTCTATATAGGGGGGAAATTTTAAATTTCTCTTGGGCTTCAAACTCTATTTAGACATCCCCACAATCAACATCTAACAGCTGTTGTAACAGCAGGGAGCTTTGCTCACCGTCTTGCCTGGTGTCTTTAGTTGTGCCACTGAAGATCCCACTCTTTCCTTAGAGTGGGACTGGAGCTTAGTGTTTGTTCAGCAGCACAAGTTGCCTATACAGGGTATGATCTCAAAAAGCCCAAACTTAAACACTGGGGGCAAGAGTCACAATGTTATCTCTTTGGTTTTAATCTTTTGGTGTCAGTCAGTAGCTCTCTGAATCACTTTTACATATTTTAAATCACAAAAATTAAAAAAGGAGCATAGCGCAAATTCCAGGATTTTTGCAGACGTCTGCCCCCTCTGGCAACAAACTGAAATGACACCAGTGTTGTGCACGTACATGGAAAAAGAGAAAAGGCTTCTGCCGCTGCGACTGCAGAGAGACATAATGTCTTCTGAGGTAAGACAGCTAAAAAGAATTTATGTTCTCTTGCTAATGCATCAATAATGGTGAAGATTCAACAGAGTAACCAGTTGAATAAGAGCGTGCAGAGCATCACACCCAAGCGCACGCCAGGAGGATTTATCCCGAATCACTTGCTCCTGAACTGATTAAACCAGCCTATAGAGGCAATTGTAAGGACATGTATGAGAAAGAAAAATAATATTTCATTTCAAACTTTGCACCATGCACCTTTAAAAAGGTACTGGAGAAAAAAACAGGGAATTATTTCAAAAGGTAAAGATAAATGTATAAGCTCATTCATGATAACTATGATATAAATCATTAGAAGTGGTATACATTGTACAGAATAAACCCTTTCAGGGTTTTAACTTTATTCAGTTAGCTACTTACTGCAGTGCAGAGCAACATCCTGGTTCAGCTTAGACCTGAGTGTAGCTATTACTTATGCATGGCTTCACTTTTAGAATCCAGTAAATGGTTTGGACTAACACATTAATTCCCGTTATTCCCAATAGTTTCCTTTCAGTTTGTAGCTGATAGGAACAGATAGTGAACATACAAAATACTAGTTTCAGTATCTTTATAAGAAATATAAAGAGCTAATCTATGAAAGAATGGATCATCTTGTGTTGAAAAACTAGAGAGGGAGGCCCTGATTGATTGATTGATTGATTGATTGATTGATTGATTGATTGATTGATTGATTGATTGATTGATTGATTGATTGATTGATTGATTGATTGATTGATCTTATTTCAGACCCTTTGGAAGAAATAAAATGACAAGACAGGGAGACATATAGCAATTCAAATAAACACAGATAAACAATTGTGAAGATGTTCCATCTGCCTGCTATGATGCCTTGTCCGAAAGGGAATGAGTAGAAGTAAACATTGCCCCTTCTCCCAATTAACATTTTTGCACAGTCAGTTTCCATTAACCACACTTTCTCTGTTCATACTAAATGCAAAACAACTTCTTAAAAAAAAATTATGAATTATGCTGCAAAATAAGTAGAAACATTATAGCAAAAATTAATAACTTATTGGCCAACCAGAAAAGCCATATACCCCTGTTAAATGTCAAACCCTGACCTCCTCCTGTACTGATCAAGCATCTTTCCTTTATACCTTATTCTAAACTGTTTTAGAATCCCACACTGCTTCAGCTCCACATTTAAACTACTCCACAGCCGAACGCCACAGATTTCTATTAATATCGGTGACAACCCTTCACACACTTGAAAGAGAAACCAACACTAAGATAAGTTGCAGGCAATGGCAGCAGGTGCGTTAAGACTAAAATCAGAAAGTTTATCATACCCAGACTGAGACAAACTCTACAACTACCCCTCCACTCTTGACACGGTTTCTGTCACGGAGGAAGTACACCAAACCCTGACATGTCACCCTGACATGAATAGTGTCTGTCAGTGGGTGGGGGACAGCTGGGTCAGAGCATCTCCAAAACTGCAACACTTAAGCACTCACAGACCCGTTGCTAACGTCTTGGTAACAGATACCACAGCCTTCAGGACTCAAAAGGAATCCGAGGCTGTGTCCGAAAAGCTCTTTAGCCAAAGCGGAAGTGTGTCGGCGTTCGCCATGATAAGTGCTGTCCGGATTGTGCAGTCAGTAAGGAAGGAGGCAGGAAAAGGAGCCTGTATGCTCCCTATCATAGTTCCTTTAGCATACAGATTTGCTCGAGATGTCCCTCGTTGGCACTGAGGAGCCATAAGTAATTCCACAATCATGACATGACGTATAAGCACAGCCCACCTCACGGAAACAAACGAAAATGTCCAGGGAGAGGAGAGCATTATGAGTGGAGTGAAGCGATGCTAGGTCAATCGGTAACGCTAGTACTATTTACAGCGACATTATTAGTTCACATATACAGTGTGTCATGCAAAGGTACCCGCCTTCTTATGTTTTGGTTTATGTAAAGGAGAGTTGGTGTTGCAGATGTCAGAGCGCTGGGTGCACTTGTGCTTGCATCTGTGCGTTCAGAAATGTAGGAACAAACGATCCTTCATAGCACCCTCAATAAAACGCTTAGCCCCCTTCCCTCCCCCCTTAGCACCTACAGAAACAAAATCTCTGGAGCCGCCACTGAGTAAGCCAATAGGAGCCTGACCTTGGAGATATGGACCCTACCTGCAGAAAATAGGAATGTGGAGAAAGGAGACGTGTGTCTCTTTTTCTGGACTAACAAATAATGGACGTGCAAAGAGAACTGGGAAACAATTCTTCTTCCCCGGTCTTGACCTCCAGGATTATTCAACAAGGCACAAAAAAATAGCGCAGCTGATAGAAATCCAAAACCAGCCGTCAAAGGTAGCCTATCTCATGTCATCATGCACGGAGCCTCTTTCTCAAATGAGTTGTAACTTGGTCCCAGCGGGGGCGGGGCGGCACGGAAAGCCGGAGAATGACTCCTGCTACGTGGACATCAACCAATAAAACTCTCCACATGCGCGAATGCGGCCAATCAGCGGCCGCTCGCTTCTCTGGCGCCGCAGACGGAGCGTCCCGCTGCCGCAGATGGACATGTGTTGGGAGCGCTGCTGGAACCGGATTCCAGACGCAAGTTTACGTGCAAAGGCTTAACTAGTCCGTGGATGGGGTTTCCATGACGGACGGTAAACAATAAGGCCTAATAATAATAAAAAATAGTGGACTAAAAAAGAAACACTTCATGTATGCCAGCCTCGATCTTCACTACTTTTAAACTTTTTAAAAAAGGGGTGCAAGCAAATTTCTGCTTCGACCGCTGATGCAAAAATAAATAAGCGCAGAAATAGCGGAATCCTAACTCCTCCCGAAGCGAGCCCATATCCCACATTTCACAGCAACTACTTCACATCTCAGAGCTCCAGCTGGTTTAGAGGACTACAGGAACCATGAACACGCGTTAACAGGAACCGGTGTTGTAATCCTGCTGGTTGGATGAAGCGTCTGTAAGCGAGGAGCCGCCAGCATCTTATTACTGAGGCTACCCTGTTGCGTAACGTTTACCGACACTCAGCACCGGAGAGACAAGCGACACCACCTGGTGTGAGCTCGCTTCCGAGTCCGAGCGACTCACCCGTCCTCCCGTTAGAAAGCCGGTCGGATACCCAGGCGATGCCAAACGCCGCTCAGCTGTCTCGTTTCAGGCGGCGGCTTGCTGCTTAAACAACTTGTTGGCGGTCCCGAGTTTAAAGCACCTCCGAGCTCAGACGGGCCAATAAATCCGGCTTAAAGGTGAGGCGGCGCACCGCAGATGGAGACGATCAAACTCACCTCTAACGCCAGCCGGCTCCTCTGGAGATGTGCCGTGCCGTCACCTCCTCCTCCTCCTCCGGGCTCTGGCAGCGCTGCTTTATATATCCACGGCGGGTAAAAATAGAGCGCCTCACCTTCCCGTGCGACCCCGATGCGCTGCTTACCGGACGCGGAGCGCGCTTCGGAGCGCACAGCAGTGACAACGCGCAGGCTTCCCGGCCAGTGTAGTTCCTCTGCCCGCTTGCACGGCAGCAGAGGAGGTAGTCAATATGGCTGACGGACTCACCGTACTGAGGCGTGGTGAGCTGAGTCTTGCAGATTCACCCCCCCCCCCTCCTCCCCTCGGCCGGTGGCTGCTGGCTGTGTGGGGTGTGAACCAGGGGCTCCAAACTTTCTCATACCCAATAAGGAGAGGCTTCAAACCTTACAGCCCCTTCTGGTAAATGTGTTGGAGAAGTTCACCCTGCTACTTTAGGAAACATTTAAAGATTACCCACACAAGTAGGCATGTTATTATGTAAAACTGAAAAATGGTCCTATGGGTGGGTGTCTTTATTTGATTGGAATTAGACCTGCAGTTTACAGGGGGTGCAGTTAATAGCTCTGTAACCGGAGCATACACCGCTCACATTAGTGATCATATCCTGGGTGGTATAAAAGTAAACCACAATTAGCCTAGATTCCTGCAAATATCACAAGAGAATGACACACATAAGGAAAACATCAGCTCTGCCGTGAAGAGAGTTGTGAAATAAAAAGCTGAGTTACAAGACGGAGAAGAAACCACACACAAAAGCTGGACATTGTTTAAAAATGCAGCTGTAAAAATAAAGAGTGTGCCAAAAAAACGTTTGAGTATGTTCATACATAAACTACCTTTACAGTGAGCGAGGTTACAGTTACATGCGCAAGTGCTTTGCAACATCACAGACATCAATGCCAGGGTTCTGAACGATAATTACATAACCAACACAAAGTGGTGCATAATTGGGAAGTATAATTAAAGTGAAAGTGACTGTGAGTGTGGAAAGTTGCTAACATTAAACTACCACACAAAGAACCAGGGCATGCTTTATTCATATCCATAAACCAAGATAGAGCAAAATTACTTTAGAGATCTAAATTGAAAGGCCAAAAACACATTGGAGATCACAAGCAGAAAAATGTTCAAAACAAATGTGAAACAAATACCAGAGTCATTGTTCTCCAAGTCACAAGTGAGTTTCAAGTCTTTCCACCCAACTCTTGAGTCACGTCGAGAATAAAGGCATAAAAGACGTCCAGTCCAAGGTTAAGACATGCAAATCTTGAGTCAAGGCAAAGTCCTAAACTTTTAATTTCACGTCTTAAGTCTTTTGACAAAATATGTAATTTAATCAGATTAATAATATCCATGAAAAATTTTCAATATTTCAGATTTGCTTTACCCACTGCCACAGCTAGCATGAGAATGTGAACTTCAAAATCGCTTGAAAAGCTGTGCTGATGTTGCTTTTTACAATAAATATTAATGAAAACAATCTATAATTGGGACCTGTGACTTTCCAGGCTCCTTTTATTCTATTACAGGGCACAAAAGAAAACTCAGTGTTCAACCTAACATCAAACATACACCAGGCTCTTTTATTAGCGTTGATTCATAATTATTTGTTTAAGTTTAAATGTTGATCTTGTCTCCTCTCATCTTTAGTTTTCAACTCAACATGTTTTTTCCGTACTCAAATGTATCTCTTTCTGATCACGTTGCCGTTTGGGCAAGCAAATAGAATTATCTGTAACGTTTTTGTATTGTGTTAGATCTGAGGATTATGAAAATTTGCTACAAACTGGCTGGAAATGGATAAATCTAACTTTAACTGAAAGGAATGTACTGTTGCATCTCAATAATCCAGGTAGAAAAATAAAGAAGTTGGATAGGTCATCCAGACAGGCTCTTCTTTTTTGAAACGTTCCAACTCTTCTCTGAGAGACTTCTTCAGTCTGTAGAGTTGTAGGTAAACTCAGCCCTTTTGTCACGTTTAAGTGTGACAATCCAAACTGGTTCCTCGCTTGCAAAAGAGGACCATCAGCCTAACGACCAATCATTAGAGCTTGCTAATGACTGGTTGCCACTTATTAGCCCCATTTACAACACCCTTGTTAAACCGATCCATGCCGAGCTCGGACCGAGTTTGGATCAGTTAACCAAGCCGAGCTTGGTTCTGACAACCCACAGTACCGATCTGCGGTACTACTGCTCTCTAGGATTGAAGGAGGGACTCAAGCAAATCAAAATGGCGGCGCCCGTAACATTCAGGAAGTTATGCTTGGTTATAATTGCTTTTTGCGGAGAGTCAGGCGAAGAAGGCAACTTTTGGTGAATTTACTTGACGGAATCGGCTTTTGGGACGTGGATAAGACAAACGAATGTCTAATAAGGATTTACAGACGCAGGAAACAACGACAGACGCTGAGGTTGATCACACTGCTGAGCAGAATCATCACTGGAAACCGTGTGTCACGGTAGGGAAGCTAGTATTTTTATGAATGTCTGAAACCGCAAAACTAGTCAGCTGACTGTAAGGAGATGATGCGGTCTGCTCATGCGCTCTTTGTTATCTGAGAACCGAGCCACAGAAAAACCGGGCCGAGCCCGTACCTCGAACTGGTCTAGATTTAGCGCGGTCCGGTTGTGTCTGGCACGGTGCAGTTCAGTTTGCGATCCATTTACACTCAAAAGTTATCTCAGTAACCGAGCTCGGACTGGTCTTGGCATGGTTAAAAAAGTGTAGTGTAAATGGGGTAATTGTTCCCAGGGGACTGAGTCATTCTCACAGTAACAGCAATGTAAGAGGGGCAATTGGACCCTGAGGGCACCACCTCTGTTTAATGACGGTGGTTTCTCTTCACAGAAATGTTTTTCTTTTCTCCCTTTTCGATCCAACGTTCTTCTCTATCCAGGATAAAAACATCTTCATTCCAAAAAGTGACCACCGCTCTGCAGATGAGTGTAAATAACAGAATCTTGGCCTGAGGGTGTTGCTCATCTGTCCTGGTCCATCCGTTTGGCCAGTGGCTGCTTTGTTTCCCCCGATGCAGAACTGTTCACCGTCCTCCTGGCACAGCATACACACTCGCTATGCAAAGACACTGCATATAATGCTGAATTCACCTTTAACACCTCAGACTGAAGAAGTCTCTTGGAGAAGAAACAAAACATTTCAGAGGATCTATCCAATTTCTTTCTTTCTTTCTTTTTTATCTTTGCAATAAAGGTATATTTGACACTTAGGCAAATGCATCTGATCATCAGAATAAAATCATTTTTCATTTAATTCCCATCTTGCATGTGTTAAACAAAAATAAATGAATAAATACAAATATTTTTAGCATTTTAGTTTTATTAAACCTAACTATAACATGGAAGCATTGCTAGCCTCATATTTGTGACATTTAAATGAAACCTGATACTAAACACTTACTGTGGGTAATGTAAGTGTAAGTAGTGTGGGCATTAAAATGTATAGTTTTTGCTTTGTTTCGTTTTATTTATTAATTGGTATTGAGTTGTTTTTTTTGTTTCAACAAAAATACTTCTGTGATACTTTAGGGAAGACATCATGGTTGCTCTCTACCTTAGAGTATTTTGTGCAGAGTCCATCACCCAACAAATTGCCCACAAATTTATGGCACATCTGGCAACCCGTACTAGCCTTCCATCACTGAGCTCCAGAGTTGCTATTAAGAATCTGTCTAAGAAACTTGCTTCTACCTGGATTCAAATTTTACTGAAGCGTTCTGAACATTATGGTGCAGAGGTATGCCGCATGGCAGCCTACCCATTGTTAGGGTTATGCTTTAAGCAGCTTTTTTGTAAAATTTCCCAAGTCTGTGCAGACTTCCTTGCTAGATGACAGGGCTTCTCTACAACCGTCAGTCTTGCCGTCTTTGCAGGATCCAGAGAGGGATGAAATATTGGCAAATGGCAGGGGCACGTATCGCTCTGGTAGGCACGCCTGATGCTTTTCCTTTGTAACACCATTTGGTGTTTGGGATAAGATATCAAGTCTTTTCAGGTCAGAGGAATCAAGTCGTAGTGAAGTCTTTTATTATCTCATCAAGCTGAGTCTAAAGTCATTCAACATCTGCCTCTTTTCTGGCTCGATTCTAAGTTACATGACTGAAATCCACACCTCTGACAAATACGATCTATCACTTTGTATTCTAAGTATTTGATATATCAAATGCAAATTCCCTCCAGAGTTGCAGTGATGTCAGTGTGACATTTTGCCACACAAAAACACAACAGTAGGCTAATAACAATAAGTATTTTATTTTTCCCGTTCTCTCCTCACCTCAGCAGGCACGGCTCATCCATATGCACCTCCTGAAAAAGCCCACCATTCATTGCCGCCCGTTAATGAAGGCTTTTGAAAATAGCCGTGTTGTGAAAAAGAGCCTATGTATTCATGATGAGGAACGTCTCATCTTTGGTTTGTGAGTCACCAGCATGCAGCTTGCCTGGACCTGAACTCATGATAACGAACAGAATGCACATATGATAGTGAGGGTCTATAAAATGTGGCTAGACCTTTCCCTAAAAAAAGAAAGGAATCTGTGATCATGCACCTCTAATGCACAACAAGAAACTAATGCTGATAACTGAGTTTAGACACCAGCTTACAATAATTAAAAAAAACTTTTGTGGGAGGGTGATTCATCTGTTTACGTCTCTGATCTATTTCAATATCTCAAACTTAAATAGACATACCGGTAAGCGGAGAAATGGAACATGCTGTGTGGCATACAAGTTCAAATCTATTGAACTTCTGCCCTTTTTCCCCATTAAAACCACAAACTTCAATGTATTCCTTTGGGATTTTATTTTATTTATTTGATATTTAATATAGATATATTGATATTTTATATGGTAGACCGACACAAATTAGTTAATATTTGTGAAGAGTGTGCTGTGCATTTGTATTTGGCCCCCTTTACTCTGATGCAGCTAACTAAAATCCGGTCCAACTAATTGGTCATATTCTCAGCAAGTAGAGTCCGCTTTTTGATGTTCTGCATATCTATATCAATATATGATGGTACTATTGTTAATCATTGATGATATACTAGATATACTATGTATATCATTTTAGCACTATGATATACATAATGCTAATTAAATACATGTACTTTTATGGTTGTAATGTGACTAAACGAGATTCAGGATCAGCTTTATTAGGCGATGATTGTGTGCACAATCAAGGAATTCAACTCTGGTTACAGCTTTCACAGTGTACAGACATTTTGTATACAATATAAAAACAGGATTTTTTCTTTGTGTAGAGAAAAGAAAAAGGGAGGGTTGTGAAAGTGCAATATACATATTTAGTTTCACAGCACTGAGGCCAACTAATCAGACGGTAAGGTGTTTATTGTGTTCATCAGATTGACAGCATGGGGGTAGAAACTGTCTCTGTGGCGACAGGTTTTTAGCGCTCTGTAGCACCAACCTGAAGGCAGAAGTCTAAACAGTTTATATTCAGGATGTGTGGGGTCTGCAGAGGTGTTGGCAGCCTTTTTCCTGACCCTAGACCTGTAAAGGTCTTGTATGGAGGGAAGATCAGCCCCGACAATCCTCTCTGCAGACCTAATTGTTTGTTGCGGTTTGGACCAGTCCTGTTTGATGGATGAACATAGGACAGACTGAATGATGGCAGTGTAGAAGATCACTCGCAGCCCCTGTGGGAGGTAGTACTTCTTGAGTTACTGCAGCAAGTACAGTTTCTCTTGGGCCTTCTTCCAAACAGTCTCTATGTGTGAGGACAGTGTTGTTGAGGATGGTGAGGGGAGGCAGTGTGGAGGAGGTTCTCCAGACATCCACCACCATCTCCACATTCTATAGCAGGTTCGTCGATTTCTAGGATCAGATGAGTGACAGTGATGTCATCTGCAAACGTGTTTCACAGACTGATCCACTAATATGCAGTCATTTGTGTACAGAAAGGTAAGTCGTGGGGATAGAACACACCCCTGGTGCGCCATCAGTGCTGATGGTTCTTGAGTATGAGAAGACTGATGAGGGCTGGTACTGTGAGCTTCTGGTGAAGGATGACTGGGCTGATGGTATTGAAGGCCTAGCTGAAGTCCACAAACAGGATCCAGGCTTGCGTCCATGGGTGGTCAAGGTGGTGCAGGATGAAATGTGATCCCAGGTTGACTGGCTCATCTACAGACCTGTTTGCCTGGTAGGCATCGGCAGGGGGTCCAGCAGGGGGCCTGTGATCTCGCTCAAATGCTTCAGCACCAATAGTTGAAAGGATTTCATAACCACACAGATGTCAGGGCAGCAGGTGTGTAGTCATTTAACCCCGTGGTAGGTTCTGGGGCTTTTTTGAACTTCTGACACTAAAAGACCCCAATTACATATTTCCTAATGTAGACACCGGTCAAGGAGCATGAAAGCTTTCACAAAGCAAAGTAACGCTTTTTACCCCTAAATGTCTCAAACATGCATTAATTTTGTCCCACAACCAAACTTAAAAGAAATAACTTCTTATTGTTGACAATCCTGTAGCCACCCTCCCCTTTCAGGTGGTCACATGGAGTATGGCAGCTGTCAGTAAACACAGGAGAAAGTGCTGGCCTGAGTCCTCCAGCAGCTGGGACTGGTTGAGGTCTTCCCTGCCCGCTGTGTGAAAATGCCTGATATCTCTTAATGTTATTGACATTCTTCCCACACACGGTTCCTGTTCTTGTTCTCATGTTGTCAAGGCCGTGTCCTCTCTCTTCAATTCATGTGTTTTCCGTGAACAGTTTTTAGGAAGCAACATACATTAAATGGGAATACAATAATCTCTACAGTACAATCCAGTGACACCGCCGCTGGTGGGATTCTCTATAAGTGACTGTTTGATAAATAACTATATGATGGAACCTGGCGTGTGTTCCTGCACACTTCAGATTAAATTTAGGTGGTTTTAGAACCGGCTAAGCATTTTATTAGGTTCCGATATAGGAATCCCTACATATGAAAGAGGATGTCCTTTCCTTTTACCAACATGATCCAGTTACAGTGACATGACCATGACTTCTTCAGGTTGCTAGAACTCTTAGAAGGGAATCACTGTAAAGGCAAAAGGAGATGATGAGGAAATTAGACACATCTATACATACAGACATTTAAATACCCAATTGAGGGTGTATACAGCCATGTTCAATAAGTACACACTTTAAGTTTAAGTAAGGGTCATTTGTCAGAATGAAAGTACTTTTTGAAAAGCATAGCCATGAAGCAGGTATTAAACATAATGTAATTTTAATGCATTCTGATATGAAAATGTCACGGGTACACCCTGGACAGGTCGCCAGTCTGTCGCAGCTACTGAAATCATTGATTTTTTTATGTATAGTTACAGTAGTTCTACCATTTGTCAAGATGTCTATGTTACTCTTAACGAACATGTAATAAAGTCACATCAGAAACATTTTCAACTGTAATTGTTATGTTCTTGATTAAAGAAAGGGAAAAATAAAACTAAGAGCCTGTTTAAATATTTTCTGCTGTGCAACACTGACATCTACTGGCCTATTACGTAATCACAGCTGTTTGTTGGTCTCCGTGGTAACCTAAAAGCACCGCCTTCCTTCTTTTAGCCAATAGCTGAAAATAAGAAAGAGGAAATCTGCTTCATTTAACAGGAGTGGAGGCTCATAAACAGGAGTTTATGTATTTTTTTTAAACAATTTTGCTATTTTATGTCCGTCTATTCTCGTTTTCACACATTTGAATATTGATTTTTGCTTCCTGTGTTAATCTATAAGTTGTTCAGCAGTGAGGCCTGTGACTGCCTTGGATTTTATTGCACGTTGTTAGAAGCATGTATGCATGAGGAGAGGTAAACTCTTGTTCATCGACGGCGTTAATAAAGGAAAACGTAATCTATTGGGGGTACAAATAATGTTGCTGCTAGTTGTTTATACTCCCTTCCAGTGCCACTGTAACATAGTAATATATAATTATTAGTAAAGATTCACATCATGAACCACACGACCCTCAGTTTCTGACAGGGCAGCTGCAGCAGGTCCCTCACCAGACCAGATGATAGCACTGAGGATGTAGCACAAAGAGAGACAGACGATTAGAAGGATGATGTAAGTGAAGACAAAGGGTGAAAACCGCTGTGAGAAGGATGAGGACAGGACAGAAGAAGGAGGGGAAGAAAGGAAGAGGCTGAACAATGGTGGCAATGTCTGAATTTAGAGGTTAAACTAAGGTCATACTTATTATACTGTCCGATACAAAGGGAAAATGATCAAGTGAACTTGGGGGTCCACTAAGATGGTTTATACATTGGGGCCAGTAAATGATTGCTAGGCTCCTGGAGATAAGCAATGAATGAAATCAATGAAGGACAAACCTGTTGTTTTCCAAATGCTGAGCCTTTGGAATTTAAAGTCTGCTCCGATTTATTAAAAATAGATACAATAATGAATTTTAACATATTTTATTAAGCTTACGTTTTTTGGTTTTATGTTTTTTACTCATTGGTTTAAAAAAAATATTTCTTGTATATTTATCCAGTTTTTAAGTCTTGCTCTCCTTTTCTGTGTTCTGATTTGATTTGATTTATGAAGCCTGGAGAACTTTTAGCGCTGTGGCATTTAATGGAATGGTTCTGGTTGTGTTAAGATGCTTGTATGAAGGTGAGAATGATTGAACCACTGCAAAATAAATCTACTTAGGGGTAATAAAGTAACTTTGAACCTTAAGAGATGACTTTAGGTTGCAGTTGCTCTGTGATGAAAATCCTTTCTTCAAAGCTCTCTGCACTGTTCTTTGACTAAAATGAAGGCAACATGTGTCCACGCGTAATATTTGATGATTATTTTTTTCTTTAGTATTTGCGACCCAACTTCCTTTTTTGAAATCCTTGTTCTTTTCCTGTATCACTGAAAATTTGTTCTTCAGATGTGTTTTTGCGGATAAAGGCTTTAGGAAGGTACACATTATTGTACAGAAACATAGTTCTTTTGCAAAATAAACAAAGTCCTTCTAACAGTTTTTGCAACGACCACAAGAGGGCAGCAAATCACCGCTTGCTGCTGCACCCAGGCGGTGGATTTTTCCATCACCTCCAACACTTCACAAAGCTGCACCTTTTAATCTTGATGTTTGCTCATGGCATTTTCCATCTTTTGAGTCCCTGAAGTTTTAAGCAAACACATGTTCAGTTTATTTGATGTCAGAGTCAACACAGCATGCTGTTTTCATTATGTGCTCCTAAGGAGTTCCTTAAAAGTACCGCACAGCCCACAACAGCCTGTGTTTACACTTAATGCTGGTTTGTCGTTCTTTGCTGAGGGAAAAAGCTCCACGACCACAAACTATAACACTCATTTGTAATAGTCTAATTTAAACCTCTGAATTGTTAACATTTACATTCCTGTTTCTCTATTTAGAAACTTTATCTGCAGTAGGTCTACTTCTTCAAAAACAACAAATTACCATATGCAATTGGCATGGGAAATGCTCCACAATTGTTGCATCCAATCATACAGCAAAATGAGGTCACGAATAACTCCAAATTAAGCTTTGCGGCATAGAAATTATGGAAGCCGGAGAATTATGGTTGTTGCAAAGGTAGAAAATAATTTTAGCGTGTAAAAATAAAAACTATACACAATATTCCTATGCTGATTTACTTTAAGTTTGGTGTGTAACTGAATGAAATGTGTCAAATCAATCCCAACTGACTCTGTTTTTATAATTTTTATTTGTTTTCCCAACTGCATGGCAAGGCTGGATGCACAGTGATGCAGTTGGTCGGACTGAGCAAGAAGCTCCTGGGTTCAAACCCTGGCCTGGGGTCTTTCTGCATGGGGTTTTCATGCTCTCCCTGTGCATATGTGGCTAATCTCTTTCTCCAACGATCCAAACACATGACTGGTGTGTGTGTGTGTGTGCGTGTGTGTATGGTTGTTTGTCCTGTGTGTCTCTATGTTGCCCTGTGATGGACTGTCCAGGGAGTTTGCCACCTCTCGCTCATTGACCGCTGCAGATAGATACCAGCTATAGCAGCTATAGATGATGAATGGATGGATGGAAGTGAACTTTATTTATTTAGCACCTGTCAAGTAAAATATTGGCTTAATGTAAAACAAAGAATGTATTAAGTAGGGTGTTTAAGAAAAACAGGGGTCTGCAACCTTTACAATTCAAAGAGCCTTTTTTACCCTCAGTCCATCAGAATAAAAGACAGTTGTTACATGACCTTTGCAAAAAAAAGAGATTTTTTGAGCAATATCTACTATATGAAATTTTTAATTTTTGTAATTTTTTTCTATTACTGTTTTGAAAATAAACAAAAATGTAAAGCTTTTACAAAAAGAGCATGTTTATCATATATATATATATATATATATATATATATATATATATATATATATATATATATATATATATATATATATATATATATATATACACAATATATAAACATAAGTTGGTTCTTTATAAATTCAAAAGAGCCACAGATCTGCTTGCAGCAGCAGAGTCACAGGTTGCAGACCCCTGAACTAAAAGCTTGTCTAAAACAAAGTGTCTTAAGCTGCTTTTTAAGGGAATCAACAGAGTCGGCCAAACAGAGAGACAGGGGCTGCAGCCTGAAAGGACACCACAGGTTTTATACCGGGTCTTAGGGACCTCCAGGCGGTTCTGGGCCGAGGATCGAAGATTGCTACCAGAAGAACAAGAAAACAACATTTCAGTAATTTATTGGGGGGGCTGTCCATTAAATGGATAGATGGATGGCAAGGCTGAATTTACAGCAAATCTAGAAAAAAAAGCACAGCTCCCTGTTTAAAGTGCCATGCTTCCATGATGTGACAAAATTAAACCATGATCCAGCATTTCAAAGCCTTTATTAGATATAATGTAATATGAATTCTGTACCATTCAACTGAGAAGCAATAAATTAATAAAAGTGTCAGGATGGGAGATGTAAAATAAAAACACCAAGAAAAGCAGCAATCATCTTTTTGCTGAAGGCTCTTCAATTAATGCTCTGCTAAAGAACTTTTTATTCATTATCAGTCTTATTTAAGTTCATGCCTACCTACCATTGACTTGAATCAGATAATCCTGAAAAATATGTAGTTCTGCTTTTCAGTTGGAGTTTATGTTCTTTTTTTCTCTAAATTTGCATCACTTAGCCAAAGCGGTTTGCAGAGAGGCTACAAAAGATCAGGATGAGCTAATTTTACTAATGTAACAGTCAGAGGAAGGGTGCAAAAGGTCTCATAGGATTATTTACAGGCGATAATACATGAAGAAAATCATAAATAACTGGAGAAAATATGGGGCAGTAGGGACCCAACCAAATTGGATGTTTCTCCGAAATTATTGAGAAGACGGAAACTGATCATGGAGATTGCCCCAAGGCACTAAGGCACAGCTCTACACACATCCTCGGCAGATAAAAGATAAGTCAGATATCAGGTATTTATTTGTCTTGCTTCAGGGCTGCACCTTTTATCAACCACGCTGTCATTACTGACCCCATTTTGTGGCTTTTGCATACAGCACCTCACAAAACCCAGATCCTCATTACAGCGACTCTTGTTTTTATTTATGTCTCAGGGCTACATAATGCTACCTTTTGTGATGTAAAAAGGGAACGAAAATCAAAGTGAGCTGATGACCATGTGTTCTGTGTTCCCCCATGGGGCACATGAAAAAGGGATGGAAATTCATTTTCTCAGCTAAATTACAATAAATGAATAACATTTCAATTTTAAATCCAGCATTACAAAGCATTCGTGTGATTTCATTTCTACACTTCATTTTGACTCGTTTGTTCATCTGCCAAAATTCTGCTTCCTATACCAAGGATTTTATGTTAGTTTTGTCTCAAAAATCATTCAAAAACTAAATGGCAACACAAACAAAAGGTCTGCAATGTTAAGCCAAATGGGTATCATCATTTACAATTATTTTTCAATCTTGGGCACTCATTACTGTCAGTTTTTTTTAACTAAAGCAACACTTTTGCCTGCTGTCCAATCAGTCACTCTAAAAAATACAGTAGCTGTTGTTGTTCCAAGACGTTTACATGGCGCTAGATAGTGAAATTACATTTAAGAGCACAGACTTGAAAAGGAGGTGGAGAAGGGTTGGCTATGCAAGAAAAGAAATGAAGAAACAATATATTAAAATGTTCATCGGTGGGAAATACTGCTGCCTGGAGCTGGATGAGCAGGAAGATAACCAGACTGATTGAAAGCAGATGGAAGGTAATCATTACAAATAGTCAGACAGCAAGATGACTGTCATAGGTGGTGTGAGTGTTATTTTGGGGTTGATTATTCGTGTCTATTCATCCCTTTAGAAATGCTTTAGAAATCTGGAGAAGTTTAATCGCGAGAGAGAGAGAGAGAGAGAGAGAGACAGAGAGAGAGAGAGAGAGAGAGAGAGAGAGAGAGAGAGAGAGAGAGAGAGAGAGAGAGAGAGAGAGAGAGAGAGAGAGAGAGAGAGAGAGAATTTGTGTTCATCGTTATGCATATCAAGCAGACAGCAGGCAGATAAAGATGATCTAATGTAGGTCATCATCACACCTTAAATGCAGTCTGATGTCATTTCAGATCTGATACGCATTTTCTTTTAAATAGTTAAGACAGCAGTGTCAGATTATTATGGTATAATATGACTGAAAAAGAACATTGAAAGATTGACTTTTGCTGAGATCTTTGTACGTATTGATGGTGAGAACGCTGATGTCTGTAAGGTTGCTCACAGCATGAAAATGTGAACTGGTGGGAATGGTGGCCTGGTGGCTAGAGAGCAGTGTTCCTTTGTCCTGGAGAGGCTGAATGGTTCCTGGTTCAACTCCCACGGACTGCTACTCTGGATCCCTGAGCAAGACCCTTAGCCCCAGAATGCTCCCGCTGCTCCCTAAGGGACGGGTTAAATGCAGATGATTAATTTCATTGGAATGTATATTGCAGTGACAGTAAAGATGAGGATGATTATAATTACACCACTTCGAAGGTTAGATTTCATTTTCACAAACATAAGCCCCATTTACACTACCCTTGTTAAACCGATCCAGGCCGAGCTCGGTCCGAGCTTGGATCAGTTAACCAAGCCGAGCTTGGTTCTGACGACCGTTTACACATCACGCTATCTCAGTTCCTTGGTTTCCTCGCCTCCTAGTGACGATCTGCGGTACTACTGCTCTCTAGGATTGAAGGAGGAAATCAAGCAAATCAAAATGGTGGCGCCCGTAACATTCATGAAGTTATGCTTGGTTATAATTGCTTTTTGCGGAGAGTCAGGCGAAGACGGCAACTTTTGGTGAATTTACTTGACAGAGTCGGCTTTTGGGAAGTGGATAAGACAAACAAACGTCTAATCAGGATTTACAGACGCAGGAAACAACGACAGACGCTGAGGTTCATCACACTGCTAAGCAGAATCATCACTGGAAACCGTGTGTCACGGTAAGGAAGTTAGTATTTTTATGAATGTCTGAAATGTCAGCTGGCTGTAAGGAGATTCAATTCAATTCAATTCAATTCAATTTTATTTATATAGCGCCAAATCATGAAACATGTCATCTCAAGGCACTTTACAAAATCAAGTTCAATCATATTATACAGATTGGGTCAGATTATACAGATTGGTCAAAATGTCCTATATAAGGAAACCAGTTGATTGCATCAAAGTCTTGACAAGCAGCATTCACTCCTGGGGAACCGTAGAGCCACAGGGAGAGTCGTCTGCATTGTACATGGTTTTGCTGCAATCCCTCATACTGAGCAAGCATGAAGCGACAGTGGGAAGAAAAACCACCCATTAACGGGAAAAAAAAACCTGAAAAAAAGATGACGTGGTCTGCTCATGCGCTCTTTGTTATTAGAGAACCGAGCCAGGGAAAAACCGTGCTGAGCCCACCCCTGGAACTGGGCTGCATTTAGCGCGGTCCGGTTGTGTCTGGCTCGGTTCAGTTCAGTTTGCGTTCCATTTACACTCCATAGTTATCTCAGTTACCGAGCTCGGACTGGTGTCAGCACGGTTAAAAAGGGGTAGAGTAAACGGGGTATTAAGAGACCGTGGCTGTGACCTCAGACTGACAGTAAAGCCTGGTAAAATGGGAGGGGCAAATCTGAATCAAGCTTTAAAATGCTGCAAGTTGGCAACCTTTGTCAAGCTAACCTGAGATTCACAACGTTTGATTAGATGTTTCTAACCTATTCCTGTGCACTTACCAGCCACTTTATTAGGCACACCTGTCGGGCAGATCCACCTTTCACCCTTTGTGTCCGAACTGTCTTACTTCTGCAAAGCACAAATTTAGTTGGGTCGCTGAAACATTCAATTCAATTCAATTCAATTTTATTTATATAGCGCCAAATCATGAAACATGTCATCTCAAGGCACTTTACAAAATCAAGTTCAATCATATTATACAGATTGGGTCAGATTATACAGATTGGTCAAAATGTCCTATATAAGGAATCCAGTTGATTGCATCAAAGTCCCGACAAGCAGCATTCACTCCTGGGGGACCGTAGAGCCACAGGGAGAGTCGTCTGCATTGTACATGGCTTTGCTGCAATCCCTCATACTGAGCAAGCATGAAGCGACAGTGGGAAGAAAAACCACCCATTAACGGGAAAAAAAAACCTCCGGCAGAACCGGGCTCAGTATGAACGGTCATCTGCCTCGACCGACTGGGGTTACAGAAGACAGAGCAGAGACACAACAAGAGAGACAAAAAAGCACAGAAGCACACATTGATCTAGTAATCTGTTCTACATTAGATGGTAATAGTCAGTGATCTGTCCTCCCTGGATGATTTCACAGTCAACAGAACGTCAGACCAGGTGTGCCTACTATGAAGAAAAAAGAGAGAGAACAAAAAGTTAAAAGCTGAAATGACAACAGTCATTTCAATGTAATGCAATGCAAATCTGGAGAACAGTAGACTGGAGAACAGTAAAAATCAGTAGAGTGAGAAAAGTAGGCCCTGATGTCCTCCAGTAGCCTAAGCCTATAGCAGCAAAACTATAAAGGTAGCTCAGAGTAACATGAGCCACTCTAGTTATAAGCTTTGTCAAAAAGGAAAGTTTTAAGATTAGTCTTAAAAGTAGACAGGGTGTCTGCTTCACGGACCAAAACTGGGAGTTGGTTCCACAGGAGAGGAGCCTGATAGCTAAAGGATCTGCCTCCCATTCTACTTTTAGAGACTCTAGGAACCACCAGCAGACCTGCAGTCTGAGAGCGAAGTGCTCTGTTAGGAACATACGGAGTAATCAGAGCTCTGATATATGATGGAGCTTGATTATTAAGGGCTTTATACGTTAGAAGAAGAATTTTAAATTCTATTCTTGATTTAACAGGAAGCCAATGAAGGGAAGCTAAAATTGGAGAAATATGATCCCTCTTGTTGATTTTCATCAGAACTCTTGCTGCAGCATTTTGGATAAGCTGAAGACTTTGAATTGCATTTTGTGGACTTCCTGATAGTAAAGAATTACAATAGTCCAGCCTTGAAGTAACAAATGCATGGACTAGTTTTTCAGCATCACTCCTGGACAGAATGTTTCTAATTTTGGCGATATTCCGGAGGTGAAAAAAGGAAACTCTGGAAACCTGTTTAATATGGGATTTAAATGACATGTCTTGGTCAAAAATAACACCAAGGTTTTTTACTTTATTACCAGAGGCCAAGTTAATGTCATCCAGATTAAGTGATTGGTTAAGAAGTTTATTTTTTGAGGACTCTGGCCCAAAGATTACAACTTCGGTCTTGTCAGAATTTAGATGCAGGAAATTTAAAGTCATCCAGCTTTTGATGTCATCAAGACATGACTGCAGTCGAAGTAATTGATTGGATTCATCAGGATTTATGGATAGATATAGCTGAGTGTCATCAGCATAACAGTGGAAATTAATCCCATGCTGTCTGATAATTTTGCCGATCGGAAGCATATATATAGTAAAGAGAATTGGTCCAAGGACTGAACCCTGTGGTACTCCACAGGTGACCCTAGAGTTTGAGGAAGATTTATTATTAACATGAACAAACTGGAATCTGTCCGACAGATAAGATTTAAACCAGCCTAATGCTTTCCCCTTAATCCCTACAGTATTTTCAAGTCTTTGTAGGAGAATATTGTGATCAACTGTATCAAATGCAGCACTAAGATCTAACAGGACAAGTACAGACACAAGTCCATTATCTGAGGCCATGAGAATATCATTAGTGACCTTCACCAGAGCTGTTTCAGTGCTATGATGAGCTCTAAAGCCTGACTGAAACTCCTCAAGTAGGTCATTGCTTTGTAAATGTTCACAAAGTTGATTAGCAACTACTTTCTCAAGAATTTTAGATAAGAAAAGAAGATTAGATATAGGTCTGTAGTTTACTAGCTCATCTTGATCAAGAGAAGGTTTCTTAAGTAAAGGTTTAATAACAGCTACTTTAAAAACCTGTGGTACATATCCATTTACTAAGGATAGATTAATCATGTCTAAAATAGGACCACTGATCAAAGGGAATACCTCCTTAAACAACTTGGTTGGGATTGGGTCTAACATACAGGTAGAAGGTTTAGATGAAGCTAAGATTTTAGATAGCTCAGAAAGCTCTACTGCTTCTAAACAGTTCAGACACAGCGCAGGTTCTAAAGATTCCTCCAATGCTGCCTTACTTACTGGGGACGAGGTAATCATGTTTGGGAGGATGCCAATTATTTTATTTTTAATGGCATCAATTTTATTTATGAAGAATCCCATAAAATCATTACTACTAAGAGCTAAGGGAATGGTTGAATCAACAGAGCTGCAGCTCTGAGTAAGTTTGGCAACTGTACTAAAGAGAAATCTAGGATTATTTTTATTCTCTTCAATTAATGATGAAAAATATGCTGCTCTAACTCTGCGAAGGGTCTTGTTATACAACAATAGACTGTCCCTCCAGATTAAGTAGGATTCCTCTTGGTGTGTAGAGCGCCATTTTCTCTCCAATTTCCTAACATTGTGCTTCAAGGAACGCAGCTCTGAATTAAACCAGGGAGCCAGCTTCCTGTGAATTATCACCTTCTTTTTCAAGGGAGCTACATTATCTAATGCAGAACGCAATGAGGAAGTCACACTGTTAGCAAATGTATCTATTTGTGAATGGGAAGAAACAGCATTGCTGCCATCTACAGGGCATTTCTGCAATACTGAGGATATTAAGAGGGGGACAGACTCTTTAAGTTTTGATACAGCATTATCCGATAAAGATCTACTATAATGGAACCCTCTTTTGGGGGTGGAGAAATCGGTTAGATTAAACTCAAATGTTATTAAAAAATGATCAGATAGGACAGGGTTGTGAGAGAATACTGTTAATTCTTCACAATCAATGCCATATGTCAGCACAAGGTCCAAAATATGGAGCCGAGAGTGCGTTGGCTTATGCACATTTTGAGCAAAACCAATTGAATCTAGGATAGTTTTAAAGGCTACACTAAGGTTATCACATTCAGTGTCAACATGGATGTTAAAATCACCCACTATAATAACCTTGTCAGTATTTAACACCAAATCAGATAAGAAGTCTGACAGTTGATCCAAAAACTGAGTGTAAGGGCCTGGTGGACGATACAAAACAATAAACAGAAGAGGTTTTATTGCTTTGCAGTTTGGATGAGGGAAACTGAGGGTTAAATGTTCAAAAGAACTGTAATTATTAATTGGCCTGGGACTAATTAATAAATCAGACTGAAAGATGGTTGCCACTCCTCCTCCTCTTCCCACAGATCTGGGGACATTCTTCAAAGGTGTTAGCCCATATCCATGTGATAGTTGCACAAGGCTGATTCAGGCAATCAGTTTGTGAGTTTTGTGACATAGTGCATTATCCTGCTGAAGGTAGCATCAGAAGTTTTGTACACTGTGGACATAATAAGGATGGACATGGTCAGCAGCAATACTCAGGCTGAATGTGGTGTAGAATGATCCTCAGTCTGACAAGAAAATACCCCATAATTCTGCGTTCAGACTGAACGCGATTTAAGCGTCCAATGCCTCAACTTGGATGCTTTTGTCGAGCAATTTTGACGCTCTGAGCAAAGTGTGGACAGACCCGTCTGACTCACCCACTGAAAGGAGCTACCCAGTTTTTTTCTTCATTTGCAAAGAAATATTTAATCATTTACCTTGGTAAAAGTTTTGATAACTTTCCCGAGATCCGAACTTCGTCACTAATCATCCTCCAGGCAAGGTCCTTCACTGTCTCTGTAGTGATGGCTCGACTGATCATAGATAATAGGATGAGCACAAACAGCGACAAGGAGTTTGTCCTCCATTGTTGATGGCTTTTCATGGTCCTTCTCTCGTCGGAAAATGCTCCACTACGTCCATAGCAGAATCTCTCTGCTATGGACGTTATATTCTAGCTCAAGCGTCTGCTGCTTTGGATGCTCAGATGCTTGAAATCTTAAAACACACCGCATTCGACGGGTGAAACGCGCTGCAGGACCTGTCGATGCTCCTAGAGATGCGTCCACCATAGACTCTGCAAGTACACCAGATGCCCCTGGCGCTCAAATCCCATTCGGTCTCAACATAGCGTTACACTGTTACTTCACCCCCTTCTGCCTGATACAGTGCAGAATGCATCCAAGCTTTCATGCTGTTAACAGCAAATTCTGACCCTACCAAGGGGTGTTGCTGCTGAAATCCAGTCTTCACATTCATGTCTTTTAAAAATTGTCTCCTGTTGGTGAGCCTGTGTAAATTCCTCCGGTGGATTTCGGTCCTTTGCTGCTGTAGCCCATCTGCTTCAATATGTTTTGCATTCAGAGATGGTATTCTACATTCTTTGGCTGTAATGATTGGTTCTCTGAGCTGCTATTCTCGTTCTATATTTGGTCTTTTTCTGATCCTTCTCTGTAAAATCAAGAGTTGCTCATGCCTGCTTTGAAAAAGAAGGTATTTTGTGCTGTGTGTGTATTACTGTCCTCGTTGCATGGGGCTGGGGTTAGAGTTAGAAGAATCAAAGCAAGGGCATGTGCATCTGGAAGCATCTCAGTCATGCCTTTGTGTTGGTCTCCTTCTGCGTTTCAAACACAGATAAACATCCAAAATCCACGGAAAGCTTAGGAGGTCACACTGTCAGAAAAGATGGAAATACAGATGTGGCGATAATCATGAACTGCCTCTGCTGAACAGAGAAATCCATTCCCAAAGAGTAAAAAATGTCTGGAATTCAGCTGGACTTTGGATGATTGGACTTTCTCTAAAAGGGAAGAACTCAGGGTTCAAGTTAGAGTTTTAACCTATGACCTGGTTCAGCAGCCACCACTCGGGCTGCTTATGCTTGGCAAATTCAAGAGTCCTTTTAAACTTGTCTGTATCTCATTTTCCTTCTGGTTTTCTATGTTCATTGTATTTCAGTCATTTTTCACAATCTTCAGTTCACCTTTCCCCTAATTTAAATGTCTATTTCAGAGGTCACGGATTAGCGGACCACGGTCCGGATCCGGACCCAGCTGCTACCTAATCCGGACCCAACCTCATTTAAAACATTTATATATTACTGCATGTTGTCCAACGACAGTGTCTAACTCAGGGGTTAAAGTTCTCCGTCGCTGCGACGGATTTCCGTCATTTGGAAATTGAGCGCGAAAAGTCTAGACTTTTTATTCAAGGTTCTACACTGAAGCTGCTCTCAACCAATCAAACCTGGCAGAGCCGGGACATTAGCCAATCAGAAAGAGAGCAGGGCGGGTCTTTCCAAAGCGGACACTGCCAGTCTGAGGTTTATCGGTGTTCATCATTTTAACCTTTGGGAGAACATTTTAAACTGGCCACAGATGGTATGAATGAAAGTAGCGGTGGTCAAAGGTTTTCTTTGGATTTATGTGAACCAGCAGGTCAGAAAGTTCAGCAGCTGACAACAACTTCCCTCGGTAAGTGCGTCAATCTGCTCCGGCTGTTAATTAATGAATTATTTCCACCTGTGGCCATGTCGTCTGTCAGCGTTTATTCCCTCGCTGATAAACGCGGCGACCAACCAGGGATCTCCTCGTGATTCGCTGTTATGTTTTATTTAAACACAAAGAAGAGTAACGCGCTAGCTCAGGCTAATTTAGCATGACCCTTGAAGAACAAGAGTCGGAATGTGAAACAATGTGCCTCATTTGACTGGGTTCGATTCGGAAAAAGTAAAAAAAAAAAAAAAAAAAAAAAAAAACTGCGCTGTTCTGAAGCAAAGAAGGCAGAGCTTCATCGGCTGTCAGTCAGTGTGCAGCAGTGTTCACCTGATGAGCAGCTGCGCTCCAGGACACTAAATAAAATGACAAGGATTTTGATGCTTACAGATTGTTAAGAAAACTACATCAAAAAGATAAAACAAATAAACTGCAGCTACAACATGGACTAGAGAACGGGTTCTAACTGGGTGAGGCCAGAGAAAGGCGATTCTCAGAGAGTTTTTTTATGAAGTTAAAGTGGAGCGCGGACAAAGGGTTCATCCTGGACAGGTCTCCAGTCACTGGGCTAAAATAAAACCATTTTATTAAACTTCAAAAAAGTTAAATCATGCCTTTTTATAAACTGTAATGATTAATTGGTGAACAATAACAGGCAAAGCAGAGACTGATTATTGTCATGGGCAATCTGTGTCAAATTAAAATGTATTATGTCATGATAGTGTTGGTGATGTGTCCTGCATTTCCAAGGCTGTGTTTGGCCTTGTATGATCATAAAATTGGTTTATATTGAATGTGACAGGGAGCCAGTAGAGTTGATGTACAGGAGTGAAGTAGATGATGTAATGATGCAAGCTGCTTGAGGGTTTCTGGAGGACAGAGAGCTGGGATTATAAAGTGGACTGTGGACCAGTTTGTCAACAGTGTGAAGGAAGAACTTGATGCTGCAGAGATGAAAGTAACCCAGATGATGATGTGGATGTGGAAAGTGATGGAGAGGCTGTCCAGGATGACGCAAAGGCTTTAAAGCTGAAAGGTGGCAGAGATACAGAAATTTTCAATGGATATTTTAAAAGTATCAGATTTGGTTGACTTTGCACATTAAGCAAGTGAGCCAACTAATGCAGCATCATGTCCACGGCCCGGGAATATATGGGCTGGCGAGAAAATGTTTTCAGTCAAACATTATTTTTGCTTCAACCCCTGTGCTAACTTCACTTGTTAATATGGCAAAGCCCTCCGGAGCGTTCCCAAACATATCCGTTTGCTCATACATACGGAGAAAATAGCTGATTTAAAGGCGCAGAACGAATGAGCACCTTGATATGTGCTTGAGGTTGGCTTTGTTGTCAATCAAACCCAGGTGTAAAATCCTTGCAGGGCAGCCTAAAGCTCACTTCTATCATTAAGCCATAAAAATTAAATTAAAAAAAGTTCAGTTGTTTTATAAAAGATGTGAAAGTCAAGAAATTGTCTATATACCAAACTGTGAAAGATTGTGGTTCTCTATTTCAAAAAGCACTTTGGATTTTAAAATAGAAAAACGTTCTATTTTTATGTTATTTTTTTGTTTAAAAAGTCAATTTATAAGGTGGATGCATAAACATTTTATTTCAGTGTTAAATACTGTTTAAAGTAACGGATTGTAATAAAAAATGTGTCCGGACCTTTACTGGTTGTTGATTTTCTTTATTCGGACCCTGCTGATTTTTAATTAGTGACCCCTGGTCTATTTCCTCATCCTGACTTCCTTGATATTTTGTGGTGTTTTGTAATTTCAGTTTTTACATAGAACTGATTGTTTTGATGGAAGCCGTATCAAATTTTGTTAGGTTGAGTGCTTTGGATCGATTGATTGAATGAATGATTATTTGAAGTTAAATAGAACAATTTGTGTCCTTTTTGTGACCTTGACTCCCATTCTAAATCCATTTTTCAAATACTTGACTTTTGCAACTTAAATACAATTGCATTTACGTTGTCATTTTCATTTTCAAACATTTGCTGGTTTTGAAGTAACTTAAAAATATTGTATTTTCTTGTTTTCCATATGGTGAAGATATTTTTACTATAAACCCAACTTCTTTACGGGCAATGGGAAAGAAGGAAATATACATTTCTTGACCATTTTTATATAACTGCCCAAAAAGAGAGAAAAGAAAAACCCCAAAACATGAGAAATAATGTTGCAGACAGTTTTTGACAAATAGCTTGGCAAAACATTTCAGAGTTTATGTCTGCAACATTCATTTTTGAGATTTTAAAAAGAGAGAGGGCGATTCAGGGTAAAACAAGCTGCATCACTAAAAGAAACAATTCTGACACTGAGCCAGTAAGCATATGGCCCCGCCCTGTAAAGTGTAGAAGTTACACTGATTTCACTGTTGGGATGTGTGGATTAATTTTACTCTTATTACAGTGGATTTAAGTGATTTAGTAAAATGTCAATTAATGTGACTATTGTTAATATACTTTGGTCTCCACAAGATTTGTTTAGTTGGTCCTGGTTCAGCCAGCTGTGCACAAGGAAAATATATCTATGCCTGCTTGAAACCAAAGCTAGTAATAGCATTGATTTAAAATATGGAGAAAAGACATCTTGAGTCATAATATGTTGATACTAATCTTTAAAAGAACATTTTGTTTCCATAAGAGCAGTTAGAGTATTTTAAATACAAACAACCTTGTATTAAAAAATAATTCTGGACTGGAATCCATGTTACTTTGTGGCAATCCCAGGCCAAAATAAGAATATCCTAAAACAACAATCATTTTGGAATATATAGGATAGAAATTAAAACTATTTTTGCTTAAAAAATGGGGCGATAAACTTTAATCGCTAAAACTGACATTGAAGCGATTCAAACTCTTGATTTTTACTATGATTACATTTTAAGTTAATACTGTGGGTAAATGAGAATGTGCAAAATTGATAGATAATATTTTATGATAATCTTGAGTAATCTTGTGTCTAAAGCACATAAGTGGAGCAGAGGGTCCCATTTTGTAATTGTTGGTGTTTACATTCCCTCTCTTTTCCTTTAAGAATAGATGTATACAGCAGACATAAAGCAGATGGTAGGTGTTAAACACAGACTGAAGCCATTTAGAAGTTCATCTGGCCTCTTAGAGTAACACACAAGATAAACGTTAGCCACAACAAGCTACATTCTAGTCACACACCAAGCTGATTTGCATAACCGGACATGTAACCCTGCCTATGACCTCTGATACTGATTGGCTCCTTCATGTTTAGACCTCATTCTGTCATGTGATGTCTGGGCTAAAAGCTGTGATTAATAACACTCAGAGAGAATTATTGAACTCAGCCGCACACAACTTTCCAATGTTGCAAAATTTGAATTAACACATTTCTTTCATGAATTCCTCTGCTGACTGTAAGCATGATGGATGAACTCTTAGTGATACAGTTTTGTGTGTGATGTAAAATCTGTTGTTAAACTAATTGTACACGCCTGAAGGCTGTCTATAGCCTATATATCAGCAGTACATTATTTCAATACAAACATGGAGACTAAACAAATGTTAGTTTGAATTGCTGTAATTATATCAATATAAATTAATTAATTTCCCTTTGGGATTAATAAACTATTTTTGAATTGAATTGCAATTAGTTAATTCAGTGAATTTCAGTCAGAGGGAATAAGGCAGGTATATGTAGGGAGAGTGACAGGTGAGATGGGTGAGTCTGATTAGTAGCAGCGGCAGGCTGAACTAATTAAGGTGAGTGAGTGAACGGTGAGTGGGAAGGGTGGAGCATGGAGTGGATAATGAACAGTCCAAAACACAAAAACAAAACACAAATCATGACAGTGTAACAGTGGTGAACGAAATCCAGTATACCTATGCTGTTATTGATAAAGATACTACCATTCAACACTGCCTGTGCCCGTACGTCGTGCTTCTAATAAACACAAAAAGCCTGGAGTGTGTCAATAACTTTTAATAACTTTCCGTCCCATAACCTCTAGGTTGACAATCACTGTTTTATTTCTCAACTATACTCTGCACATGCTATTCCTCAGAAAGTTTGCAATAAAATAAAATAAAAATGTTATATAAAAATCAAAAAGCAACATTTTTAAGAATGTTTAGAATATACTTTTCTAACCTTGCATTTTACAGCTTCTCTCTAGTCTGTCAAAAAAGAATTTCATAAAATAGCAAATTAAACATGTATAAATGGTTTTGAAAGAAATGTACAGTATGAACGTTTCTCACAAAACATTACTGTGTGTTAGTCACATCAGGCTGCTTTGGAAAAGTACCTCCACATGTTGCATAGTCATGCTTTCTAGGAACTAGACGGAAAAAAGCAATGAGCTGTAATGAAATCAGTAGAAAACTCCAAGATGCAGTTATCCTGCTGCTGAAATTTACCAATTTTGGAAAATTTAACATTAAAATTATGTTGTAATCCGCCTAATCAACCAAAAACCATGGACGTGTGAGTGTGTGTAGAACATTGTGGCTCTTAAATATATCAGCATTTAAGCTCCAAAAGATATATTCAGTGTCAGAAGATGGGAATAAAAAACGAGGGATCGACAGAATTTGTTATCAGTGTGTAGCTATGAGGTGCCAGAGAAATTTAGAAAAGGCTGACAAAGGAATGTGACATTTAGTGAAAGCCCAAACCTAAGAGCAGTTTACCAATTTTGTCTGTATCTTTGAAGGCCTTTTCACCCGCAGGTCACGCTAAAACCTCCTTCTGATCCACTGATATTGTATGATAGAAGCTGACCCGCAGTTGGTGTTCCGGCTGATCCTAAAGCTCTTTAATGGGGTCGGGGTCGGGGCACTGTGCAAACCAGTCAAGTTCAGCCACACCATACTGAGTAAACCACGTCTTTACTTACTAAGATAAGCTTGCTGATAATCTCAACTGCATCCCAGTGAACACAGGGGTGAGTGACAGCTGGTGACCCTTGTCTATCCTGACAATTGCTGAACAGCGAGCCAATAGTAGCGCAGAAAGTGGGTCAGAATGGGAGATTATGCTGCCATCAGAGATTGAGACAATGCTCAAATACTGGTTTTCATTCTTTATTGTTCAGGTACAGATATGAAGCAATGATATATACTGACGCCAAATCCTCTTAGAGCCACTTAAAATAATTATAATAATCAGATCTGGTGGTATTTGCAAATCAAACCCGATAAAGGATTTCTGTAGCTGTAGAAAATCAAAGATGTGCCCTTTTTAGTGTTATTTTATTGTACTGGTGTTGTCAAATCTTCGCTGGATATTTTTGGCATTTTAAGTTAATAATAAAGTTTTTCATCACAGTTCTGTAATTAGACTGATATTTTAGTACTAATGGTCAAACTGAGCCCTTTCATTTTTCTTGTACACAGAAAACACACATTTCTATTCATTTCTATTCATGTAAACCTGAGTTGGTGGACTGTGAACTCTTTTACTGTTTACAAACCATGTCTGAAGGGGAAAAAAGGAAATGATAAAGGACACTTCAGCTTTCTAGATACAGACTGGTGCGTTGTATTTAATAACCTAAATCCGATTCACGCATTTTGGAAGGCTTTCTCTCATTTTACCTACACTCAAAGTTTTTTCTCTAAAGAGTTCACCAATTGCGAATCGGAACTCTGTGTGTGCGCGGAAGAAGGCTGGCTCTGCTTTTCTTTCATGGCAGGAGTAGAAAAAGCGAAGAAGAATATGTGCAGCACATAGATCTTTTAACCTATAGAAATAATTTTACTGCCATCAAAAGTCAGCGGTGTAGCACTGAAAATTCCTCCTTGTCATTCTGAGCCAAAACCAACATGTAAAGCTAGAGACTGAAGCTAGTTTTATACACTGAACAGGGCGCAAGGGTGTGCATGGCAACAATGTCGCAATCGTGCCATCTACACCCCTGCACCTCTCATTCACCTCTGAATATCTGTAACCTGGCACCAGTGTTGTAGTCAAGTCACTATGCCTCGAGTCCGAGTCCAGGTTCGAGTCTCCAGTGTTCAAGTCCGAGTCAAGTCCAAGTCATTAAAAAAAAATCCGAGTCGAGTCCGAGTCAAGTCCACTACTCATCCGAGTCAAGTCCGAGTCGAGTCACTACTGATCCAAGTTCGTTGTAGGAACATGCCCTGACGTGTGATGTATGACACGAAGCAGTAACATTCCATTGCACTAAATGGAAGTCTGAAAAACCATGGTTTTTAAACATTGTGGTTATGGAACGTGCAACAGCGACTCGAGGTACGCTGATAGGCCGCATATGACGGATGTTAAAGCCGCAAGCGGCGTCGATCGGCCCTCGCAGCCAAGCGCGCTCCGGCCTATTGGCCACCGCCGCCGGCCGGCCGCCACCGCAGATGCTGTCACGCATTTTCCTCGCCCGTCCACCGGGCGATTCCCACAAACGCGTTCGGCAGCACCCCCCCATGACTCACAAAAAATCTGGTGCAGACCGGCCGATGCAGCGAGGAGATACAGCCGTTGGATAATGATAATGCATTTGGCCACCGGACCGGACTAAATTGTTCGGCGGGCCGGACAATTTATACCGATTCCTGGACGGTGACTACAAACAGAAAAAAACGGCCGCTGACGCCATGAACGCCGAGCAGGAGAAAAACATCGACTTACCTTTCTATCAACTCGGCCCGTTTTCCAGTCTTTCTAAGCCCTCGACACTCAAGCCATCGTTTGAGCTGAACGTTGGTATGTTGTTCCACAGTTGGGCGCCTGGACATCCTCTTGTGATAGTTTAACAGCTGAAAAGTCGGTCATACCGTTGTATCTGTTGCGTGTGTAATGGCTGGTTGCTACGAGCGCTCTCACACTGTTTGACCTACTTTAGCGGCAAGGGGCGTTGCTCATGAGATGGTGACGTCACGTGCACGGTACGACATTTAGATATTAAAATCATACACCAAATAATATTCTAATTACATATTAAAATTATAGCCTAATAATATAAAAAAAGTCGAGTCTTTCTCAATTTCCGAGTCAGAATGATCTGAATGTAGGAGTCCGAGTCCAAGTTCGAGTCATCAGTGCTCAAGTCCAAGTCAAGTCACGAGTCTCTAAATTTAGCTAATGACTTGGACTCGAGTTCGAGTCTCGGACTCGAGTACTACAACACTGCCTGGCACGGACCGCCAAGATGAGGGAATTCATATAGATGTACCGACATCAATAGCTATGTTTACATGCGCAAATTTTTTTCGATCGGATTAAGAAACATCCGTATTAAATAATCTGATTGTACCGTTTATATTGGCACACAATCAATTAATCCGATCATAATGTGTGTGTATATGCACCTGGCTTTATTCAGAATATAACCTTTCTGACATGCGCAGTTATGAAATTTCCCTAAAAAAAACACAGAAGAAGAAGTTCTTCCATCTTTGCTAAACTACAAAAATATTAAACAAAGCAGTATTATACGAATTTGTTTGTCTTGCAAGTGCCCAGGCTGGACTTGCACGATGTTCTAATTACGGTGGAAACTTACTGAGTCAGCAACAATATTTATATGATTCATCTATGAGGGATCATGGGGACAACCAAATGGTGCTGAAGTTTCAAACAGCATAACTTTGTTAAATGCTGTTGCTACTGTTAAGTCTGTGATTAAAAGCAGCATACACATACTGGCATTCTTTCTGGAGTGAGTTTATTGGTCATGTTTGTAGATACAAACAAGGATTTTACATTAAAATTTGGACCTAAGATGGCACTGGATAGTCTGAAACACTCTGGTAATGGCCGAGAGGGTTCTGTAAAGTGTGTTATGTCACCTTAAAGTCGGCCCTACGTCCTTTTTTGGCAAATAGCTCAAAACACATTTACAGAGTATTGGGAGCACTAACTAAAAGAAAGCTTATATAAAGAGGGTTAAAGGTTGTGAAAGTGATGAGGGAACAGGGTGAAAAAGGTGCCTGGATGAAAATTTTAATCACACCTCTTAAATACATATGTTCTACAAGAAGGTCTTGCATCACATTCCATGGACTCAACATTCAAGTAAATTTACACAAGTTGTCTTTTATGGCTTTCAGCCTCGGCTCATAGGCTGTAGCTGTAGTCCCTTGTTTGTCTTACAAGTTAGCGGTTAAAGGTTTGTTCAGGTGGCCAGCAGATCCTTGCATTTAATGTAGCCTATACTTTTAATTCAGCTGTTGTTACTTTTTTTCCCAATTGTAAGATTTATAACGTTGATCAAATTATCCCACCAAATATGTTTGTTAACGTTCCAAACACCTTTTGACCCTCAAGTATTGACATTATGTGTTCAATGGCTTCATTGTTGAAGTGGCTGGGATTGGCTGTTTGGATTTTTAAAGTTGCATGTAACACATAGCGTATGTGTGTGTAGCGGAGCGTGTCTCTGACACACAAAAACATTTTACTGGTTGTCAGCACCTAAAAGGAAGAGTTTGTGGCATAACTTACCCACTCAGTGGAAGGGATTGTCTTCTGCTAGCAACATATGATGTTTAAAAATTAACCTGACAGAGCACCTTATTTGTTCTGCGCATAAAGCTCTAACAAACACTAAATATGATTCACAGTCAGTCATGAAAGGAGTACAGTGGGAGTAGGTGTTAAAGGAGAGGTCGCTGGGTTTGAAGCCTTGATGTTGGGTGAGGGACTATCAGTGGTTTATGATCTGTTCTTCACAGGTCAGGCTGCCACCTCCACCCATATGTCACTTCCTCCCCTTGTCATGACATATATGTGAACATGCTGAACCTTAACATCAGCCCGAACTAATTGACCAGTTGGAGGAACTCCTTGACTGTATACCAAACATTAACAGTTTTCCCCAGATGGTCAGCCAATCAGTAAATATAAAACAACTTAAAGAAAAAAATTAAGCTGTAATTATAAAGATACTTTACCCACCTGAATATAGCAAACGCTATTTCACCCACTTAAACTGCAGCTCAAAAGGCTATCAAAATACTTTTAGAAGTGAATTTTTATATCTACATCAGGGTTTCCCAAAGTGTGGTGTGAGCTGCCACTAGGGGGTGCGCAAAGCAAAAACTGGAATGGCGTCTGACCGTGTTTTCCCCCCCCCCCCACACAATAAAGAAGTGTAAAAAAAGCATTTCTTTTGTTATGCTCAAAAAACTGTTAATTTAATCAATAAATAAAAATGTATTGTAATGATCCTTATTAGACTTTATTGATAAATACTGTAGCACACTTACTGTTCCTTTAAATCAGATTACTTTGGGGTCATAGCGGAAGAAATGTGTGGCTTCCGGGGAGAGGAGTCGTTATTCGGGGGAGTGAAAGCTGTCCCGTCCTGTTCGTCGTAAAATAAAGTGTTAGCAGCAAAACCTCGTCTGGTGCTTGGGTGTCATAACGGAACGATACATTATTAACACGAAAATGTTAATAAACTGTATTTATTTAGAAGAAATCTTCTTCTACGCTTCATTTTAAGATGAAAAATCCGCATTGTGCTGTATATGCGCATATGTGGTCTCTGCTTCAATAGTTCTCGCAAATATGCTCAATAGGCTGAAATCAGGGGAACAGGTGAGACATCTAAGGTGAAAGTTAGTCATTAAAGAGGAGAGGAAGAGAGTGAGAGAGAAATTGGAGGCAACAGAGGAGAAAATCGCAACGGATCCGGGAGAAGAAAACGAGCGCATCAGAAAATGTCTCTTCCTCTCTCCTGGCTTTACGTCGTTTACGTCAGCAGAGGAAACATTTAATTCGGGCAGAAAGTTTTATTTACGAGATTAAATTGAGTGTCTCGGTCTCTATGGATCGCGCAGCGCCTACAAACAGCGCCGCGCTGCTCAAGGGGCCACGACTTTGAACCGGTGACAAGCTCTGACTGACGCGCATGACACGCATACCGCTGTCGTTACCGCTGCTCCTGGAGGGATTTTTTGATTATGCTCATGCATATATGTGTAATACTTCTCATTGCGATTCAGAAAGGCACAGACTGCACCGTGCAGATCATTTTAAAGAGGCAGTTTTAGCGCATATTCAGACAGAAACGGGCTGAGGGAGCCGAGGTGTGTTGCCGTGGGCGTGTTTACCTGCTGAAGGTAACCGCTGTGAAACAATCAGAAAGATTTCTCTGATTAATAACATCTTTATGGAGCGCTAGAGTTATTGTTACTCTGTAATGCTTTACCAGTTCTTTCTCTCTCGCTCGCTCGCTTGTCATCGGACAAAAATCAAACTGCTTCGTGTTTGTATTTTGCGGCGTGAAATTGTGCGTCATACTCAGATTTAGAAGCGTTGTTACGACGTTTGAGTTGTAACTGCAAGCGTTTTATTTATTTATACACACTCACACACACACACACACACACACACACACACACACACACACACATATATATATATATATATATATATATATATATATATATATATATATATATATATATATATATATATATATATATATATATATATAAATCTTGGGGGTGCGTCAACCCGGCTGGGACATGGAAGGGGGTGCGCGGCTAAAAAAGTTTGGGAACCCCTGATCTACATGAAACAAATCTTTAAAACTATAAGTATATCAATATCTTTAGGGAAGCATGTCACACTTGAGTATCGTACCTGCTAGTTGCATCTCAATAATATTATTATTAATAATAATTCTTCCTGCATTTAAGTTCTGACAAGACAGAAGTTGTAATCTTTGGACCAGATTTGAGTCCTCAAAAAATAAACTTCTTAATCAATCACTTAATCTGGATGGCATTAACTTGGCCTCTGGTAATAAAGTAAAAAATCTTGGTGTTATTTTTGACCAAGACATTCAAAGTCATTTAAATCCCATATTAAACAGGTTTCCAGAGTTTCCTTTTTTCACCTCAGGAATATCGCCAAAATTAGAAATATTCTGTCCAGGAGTGATGCTGAAAAACTAGTCCATGCATTTGTTACTTCAAGGCTGGACTATTGTAATTCTTTACTATCAGGAAGTCCACAAAATGCAGTTCGAAGTCTTCAGCTGATCCAAAATGCTGCAGCAAGAGTTCTGATGAAAATCAACAAGAGGGATCATATTTCTCCAATTTTAGCTTCCCTTCATTGGCTTCCTGTTAAATCAAGAATAGAATTTAAAATTCTCCATCTCACATATAAAGCCCTTAATAATCAAGCTCCATCATATACACTCCTGATCAAAATCTTAAGACCAGTCAAAAAATTGCAAGAATTTGCATTTTGCACTATTGGATCTTAAGAAGGTTCTAAGTAGAGCTTCACAATGTTAAAAGGACAAATCAGTGCAAGAGACAAGAACATTTGAGCAGGGAATTGTCTGAAAACTGCATTTATACTCAAACATGATTTTTTCAGCTGATCAAAAGTTTAAGACCATAGTCTTTAAAAGCCAAAAGCTGTGCAAACATCTGGATTCCATGTCATTTTCTGTGAAGTCTTTACACTGTCAAGACCTCCTGATGGCAAAAGCAAAAAAGCTCACTGACTTTGAACGTGGTAGGATTGTTGAGCTGCATAAGCAAGGCCTCTCACAACGTGCCATCGCTGCTGAGGTTGGACGCAGTAAGACAGTCATTTTGCATTTTTTAAATGATCCTGAGGGTTATGGAACAAAAAAGTCAAGTGGTAGACCCCAAAAAATTTCACCAGCTCTGAGCCGCAGGATCCGATTGGCTGTCCGTCAAGACACGGGACGATCCTCTACCCAAATTAAGGCCATTACTGGTGCTGACTGCAGCCCAATAACCATCAGACGGCATCTGCGAGAGAAGGGCTTCAGAAACAAAAAACGTCTTCAAAGGCCACGTCTTCTTCAACGCCACAGAATTGCCCGTTTGGACTTTGCAAGGATGCACCAAACATGGGACATTGAAAGGAGGAAGAAAGTTGTCTTCTCTGATGAGAAAAAATTTAACCTTGATGGTCCTGATGGCTTCCAACGTTACTGGCATGACAGGGAGATCCCACCTGAGATGTTTTCTACACGGCACAGTGGTGGGGGCGCCATCATGATTTGGGGTGCGTTTTCCTTCAATGGAACAATGGAGCTTCAGGTTGTGCAGGGGCGTCAAACAGCAGCTGGCTATGTGGAGATGTTGCAGCGGGCATCCCTCATGACTGAGGGCCCTCGTCTGTGTGGCAATGATTGGGTTTTTCAACAGGACAATGCTGCAGTTCACAATGCCCGCCTGACAAAGGAGTTCTTCCAAGAGAATAACATCACTCTTTTGGACCATCCTGCATGTTCCCCGGATCTAAAGCCAATTGAGAACATTTGGGGATGGATGGCAAGGGAAGTTTACAAAAATGGACATCAGTTCCAGACAATGGATGCCCTTCGTGAAGCCATCTTCAACACTTGGAGCAACGTTCCCACTAGCCTCCTGGAAACACTGGCATCGAGCATGCCTAAACGATTGTTTGAAGTCATCAACAAGAATGGTGGAGCTACTCATTACTGAGTCCTTTTTTTTGACATTTTGATTTCTGTTTTGGGGGGTTTTCGGGGTTTTTTGAGCTATGGTCTTAAACTTTTGATCAGCTGAAAAAAATCATGTTTTTTTTTTTTTTTTCCCAGTGTCCTGTCTAGCAATGTGGCAATAAAAATTGATATCTTAATGCCAAATAGAGCTCGACAGATTTTACTTTCACAAGTGGAGCAAACAGCTTTCGCCATAATGCTCCGCTTGATTTGTGCGTGTAAATAGCTTTATTGTGATTCCTGCAGGGAGAATTTCAAATTATATGGACACTACAATGGGAAAGTAGGAGAGTAAAGGAAGAACAAGAAGAGAAAAAAAAAAGAGAAAGAAAAGGGTGAAAGAAAGAAGAGATAGAAGGAAGAGAATGATAAAACGTCCTCTGTCTGCTCCATCACCTGGAAAGAGACACAAAAACAACAGCACAACCAACAGACATAAAGCAACAGATACAATCGTGTAACACCTTGATACCATTGCTAAATCATATGTATTATTATTTAAGCTGACATGTGTAATGTGATACCTAAAAAAGAAAGTAAAAGAAAGTAAATAAATAAATTATAGCCTTTCTGTATATAAGTGAACATTTAATACCTGGGACCCAGCACCTGTAGGAGTTTGTGAAAGTGCACTAGTTTAGGTGAAAATTATCCAGAAGGAAATATATTCATAGTGATTGTGGAGAACCGAAGACCCACCTTCCCTAAGCACAGAGGCAGGAGTCAGGGGACCCGTAACCCCGGACTCCCAAAGGGGCCACCAAAGCAGTGCGCCCGAGAGGGGCCTTCACAGGAAATCTGCAACCCCCCCCCCCCCCCGAGGAAAGAGGAGAGACGACCCCGAGGAAATCCCCCAGCCACCGCAATGCCGACGCCCCCAAGAGCCACGGGGACGAGCCCGTGGGCTCCGCCGGCAGCCGGCCGCGCTGAAGTGGCCCCGGCCGCCCCCCGGGGGGCCGGGCCCCGCGAAGCCACCGCCGGGAATGGGCCGGCACCCACCCGGGAACCCGCCCCAAATCCGTCACCGCGTAGCTCCCCAAGGGCGCCGCAAGCGGCGCTGTGGGCCACCCGTAGGCCTCCCAAGCTCCTCCCAGATGGGGGCAACAGACCCTGGAGTCAGACCCACCAAGCGCCCCACTCCAAGTGCCCCCAGAGTCCCAGGAACCCCTCCACCCACCCACTGCGCCCTTCAGGAAGCAACCCACCGCCCCCCATTCCACTAAGTGATAGTGCTAATCAAAGGAGCCCAAAGAGACCAATCAGATGTGGAAGCAGATGCTGTCTCAAGATTAATATGATCCAACAAAAGATCTCTATACTGATTAATACTGAGATTCTCCTTACTTTTCCAATTCATGAGGATAGTTTTCTTTGCGATACATAGTGCAGTAAAAACCATGTAAACTATTTTATTCCCCAGCGGGCTTTCCTCAAAATTACCAAGCAAACAAACTGATGGGGAAGGTGTAATTTTACAGCTCAAGCACTTTGATAAGTCCTTACATATCTGTGTCCAGAACCTCTGGACTGGTGTGCATAACCATAACGCATGAATATAATTATCAGGATGATTGCCTATGCAGTGTGGACAGATATTAGATTGTGCCAGACCCATCTTGAATAATCTTTGTCCTGTGTAGTGTACTCTATGAAGGATTTTGTATTGTATTAGTTGTAAGTTGGTGTTTCTAGTCAATTTGAAAGTTCTTAGACATATCTGAGCCCAGAAGTCTTGTTCAAAGCTGACTGATAGATCTTCTTCCCATTTCATAATAGGAAGAGATATTGAATCATCTATTTTAGTCAGTGTCCTGTATGATTTAGACATTAGTTTGGGGGGGGTTAAATCTAGGAACTCTAATATATTAGTTGGGATTTGTAAACCACCATTAATATGCTTATATTTATTTCTAATTATAGATTTAAGTTGTTCATATTCCAAAAATTTATTTTTACTAATGCCATATTGCATATTTAGTTTGGAAAAATTGATGAACTCGGTTCCATCAAGTAAATGTTCCAGATATTCAATACCTTTATTCTTCCAGTATGTAAAGTTTATCATATTATTATTTTGTAGGATGTCAGGGTTGTTCCAGATGGGTGTACGACTGCATGGGATAAGTGACGACTTTGTCATTTTAAGAAACTCCCACCATGCTGTCAGAGTAGAGCTGATATTGATATTTTTAAAGCATGTATGCCGTTTTATATTTGAGCTAATAAACGGCAAATCTGAAATCATGATATTATTGCATATTTTCTGTTCTATATCTATCCAGGGCTCGTCTAAAGGATTTTGCTTTATCCATTTAGTGATATATTGTAGTCTATTTGCCAAGTAGTACTTATGGAAGTTAGGCAGATCTAGTCCCCCTCTGTCTTTAGTTTTCTGTAGCGTCTTTAAGCTGATACGGGGCGGTTTATCTTTCCAAAGAAAGTTAGAGATTAAAGAGTCTAGAGATTTAAACCAGTCAGATGATGGTTTATTGGGGATCATTGAAAATAAGTAATTAATTCTAGGTAAGACCATCATTTTAATCGAAGCTACCCTACCCATGAGTGAAATTGGAAGCGATTTCCATCTATCCAGGTCATCTTCTATCTTTTTTAAAAGTGGGATGTGATTAGATTTTACTAAATCCGCAAGTTTAGACGACACAGTGATACCCAAATATGTGATGTTTCCTGAGCGCAAATGTAAATCTAGGGGGTTTTGGAAAGAGCAATTAATTGGCAGTACCGTAGATTTAGACCAGTTTATAGAGTAATCAGAAACCTTTGAGAAGGATTCTAGTAATCTAATTATTTGAGAAAGGGAAGAGTTTGAGTGCTGAAGATAAGAGTAATACATCATCAGCATAAAGACTAATCTTATGCTCTATATTCATGCATTTTATACCTTTAATAACCTTTGTTTGTCTAATTGTTGCTGCTAGAGGTTCAATAAAAATGGCAAAAAGTGAGGGGGAAAGTGGGCATCCTTGCCTAGTGCCCCTCTGGAGACAAAAGCTGGAAGATGTTTGATTATTTGTCCTGACACAGGCTGTAGGAGAGCTGTATAAAATTTTTAACCAATTTATAAAAAAATTGCCAAAACCAAATTTATGCAGAGTAGCGAATAAAAAATTCCAATTTACTCTATCAAATGCTTTTTCTGCATCTAGACATTATAATAGATTTATTATTTGTACTGTAGGAATAATCTATTAAATTAAGTAATCTGCGTGTATTTGTGGAAGACTGCCTTCCTCTGATAAAGCCAGTTTGGTCTGGGTGGATTATGAAAGGGGTGACTTTATCTAATCGTTTTGCAAAAGCTTTACATATTATTTTAATATCCACGTTGATTAAGGATATGGGACGATAGCTGGTGGGCAACATAGGATCTTTGCCTGGCTTAAGCAGAAGACTGATGGTGGCAGAGTTCATATTAGCTGGAAATCTGCCATTTTCCTGAATTTCCTGCAACATTCTGTGGAACGTTGGTGCCAGAATATTCCAGAATTCTTTATAAAACTCAGTAGGGAATCCATCTGGGCCTGGAGCTTTTTTATTGGGCATGCTTGTTAAAGCTTCCTGAACTTCAACTGTTGTCAGCGGTGAGTCCAGTGTCGTTCTTTGGTTAACTGATAGTTTAGGAAGTGTAATTTTATCCAGAAACTGCTTGATGACATTGTCTGATGGATTTATCTGTGATGTGTATAAAGTTTTGTAGAAATCACGGAAGGTGTTATTTATACATTCTGGATCATGTAATGTATTCCCATTGGAATCTGTAACTGCAAATATAGTCGTTTTCTCTTTATTTATTTTTAACTGATTAGCTAAGAAGCTTCCTGACTTATTGCCATGTTCAAAATTTTCTAATCGAAGTTTTTCTATTAGAAATTTGTTTTGCTTTTCAATATACTGGTTTAATTCTAGTTTTATTTTACGGATTTTACCCAACTTTCCCTCTTCCAGGGAAGTTTCTAGTAACTTGAGTTTTTCTTCTAATTCCTGAATCTTCTTGTTTTCCAACATCTTTTTGTGAGATGAGAATGAAATTATTTTGCCTCTCATCACTGCTTTCCCTGCTTCCCAAAGTATAGATGCTGAAGTGCCTGGCAGATCATTGTGTTCTAAGTATGAAGCCCACTCTTCTTTGAAAAATTTATTAAAATCTTCATCTTTAAGCAACGATGTATTAAATCTCCAGCTCTTGTTTTGTGGGGTTATTTTTTTATTTGTTAGGGTTAAAGTAACAGGAGCATGATCACTAATAGCGATAGGATGAATTACAGCATCTGAAACATCCGACAGCAGCGAACTGCTGATTAAGAAATAGTCCAAACGAGAATACGAGTGGTGAACATTTGAAAAAAAAGTATATTGCTTACTATTAGGATGAAAAGAACGCCATGCATCGCAAAGACCAAAATCACTCATGTATTGTTTGACTATATTTAATGACTGCCAACTACGCTGAGACCCTGTTGCATTCAGCCTGTCTATTTCCTCATTTAGACCAAAGTTGAGGTCACCCCCAATAATTAGAGAACAATCCCCGTGTTTTGAAAGTGCATGGAAGAGTTTGTGGAAGAATGAGGGTTCATCAACATTTGGACCATATACACTAACAATACATAACTTCTGGTTATGAATAGATATTTTAATTATTATGAATCTACCTTCGGGATCAATAATTTTGTCTAATATTTTAAAACTAACGTTTTTGTGGATTAAAATTGCTACTCCTCTCTGTCTAGAGTTATAGCAGGCAGCAAACACATCAGGGAACTCAGGTGAGTTAAGATCACTTACAGTTGTATCTGATTTATGGGTTTCTTGCAATAAGACAACATCTGCCTTTAATCTTGTAAGCTGGTTAGAGATCTTTAGCTGTTTTTCCCTGGTGCCTGCTCCATGCACATTCCATGACACAAACTTTACATTCATCATAAGTGAAAGTGAGAAGTTGAAAAGCGCATGTCCTCAGAAGAATAGTTATACAAAGAGCCAGGTAGCATCATCTGACGTGCTTGTGATTTCCTGGTCAGCAGGAGAGGAGCAGATGAATAATATAAAGAAAGACAGAGAATTAAGAAAGTGCAAAGAGTGAGAAAAGATGAAAGAGAAATAACCATCACCCATGCCTCGTGTACCCAACCGTGACTAGCAACCATACCGTGCAAACGTGCTCTTGAGCTGTGCATTTATTTTTTTATCACCGTGTTCAAACATTTTTTTTTTTTTTTTTTTTCCAAGCGTGACAAGCTATAAATCCACCCTTTGTGCATCTAATAAAGCCAAGGAGTGATCTTCTGATCCCTGAACAACTGACCATTGATATAAAGTTTGTCAACTGCCACGTTAGCTCTGACGCCTTCATTAATGTATTTTTTCCTGATTGGAAATAACACTCGCCTACGGTCTAGGATTTCCTTAGGAAACTGGTCATTAACACTGAAATCCGTTCCTCTCAATTCGCGGCCATAGCTTTTAACAAACACTTTTTGTTTATAATGCTCAAATTTGGCTACAATCGGACGAGGGCGTATTTTATCGGGTTTCTTACCTCCGAGCCGGTGAACGCGATGGAAGGTGATGTTTTTTACCTGATCCGCCGGGATTTTCAGCTTCTGCTGGAGAAACTCACGTATAGCAAACTCAGGGTCCTCTTCTTGGCGCTCCGGGATGCCTGCAAAGACGAGGTTGTCTCTCATACTTCGCGACTGTATGTCCAGAATGGATTCTTTCATCTTCTTATTTTCGCCGGTCAGCCGCGTCAACCCCTTGGTTAGCTCCGTGACTTCCCCTCTCAGCGCGTCGTTCTCCGCGGCAACAGAAGCTAGCTGGGCTTGGCTAAATTCGACCGCTTCTCTGAGAGCCTGGAACTCTTTGTGGAGCACCTCTACCAAGGCGAGGCGAGCGTCCAGGCTGGTAAGCTTTTTGTCGATGGACTCCAGGACGTCGCTGTAGCTCCTGTCGGGAGACAGAGTGGAAGTTGAGGTACCGGTAGAGCTAGACCGGGTTCGTTTGAGTGAAGGTGTGTTTGTGGCTGCGGGATTTTTTTTCTTCCCCATCACGATGTTGTCAAAACACTCGTCCAGGTAGCTCTCCAGGCTCGTCAAGGTCTCTTCTTCCAGTTTGTTCCCTCGTGAAAATGAGACAATTGTTAATGTTTAACCTTTACTTTGTTTAATTTTCAGTTATTGGTTAGTACTTACCTGAGTGGATTTAATTTTGAACTACATGTATGCCGCCATTTTACTTACGCACAGCTCACAGCTCTCGCGAGATGTTTGAGTATAAATGCAGTTTTCAGACAATTCCCTGCTCAAATGTTCTTGCCTCTTGCACTGATTTGTCCTTTTAACATTGTGAAGCTCTACTTAGAACCTTCTTAAGATCCAATAGTGCAAAATGCAAATTCTTGCAATTTTTTGACTGGTCTTAAGATTTTGATCAGGAGTGTATCAGAGCTCTGGTTACCCCGTATGTTCCTAACAGAGCACTTCGCTCTCAGACTGCAGGTCTGCTGCAGTCTCTCTAAAAGTAGAATGGGAGGCAGATCCTTTAGTTATCAGGCTCCTCTCCTGTGGAACCACCTCCCAGTTTTGGTCCGTGAGGCAGACACCCTGTCTACTTTTAAGACTAATCTTAAAACTTTCCTTTTTGACAAAGCTTATAGCTAGAGTGGCTCATGTTATCCTGAGCTACCTTTATAGTTTTGCTGCTATAGGTTTAGGCTACTGGAGGACATCAGGGCCTATTTTTCTCACTCTACTGAGTTCTACTGTTCTCCAGTTTTGCATTGCTTATCGTCATTTCAGCTTTTAACTTTTTGTTCTCTCTCTTTTTTCTTCATAGTAGGTACACCTGGTCTGGCGTTCTGTTAGCTGTGACATCATCCAGGGAAGACAGATCACCCGCTATTACCATCTAATGTAGAACAGATTACTGGATCAATGTGTGCTTCTGTGCTTTTTTGTCTCTCTCTCTGGAGGTTTTTCCTTCCCGTTAATGGGGAGTTTTTCTTTCCACTGTCACTTCATGCTTGCTCAGTATGAGGGATTGCTGCAAAGCCATGGACAATAAAGACGACTCTCCCTGTAGCTCTACGCTTCTCCAGGAGTGAATGTTGCTTGTCGGGACTTTGATGCAATCAACTGGTTTTCTTATATAGGAAATTTTTGACCAATCTGTATAATCTGACCCAATCTGTATAATATGATTGAATTTGACTTTGTAAAGTGCCTTGAGATGACATGAATTGGCGCTATATAAATAAAATTGAATTGAATTGAATTGAAATGGAATAAAAGCTTTATTGGATACTGTGATCTGTGAGCTCTGGCTCGGAGCCCTTTCAGGAGGCTTTCTCGCTTTTCTGTCTGGGATGTTGGAAAGTCTGTATTCCGAGTATGAATGCAACACAATGGGAAATAATTACAGAAGCATTAACATGTTAAAGTCTTTATACTTCTTACCTCTTGAGAGTAACACTCTTACAATGACAAAAATATAATATAGCTAATAGATGATCTAAGGTAGAAATTACTAAAATGTCTCACTTACACTATTTAGATATGCCCATGGTTCACCTATCAAATAAAAAAATTGAAATCTCTTTGACGAAAAATTTGAATGCCAAAGAAATGTTATTGCTGGGTTCCCCTGATAGACAGAAGGGAAAAAAAAAGATCTTCAAAGTGTTCTTTATTTATTTCATGGGGAGCATGGATTGGAGGGCTGGCATTGATAGCAAAGAGGGAGATAAAAGTGAAGCGTAATCCTTTTCCTTTGTGCCAGCAAAGGTCACGCTCATGCCTTTCCACCCACTTCCTCTGCTTCACACATTTGGGGGAGTCAGATGTGTACTCACATTTCTACTTGAAGCAAATAATGAACTGGTCTGACGTATGGACGGGTTTAGTTGTATTTGTTAAATTGGGTAATGAATTCTGTGCTGCTGAGAAAAGTGTTAATTTTTAATGAATGTGAAAATCTGGGTTTAGGCATTTCAGATGGTTCGCAAGGAAAGGGAATCACTGTTTACAAAGGGAAGACTATAAGCAGGAAGCCAACCCTTTTAAAAGAGACCACAGATTTGCAGGTTATGAATAGCCCTTTAATGACAGAAGCTTTTGGTCAAGGTTTCTGACATAATCCAAGAAATTCTTAGTTTAAACACAATAGCGTTTAAATTGGGGAAAAAAAACTTCGCCACCATTTTTACTTCATTTATTGATCCAATTTAAAAAAAAATATTTTTTTAAAAAGTGATACTTTCACATTAGCTGTATATGTCAAATACCTTGTTTGTCACCTACTGCCGTTGTTCGCATGCTGGTTTTTATAAGGTTGCTGTGTGTTCCAAATTGTCCCTGAGGTGAATCAAGGGGATTATGCGCTGACAAAGAGAACCCAATATTCAGCCAGACACGTTGTGTGTTTTAAAATGTTTATTTCAACAAAGAATACCTACTCTCCCTCTCAGGAGAGAGCTGTGTACGTGGAGGAGTACACAGCTCTCACACTTGGGAAGAATATTTAATGCGCCTTATAATCCGGTGAGGCACAGTCAGCCGACTACAACATGACATTTTCTAAATTTTCTAAATGACATCAATGATATAAATGCTCATTGTTATTGAGTCACTGCCATGTGATTGGCTGGATTTGTACTTTTTATTATAAAGCAATTCAACAGGTGTAACTTCTTAAGTGGTCAGTGAGTGTATTTTTCCTAAATTGCTTCAAAGGTATTCATATCAATGGAGGCATTTCATCATAGGTCTACCAGAGAAGCACAAACATGCGCCTTCCTGTTAGGGCATGTTTTTCTCAAATGTAGTAGAAAGTTTGGGTTCCTAGAGAAAACCTGTGCATGCATGAGGAGAATGACTGAGCTCCAGAGAGAAATGCACCAACCAAGAGTCGAGACCCACTGCAAGGTAACGGTGTCTCCCATTATACCATCATACAGACTGTAAGCTTCCATGGCTGGATCACAAAAGAAGAGAAAAACCAACACAGAGCGAGTAAGCCACAGACCTCATTGTTCACAACTAGAAAAACACAGTGGCTCTCAGGAAGAAAATAACAATACAGCTACTCCAAAAACAGCGCTTTAATTGGCTCTTTTATGTAATTCTCCCAGGCATGGCCGTATACGCACACAGTCACAGATATTCATTGTCTAACAGGTAATTTCTTTCTGTGCATGTTTTCCTTTGGTGGTCACTGCCCTTAAACATAAATCTTTTCTCTTACATAATGAGACTTTGTTGGAGGCCTTAAACTGGTCAAGCTGGGACAGTAACTTGTGTTCTTTAGATGTAAAAGTGTCAAACAAAAACTGAAATGTTTTCTGTTGTTGTGTACCTCTACAGAGCCCCATAAACCACATGATCACATTTTGTGGGTTTTAGCTTGGCAGAAATAATGATATAGTGGGTTTTGATCTTTTACAGCATCTACCTCCATCACCACGCATGAGACTGTGAAACAAAATGCAAGTAATTTTGCACATTTTTAATCAACATCAGATGCCCCCTTAAAAGGGGAGTTTACTTAACGCCTTCGTTTTACTGCAACGTTTTTGTTTCACCAAACCTGCAGGATGTGTGCCGGAGAAACAATATGTGGAAATTTCAACGGGATCTAGTCAAGGAATTTTTATACATTTCAGTGTGGGTCAAGAGAACAACAGTGGGAGAAACACACAATTAATTACTGTTTTCACAGAAAATATATGAGTGGGACACAATTTATAGAGCGTGACTTCATTGCACAACACACTTAGGGTTAGCCAAGTAACCTCACCGACAACTTTTAAAACTACATATGAAAATAAATGGAGCTTTGCTTCTGCCCTGAGGGCAGCTGGGGTGATGAAGGTGTGAGCTGCACCTGCAAAGCCAGCAACAGCTCTTAATTAGAACAAGCATGATATCTACAGGTTTTGGGATTACTGTATGCTTAAATCCTGGCCTAAAAAAGTTTCTCTTAATAATTTGTAGATTGCGCTTTATTTGCAGGACTGACTCCAGAACCTGCGTGTGTGTACTTGTACTTGTAGTTGCAACTGCATGAGAAGGCAAGTGAGGGGATTGATGTAAAGTGAGGACCAAAAAAAGTCCTCAATTTTATTTTGGGCTAGGGGTAAGGTTTACGACTATGGTGTCAATTAGGTTTAGGGTGGGGTTAGACCATAGAAAGGGTTGAGAATGAATGGAAGTCAAGAGAAGGTCCTCAGTAAGTATGTAAAACAGGTGAGTGTGTATTACGTCTCTTTAAGGCTCATCAGGACGTGGCATGAGCGAGCGGCAAAAGTGGACAGTCGCCATTTTTAGTCTCTTATTTCCTTCTCCACCACCAGGACTCTTGTTCCCCTCAGTCAGAGCTTGCCTTCCTCCTAGGAAACACTCTCCCGCTTGCCCGGCCTCTGCTTGCATCCACACCACTCCGAAAGAACAAAGGAAATTTTGGACACCCAGCCAAATCCCGTTGACTTCTGCCAGCCTCACACCATGGCAGTTCTATGGGACCCAATTCTCCTGAACTCTAACTAAAGGAATCAAGTAAGACACTGACCCCCTTTGTTCTCATCATATCTTTATTCCCATCTCCTGAACAGTTCAAAAACCACATTCTTCCATCCACTCTTTTGTATGCTGCCTGCAGACTGATAAGAAAGAGTAATTATTGATCCTGACAATAAAACGCTTCAAACTGCTTCTTCTTTTCATAGTTGCACCAGAGCCTTGTTAACAGACATGACATGACGTGACGAATTATGTTGCAAAAGGGGTTACGCATATTTTTGACTACAACTGTCCTGCGTTATGTTTGCTGCTTCAGGTGACACTGCCAGAGGGCATGTCTGATAAATTAGGGTAAAACAATGCTAACATTCGCTGACAGCGGACTGAAAAGAAGATCCACCTCCGACACTGACATCTCTGCAACAAATGATGCTTTTTTTGTTATCTGATGGCAGTTTCATCAATTCTGTTTTACAGTTTTTAAATACCAGAAACTGAAACAGATCAGAAAGTGTTCATTCTCGAGCCACATGAAGAATGTCAGACCTGAAACACAAAGCTGGCTGGAGTACAGGCAAATGTTCTTGATGTTTTATATGGATAATGATTGCATATATTGTTCCACATGCAGGACGCAACAAGGCCTAATTCTTTGGATCATTTCCTAACCAAACTGACTTCAAAACTCCAGAATGCACCAAATGTGCAGACAAGAAGTGACATCAATGCATTGAGGGGTGGTTCAAAAGTTTCACTCAAACTGATAACCTTTATGTTTGTTGGCTTAAATGTAAACATAGAACGCAGGTAACCAAATACTGAACATGTTCCATCTGACACCCACTTGTACGCGTGATGATGAATCTTTGAAGTTCTGATGATCTGATGCTGGTCAAGCATCCAGCATCTTGCTCGTAATCTGACTCTTAAAGCTCTCTGTCTTCATGAGCATGTCATTATAGGTCCCACCAGTAACTGGGCTTTAATAAGTGTGGAATGTGGCCTGTCACCTGCTGTGACAGCTGACAGTGATGAATTAGCTGCTGCTCGCTGATGTTAGAGAAATGTATACACTGCCTATAGGTCACTGGTTTTATTCCCTAAATTAATTTCTGCTTTCTTTCCTTTATTTAGATATCCCTAACATATTTCAGTGCATCCAACTGTCTTCAAAAGTCACATGTGTAGTTTGAGAACACAACTGAATGACATCAAAGAGACCAAAGAACACACCAGACAGGTCAGCTATAAGGTTTTGGAGAAGATTAAAAGGACTGAATTATAAAACATCTGAGAACAGAAAGAGTATGGCACAACGGCAAACCTGCCAAGACATGACCGTCAAGCTTAACTAAAAGGCCTGGTAAGGAGAAAGCATCAGAGAAGCAGCCCAGAGAACCGTTATAACTCTGGAAGAGCTACAGAAGCCCACGACTCTGGTGCACTCCCTCAATCTGGTCTTTATGTTTGCATCATGCCACAGGCATGTAGGGGATACAACAAACATGTGAAGGAAGGTCTGGTCAGATGAGACCACAAGTAACGTTTTGGCCGGCAAGATGATATATGTTGACAAAAGCTAATGCTGCTCACGGCCCTGAACATACCGTTCCCACTTTGAAACATGGTGGAGGCAGTATCATGATGCGAGGATGATTTTCTTCGGCATGGATAGATAAACTGGTTGGATGTGAAGCGATGATGGATGGAGCTAAATGCGGAGTAATACTGGAAGAAAACCTGTCAGAGGCTCCGGAAGACTTGAAGAATTAACTTACCAAACCTCCTGTTGGAAGATGAACCTCCACCATCTTCCAACAGGAGGTTTGGTAAGTTAATTCTTTTTTGGATGGATTACTATGACAACATATGCTGCATACCAAATTTAATGATTGGAGATTAGGATTTAAAGGGTCTCCTGTTGATTGACTCCCCTCATGATTTTATCCTCTCTATGCAGATTCTCAGCTAATCACAACACATAGCTCCCAAAGTTACCAAAGAAATCCAAAGTTAACACAGAAAACTGACATACACTGCAATGATACTCATAATGTCCAAGAGTAGTTGTAGATGTTGTTGAACCAGCATCTCAAATAAGATCTGTCTGTCTTGAACTTTGTTACAAACCTTCCTTGTCTTGAACTTCAACCTAATCTTGATATGACTGATGGGAGCACTGAGTGCAGCTGACTCCTTGACCAGCGGCTAAAATGTCAAGAATCTGAGACTCCAAGCAGCCATCTGTAAACCTTCACCTCCTCCATTTGTGTTCTTTCAAACTATCCCCTGATAAAAAAGTGATGTTGACGGGAGTAAAACATCCCAGAATACAAGAGCTGAAGACACTTGTCAAGAGGAAACAGGGACTGATTTTTTCTTATCTGCTGTAAGGTGAGCCACTAGTGTTTGTGTTTTTGGATTTTTTTCCGTTTAGTTGAGCTCTCACTTTGTTAATTAGTCTCCTTCCTTCAGTTTCTGCCTCAGTCTGAGTTTTTCATCTTACATGGAGCAATCTGTTGCACCTGCATAGTGACAGCTGAAGATAGCATGCAGTAGTAAAAAAATATTGTTTTATTGTAATTCTTTTTTTTTCTTGCAAGCAAATTATTGTTCACAAATTTTCTATGTTACCATATAACTGATCACCCTGCAAAAGATAGACTCACTGTAGATGTTGGTGGAGAAGCCTTCATAATCAAGCCCAGCAGGAAGATGTTTCTTTGTGGTTGTCAGCAGGTTTACACACATCGCAGAGGGATTTAAAAGCAGTTCCCTCCACAGAATCCCTCTCTCCACTTGACGGATCGAAACTTCGGCTCCCTCTGCATCATCTCTGTGGGATTGAAGTATTGAGATTGGCTGGGGCAATATGACCATACTGTATTTTTGTTACAGTGGCAGAAAATCCTCATGAAGTGTTCTGGTTGAGGGATGAGGAAGCAACACATGGGCCTCATCCATTAGCTTCTAAGTGCAGATTTTCTCTTTGTAGAAAAAATAGCAGAAAGCATAATATTTCCACCTCTGTGACTGGAAAATGTTCTTTTTCATCCTACTGAATGTGTCATTTTCTCCAAACACAAATGGTTGAGGTAATTGCACAAAACTTAGTTTTGCTCTCAAAACTTCACAGGTAAACTTATAATTGGTCTGTGCGTGACGGCCGTTTCATATTTTTTCAATTTCTGAAAAATCAGACCAACAGATGTAAAACAATTGCTGAGCTATTTGCTGATGACCCATGCCATTTTCTCAGGGTCAATGTTAAAAGATTATTGATTTCTATGCAAGGTGAAACTTAAAAATTCCAGTTCTGCCAACCATCCCTGGCAAAGACAACATAACAACAAGATGATGAATTGCTGCATCATATTTTTTTTATTTTGGGAAATAGATGGAGCAGAGAGACACTTGTAATCATCTTCCGTAGTTGACACTACATCCTCCTGTCCTTTCTCCAGTGGCACTTTCTGTTAAATTCGTTCAGTTTGGTGTGTAAAATGTCCAGTAGTTATGTGCTTTGTGGGACATGCCTCCATGATGCAAGTTACAACATAGTTGTGTTTGTGTTACCAAGCAATCAGCCTCACTAAACAACATGGAGCCAATGAAGCCAAGATGGCACGCACTATTTAATTTCATCTTCTCCCACTCTGGAAAAAATGAAGACCTTGAATGTAGAAATGTGAATGGTTTTGATAAATGAATCAATGGTTTTGGCTTCCATCTGAATAAATGAGTCAACCCCAGCTAAAAGTAGTGTGATTGTTTTTAAAATATGTGGCAGTGGCTTCAGTAAAAACATGACAGACAAAACATTTAGGAAACAATGACAGACCCACAGTTGTTTCTTTTGTTGTTACACAGTGAGAGTCACATTGGGACTTCAAGTTCTCCGTGAATGATGTATTTATTTTAGGGGTAAACAGTGCATACATAGAACCTTTTGAACCTGGACCCCATAAAGCTGTGTATAATATGTTTCTCATTAACACGCACATATAGTGATTTCTATCAGTTTGTCTAAACTATAAATGATCTCACTCATAAGCATGTAGGAGCCAATGGGAAGACGGTTTATTGTCTTACCCAAGAACATCTCGGCGTGCTACAAGATGAGGTGGAACACTTTTGATCCTTATTGTTGGAACATTATCTGACTATCCCACTAGTGGGCTTAAAGGTAGAGGAGCCTGTGTTTTTTCCAGAAATATAAGAAAGAATCTCCCGAGTCCCTTTTCTGCACTTGCACAAGACCGTCTTACCTGCTCTTCTTCTCTTCAGGGGGAGTTGTGTGAAAAATCTCCCAAATCTACTCTGGTATTTTTTCTTTCTCTTCTTCTCATAAACTTGTACGCGGTTTGCTTCTTGCAACTCTCAGCCATGTTCAAAGTATACAGTGACAGCAGTGGAGCTACAATAAACGGCTACCACCGAAGCTAACTGCTAGGCTAACCGGATACATTAGGGTGGCCATACGTCCGGTTTTAAGACGGACAGTCCGGTTTTTAAAAGGTCTGTCCGTCATCCGCCGTTGCTTTGAGACGGACGCCCATTTGTAAAAAGTATACATATATAGGAGCAAATTCTAAAAATTATATACACTTAAATACACTTAAATAAAAAAAATAATTCCATAATAATCCACTGTGGCAGATTCCATCAATCCATCCGTCTTCTGACATGCATATCCCTCATGGGATCGCGAGGTTGTGGCAGATTATTGGATGAAATTGTTAAATAAATATGAGACATTTTAGTGGTCAACGGTACTGAACGGTAATCAAATCAGCAATGTGGACGTATTGACGTCAGCTCAGCAGCTGGTAGTCCAACGGAACCGAGCGCACCTGCAGACCGCAAAAATGCCTAAACAGAAGACAACATTTAATCCTGAAAGGACCAAAGACTATGGATTTATATCCAAAAGCAGGAAGGATGATTCTCATGCATATTGTATGCTGTGTCGATGTGACGTGGATGTGAGCAGTAAAGGTAAAGGTGCCATCGATCGACATGCTAGCACAGACAAGCACAGGAGCATAGCTCTCAACTCTCCCGCATTGACCGTGTGACACACGCATTTCACTAACTTCACACGCTCACACGCAACACATGGCATTTCACACGCAAACATGGCATTTCTCACGCATAAAAATCACAAAGCCCATCTGGGCTGCGGACCACAAAACTCCGCCTTCTGCTGAGCTGTTTCGGCTTCTTTCACAACTTGTGGCCATCAGTAATTCCTGCTGCAGTTCGTGTTAACAGAGCAGCAGGACGAGTGATCAGAGTTATGAATAATTTTAGTCTCAACCAGTGGTGAAAGTGAGCCGGTGTTATGCTCAAAAGTGCATGCCTGCCGATATGCATCCCCTGTCGCGGGAGCGCGCCTCGCTCTGTACAAATGAATATCGACGGAAAACGTTTTAAAATACGACCAACGGAGCGACTTGTTCTTATATTAATTATATAAAACGTTTAAATGTACTTCTAGTGTGAAAAAAACTGTGTGTATTTGGCAGATTCGTTTACAAAAGTACGGGTGTTATGAACAACATTAAATCCAAAGTTTTTATCCGAGGTACGGCTGATTTATTTGTTGTGGTCTCTTGTCATTCACACACAACAATAAACCATGAGAGCCGACGTGAGTTTTGAAACTGCAAAGCTTTTTCTTAAGCGGAAGATCAAACGTGCAGACACAGCGTTCATAGACCAGTGGGATGCATTCGTAAGCATCAGAAAGCTATGGTGCATTCAGGATCATGGGACATTTCAAACTTACAAGGAAAGAGGCATAAAACGGAATAGAACTTAACTCATACAATAATCTATTTATCCAGAAACAGTGTGGGCTTTCTTACAATACTGAATGCTCTATAATTGTATTTCTGTTATGTTTTGATTCTGCACATCTGCTAGCTTTTTATTCTGAAAAATCTATAATATTACAGCAGCAAATTATCAAAGTTTTTCAAAAGCCTGTTTAAAAGCTCCAAATGGGGCTTCAGATCATAGAGCGACAATTGCGCTGTCATTGTTTTACAGGGCAGAATTTGCATTTGCTGACCCTTGTCCTTTAATTACAGATGGATATACAGGAATAGAGTCATACAAGTGTCAACTCCTCTGAGATAGCAGGGGATGCGTTTTTTGGCAACGGGGCTGCCAAAAAACGCATCCCCCTATGTTTTTAATCTAAAAATTGTCCCACACACCTGAAATTCACATTAGTACTTCAGAACACATGTGTAAACACGTAGAAAATGTTACATCAACTACAAGTGTATATTTCTATGAAACAGCAGGGGATGCGTTTTTTGGCAACGGGCTGGTTATAAACTGTAACAGTCTAGAAGTGCATTGAGCTGAAAAGAGGGAGACATCAGCAGCTGGATCATGCATAAAGACGCAGCGGGAACCTCTGTGTGCTTCAGTGTTGCTGCTGAGGGGAAAATGTTGACCATAAAGACTTGATGAAACTCAGCCTAATTCACCAATCAGGTTAGATCTACAATGATAAACAAACCCATAGATTAATGTGTAACAGTGTAATAATTCGGTGAATAACTTAAAACTACTTAATTTTATTCAGTATTATTTGAACAATTGTGTGTTTTTTATGTTTTAATCCATTAACTGAACAATAAGGTATTAATACGTCTCTTTCTCTTCTTAACAAAAGTAATACATGTCTACTTCAATGTCTGGTGGGATAAAAATTAGATGGAGTTGAGACTCCACCGGCTCTTCCATGGTCCAGTTAGCACCGCCCCAAACAAGCCCCGCCCCCAAGATTAACATAATCTCACTCTTAACTTTTGATAAAAGTTGAGAGGTCTGCACAGGAGCAACAATCGAAGTGCGGGAACCTCTTCACTTTTTTCCTTCTTCCACGAAGCCACGCCTCCGCAGGATGACAAAATATCGGCTGCAGAACTTTGCAAAGTGTATCACGCCGTCAAGCATCACCAATCATACCGGAGTGTAGACTGTGGAATAAAAGTTGACAGAGAAATCTACAACGACTCATTAATAGCCAAAAGGGTAACCTGTGGAAAAACGAAAGCTAAAGCTTTGTGTGAAAATGTTCTGGCGCCTTACTCCATCCAGGCGCATTTGGACTACATAAAAGAAAACGATCCGCATTATTCACTGGCGACTGATGCGTCAAACAAAGGTACGATCAAGTATCCTATTGAGATATTTCCACTTTAAGGCTGGCGTGCAGCACGCTTTACTCGATTTCTACAGCGACAGTAATGAGACATCGGAAGCTATAACAAATCAGCTAATGACAAAACTCCAGGTGTCTGGTCTGGATTTGTAAAAAATTTCAGCATATACAGCAGACAACGCAAGTGTGAACTTTGGAAAACACAACAGTGTTTATCAAAAGCTGAAAGCAGCTCAAAGTGACTTGCTTGCCGCCAACTGTTTAGCGCATATTTTGCACAATACAACAAGATATGCGGCTGGCAACTTGGATCTAGACATTGAAAATGTTGTGTTAAAAGTATACAGCCATTTTAGTATCTCAGCCAGCAGAACAGCGCAGCTGAAAGACTTTTGTGAGTTTGTGGAAGTGGATGAGTGCAACCTGCTGCGGCACGTCATCACAAGGTGGCTGTCTTTGTTGCCGGCCGTCGACCGAATGCTTAAGTGTTGGAAGCCTCTCACCAGCTACTTTCAGACCCTGGGTGAAGAAGAATGTCCTAAGATTTTGTGGAGGTGCTTTGCAGAGGACAGCACTGAAGTGTCTGAGATGTACTCAGACTGCACTGAAGCACTAGAGGCCAAATCATTCAGCATAACCTGAGTCTTTAAAGTGATGACTGAACTTAAAGCGAAACTTGAGAGGAGGCTGAAGGACCATTTTTTCGGCTTTGCTGTAAACACCAGACTTAAACAACTAACACCTGATTTGACAACAAAATGTGAAGCTGATTTTTGTCAGTTCTATGAAAGAGCACTGAAATATTTGAGTGAGAGGTATGACTTCTCTGAGAACAGCTTTCACAGCAAAATGTCAAAGCTTGGCCTTACAACTGCTGTGTCATATGAAGAGTACAGTGATGCAGTCCAGGCCTGCAAACTGAAAAATATTGATATGGATGGACTGTATGAGGAATATGGCATGGTGGAAGGTATGCTCAGCTCCCCAGAAGTGTAAGGTTGCCACAGTGAGGAGCGATATCTGAAACTGTTTTCCAAAGCTGATTTTTCAACTGGTAAACCTAAGAAAAGTCAGTGCCTACATCTTCTCCGTTCCATGCAGCAATGCACATACAGAGCGCGTCTTTTCAATGATGTCCTCAGCATGGAGAAATGAGAGAAATCGTCTCGATGTGGAAAGTGTCAAGGCAGAGCTACAAATTTGTGTCAACTTCACACTGGACTGCACAGACATGTACAGGATTTTTCTCTCAAATAAGAAACTATTGGAAGCAGCCAGGAAAGGACACAAATATAAGAAGTAGATCTTCACATCTTTGGTGAGTACAACAGTGCCCTACTATGTTATAGGTTTGATATTGTGTTTTTATCCTAGTTTTGCTTGTTTTTGAAAAGTGTCCTCCTTTTTGGTGTTATGGAAATGGCCACCCTAGGATACATACACTAGAAGTGAGCATGCCAAGGCAGCAAGCGCAAACCAATAAGGAGCGTGCACGCACACTGGCGTTATGTGAGCGCATCAGAATGATTGGCATGTGGGAGAACCAATAGATAAGGTGATACCCCTGGAACTAGAAGGACAGAGGGGGTGAGAGCAGAACCAATCCTCTCACCAATTCCTGCCGTTCGGTCCGAATGGTAGGCCTGCAGGTTTCACAGAGATCTGTCTTTTTTTGCTCCTTCTTCTGAATACATAATGTATTGAATAATCTCAGGATTGAAGGAGTATTTCACCCAGTATAACAAAATATTTCTCAACAGGATTACCAAACTTTGCTTTAAGCTTACCATAATAAAGATAATCAAAATCACACAAAAAACTTTTTTATGGGCTTCCAAAGAGAGCAATCTGTGGGTTCATCACAAATTCCCACTTTTATGTCTTCACCAAAATGATCGTAAAGCACTTGTTCCATGCTACCTTTGTGTGAGAAATATTACTTTGTTCTTTAGAGTGCAGAGTGCTGAAAAATTAAATCTTCATCTCCATAAAGCTTTTCAACAGATGGAAGCATGAAGTGCTCCAAAATCTCCTGATAGCTAGCTGCATTGACCCTGCCCTTGATAAAACACAGTGGACCAACACCAGCAGCTGACATGGCACCCCAGACCATCACTGGCTGTGGGTACTTGACACTGGACTTCTGGCATTTTGGCATTTCCTTCTCCCCAGTCTTCCTCCAGACTCTGGCACCTTGATTTCCAAATGGCATGCAAAATTTGCTTTCATCCGAAAAAAGTACTTTGGACCACTGAGCAACAGTCCAGTGCTGCTTCTCTGTAGCCCAGGTCAGGCGCCTCTGCCGCTGTTTCTGGTTCAAAAGTGGCTTGACCTGGGGAATGCGGCACCTGTAGCCCATTTCCTGCACACGCCTGAGCACGGTGGCTATGGATGTTTCTTTTTTTTTTTCCCCAGTGTCCTGTCTAGCAATGTGGCAATAGGAATTGATGTCTCAATGCCAGATAGAGCTCGACAGATTTTGCTTTTACAAGTGGAGCAAACAGCTTTCGCCATTGTGCTATGGATGTTTCTGCTCCAGACTCAGTCCACTGCTTCCGCAGGTCCCCCAAGGTCTGGAATCAGCCCTTCTCCACAATCTTCCTCAGGGTCCGGTTTTCTGCCACACTTTTTCCTTCCCACAGACTTCCCACTGAGGTGCCTTGATACAGCACTCTGGGAACAGCCTATTCGTTCAGAAATATCTTTCTGTGTCACACCCTCTTGCTTGAGGGTGTCAATGATGGCCTTCTGGACAGCAGTCAGGTCAGCAGTCTTACCCATGATTGGGGTTTTGAGTGATGAACCAGGCTGCGAGTTTTAAAGGCCTCAGGAATCTTTTGCAGGTGTTTAGAGTTAATTTGTTGATTCAGATGATTAGGTTCATAGCTCGTTTAGAGACCCTTTTCATGATATGCTAATTTTGTGAGATAGGAATTTTGGGTTTTCATGAGCTGTATGCCAAAATCATCTGTATTAAGACAATAAAAGACCTGAAATATTTCAGTTAGTGTGCAATGAATCTAAAATATATGAATGTTCAAGTTTTATCATTACATTATGGATAATGTAATGATAAATAATGAACTTTATCACAATATGCTAACATTTTGAGATGGACCTGTATATATACACACACACATATATATATATATATATATATATATATATATATATATATATATATATATATATATATATATATATATATATATATATATATGTGTGTGTGTGTGTGTGTGCATCTTAAAAGGTGAAATTGTTCATCTTATTTTCCATACACCTTGATACAAAGATTGTACCCATGTATAAATACTAGGTCCGTGTCCAATTGCTTGAAATTCTGAAAGCCATTTTAATCTTCCTTATAGTGCACACGACAAAACACACACAAAAAAAAAAACATTGCAAATTTCAAAAGTAGTTTCACAGGAGCAATGTTTATTAAAGTCCACATTTTTCTTTGTTCTTGTGAGCATTAGGAGTCAGATTTACACAATATACAACTGGTGCGTTTTGTAGCAAATATACCTTCTATTAAGACAGCAGCAGCAGAAATGGCTTGTACAAAAATACACATTTCGTTTTCACAAACCATACCAAAAAAAAGATATTTATATATTTATACATATCTGTGTCATAAATATGCACAACTATACAGACTGAACACAATTCACGGTAGTGGAGATAATTATAATAAACAAGGATAACTCATGACAATCACCCCTTCCCTCTGTTTTATACGATAAAAAAACATGTAATACACATGAAACCTGTTGTAATAGTGAGTTCAAAGGTTCAAAGTATAAACAAGAAAATCTAGGCAGCACTTAAAAAAAAAATGTCTTTTGGTCAGGGAGAGGAGTCTAAGAGGCATACAAACACAATGAGCTGTTTTCCTGTTAAATTAGTTGATTTTCTTAATAAAAGATATAGAAGTGCCATAAAAGCAACATTAAAAAAAGATTTTAACTAGAGATGCACAGAGATATCAGCTGTTAAGGGAAATGAGCTGATTTTCATCTTAACCGACCCTTGCCGGTGACCATCCAGTCAACGAAATTACAGAATCTGAGCTTTTTCCAGTCAGTGAAGGCACCGTGCCAAGCAGATGGAGCTAACAACAACAATGCCGTGTGGAAGTTGTCGCTAAACACAAAACCATTACTAAAAATGTCAACTGCATAATCATGTTGTGTTTGTAGTAAAGCCAATAATCATAGCTCATAATCATCATATTAGGCAAAACGCAGATCAAAGCTTTTAAAGCCAGGAAGATTGGCAATCGGCCACAAATCTCTGATTGATGCATCTGTAATTCTAACCCTTTCATCATGGTCGCAGATATCCAACCCAGAGCTACCAATAACAAGGACACTGTTGTGTACGTGGAAGGACAGCTTATTTGAATAAATAGCCTTAACAGTTTGAAAAGGTAATTAAAGCTTTACCCTGTTGAAAAGGTTTAGCTTATGTAATAAAAGCATCTGTTACATCACAAAGGTACAAATGTTTTGTTTCTTTAAGTTAAAAGTATGTACAGCATTAACTTGTTTTCACCAACAAAAGTTAAAAAAATGTATGTTCCTTGAGAGACGATGGAAACTATGAATGTAAGATGAAAAATGATAAAAATAGAACACTGTTTAACGCATGGGTTAAAAAAAACAAGCTGTATTAACTGTTCATAAAGTCAGAGCAATAATCACTTCTAAATATCAGGGATATTGGAATTTATTCCTTGCTAATGACGGTGTGTATTTGTACCTTCTAAAATATTGTGTACCATTAAAGTACTCTGCAACATTAGGACAACATGTATATGGGGAATATAACACCAATGAGGACAACAGCTGTACACAAAGGAACATATTTAATTAAAAACAGATTCCCCCCCCCCATTTACACATTTCTTTATAAAGACTTCTTCTTCACACATATGACTCTTCTGCAAAGAACAGCTGTTCAAAGTCCTCCAGCCGTGGGTCGCTGCACCGCCTCCTCTGCCACTCCTTCTTGCCCTGCACAATCGCCACCGCCACCTCCTGACTCCTCTGAAAGCAGGAGTCAGGATCTGCCTGACCCTGCGAGGAAAAGTAGTCCCTCACCACCCGGGTGGCAGAAGGAGAAAGGCAGAGATGTGTCTTGGAGTGGCTGGACTCCCCATTTGATGCCCTCGGTCTGCCGTCTTTCCGCTGAGTCCTACTGCCAAAGGGCCTGTCTAGGGTAAGGCTCTTGGAGATGTCTGAGTTGGCTGAGACCTTAGTGGGCTCAGAGGCTCTGCGAGGAAGGGTCTTCCTTCCTTTGTGACCTTCCCCAGCAGGAGTAAGAGAGTGGGACTTTGGCCTCTGGAGGACCAGGGTGGTGGCGGTCTGTCCGTAGAAAACGCTCTGTGGCGGCTGAGCTCTCTCAGTCCCTGTCGATGTTTGTGAGACCTCAGTTCCAGTGAGCAGTTTGGGGTTCTCAGGTGATGTTGGGCTGGAGCATTTGTAAGTGCAGCTCTGGTCATGGAGCTGCCTCAGCTCTTTGACGGTCAGAGGTTTCTCCGCCCCTCGGTAAAAAGGCGAGCGGCTGCGCTGAAGCTGAACAAGAGCCTGTTGATAGGACGGAGGGCTGCTTGATCGCCGTTGGCAGTTTTTATTTGCCGCTGCGACATCGTCCACGGCGACCGAGCAACCACTACTGGCTGGGAAGGCGTTCCCGTTCACCACAGGCAAGTCCTCCAAGTGTCCCCCATCAGGGTGTCTTAGAGACAAGCAGCGGTCCTTCTTCAGCCAGGTGTTCGGGTGCAGCCCGTGGGACTGGAGGGAGATTTGGTTTCCTCGAGGAGGGTGGACGGATGGCTGCCAATGGGGCAGGGTGTCCCTCTGAGGCGGGGAGTCTCTGGGCGACTGCTGAGTAGCTGCGCCATTCGTACCGTAGTCAGTGGAGTACTGTGAAAAGGCAGAGTCTAAAGAGCTGAGGGAGGACCCTGTTGGAGAAGTTGCCGGTGAGGACAGGCTGGAACAGCTGGCATCCAGTCGCAGTGGAGGCGGAGGCGCGTGTTTTGTCTTCCTCCGTCCACCGCTGGCTCCTCTCTGAATGCACTCGTCCTCGCCCTCCTCGTTTAGCTGCAGCCTGTTCAGTCCCTGCTCTACAAACACCTCGTCCTCCTCCCCTTCCCCCTCCATGGCCGCATCGTAGCTTGCCTTCCTTAAAGGTAAGTGGCGGTTATCTGCGTTGATCATCACAAGGCTGGAGGAAGGCACGTTCGCCAAAGCCAAGGCAGGCTCGGAGCTTCTCCTAAGCCTCCTGGGACCATGCGACGAGCCGTTGCGGGGCTGTCGTACTGCGGGGCTGAACCTCCTCTGTCTCCCCAGAGGAGGGAGCTGCAGTAGGTGGTCAGTGTCGGGGTCCAGCTCGGGGTCACCATCGCTGAGGGTGATGACCGAGTCCCGGCTGCGGCTCTCCGGCTTGGCTTTTTCGCGAAGCAGTAGCTGTTCCTGGTAGGGAGACTCGGGATCATCATTCAGTTCATTCTCGAGACTGTCGTAGGACGAGTCGTTCATTTGAAAGGAGGAGACATCTGGGAAGAAAAAAAAAAGGCAAAGAGATGTTAAAAAATAGCCACCGAAGTCAATTAAAACATACTTTACGTGTAGAAATATATTTGAGGTTTCACTCTCTTAGCTCAGGCAGTCGCCCTGTTCCCACTGACTCTGATATTTAGCAAAACAGAGACTTTAAAACCACGTTTCAAAGAGGAGATTTTTTAAAACTATTTGTGGTGCACACTTGTGGACTAGGAGAGTGTTAGAGAAAATAACAGAGGCCCTGTTTGCAAATGCCCACTCTGGCTTTCTGAGCTAAAGGCCACAAAAACAGTGAAGACATTTTTTTGTTAAGAGTAACAAACTTTCCTGACTCTGTTTCTATTGAACTTCTGTTTAGGCTTAAGAACTGACAGGACAATTTAAAAACTGTCAAAGAAAACATGAGCAATAATTATTTTTGGGACAATATTTCACCAAGCGCTACTTTAGCCATCTTTTGAATTCTGATGCAGCTCATGTTGATGGGAATGCCACCAGCTGCTGGGGCATAGGATTTAAAGCTTTGATTGATGTTTGTTTTATGATTTGGTCACACTATTGGCCATTATTCACAGTATTTATAAAGGAGTCAGACATGCAGCAGATGGCTGTATCGAGGACAAGTCGCTTGGGTATAAAGGGGGCCTCCTAGCGTTTTTGGTTGGAATCCATAAAACATGCAGCCAGATTTTTATATCAAAAACCAGAATAAAGAATCAGCTAAAGGATATACATATCAAGGGAATTGTAGCAGAGGCCTGAGAGCAACTAATGATCTCAACTTTCCAAGCTGAAAGAACAAAATGGCGCGCCACTGCTGAAGATCTGGAGAACAGAGGACAAAGCTTCCCCCCGCTGTGAGCTCTTTGACCTCGAGCGGTTATTTTCGGCATGAGGAAGAAAATCTGTGCTATGTATGAAAGAGGGGATTCAACGGCATTTTAATCAGCACCTGTGACCCTGGCATTTCACCAAAATTACCAGAGGTCAATCTGCTGACCGCAATCAACAGGACTGAAAGGGCCGAGGCAACTGGGCTAGACAGACAGAGACAGTAAGTCTCAGTCCGCATCCCTTATAGGAACAGGACGGGTTTGTTTTCAAAAAGCAAATAAACATTTGAAAAGCATAAAGCAGCTGTTTTTTTATCCCTGCAATATTTATAAATGGGACTAAAAGCATGTCGGATTAAAATCAACCAAACTAAAACCTGACGTCTTAGCTTCCATCGATCTCTTTCCTTTTATTCTGGGTCTGCTGACTTAGTTTCTTACCAGATCCGTGGTCGCTGTTGCTCTTCTGGCTGATGTCTTTGAACAATGAGGCGACGTCTCCCAGGACATTGCTGCAGTTCTCTATGAGGAACCGCACAAGCTCACACACCTAAGTGAAAACAAAACCCACAGGTCGGTTAAATCACATCACCGATCACGTTTCAGCATTTTTTTTTTTATTTACTCTTCATTCTGCTGCTGACAGTTTGTTTTTCATTGTTTTACAGGCAGTTTGAAGGATAGCTGCTGTTTATTGTTTCAGTTGTTCCATCAGTTCCTCAGGGAAGCAGCCAAAGTTCAGCAGAAATTGAGCCAACACGCAGTTTCAAAGTGTCCGCGTCAGCAAAAACCGCAAAGTCAAACGCATGCATAGATCACGTAGCCTGACCGCCACAGTTGGAGATGTCTAGAGTGAAACATTCTCACAGTATCACTTATGAAAACACTTAAATATTTTATATGTACATTTCTAAGTATTTTTCTGGCTAAGGAGAACAGATTAACGTCTGAACAATGAGAATGGTTCTTCTTTAAAAAGGGAAACACCCAGCTGACTTTCCCCCATGTCTTTCAAATAGCTCTACACGCAAAAAATGTCCAGAATCTAAAGTGCACAAACAGAAGGTGACTAGTTCCTTTAAAGCATGCAAAATTATTGTTTTCATGTCAGATTCTTAGACTATGAGGTCATGGCCATAGTCCAAGTATCTACTCTTTTAAGGTCTAACTATGTACTCTTGTTGACGTTTATGTCAAGACTGTGACTGATGGAAAAACAAAACATCCACAAATAAAGTGAGGGACATCAGGGAAATAAAGTCAGGGTGTCAAGTTGACATTTCTCCAAGTCATGCAATCAGAAACATGCCAGAGTGTCGGCATCTATAAAATTTCAAACAAGTCTGTTCTGCTCTCAAATTGCAAAACAGGTCTGAAGCCACTTGTGTGGTTGCTCATCTAAAAACACACCAGGTCTAAATTTAAGGAAGCTTCTAAACTCTGATGGACAACAAAAAGACTGTGCAGCTCTATAAGTGCTTATCCAGCAGCCGGAAAGACACAAAACGTCCTGCAAACTTTCACAATAAGAGCCCCAAGCATATATACTACACTGATCTTTGAAAAGATGTTGAAGCTGAACTGCAGTCCATGAAACCTTTTAACAAAACTGTTAAATATATCTTCTGCCAATTCATAGATTCATATATTTACTCTTTTTGAATATTTGTTTAACAAAGACAAGAATATTCATGTTGGTGAGGAATTCAACTCAATCATAATACAAATATTCTTATAAATTGCATTCCTATGTGTAGTGTGTCTACAGTGGGGTTAAGAGTACAAACTATAATGGTCACCCGACCATCTCAGAATAAAAGTTCAATGTTTTTAAACACAGTCTTTGAATGGCCCCAAGTGGTCTACTTATTAGCTGAATTACTGAGAGAAAAAGTCCTACTACCCTCCCATCTCAACCACATCTCCAGATCACTCCAAGCATCCAGCATGCTGAGGAGAGTGAATCTTCACGACAGACAGAACACCTGAACAACCTCATTATTGGGCCATTGCAACAACATTTGCCTAGCATTTTCATAACTTTGTGAGACTGGTGCATATGAGTGACATATATGATGTCTCCAAGTTTTTTTTAATGTCAAAACAAAAAAACAAACAGTATGTTTTAGCTCAGAACACCATCATGTCTGCTGCAGCGTGCAACTGGACATCTTTATTAGGGGGGCTATTACATGGGTATCACTATGTTGAAAGTTGTTCTGAAACAAGACACAAATAAAAGTTTGAATTTCTGGTAAAAGCTTCCTCTTTCATCATGAGGGAAATGCACAAGTGTATAGATTTAACCTGAAATGAAGACAGTTCACCAACCATAGACACCGCTGTATGTCGACACTGCTTCAGGGTGCTGGGGATTCTGTCAGCTTTGTTGTTTTAAACAATGATCTTACCAGTTTTGTAAAAGGTTGCAAACAGCTACCAAAAGTGATACTTTTAAGTCTTTCAGCTTATAGCAGGAGTTGTTTGTGCTGCGCTGACGTCAAGTCCTTCAAGAGTATTTGCATTCCACGGCTTCCCTGACACATCAAGACACCCTTCTCCTGAAACTCCTGGATCATTTCCTGGTGATTAACAGTTTCTAGCTAGTAAACCTGCTGCCTTTATGAGTATAACAAGCCCAGAAGGCTTGTCTCCTGAAACAGCGTGCATCACAATATAAACTTGAATGTTTCAGAGCGAAGAGAGTCCTGTAATTTCTGTTTACAGGAAGGATGGAGATTCCACCAAGGTGATGTGTTTGCTGGCAGTGTCTTTGCTTTGCTATCAGCTCAGACTTCAAACAAATCACAAAACTGGTCTGAAGCCACCGCCTCTTAAAACTAAACAGGGAGAATTTACTAAACACCAGCGGCATCATCCTACACAAACACCAGAGTCCCAAACTGTGGAAAGTTTCCACTGAAATGTGCCTCTCAGAGTTGTTGTTCCCGCTGCTCTGCCTCTGTGATAAATACAGTGGAGATGGACCTGTCCAGTGCTTTGCAGAAACATTCAGAGCCACTACTTTTCACATTTCAATACATCAGAACCAAAAACTTGAATCTTAATTTTGTGAGATTTTATGTGACAGACCAACACAAATTAGAGCATAATTGATTTTTTTTAACACAGAAATTAATCAAATACGTGGCTGGCATTTGTGTTCTGCTCCATTTATTGTGATCCCTTAATACAATCCAGTGCAACCCTTTTTTTTCCAGAAATCACAGAGGTGGTAAATACAATCCACCTGTATCTCTGTATAAACACACCTATTTGGTGAAGGCCTGGTTTTGGTGATCCGCTAAACCCAAATTTGGGCTCAGACCATCTGCTTTGAGAGGAGATAGATATATTGGGAAAAAGGTTGTTGGAGACGGCGCTGCCAGTCTGAAGGAAAAGAGGAACAGCCCAGAGGGGATTTATGGACATCGCGAGGGAGGACAAGGTGAAAAGGGTAGGGTGGGATGGGGGCAGATGATCTGCTGTGGTGACCCCTGAGGGGAGCAGCCGAAAGAAGTAGTTCTGGGAAGGCCCCAGAACTTCTAATAAACCCCATAGGTTTATTAGAGAACATTAGTGAACCAACAGCGTAATGAAGACTAAGGAACAGCTCAGGAATGAAGAAGGCTCATTGTGACTCTGAGGGAGCTGCAGAGATCAATTGCTCTGGACAACAAAACTTTTGGTCATGCGCTCAAAAAATCTGGCATTTGTGGAGAAGTGGGTGTTGCTAAAAGAAAGCTATAAGAAGTTGTTTAACACAGGCTATGTAGGGCAAACAGAAAACCTTTGGAGGACGGTACCGGGTTTAGACTTAATGGCCTGCATGCAAGATGCTGTGTGGTGGAAACCAACATCACTCACCCTAAATGCATTTTTCCTATAGTAAGTCATGGTGGTGGCAGCATAATTCTGTGGAGGTGCTTTTCTGCAGGGGGGGACAAGGAAGTTGATCCGAGTTGATGGGAAGATGTACGGAGCCAAATACAGAAAATACTGGAATAACGTGTTAGAGATGACAAAATAGTTGAGTTTGGCGTGGAGGTTCACCTTTAAGCAGAACTACGACCCTAAACATGCAACCAGAGCCACAACAGAGCGATTTAGATCAAAGTTCATTCATGTGTTAGAATGGCCCAGTCAAAGTCCAGACTAAGCGAGAAGCTTTGGCAGGACTGGAAAATTGCTGTTCACACACATCCTTAATTTAGTCACACTGAACATGAGGTATTGTGGATTCAAATACACAAAAATGTCATCAGTCTATAATCCCTCATCTAATCGGCCATAATTCACCACACTAATGTTGTCGTTTCTTCACTTTAATACCTCTGCTTTTCAATATGTCTTTGCTTAACAGAAAAAACAGTTTTTTCACTCATCTTTCAAAATGGCTAAATCCTCTTCTCTCACATCTGTCTGCACCACGGCAATCCACCGTCTCGTTCCCACACAACAGCACGCTGTTATAGATGGCACGTGTTAAATGGCTTTCTAAACTTAGTTTTGATCGGCTTTTAATTAAATAACTTCATAAATGTGCTCAAAAAAATACTTTCAGGAAACTCGGTGGACTTTAAAGTGATGATATATACGGTTCTACTGTACAACTGCTTGCAGATCAGAGGCACCCATGGGTGACTTATGAGAAAGGGTCCAAAACTAGCAAAAATGTACCCAACTAAGACAAAAGAGTGAATTACAGTGATTTCTATCCACTGAACTAACGGAAAAATATAAGGTTGACAGCATAGAGAAGTCACTGGCATAAAATTCCGGTGTTGCACATATCTAAGAAAAAAGATCTGCGTTATTTATCCGATGCCATCTGTCTCTGAGCTGCCGATCTCTGTTTAGTTTCACTTTGCTGCCTTGCTTCTCCAGGACTGCTTCTCGTCGCCCAGGCAGAGCCGCTACGTGAGACAGCTCACTGCTGCAAAGAGCCGGAGGGCCTCCAGGAGGCTTTCACTTGTCCATCCATCAGCAGCCAATTCACAGCTACTCCTCGTTCACCTCGCTTGTATATTCTCTTTACCTTTTTAAACGCATTTACAAAACACAGAAAATATTTCAACCAAGCGTTGAAAAAAAAAATGCCTGCAGGCTGCACAAGCACCCATGCCTTGTGAAAGCGCTGATTCCTTTTGAGCTTTTTCACATTTTGTCATGTCACAGCCACAAACTTCAACGCGTTCTACGGAGGTTTTAGAGATACACCAAATGCTGCTTGGGTTTGAGGTGGCAGGAAATGGTTTTCACGGCTTCTGCTTCAATAACAGCTGCAAATCTTTTGAGATAGATCCGCAGCACAGCTTCATATTCAGAATCTAAAATATTTGTCCATTCTTCTCTCCAAAATTCCTAAATCTCAGTCAGACTGGTTAAAAACTGATTTTTTTTGTCTTGCCAGAGATTCTTAGATTGGATTAAAATTCAAACTTGTGCAATTGGTTGGTTTAAACCATATCTAGAGTTTTGCATTTAGGGAAGACTGTTCAATTTTGGTCTCATATGAAGGTGTTCTGGTAAGAAAACATATTTGCAGCAGCCCCTACGTCGATTATGGCAACCTCTTAAAAAGGTAAATGTTATGATTCCCCCGCCCCCAACAATGGCCATCTTCTTGCCACTTTTCTGTAAGAGCTGGAGTGGAGTGAATGACTAATAGTTGTCCCACTGAAAGATTTTATCACCTGAACTGGGGGTCTTTGCAGCTCCCCCAGAGTAATCATGTTAGCTGCTCTTCTTGCTTTGTTAGGCTTTATTTTACAAACTAGGTGACTTCTACATTGGATTCTGTGTGTCAGAGTAAAGGGTGTATGCCACACTTTTCTGATGTTGATTTGCAAAAACAGGTTAAAGAAAATTCTTCCAATTACCCATTATTTAAAATCGTGTATAATTTTATCACACACAAAAAACAACAACAACAATGGTACACATAAGACTGTGGCTGGACAAAGTCATGTGGTCTTGTATATATCAGTCCAACACAGTCGGTCACAATCTGCAAGTCTCTTAAGCAGACGTAGCTGTGGATCGCCTTCCTGTCTCAGTGACAACCTGAAGTCAGCGCAGTTTGCAAAGCCAAGCCAGGAAGAAGTAAAGGACATACAAGAATTTTTTTGAACCACAGTCGAGAGAAAAACAAAAAGTGTGCACAAGCTAAAGCTGCAATTACCTCAGAAGCTCCTACACAACTATGTTCAGCCAAGAGCATTTAAATTATATGCTGCATGAAGGAGACCCAGACTGTCGGGCAAAACAAAATCTGCTAAATCCCAGCGTCCACGTGTCTGCCGACAAGGTTAGGAACGGGTGGGAAGTGTCCAAATCTCAGTTTGTTATTTTGTACGGTTTTTTTTTTTCCGCTGTTAAAAAAGATTTCCTATGCTAGGAAGGAGCAGACAAACACCCAGTGTGGTGGCAAGGAAAATGTGACCAGGGGAGTATTTGTGAAACAGATCTTCTGGTATTTGAGGGTGTTGAGGATCTTTGTGTTGACAAGTGTGTGTGTGTGTGTGTGTGTGTGTGTGTGTGTGTGTGTGTGTGTGTGTGTGTGTGTGTGTGTGTGTGTGTGTGTGTGTGTGTGTGTGTGTGTGTGTGTGTGAGTGAAGGAGGTGTTTTCAGTGACACCATTCTCCACACATACTTGGCATTGAGATCGTGTAGGAAATTCTTTGAATGTTTTCTCAATGAACCTCAGCCACCAAGGAGTACACACACATTCGCCTCCTTTCACACATATTTGAAAAGACAAGCGAAGCAACCACCCACAGAGATCGTATGTCACACAGTGATAAACTATCAAAACTGACCACATATCATGAGTTGCACGTTGGATTTTCTTAAAAGCTACATGATGGATTCTGGGGAAAGCAGCTCTCTAAGAAAACTGGACTCACTTCGGGTTGGCCTGGCCGGCGAGATACCTCCTGAGTCACTTTTAGATTCATGAGAGGATACCATTTACAGAGAACGTGACAAAGACCATTATTATTTCAGGATAGTTGACTGTTACCAAGCAAGAAAATATGGGAACATTGACACATGCTAGTATAAGCCCCCTTTTAAACGTACATCAACAGTACAGCATTTCAGCTCTTCAGTTGCCTTCAAATAAAAATTAAGATCAAAAGATTTGTTATCAAAGAAACTTTATGATAGCTATTCGTTTTGGAGCACTGTTCAGTAACATTTTAGAAGAAGGCAACACACTCTTCAATAATTATCTGTCTAGATAGATAGTTATAGACAGATAATAAACAAGCACACAAATTCTGAAGCAATTTTAAACTGTAGTTTCAAACTGCTTGTGTTCTAACTTCCTGCGACAGCGAGCTGTGCTGCCGGGGAGCTAGATGGGACTTTTCTGGGTGCCGTAGATGTTTTCTACCCGTTTTGAAATCTGTGGATTTTACATAATTTTCAAGATACCTCCGATAGTCTAGTCTTAAAAAGAAAAACAGAAAAGAAAAAATAATAATAACATGCACCAAGTCACAGATTTGTTTCAGTTTGATCAGCGATATATTCTTTCATATCTTAGAAGAGTCGACGGGATCAGAACCAAAAGAAGTGAAAATGGATTGTGATACAAAGCTTTCAGATAATACTACACAAATGAATCAGATTATACGTAAAATTTGATAATTTTTAGGATCACTTATATCCATAATTTCTGAATATTTTTTACTTTAGACAAGGAATGAACTCGTATGCCATGACTCGCATTGATGGGTTCATTTTGTAAAGTGCCTTGAGATGACATGTTTCATGATTTGGCGCTATATAAATAAAATTGAATTGAATATGCAAGTAGTAGGGAATGAAATGGAGGTAAAAGAGGTGAACTGACCTGAACTGACCTGGAGCCATGCTGAAGTGCTAATGCTAGTTTGCCAGCATGTAAGAAGTGGACGTTCGGGTTCGTCTATGTTATTTTAATTTCTTTTTTGTTGTGTAAAGTTGTAGTTCAGCGGTTTTGCCAAATCCTTCATTAACCATGCAAATGTTCGTTACATTCAAATCATTTTAAAAATAGCTCCCAGTTCAACACAAAAATAATTACATAGCCAGAGGCTACAGGAGTTGCTCAAGCTTTCCTGTAGCGTCTTGCCGTAATCTCAGAAGTTCCAATCTCAGCCGAATACAAGAATGTGATGATTTCATTAGATGACAACTTCCATGTGAAGGCTTGTGAACGGGGCTGCCTGTGTTACCATCACACTGGTTTCAAGCGGCCCACACACTCACCCTCAAGCACTTTCCTTATGATATTCCACTGAAAAGTAAAACTCCTCAGAGTTTGTCTGGGAAATGTTCGTCAACCAACACGCTCCCTCGCAATATTACTCACTGAAACACATCAGACTATTCAGAGTTTTAGGAAACGCACTTGCTTGGACTGATAAGACTGTGGCTCAATAAAAGGAAGCTGGGAGTTAGGTTCCCAGAAACACAAGAAATGAGGAAACAGCTAGCCTGCTTCAAGCGGAAAACCAGGCTCCAAAGTCGCTGATTTTATTTCTACTGAATTGTTTTTTTCTGGTTAAATTTAGAATAAAAATTACAGCTGAAGACAAGGAGAAAAAAGGGGTTATAAAAGGTTATTCACCTCCTGGGTCTTCTAATTAAGACTAAATATACAGAATTTCAAGAAACATGAGTTTGCTTAGTTTATTCAACAATGTTTCAATTCTTTCAATACTATTTTGATGGGAAAGCCAACCTACCCTTTGGACTAGAATTAAACAGTAATTGGTGTATAGAATTAAACACTAATGCTAAAATCAAACATGCGAGCCAGTTGAGCTTCTTAACCGTGACGCAGTCATGGCCGATGCACAATGCAGCTTTGGTTATCAGTGGAAAGGCTGGCTTGTCACCTAGTTAGACTAAGTTTATTACAATTCCACCAATGTTTTACACCTAAATAGCAAACATTTTTTCTTTTTACCACGAGAGGATAAAAAAACATTTGCAAAATTACAATTATCTTAATAATTAGAATTTCACAAATTCAGTTGAATAAGATCAATTTGGATTAATACTATTTTATTTCAAGTTTTTTTTGTTTTTTATTAGCTGTTAACCATACACGATTTCAAGTCAGAAATACTGAATGAAATATACTACTAAAATAAATGCAAATTACCAAAACAATTCTTTTGTTCAATTCTATTAATATTATGGGCTCACGGCGATGAGAAAATTAACTTACCTCTAAATTTAAAGAGGCTAAATATCATCTCGATTTCTAGTCTTTAAGCACATGCTTGACTTCACATTGAACCACACCCATCTCAAATAAACATATATCTTCCCAAATCTCAATTTTTTCTGTTAAATATATCCATCAAAGAGCGTTCAACAAAATAAGACGCTTACGAACCAAAACTCTGTAAAACATGCCAGTGGGTCAATGTTTTGTACCTTTTTTGTGGCCTCTCCCTCCATATCAGGAGTGCTTGGGGTCGGAGGCCAAAGCATGCTGGGAGCAATACAGACAGACAGGTTGAAGGCGTTCATCTGGTTGTCGTGGGCGCTGCCTTGTATGTGGTGCAGCACAGCGATCACATGACGCAGCAGAAGCAGATTCTCACTGGGAAGAAGGTTCAGCAGCCTACGAAAAGGATAATCAAAGACAAGATATGTAACGACAGGCAGAAAACAAAGATGCATTCATGCTTTGCGCCAACAATGTGAAAGCGGTTTTAAAAAAAATATTTATAGACACTGGGCTCTACGGCAGCATCTCGTTAGATTCCATTCTTGCTTTAATGTTGCACGCTATTTATTTGTCCTTCAGCGAAAGGAATTTAGTTTGTTGCTTCAGGAATAAAAGCGGAGCTGGGTGTCACGCCTTTAATCTGTATAGCAAACAAACATGACCTGAGCAGGGAAATTCTGAGCAGAGAGGGAGAATTCGGGCCCTAAATATGACCCATTCCAGGATTTCCAGCTCCTACCTCTGAACAGCCGGCAGCCTCTCCCCTCCTCCTTCCCCCTCCATCACGTCCATCCACCGCTCGTACAGATCCACACACAGTATGCTGCCTGGGATATTTCGCAGGAAGTCCTATGAGCACAAAATATAATAATACAGTTTTTTAGTCTTAGTCAATCTCAAATATATTTAACGTTGACGGTGACAGTTAAAGATTGCTGACCTTGTGGTAATTTTATCGACAACATTTGAGCTTTATTACGCTCTTTATTGTCCACCTTAAAAATTCTCTTCATATTCAACCAGCAACAGCTTCACAAGTCCTAATGAGTCAAATAACTTTACACTGCCTTGCTTTCACATCCCTTGTACCTTTTCAGACTTTGTTGCTGAGCAAACAGATGACAAACAGATGAAATGATGCACCATCATGCACCAGGGATGCCTTTTTTTAAAGAACATGCAAGGAGTTCAATACAGGGTAGTCTTAGAAGATAACCTATTAGAGGCTGCAAAAGTCTTGAGACAGAGTTGCAGGCAAACATTTGATTCTCCAGTTATTCAAATCTAGGGAACCCCCCCCCCCCCAATAGATGCAGCAATAGCTGCAGTGACAGGTGGTCTGACAGAGTATTAACTTTTAGAAATATAAATGCACGCAACGCTAATCATGTTTTATTTTATTTTTTGCAATACATGCTTACCATGTATGATTTTACATCCACTTCATAATTATATGCTATCTTGTATGAGCATATTACAAAAATAATGCCATTAAAATGCATTAAAGTTTATTGCTGCGGTCAAACGGAGAAAAGTTTTCACTGCACGTTGGTTAAAAAAAAAGATGATTTCTAATATAATGGATTAACTCATTAAATCTGCTTGTTTTTTTCTTCTGTCTCAGGAGAAGCTACCTGAGCTGCTTCCTGGATGCCCGTTTGGCCTGGAAGCTGAACAAGGCTGCACCTTGTGAGTGAGACTGGCTCCCTGCCTGATAGCCTGTCCAGAGACAGATTACCCTGTCTGGGCTCGGATAACTTTGGACACACTTCAGTCAAACCTGCTCTCTGTTGTCTAGTTTCAAATGGGTGAGAGCCTGGTGCGGTTGAGGGTGTTACCTTAAGGACAGCGGCGATGACAAACACAGACTGGTGTGTGATCTCCGGCTCCTCCGAACCGCTGTCCAGTCTGTCTCGAAGCTCTCTGCAGGCTTTAGCGCCAGCTGACCGCCTGAAGATACCCTTTGTGTATGGGCCTTCCTGATAAAGAAACACCAACATATCCTAGAAAATAGAAGAAAAAGAACCATCTACTTAACTGCCTTTCACTCAACTGTCCCCAAAATCTTTAATCTGAGGTCCTGCCCCGTCCGGTCGGCCCAAGTGACCTATACTCAGCTCACCATGACAGGCTTAGGCAAGCCGTGATCTGAAGAGCACACAGAGTTCAGAGGTTGTCCAAATAGCCGTCCCTGAGTAGGAGACAGCAACGATGGGGAAAGAGGCACGCCGTCCAGCTGGGTGCTGGAACCTTTCCAGAAAGGCCAGTTGATCAGGGATCTCTTTCTCTTAAAGGTCTTCTGGTGACCAGGTTCTGCCGAGAAATGAAAAATAAAGCAGATCAAAGTTTTGGTTTGTGTTTCTGTAGAGTTTTGCATAACAGAGGCTGAATTAATTAAAACAGTATTTTTTGTGATACAAAAAGAAAATCACAATTAGCTTCTTTTTTTTGTCGTAAAAATGGCTGTAGTACATGAAAAAGGCATACAAACATCGCATTTCACAAGAAAGCATTTTCTAACACAAGAACATGGACCTCTACGTTTTTTCCATGAATGGATATTCCATGATACACATGCATGGTGCTCTATGTTTTTTTCGAAATATTCGTCAACGTGTGTCCTCTGCCAAGTGTCCCAATCTGTATCTGTGCTCTGTGAGTTCAGGTCTGCCGTGCATCCACACGTCGTCTGAGGTTTAACGGCTCAGTATGTCTGCACAGCCTAAATTGATTGTAAAAACCCATCACTTAAAAATTATCTTTACGAAGTGATAATTATGGGCTTGATGACACACATGGTATTGAAAGCAGCTCTGGCTGCATGTACAGGTGAAACGGGTTTAGGTGATTTCAATACTTTTAAATCTATCTCTCTCTCATATATATATATATATATATAAATAAACATACCAGTATTACATAATGTACTGCTAAAAGTAAATAAACGGATAAAAAGAGCAAGCTTGTAATAAATCTTTTAACAAGCTATTGTACTTGTGCACAACTGCTGTAAATCTGACTTGCCTACAATCTTGAAATCATGCCATTTATTTTATTAGGCAGTTGTGATTTGTATTCCAGGGTGGGATTTGAACAAACAAAAGATTCTTTAGGTGGGCGGAGGATCCTGCGGCCAAAAAAGACCCCACAAAAAAAACACTGTATACCGCTCACAGAGTTCTTGATTTAACAATTTGCTGTGGCGTCATGCCTAAATACACTCTACAGCAAAGTCCAACAGCAACACAGTTACTGGCCTGCTCTGGTTCTTCTCAGGAGGCCTCATTGTCGTCACAAGTTAAAAAAAAAAATGGAAAAAAACTGATCAGGCGCTACAGCCCAGTGAGCAGAGTGTAGGTTCAAAACAGGGGGGATGACGCAATATTTCAAGATAATCTTTTGCTAAAGTGGTGAGAACAAGGTCAGCGTTTGTCTTTAGTGACTTTAAAGCCCTAAAACAAAATTTGGTAAAATGGTTACTAATTAGCAAACAGTTACTTAGTGCAAGCAGATCAATGCATCTCGCCTTCTTCTTAAAGCTGAAACAGCCAATTGCATTCAAGCTTGTAGAACGACGGCAGAGGTTGAGGTAAATGTTACAGAAAATATAAAACTTCACTAAAATCTGCTGAGGGAAGCCTCTCAGTTACATGTGGTTGCTACTACGGTTAGCAGACTTGCTTTGATTTTGTTGAGGTAAGTTGGTCTCACTTCTGCTAGCCAAAAAAGAAAAAAAGGGTAGACTCAGTGGGAGAAAGAAAGTAAATGGATCTCACAAGCAAAAAATTTAATCGCAGCATCAAGGAATGGTTTGGAACCCTCGGACACACACACCGCAGACGAAGTGCCCTGAGCAATTCAGGTAAACTACTGAACCTGAAGTACTACCTCTACTCGCATTCCCGTGTTTTGTAAACAACATTTTTGCACCGACCAAACGTACTGGGCGTGGGATAAAAATGTTCAAATGCAAAGGAGTTGGCAGACAGCTTCTCAGTGATTCGAATGGCAAAGCTGTGCTCTTCCTGCTAAAATCTATTTATTGTCCTGCAAAGTTGTGCAACTTCACATTAATCTGCTGTTCGTTCATTCCCCCCAGCAACACAAAGTTATTGTTTCAAATTTAAAATATGGGGATAGTTTGGCTTCTTCATAGTAAAGACCCTAAAGGTGCCAGATGTATGAAGGGTTTAGTATATGTCAAGAACATTTTTTAATCATAAATACCCAAAGTAATGGGAAAGAAAAGGGAAGAAGACTCAATTATTTTAAATGTCAGTACTATGTTTAAAAATAAAGAGTGAGGAAAACAAAAAAGTAAGTAGGCATATCTGGTTCAAGAGAGCAAGAATTCAGCAGATAACAGGATGGCTGGATGGCCTCAAACAAGTTTTCTTTCTTTCTGCACTTTCATCCTTGGAACATGCTGCATGTGAAATGTTGGCATAATTTTGCAAATCTCTGCTTGAAGGCAGGGTGTCCTTATGCTACAGGGAATACAGGCAGAGAATGTGCACAGTTAGAAATGCTGTTATACGGTAAGGCGTAGAGAAAAAAAATAACAATTTAGCTCATCTAATACTGAGTATGATCTTCTACGTCTGAAACATTGGGCAAGACAGCTGTTAAATAATGGTATGGTACACTTTTATGTTTCAAAAAATGCTAAGGACAATTAATTTGTCTTTTAAAAGGAGATCATTCTATCAATACAGATATCACTATCCTACAAACCTGAGGATCTTATGGTTTCTTTTTTTGTTCTTTGTGTATTTTTAGAGCTGCAGAGAGATATCTTTGTATCTCGAGCTGTTTTGGAGAAAGAGCTGTATGCCATTTGACAATGAATTTGTTTTAGTGAATACATGTCAATTTTCAGTTAAAGCATTAATAACGAGAGCCTGGTTAAAATCAGGATATGAGCTCCAAAACTCTGATTTCTGTATCACAAAAAAAAAAAAAAAAAAAGAAATCTGCTGTTCACGATTTGCATTCAGGGTTTGTGCGAACAACAAACTGCCTCTCATTCAACAGTAGAATGGTAGAACTGTATCTGAGGTCATCAAAACTTAACACATAAACAAAGTAATAATGACAGTTTCCATTATATTTCATTTGATTCCATTGAGAAGCACAGCAGCTCCATTTAGTGGTTTTTGTTCTACCCTGAGCCTTCGTTTTTCTCCAACCTCAGCCAAGAAGCTTCTTCAGCCCAAACCGCAATTGGAGTAAATCATCTGGAACACTTTAAAGGCAAATTATAAAGCATGTTTGGGTGACAGAGATGGTATACTGGAAACCTTTTTGCTTAGCGAGGGAGTGACGTGGCGGCTGCGCTTTTCGATTTCATTACGCAAGCGAAAAAAGTTGTGTCAAACAAATCCTCGCATAAACAAATTCCCAGATAAACCAAACTTCATGATTCATATCCGGACACCAGTCAACTCCGAGAGATGAAGCACTTGGGCTGTTTATGGCTTCATAATCATCTGCTGATGGGGAGGGTTTCGGTGTTCTGGAAAGTCCCATCAGACAGACGATGGCCCTATCGGAGGGTTGATGAGTCCGGATTAGGAGAGACCCTTAAAGACGTTCTAATAATTTCACAGAACATTTCGTTTTGAACCTAAATAATCTTTCTGTTCTGTCTGGAAAATATCTTCTGTTGTGTATCAAAACTGCAGGAAGGGAAGACTGGCGTGCAGGAAAATCTATTTACATTTGGGTTTTTAAATTAAAAAGTCTGACTGTTTATGTCCATTAAAACAGGGAAACAACGTTTGGTTCTGTCATTTATATTTCTTTACAGCTTGTCTTGAAATCCCCTGATTCAAATCAAATAAATTAAAGTGTGTGTCTGTAATGTGAAACAAAGTGAAAAAGTTCTCGTATGAATTCTTTTCCATGGCTCTAAATTTTAACCCACCAAGGAGAAAAGCTGAGGTGAAAGATTAGTTAAATCTTGATTCATTTTTTTAATCGTGATTAAACTAAAGGCCTGAAAGGGGCTCCTGCCTTTGCAGCCACTGGGTAGATGCAAACATGTATGAGCTTTCAGGGAGGGTGTGGGCAATTACCCCTCAATGGCTGCGAGGCTGGTATGGAGAAATTACGAAACACACTGTTATGGTTTAAGCTAAAGAATCCGAGGCGAAGCATGCGGTGGGTAAACTGGAGCCTACTTGACTGGAAAACACAGTGTTTTCTTCACAACTTGTTTTCCTTCAAACCACATGTCATCCCCCCACCTCTTTTTTCCATTCGGGTTTTTGTATCCGCAGTTTTTCCTCGCTCCCGTCTACTACCGTAGTGTTTTTCTCCTCCCGAACACAGTCCTCCATCCTGTTCGTATTCAAAGTCCCCCTTTTCTCAGTCCTTCTCCCGCTCTGCAAATTCCTCTCTTTCTCTATCATCTGAGATCAGTTGTTTTTTTTCCCCTTCACCTCTGCCGGCCTCCGGTCTTACTCAATAGCTGTGTCATCTCTTTTCCCTTTCCATCTTCCTATTCTCACACTCCTCTGTGCCTTCTGGGGTTTCTTCGTCTTTGTCTGTCTTGACGCTTTTTTATATTTTTTATTTTGGTACAGCGTCCGTCCTAACCCCTGCCGTAACCCTTTATCGGTTACATCTCTTTTCCCACTAGTCTCCTTTTCTTCGCGTCCACCTGTTGCTTCCTCCTCAGGCTCAAAAACAAGAGCATAAGCCTGCAGTAGTCCAGAATGAGCAAAACCGTGTCGCAGTTTACGGGAGTGGAACAAGTTCTGGGAATTACTTTGTTGTGCATCAACGCTTCTGTATCCTCATATGTCTTCATGCAGAGTTCGAATGATGCACAGATTCTTGACATGCATAGCAGCCATCCTCCTTTCACCTTAAAGAAACAGTCCATTGCAAAAGCTAAACTTAGAACTTAATAAAATACCAGAGGCAGGAATACATTTCCAAATACAGAAATTGTATTTGAAGATCTTTGATCCAAGCGATAAATCTAGAAAACGACCTGCAAATCATGCCCAAAAGACCCTAAAGAAATGAATACAGGTTTTTTTATACAAATCTATTGAAGGGATTAATAATATTAATCCCTTCAATTCTGACATAGATAAATTTTTAGATGAAGTTATTCTTTCTAAATCAAATGACCTTTAGCAGCAAGCAGTAACTTTTATTTAAAGTAAAAATGCAATGAGGTACCCTTTGCTTTTACTTAAGTAACATTTTAAACTGGAAACTTGTGTTTAAGTAGAATTTCCTCAAAGTAACTGTACTTTTACTTGAGTACATTATTTTGGTACTCTTTCCACCTCTGCTCTGGAGGAAGCTCATTTCAGCCGCTTGTATCCGGCATCTCGTTCTATTGGTCATGATCCATACCTCATGACCATTAGTAGAAAAAAAAAAATACGTCAGAACTGCAAGCATAATAACAGTTTAAATATAATTTATTTAAAAAAAAATGTTATCAGAATTTGTTTCTATGGTGAGAATGTTAAACCAACAGAACAAATTTAGATTAGTTTTCATCTCCAATAATTAAATAAATCACCTAGTCTAGAGGCGTAGGGGGTACGGGCAAATTCATTCTTGGCATCAGAGGCTGAGGGCTATGAGGATGGTGGGGCCAGGACAGCGCTGTCCCTAGGCGAACTGAGCGTTTTGGTGCTGCCCTGGGATGGTGTTCGCTGTCATGATGGGTGTGCTGCAGCTGCCAGCACTGAGGCCGGGTTGGGGACTGGACCTCTGTGCCCTATTGCTGCCACTCCTGGTTCGTGTCGGCAGGTTCGGGGCTGGGTCCTCGGGTGGATTGGGGCCGGCTCTGGCTTCTGCTAGGGTGGCTGACTGTGCATCGGGTGTTGATGCCTCCCCAGCATCCGTTGCCTGGGGGATGGACCGGAGGCCATGTTGGCTGTGGGTGTAGGGGCGTGCGGGGAGCAGAATAGGGTCTGGGGCTGGGAGGGAATTAAGGAGTTTGGGTTATGTCCTGATAGAAAAAAAAAAAAAAAAGTTTGAGCAATGGACTGCTTAATTTGTTTCTCCTAGGTAATGGTTTATATGTCGTGAGGAAGACATTTGTTGTGAGCAGTAATAGTTCCTGTGCGAGACGCTCTTTCTGCCACTCCCAACCAATCAAACTGCAAGAAATCAGCTGATTCGTTACTCTTCAAGTATGTCCGGCTGCAGCCGTGGACACTGCAACCCCCCCCCCCCCTTTTCTATGAAACACACTCACTAATGTGCAAAACACGCCTCTGTCCTACAATACACGCCCACTGATTTCAGGGTTAGGGGACAGGCAAAGGCATGTTTAGCAGGCAAGCATGTTTTGTAGTAGCTGTAGCTGCGGCTGGACCCTTCTTTGGATCGCTTAGAAGCAACCAGGACCTCCTGATGCCAACTTCCCATCAACGGCACAAGCATAAAAGCAACTGGAAACTTGTTCAAAACACAGCTGACAGAAATGTTATCTTTTTTAATCCTGTGCTCATATCCCCTCCTTTCTAGTGACACCCTGGGCAATTGCCCAAACGGCCAATATTAAAACTTGCCACTGGTTGTTAGGATTGTTTCGTTTCGACTTCACCAAAAAGTTTCTATTTTAACAGCTAGTGGCCTAGTTGAGTTTTGAAGCTTTTGGAGAATTCCCAAACCAGAATGATGGGTTTTACTCCTGAAAATGTCAGTTTTAACAAAAGGTAGCAAAAGAATGCAGATTGTTGGTTTAAGATGCTTCTCACGCCCCAAGCACCTTTTAATACAACTTACCTATAATCTGTGGAGGCTCAAGAACCACTTTGTTGGGTTTGAGGATAAATTGGCACTGGGTGTCTGGGGGAAGGCACTGGTCCAGCAGCATAACTTCAGGGCAGTCTGTTGGGCTCATCGGCTCCCTCCCAAGTCCTCCTCCATATCCACCAGGACTGCTCCCTCCGTCCCGAATGTGGCTCATCTTAATGCTAAAGGGAAACTCGTGGCCTGAATCAAAAGGTCAGAACACAGAGGTTAGTGGTGGAAGCTCTGGTATGTGCAGCGTGAGGAGGAGAAAAATGATAAAAATTGAGGCAAACTGATACAGGACAACAAGAACATTTTATAAATGGAGGAAGGAGTCCCATGTGAACTACAGAACAAAAAGATTATGGCAAAAGATTATGTCAGGGAAATACCACTGAGCGAAAATCATCTGCACTGAAACACTCCCAGATGTTCACTTTCTGATGCTCATCCAGAAGTGATGCCCACTGTAGGGTTTTTTTTCTTGGCTTTAGTGTATTTTTCCTATACTTCAAATTAAGAGCCAGGATGACTTTGTTCAATTGTTTACATCAGTAAAAAAAAAAAAAAAAAAAAACTACATGAATAATTTCTTATGAAGCTATTACCTTTATTACTTATCTTAAACCTAATCTTTGATACCAAAATGCTGAAGCCAGGTTTCAAATATGAATCACTCACCGATGAGAGGGTAGGGAGGATCATCCTTACAGGAACTGACCCACAGTCGGTGATCTTTGACACAACCCTAAACAGAAAAGAAAATTCAACTTGTGTTGGTAAAAGAGAAGAGAAGAAGAAATCAGCAGTGGACCGGAATAAACATGATTTTCGTTCCCGACTGAAGACGGGCAAGTTGGAAACTCGAAAATCTGATCTTTTTCCAATCACTGAGGTTGGTACTGAAGCAAGACGAGTGAAAGTTAGCCATGTTTAGTGTCAGTGAAGCATTTAAAAACGAAGCACCACAGGTGTAAGAAGCTTCTAAAAAGGTAAAGGTTTTCTGCTGCTTAGCAGGCAGCGAGTCTCCAAAGTGGTTTGATCCTTTTGATCTTTTAACCTCTGTCATAGAACACGCTACATTTACAAATGTTTGCCTTTTGAAAATCATTCAGTTAAAGTAAGGATCTACAGTCTCTACAACAGGTGTTTCCAAACCTTTCCGCCTGCAATCCCCAAAATAACAGTGCCAGAGACGGGCAACTTCCCTTTTCTCTCTTTTTTTTGAATATAATAGAATAAATAAATAGAATAAAGTCATACAATTATGACAGTAAAGTAGTATTTTTATAAGAACAAAGGTTTTGTTACTCAAAGGTTCCTTCCCCCTGTGTTAAAATGAGGATTGTTGCATCTTGTAAAGTTTTACTTTGGTACCTGTTTCACAAATAAGGAAAAATGAATCTTTTAAGCACATGAACAACATATCATCTTGCGATGCCCCCCAGGGGGTCCTGACCCCCACTTTAGGAACCCCTGCTGTAAGGAACACGCATCCCGTTTCCAGTAACTGATGCTAGCCGTACTGTTCCAGCTAATATGACAGCTTACAAAGTAAACTCCTACATTATTTACTCTTTGGGTGGACAAGAGAGCAGTAGTTGTAAAATAGTTTTGCTTGAAATCAGTGTGACGCCGCGTATGGTCCTGATATAAATAACTGATAACCACTCATAGCAGGAAGGCTAGTAATTAAGATTTTGAATGCTCTTTATTAAAGTTTGTAAGTAGAATTTGAAATCTAATTAAATCTGCATCCCTGGATTAAGGTTTTACGGAACCAGAACTTCTAAATTGTCCACAGACTTCTGAGTCGTCCATTTCTGGTCACATAGAGACCCATATTTTGCTACATCAAGAACAGCTAAAAAATGAAAGCTAATTATCAGCATCTTTAGAATCTGTTTAAACTGTTTATTTTGCGACTTACTGATATGCCAAACTGCTGCAGAGCCACTTGAATAACATCGTTGGTGCTGTCATTGTTGTTGACGGCGAGCGTCTTGGCCTGGCAAAGCATCACGGACACATGTACTTGAGTATTGCATGAAATAAAATACTGCTTGTAATGCTACTAGTTGGGGAAAACATCTTCATGATGTAAAATAAAAGGAAATAGAATATAAAGAGGCATACATATGCACAATTTCCAATGTCTTTGGCAAATATCTTGAGAGGTATGGTTTTGGGATCGTCCTTCTCCTTCCCCTCGTTTATCTGACTGAACATGGAGAGAAAAAGAAAAGGAAAGTAATCAGCTATTTGTATTTAAAATTACTATAATTACAAAAGAAGTTAAACTGTTGCCCCATGCTCATTTTCTATTGAGTCCCCACCCCCCCACATTGTTGATCACGGTCTTAAAAATAATGAAGGATTTCTATAAACTACTTAAAGTGGGATCTGCAGCAGTTCCAGTCAGTAACTTACCCACTGATGAGAGCCAACCATTTGTCCTTGATATCTTCGGAGCTGACGACAAGCAAAGAAAATGGTCAAAAATAATTAAAGCTTTAGCTTTTCCCTAAATCCTAAACCGCAGACTTTGCCTTGAGCTCAGACTTGATTCCTCGTAACGGAAAATGTGATATGGGTGTGTGTGGGTGGCACTGAAGCAGGTGCATCAAATGTGATTGCATTTGTTTGTGCTGCGTGTCGAGGCCTGTTGCGTGCACATGCGGTTGTCTTCTCTGGCTTACTGAGGTTGCGTTGAACCGCTTTAGAAAACGGGAACAGCCACAACGCCCGAGGGTTTAAGGGATTTTACGGCTGCATGTTTGATTTGTAGTTCCCCTCTGTGATGTACCTGTGCATCCCAGAACATTGTGTACTCTTTCATAAACAGCGTGTTAACTAATGGGAGCATTTCATGTCTCATGTTGTAGCGTTATCGTGAGGGATAGTACTGGAATGAAGTAATGGAAGAGAACACGAACTACATCAATTGTACCTACTTGATTACATTGACATAATGGAAAAAAAAATACAGTCGTCGGCTTTTTAGCCAGACCTTTTTTGTAATGTGAAAATCTTATTCTGCGTTATGCACACAAGCTTAGATATGTACCTGAATGTGGCCACAAAGTTACAGGTGGGCCATCCTATAACGAAGCTCCTCTCGGGGTTTGTGCTTCCCTCACACACCTCATCCATGCAGTTAGCCGTCCACATCTCACACACTCGGACCTGGGCCTTCACTTTGAAATGAGTGGGAGATCTGCAAAAGTAAGAAGAAAACTATGACGTACCTTAATTCAATCTAAAATCTTAAATAATATTACAATCATTGCAGACGTGTTCTGTCTTTTATTGAGATTTTATGTGAAACCAACGCAAAGTGATGCATACGCTGGAGCAGATTCTCTGTCAAGGACATGGCAAAAAAGTTAAACCAAAAACACCTCGACTTCAGTTCTTTTCTTCAAAGACATTTTGTTCTTCATCCGAAGAGCTTTCTCTATACAAAGCTGGTGAGGGATGTCAGGGATGTGCCGTTCTGCACATCTGATCTCACATACAAATTAGCCTCCCCTAACAATAGGCCGTTGATACTGCTGCCCTCAGCCTGGCTCACTCAGAGGTGTTTGATCACGTGCAAGACAGACTTAAAATCAGGCTTAGTGCTGGACTCCATGATTGAAAGCTGAAAGCCGAGGTCTCCTCCTCTGTTTAGAAAGGTTTTCTCTTTTAGTGTGAATTGCTTCCTTCCCTCCTCTTTCACATTATCTGTCTTTTTCTGTCCAAAATATGAACATTTTGGTCCTGACTGACACTGAGGGGGTAATACAATCATTTCAATCAGGTGTCATAGCTCAAACATAAATGCAAATGAGAATCTGTGGCGTGACTTGAGGGTTGAAGCTTACAGATGCTCTACATTCAGTCTCACTGGGTTTGAGCTATTTCGCAAAGAAGAATAGGCAAAAAAAAAAAAAAAAAATCTCCAGATGTAAAAAAACTAGTAGAGCCATACCCCGAAAGAGTGGCTGCTGTAATTGCAGTAAAATATATTTTTTTTATGACTCAGGTAGGCTGAATGCTTACGCCTTTTATTTGGCCTTCGTCTGTGGCATAAAATCCCAATAAAGGACACTGAATGACTTCAAGGTTCTCTTAGTAACGTGACTGAAGGTTTCCTATAGCTGCAGATATAAAAAGATTCAGCTATTTTCAGACCTTAAACATGGTCGCGCTGAGCAAAATGTGCTTCCATTTACCACGCCTCTAATTATAGAGGTAGATGATCCAGTTAAACATATTGGTCAATATAACGGAAAGGGAAAACACACATACAGTACATCACTGGATGTCTTTTCCGCCTCGCCACTGCTCTCCTCCAAGCACACATTCCTCTAGTTCACCCTGTGCTCAACCACAAAAAAAAAAAAAAAAAAAAAGCCAATTATGGTGTGCAGTCTCTGTGCAGGAAGGGTCAGCTCCTCCCACTGGCACATGACTCCTGGGACGCACCACAGACGTCCTGCTGTGGCTGTGTGTACAGTCAATGCAGAGCTACACAGGCTATTTGTGAATGTGTGTGGATGTAGACCTCAGATATGTCTATGTGTGCCTTAGGTTTCTATTTTTGCGTGCTCTTGTGTGATTTAGTTTGTGGGTGGGGAGTCCCTTGCTGCAGGGCCAGTGGGGCAGGCGGGTGGGGCTTTGATGTCAGCCAGTCTTCATATTGATTTCATTGGCTGGGAAACTATTTTATGGTAGATGTCGTTCATGAGGAAGAGAAGTGAATGTAGCGGGAGAGCAACGAAGGATAGTCAAAGTGTGACTAGATGCTTGGAACATTTCAGAAAAAAACAGAACGCATGATGAGTTTGTAAATGTTCCAGGTTTCAGTCATTCAGCTTTTTTTTTTTTTAGGCGTATGCACCTTTCCGTCTCAATTTTCTGACACCCTGCCACACATATCCCCACATAAAGAGATGCTACTTGCTGAAACTTCAGGAGAGTTGGAGAGCGGGGAACTTACTTGGCCTTAGCAATGAGCAGTGTGTCACTGAAGAGGAAGAGCTGTCTCTCCTGGGTCTGTAAGCCCGTCTTTAGCTGCGTTTGAGCGTGACCCAGGAACAGGCGGCCAGGATATTCAGCCAGGAAGGCCTGGACAAGAGGACACGACTCCGGGCTGACTGGCATCATGCAGCTTTCTCTGGAGGGACAAAAAGGCACAAAATTTTAAAAAATTGTGTGTGTGTGGGGGGGGGGGGGGGGGGGGGAGACATGCATTATGGTCAAAATAACCTGAACAATTACAGAATATTTAGAAATAGCAAAGCAGTAAGGACCAAAATGGTTTACAGCAGATATTTGGTGAGACGAGGTACAGTTCCTTGCAAAAGTATTTATAGCTATTGAATTTTTTCACTTTAAGTCATATTCCAAGTGAAAATGCCAATGGATTTTATTGGGATTTTAAGCATCAAGTCTTCTCACAGTACTGGACTTTGACTACGCCACTCTTGTACATGAATATATTTGAATCTAAACCATTTCATTGGAGCTCCGATAATCTCTAGCGGGCTTCCTCCCAGCGACGCCCTGTCCCTCCATTTCTGAACAGACTAATCAACTTCCCCGGCCATACTGATGAAAATAATACCCACAGCATTATGCTGCCACCAACATGCTTCACTATTCGGATGGTGTGTGTGTGCGTGGGAGTGGGGGGACATGGAGTGCTAGTTCTCCACCACACATAGGGTGTTGAAGGTAGGCCAAAGACAACAGAGATCCATGACATGTTTGAAACCTGGGAAGTCATCTTATAACCAATGAGTATAATTATATTTGCAATGCACTTTAATTAAGTGAGACGAAAAGTAATGTGCCTGAGCTAAATTACCAGAGAAAACTCTGAAAAACAGCAGTTACCTCAATCTACTTAACGCTAAATTTGTTATTTGTTGTTTTTTTATGATACAACAGAGCTGCTTTCAACATTTTCTCTAAAAGGTTAGCAAATCAGCAGCTTAGAACAGAAAGCATTACTTCTTTGGCATGTGTCACCACAGACAGCGTTTGGGTATAAAGGGTAAATAGGTCTGGCAATTTGTGAACCAGCAAAATCAGCCCAAAGCTGATCAGCTACACCAAAAAGAAATAACCCTCAAATATTTCCCCTTGAGCTGTACACTGCCCTTAAAATCTCATCAGTTCTGGTGCTTTGGCTGACGCGTATCAGCACAGGAGGCTTTCTCCAATTTTATTTACAGTGCAATATAATGATCTGGCAGAAATCACGGAACATGAGGCCCGTGTAGTGGTGAACCGAACCTGGAAGGGATTGAAAGGGGATTAAATGTCCCAATAGTTCCTCGAACATTATTGAAATGGAATTTTCACCGCAATATTTCCTGATTTCTTGCTGCAAAAGAAAATGCTGGGCTCATACAAAACCACAAATCATAAGTTACGCTGCCTAAGCCAGTTGGAAAATGGGTTCCACACGATTTATATGTTTTAGATGTGCAAAAAAAAAAAGAAAGAAAAAAAAAAAAGATGGTTTTGGAGCTGGAAATATCGAGGGTCTGGGTTGTTTTTTTATAACGCACCTATTAATTAAATGGGTTTAGTTAAATAAAAATAATTTTTCATTTTAGTCAGACTTGCTTTTTATCTCCAGTCAATCCACCCCAGTGTTAAAGGATACAAAAGGAGGAACTTGAGGAGAAGGAAATAATTAGAGTGCTCCATCCTTTCCTGTTTATCCATCATATGCGATAAAACACTTAACTGTCCACTTCCAGCCACATTTACTATCCCCGTCTCTTTTATGTACACAAACGGGCACACGTTCCCTGCCCACAGGTCCACACCCTCCTATGAACAAAGTCTCTACTACTCATTACTTTGAAAGAGAGGCGCATTATCATTATTATTCAGCAGGAAAGCACAGAATAGTGGATCCGCTCTGAAACTTGGATTCCCTCACCTGACCAAATCCTTTCAGCAACATCAGACACGTGTTTGCTTCCATAATTAATTGCAAAAGGGGACCATTAGACTCATCCCCCTTTCTTTGTGTGTCTTCCAAAAATAATTCTCAAAGGGATAATTATTGTAAATTGAATTAAGGTGGTTAAATAAACACAGATGTCCAGAGGAAAACAGCCCTCGTATGCAGCAAATATAAAAGGTAGAGAACAAACTGTTGATAGGATGAATTCCTGAACTTTTTATAAGAACTGTTCAGTTGAATATTAAAACTATATATATTTTCTTCTGTTTTTGAGCAATAAACTCCACACAGAAGGCTCTTAATGAGATTCAACCCAAAGACCTTCCTATTGTAAAGTAACAGTTTTAACAACTAGACAACAGTGTGATCCCAAAACTGTTTAATGTTAATTTGTTTTTGTTTTTTATAGGAAAAAACTTGAAAAGCGGGTTAATCTTAAACCACATCATGGACCTCTTGTTCCAGTGTCCAGCTGCTTAACTGACCTGCCTGGAACCCAGACTCAATGCTCACTACATCATTTCAGGATGTTAGGAAACCAAAAGGAAAAAAGGTGGCTACAAAGTGATGCTTCTTATTTATTATTTATTTATTATCTTTGTAAAAGTCAAGATGAAATAAAAATTATATCCCAGTCTATTATCTGTGTTGTTGAAACTTTATTTTTCAAATGACTTTTCTTTTTCCAAAAAAACGCTTTTAATATATGTATTGTACTGTGACGCGACTTTGAAAAAAAGAAAACAAATGAAAAATGAATGATGAAACATTTTTGCTGTCACTGCAGGATTTAACTCAACTCATCCTGCTACAGGAGCTTTAGACATTTTCACATGCACTTTGTCCAAATCTGTTCGAAATCTTGAAAAGTGCAGATAACTTTCCAGCATTGCTTCCATGTAGAGGTGCAGGGACAAGTTTGCTGGTGACCACAATTTTCCCCTTAATCGGCCGGGCGCTGGTCAGGGCCTTCAGGGAAACTGCAGATGCACCCATTTACTGATCAGTGAACGCCCCGTCTCTAAGCACTGCCAAGTTGCACCACCTTCTGTGTGGACGTTTTTACTGAGTGATGAAGTCTCCATGTTTGCAATTTTCAGTAACAGTGATGTGTTTTGTTTTTTTTAAAAGTCAGAGGATGCACCTAGTTGTAGGACATCATTGAAATGTCTGCGGCTCATTCAGGCAGCGTGAGAGATCACAGGATAACGGGAAGGATGAACGGCACACTAAAACCATCCATAATAGGCCATCCTGGATTTGAAATGTTGATAGCTCTTTGGAAAAGTCGGCGTTAAGGCAAGGACTTACAATCTCGAGAATGTACTGAAGATCCTTACTTCAACTCCTTCACAAAATGGCAAGATCACAACCTTTTTAGCAATGCATCTTTACTCCTAGAGGTAGATGCCCTTCTATAAGAAAAGGTCTCCTAAAGTCCTGCCATTGACTGGATTGAGATAACAGATGCGCCTCAGTTCCTGTCACCCGTCCAAATCTCAGGAACCCTCCAGTTAGCGCACACACAGACACACACGAGCAAACCCTTTTTGTAAGGCCCCTTTCACATCTCGCTGCTCGCACCAATAAAGAAAACATCTTCCGTATTCACCGCACATCCCTCCCTCCTAAATGCCAGATTGACAGCCATGCCGCAGTCCTTTGAATCTGATGGATGAAGAGCTAATGTCTCTATTGTGCATCATGTGATGTTGATAAATTTCATTCCCGCCCCGCCTGAAAGTACATGCTCATTTCTGTTGAGGCCTGGCTCCGTGTGGAGAAATGTTAACTTCTTAGACACAATAAGAGGGCGTCAGCGTGCAAAGATTCACACCACACTGCATGCCAATCCTGCAGGATGAATATTCAAGCAGCAAAAAAACATGTGCACATAAAGGTTGATGGATTTTATCAGCACGGATCACAAAGTTGGACTCTGTCAAGTTGTAGAAGAATAAAAGAAGGGACCATGGTGTCTGAGTAAGGCTCGGTGTTTGTCAGCGGCGGGCTGGAGCTTTCGCGTGCTAAACGGCTCCTGGTTTGAGCAGAGAGACATTTTATTCACCCAATTCAGCTCAAACCATAGAGGCTGGGCTGGGGAAGATAAGAAAAGCCTGAGTCAGACAAAAATCAGATCCAACAGGTTTAAAATGTTGCACATACTGAAGACATCAGCTGTAAATTTCTCATTAAAAAAAGCATTCCAATAATTATCTTCTTTGTACTTTTTCAGCTTGAGTAACAATAATGCATTTAACTCATTAGGACCTGAACTACTACCAAAAGCTTTTTGTGACCAGAAAACGCACCGTACGTACGTGCCACTAAGTTGCGCTGGCAACAACGCTCCTCAGTGTGGAAGTTGCTGCTTTGGGAACAAGTCTCCAAGTTAGCCATTTTCACCATCAGTGAGGTATTTAGAGATTTAGAGAGAAAAAAACAAAGGGCAAAATGCACGAGAAAAATTTTAAAATGACTGTTTTCTGTGAAGGCAGATGAGCTATTTCATCAGCCTTGGTCATTTCATACCTGAAATAGTCAGGAACAAAAGGGAGTCATCTGCCAAAGGATGCAAAATGAATTGACTCTGAGAAGACTTCATCAGATAACAGCAAAACGGGAAGATTTATGGTCACATTCCTTCACTTTATCCTTTGAAGCTTATAAACTCTATCAGTGAAGGATCTACATTTCCTCAGGAATACACAAGACGACAAATATTTACAGAAAGGGATGCTAACCAATGCATGCCAACTCTGCTAACCACCAAAACACAAGATGGTTAAGACTAAGGTGACAAACAGGGTGACGTCGTTTTGCATGACATGCAAAACAAACACCAACCAAGATGAAGTGAACGCACTTATGAACGCTGGCTGTAAAACCAGGAACTGTCATCTTATTTCCGTTTGTGACGGCCGCTGTGTGTTACCCAGCGAACCTGAAGCTGAAGGATTGCATCACCAGTTGTCTGGTCTGGTCCTCTGGGCGGACAGTGCAGGGTATGAGCTCAGGAGACAAAGAGAGTGTTTGCAGGCATGCAGATTATAAAAGACGTCATTTGAGACGCACGCACACCACCCTGTGCCATCTCCCAAGTCAACAGTGGTACCCTTTCTTCATTACTACTGTCACAGTACTTTATTAGTAAGCTTAGTACAAACATTTAGACCTAACCATGTTGCAGCTTTACTGCAGCATGGATTGCAACAGGCCTGAAACCTGCTTGCTACTGCCTATAACTAGGTTAAAAAAAAGGGAAGGGCTTCTATGCACGCAAATCAATAAAGAAGAACTTCTGTTTTTTTATTGCTTGATTGACCTCAATTGGCAACACATAAATTACAAAAACCATAAAGTTGCACACCACAATAGACTTTGTATAGCAAGCTGAGGAAACACACGTTCCCAGGCAATCACACTGAGGATGGGGTCAAGAAACTGGAACCCGTTTTATTAGAGCGAAGCAATTGGAGGATATGATCAGTTTTTTATTTTTCCACAATTAAACCAGGAAACAATGCTTGTCACATTGAGTGCAGTCTTCAAATTTCCTGTGATTGGTGTAAAAAAGTTTACATGTCCATGCTCTAGAGTGGATTTTTTTGCAAAAGTATTTATATCCCTTTTTACATTGTCATCTTACATCCACAAACATCAATGTATTTTTTATTTTTTTTTTATCTTATTTGATAAACTGCCATGAAGTAGTGCACGATTCTCAAGTAGAAGCAAAATTACGTGTCGGATTGCAAGGACAGGAATGTGAGCTAGTCATACTTTTTCATGGTTTACGGTGCTGCCATCTTCCTCCCATGATTTATAGATTAATGCCCTAAGGAGGAGTGCAGTAATCCTATGGTTTATGTCAATAATCTCCTACAGTCAAAAGCCAGGAGGTTGATGGATGAGATTAGTCCTTTGGATGAGGACTACGCTAAAATCCAGAAACCCTCTCAGTGCCCATCCAACCAGTGGCAAAGCCAGAGCCAGATGGACTTCTTATAAATATTCTCAGATTTTCACATTTCATGTTAGAAAAACATCTCATTAAACAGTTTTTTATTACCATTTACTCATCAGAAGAACTATTGGCCAATCAGTTACTTTATTTGGCCCAAATCTAGAACATTTTGGGGAAATGTCTCAAAACGATGATCAAGACAAAGCAACCATGTAGAATGTAATGTGCTTCCATTTCATAACCTGTCAGATCTACATTAATCAAATCCCCTTGATTTTTTTTTTTTACATTTTTAAACAGTGTTCTTAATTAGGATTTTACATAATACACCAACATAAATGAATGCATAATTGTAAAGTGAAAGAAAAATGGATATAGATTTTTTAAAACATTTTTGACAAGAACAAATCTGAAGAGTGGCGTGTATTTGTATGCAGCTCCATTAGTCGATACTTTGTAGAACCAGCTTTGACGTTATATGAGGTTTACAGTCTTTTGAGGTATGTTTCCAACACTTTACAGCACTTAAGATGTGCAAAGCTGTTGAGGCAAAGCAATTTTATTTGTATAGCAAGTTTCAGTAGTAAGACAATTCAGAGTCTGATTGGGTGAGTCTGATCTGATAGGATTATTTTTCTGCAGATACTTCCCTCTCCCCTTCCCCACCCAGTCTCAAGTCTTTTGCTGCCTCTAACAGCTTTTCATCCAATTATGTCCTGCACTTAGCTGCATTCATCTTCCCATCTTCCCATCAACTCTGACCAGCTTTCCTTTTTCTGCAGCATCCCTACAGCATGATGCTGCCACCACCGTGGGGATAGTGATTGCACTGTAGGTCAAGAGGTTCAATTTTGGTCTCATTTGACCAGAGCACCTTCTTCCACTTGTCAGTTGTATCAAGTAGAAGGATAGTGGCAAAATAGAAATTAGACCTTTTTTTCTCCAAACAGATTTTCCCACCTGAGCGGTGAGTGTCTACAGCTCCCCCAGTTACAATGGCCTCTTGGCTGCTTCTCTGATTAAGGCTCTCCTTTGCTCTCTCCTTGCTCCCTAAAGGCCTTTACAGAACAGATCTATTTACACATATTACACAAGAGTGGACACCAATTACTAACCAGGTGACTTTCACATGCATTTGATTGTACTGGATTTTATGTGGTAGCATCAGAGTAAAGAGGGCGAAATGCACACCAATAGAGGCTTTGCTTTTTAGATTTTTATTCGTATGACAATGATATCCTTCTCCTTCCACTCTACAACTATGCAAAACACATACAATCACAGTTAAGTTGAAGTTAGTGGCTGTGCGAATCAAAATGTGAAAAAGACTACATGTGCAAAGCAGAGTATATTTAAGTTTCCTCTCAGATTCCCGCTTCCCAGTCAAAGAATACCCTTACATTCTAAACAGAGAGGACTGAAACCATAAATAGCTGGCCTGTTACAGTAGGAATTGCACAAATGGCGTATTCTTGTTGCTCTCCCTCTCCTCTCAAAGGGATTTACTTGGATAAAGAGCACGTTGGTGATGCAATGATGATGAAGCTACTGCCAAGAACTGCTGGAACCACTCATTTATCCATTTCAGCTGCATTTATGTGGCTTCGGGGCTCCATAGGTTTTCTTTCCAAAGCATGCACAGGGTCAGACCAAACAAACTAATTTATAACATAAATTGCCTGTTTTAACAAATGATCGGAGCGTAGCATCAACCACAACCAGGACCTTAACCTACAGACTTTTACAGTCATCTAACCCCAGTAACTTGAGCATCCCTTCAACACCTCCTAATTTTATGTCAGAGGTTAAGGGTGACAGGTCCTGGCTCCACATCACCTCTTGTTGCGCACACACACACACACACACACGCACGGGCCAGACTAAGTGGCTCTGTCAGACAGACTATTTGTCTTTCAGTCAATAGAGTTCCTTTCTCCACCTCTCACCATACCTGCCAACAGAATATGTCTCCCCAACTCTCTTTAACACACAAATCACGCCCCAAGAGAACCGACCCATTTAGCGGCGCACAGAGCTCCCCCTCATCACCGAGCCGAGTGCCTGAGCGGCAGACTTCATGCAAGCGGCAGTCGATCCTGCCCTCCATTCGCGAGCCTTAAAAATCGCTGCCTTCGTGGCGTTAAAAGTATTTTATCGTAAAAGTAACTGCGAGCAATGCGAGAATAGAGCCAGCCTCTAAAGCTGGCATCAACACAAGTTAGTTGCAGTTTAGAAGATAAACAAAGTGCTTTGTAAATAATCAGTGTGGCCAGAGGGGATTGGAAGGGCTTATTTCCGACTCTGGTAAAGGAAAAGGAAGGGTTCTGAGTGATACGGCGGGGGGTGATGAAAAGACCGATAGCTGTGGGAGAAGTAAGCAATGAGTGACTGAATGAGCCTCCAATACCAAACTCTAGATTTTAGGCAAACTGGGAGAACACATAAGTTATAACTCTTGAGAAAATATCTAAATGGTAGACTTAGTCTTTCTATATACCATAGTCTATATTAATCAGATCTGCAACCAAAAAGCTTTTTCTATTTGCTCAGCCCAGATCCAGATTTTGAAGGTCTATCTGCTGATTTTTATCCCCAGCCTCCTAGGCTCTACTTTTTCCTTCTTTAATCTATGCGCTATCAGCCTCCTAAATCAGCGCTGAGTGTTTTCTGGGAAAACTCGGTGACAAAAAACATGAAAGCTTTGTGAATCAACTCTGGCATCCATTAAACGGCAGGCCAACAGGGCGAACGCCTCACAGCAATCGGAAAAGGGGAAAGGACATCAGCAAAGACGTGTTCCAACATGATATCAAGTCGGGGTTTTATAGATGAATCCACTGTCAGTGAAGGCATGGCAGGTTACAGTAAAACAGGCGACATTAGTGAAAAGGAGTTTTCATTCAGATACTTTGCACTGTTTGATCTGTCATACAGGGAGTAATTATTTTATTGCGCAAAGGAACTTAGAGTTACGCAAGAGCAGCTTCATTCATAACATCATCCATTCTGTGGAGTGGAATCTACCACTGATGTCCCATTCAAGATTCCCTTTTTTTCAAGCGTTCGCCAATAAGGCCTGATACTACGATAAAAATCAATACCATGTTTAAACAGTGAAGTAACACACATGGTCTTAATTAGTTTTGGTGATTGCGCAGTACTGAACTCTGTTTTCATGTGAAGCAGATTACGCAAGCGTTGTTTCTTTGTTTTGATGTGATTTGTTATTAATTTGGCTACAGTGCGATCACAGTTAATCATTCCCAGATTAACTATAACTGATCCATTAGTTATAGTTTCAGCTGCTCTCTACTGGGAGGACCTATCTTTAAGATAGGATAGGATGCTTTATTTGTCATTATTCATACAAGGTACATACAACGAAATTTCGTACTGTTGCTCTGAGGCAAGCAGTGTTAACCACTGTGCCACCATGCTATAGCGAGAAAATGACATGCACGGCCTACAAACCAGCTGTGCAAGCCGTGCGCAGAAAAAATATGCTGTAATTTAAAAAAAAGAGAGTCACAGAAAGCACGGCTGGCAAAAAAAAAAAAAAAAAATCAGACCCCACACAGACAATTGATATCTGGAGCCTCAACAACTGCAATACGTTAAATAGGTGGGACAGTTTTAACACCAACTTTCAGACCCTTCACGACAGGGACATGGGCAGCAGCGCATGAGTATACCTGGAAGCACTTCTTGATCTTGTGAGGGCTTTACTGATGACCAGCGAGGGAGCCGACTGTCGCCTCTGGGCCAGGGTCTTCATCTTCTGAGTGGGCAGAGAGAAAGAGCAACACAAAACATGAGTCAAAGGACACGCAACGGGAAGGTTGTGTCAGCGGCTGCGGTTACATTCGATGACGGGGAGCACTGCAGTAATGTTTGTAGGGAGGGGGACAAAAAGTCCACGGTCAGCACTCTGTGAGGCTCGCTGACAGCTGCTGCAGGAAGTCAAGGAGGAGGATTGTGACTGACAGCAAAGGAGAAGTGCCAGGAGTGAAGAAAGAAAGGAGGAAACGAGACTAAGACATAAAAAAAGGTCAGAGGGAGTAAAGTAGTGGGATGCATCATCTAAGAGTATGGCACATTTCTGATTCCTCCTAAATTCTTCCTATAAAACACGATCAATTTCCTCAAATGACTCCAGAGCTCACTTTACCCATGACATATGGATAACATTCCCATCTTAGCAGACTTACATGAGCAACATAGGCCACAGTCACAAGAGTCCAACATAAAAAGCATAATGACGAGCATCATGGGACTGAGCGCTCCAAGGGTTTACCAGTCATTTCCTAAAACAAGCCAGAAATAAACAGCCCTCACAGACATTCAGCTCCCTTTTTGGCTTTATTCTGTGTCCGTTTCTGATTAGTTTTATGCCATGAGCTGCTAAACATGGGCTTTCTGCAATAAGGCGAGTTCAAGCCTGGACCACTAGCTTTGACCCCCTATTCCAGAAACTCTTCCCGTTACTCCAAAAATCTAAACTGAAAGCGCAACTACATAAAAATAATATCTTGTGATTTCTGAGGATGACAACTTGGCTGGATGTGGGTCTTGCTGTCAGGGACACGCTCCCACAGCACACTGGGAGCAAGGAGGAGACTAATGAAGAGACACATTTTGGCTGATAACAGCCTGACCTTATAGGTGCAGCCTAGAATAACTTCAGTTCAATCATAAAACTTTAAAACACAAAACAAATATTCTGACGGAAACACCACACAGGAAACATATATTTGATAACTTTAATTCTTCTTTTGAGATTATTCTCAGTATTTCCAAAAGTGAAACCATTCTCAAAATATACCAGATCAAGCCAAGATACGGAACGCAAAAAGAACTAAATTGGTTAATGTGATTTTTTTTAACCACATACAGCAACTCAAAGGGTATGAAGAAATTAAATATTTACAAAATCAATGAATAGAAAGGGTTGTGTTCAAAGTCAAGAGAAGATGGTTAGGGAAGCCGGTCAGAATGATATTTAGGTAATAATACATTTTTGCTCACATTTAAACTGTTTTAGGTGACACTGAATTAATAACAGAAAGAGTAGATATGTTTGCCTTGAAAATTGCTATTTTTAAAAAGCACTACGTGCACAGATGCAGTGACCAGTTTTAAACACATTAGCAAGGAAGGCGCTGTTTACAACAACTTCCCGAAGCGCTTCAAGTAAAATCAGCTATATGCGCAAAAAAAAAAAAAAAAAAGAATCTGAGGTAGGCTACATATCTACAAGAAATTAACAGTGGATAGCCCTGCCTTTAAACGGCGTAGTATCAAAATTTGAAAATAACTTCCAATTTTACATTTTCAAATATTTATATGATCTCTAAACAAACGGAGTAGTTTTGCAGGATTTTCTTTGTCTACGTTTGTTTTTGTTTTTAAACACTTTATTCTACCATTAAAACCGCATTTTTTTTATATATATAAAATGAAGTTTTCTAAACTGCTAACCCGAATCTCTATTATTTGCACTCCTAAAATCTTTGCGTACACAGGTAAACGTTCTGACATTCATCAAGACAATGAAAGGTATTCTCTGGTACAATTAAGGCTCAATTACAGGGAAAGTAGTCAAACTGCGAGTCAAACCGGCAAATAGTTATCACCTCGGAAAGATCTCAATTATTTGGATACTCAACATGAAAGATTTGGGGGGGGGGGGGGGGGATTAAAAATAAGAACTACTGGCACCAAAACTGGCTTCTACAAAACGAACCTCTGCGCCCTAACTGACCATCATCAGTGGCACGGAGCCCGAACAGGAGCGCACACCCGAAAATGAGTCCGAGCGCCCGCTTTACCTTTTTGCTGTCGGGCAGCGCCTTGCTGTCACCCGTCAGGGAGTCGGACCTGTTCTGCCCCATGCTCCCCTGCTGCGGTGGCATGCTTTCCATCAAGCTTGTGTACATCCACGGGGCCGAGCGCACCGGCGGTATATTCCCATCATACAAAGAGTAAAGTCCACGGTTCATCCGGCACACAGGGCAGACGGCGGAGGATCCATCACGGAGAAGAAGATGATCCGACGCCGAGCCTGTGGGACGCAGGAGTCAGCAGAGGTCCTGGCACAGCCTGAACGCAGTTTAGACTGAGCGCCTACTCCACAGTCTTCCTCAATTCACTCAACTGGCCGGGGAGCAAGAGAACATCCGGTGGGGATTACCATAATAAAAGTACTTTAAAGCCCAAACGACCGAGCGTGTTTTATGCAGTTGAGTCTTTTTCCAAGAATGAAGTTAGACAGCTATGCGCGGAATGCATATTTGTAAATGATTTGTTCTTTATCAAATTAAACCTTTATTTAACCAGATAAAAGACCCATTGTGAAGAAGAACTCTTTCACAAGGGTGACCTGGCCAAGAAAGGCAGCATTACACATTATAGTGGACATGACAGACAAGAATAACAAAGCAACCATTAGAACACATGATGTACAAGAAATGCGCTGAATAAACTGTAGAAAACCAATCATATGATTAGTAAATGAATCATTTGGTGCTAGATAAAGCAAACCTTAGACAAAATGAAGTTAATGGTTTATCAGTACTTGTAGCCTAGTCACTATGTTCTTTGTGGTCTCTGTTGGAGTCAGACGTTACACTTTGAAATGATAAAAAAATAAATAAATAAGATAAGAATCCCTTTATTGTCCTGCAATTGGGATATTGGGAAATTGGGTATAGCAGTGGCAAACACACAGAATGTTACACATGTTAAATAGTAGCAATGAAAAAAAGAAGAAAAAAGAACAAACCAGGTATGGGACAAATAAATATTTGTTTTTGACTGGATCAATATTAAACATATTGAAATCGAATGCCACCAGTGTTGAAGTATGAATCGGTCTACAAGACAGAAGCTATATAGATATATATATATGTATGTGTGTGTGTGTGTGTGTGTGTGTGTGTGTGTGTGTGTGTGTGTGTGTTTGTGTGTGTGTGTGTGTTATTTCTATTCACTGTACCGCCGGAGGTGCGTGGGTGTGGGAGTTTTGCTTAGTCTCAGCATGGGGTGAGCGGGTGTTTTTTTGGCATGAAAACATATTTTTGGGAACGTAATTAAAAAAAAAACGTCCTAGAATCACCCTTGGGATGGTATATGTATTGATTTGTCTGTTCAAACATGATCACGCATTTATTGCTTTTATTTTGAAAGGACAGTCGGCCCGATCTAAAGAACTTGACGCAGCTGATGGAGTGACTGAGGACGCCTGTGTGCAGTCAGTGCCATATGGAGGCGTTCGTACGCTAAACTGCAGTGTGGTCCGGTCCAGGTGCAAGAATGCGCTGCCCGAGCCAAGAATAACAAGGAGTGATGAGGAGGAATGTTGCCAGTATTTTAATTTTATTTTTCCACATGTTATGACGCACAGCCCATTTGACTTATAGGTGCTGCTACAGTAAACCCTAACTGCAGGAAACCTTCCTGGGAGGAGGAGAGTGTTTACTCTGAGATGTCTGTGGGAAATCTGAGTGCACAGCCCTTCATGAATTCTAAAGTTAGACATGCCGGTTGTGACCACAAACTGAGTTTTAGGATTTTGGTCTAAATCTCTGAAGCTTTCAGCTTCATGGTAAGGACTTAAATGTTGTAAGGAAACCTGGGAGCTGATAACAATAACACTGTTATTTCTTTAAAGGTCAGTCATGTATGAAGTGGCAGAAGTATGAATATACCAACATGTGCTTTCTCTGTTTTGAACACTGTCAAAAAAATCCACAGTAAAATTAAAGCAAAATATACGAATTAGCTATTTTAATAAATAGTAAGATGTCTCAAATTACAGTATTTATAAGCATTCATGCTTTTAATTAAAAAGGACTTTTACATTTTAAAGTGCCTTGGAAAAGAATTCCAAACTCTTCAGTTTTTTCACATTTTGTCACATAAATAACAACACTAACTGCAATCTATAATGTTGGGGTTAACATGAGATAGAAGTAAAGATTACCAAAGACTAGAGATTTCTACAAATACATACCCGAAAATTATCGTGTGTTTGTATTAAACATTCTTTATTCTAATAGCCTACATCTAAAGAAAGCCCAAATGCAACCAAAAATGGACCGCGGAACGGGTAGGGCCAGTAGGGCCGCGGCCCTACCTACTTTTGATGATCAAACATGTAAAATAATATATATAACTAAAATTAAAATATTCAATAGCTATTTTTTTCAAATGCACAGTAGTCTATGGCAGCAGCATCATTCTCCAATGAGAAAGCGATAAATCATCCCATCTAAAAATGTATTGGCTGATTGTGTCATGTGATGTAAACAAAAGTTTTCCCACCTCTGCGCTGCTTATGACCGCTACTTCGTTAGCTTCGTTTGCTTCGTTAGCTTAGTTAGCTTAGTTAACTGTGTCCACTGCAAGTGCTGAGAGGTGTTTCTCGTCCCTCCGTCGTATCAAGACCTATCTGAGATCAACAATGACCCAGAAAAGACTAAATAGCTTGATGTGCGCCCACACACACACACACACACACACACACACACACACACACACACACACACACAGGGATCTTTTGACCACAGTGGATGCTTGGAGGATAGCCAGGGACTTCATCCAGCTTAATGACAGACGGAGACACTTTTTCCGGAATATTTAGAGCAGGTGTGAGTTTGACTTTTCTTTTTAAAGTATTTTTATTCTATAAATATTGTGTTAGCTGTAATATAATGATTGTAAGTGGAAATAAATCCGGGGCGTGTGTGCTGGAACGTCAGAAAAAAAGTTAAATAAAAATTCGGTGCCGATTTTAATTATAACATGGCAGACACATTTATCATGCTCAGGGACCACAGCCTATGAGAAAGCAATAAATTCTGGTGTCTAAAAATGGATTGGCTTGTCTTGTGTCATGTGACGCAAATCAGTTGCGTGATCAAGGGGATGCTGGTGTTTTATGTGTATGCGGGCGCGGGCGTATGTGATGGGTAGTGGTATTGTGTATTGCCTGATGGGCCTGACCAATTTGAAATGCGTTCCACGGTCCATGCAACCAAATTCCTTCACAAAAAGAGTGTGGCAGAAAACAAACAGTGCATCACCCTGAAGCCGTCGTCATCATGACGATACATGGTGGTGGGAACATCATGCTGTCGTGATGCGTTTTTAAGGTGGTGGAGCTTAATCCAGGGCAATTGTGGAAGAAAACTAACCTGACAACAGCCAGATGTATACATCTGGCTGTTGTCGGGTTAGAAGAAAACATGATAAAGGCTGTAAAAGACTCAACCGGAGAACAGGTTCACCTTCCAACATGGCAGCAACCCTAAAGCCACAAGGGAATGGGTTAGATCAGAACGCATTCACGTTTCAGAAGGGCCCAGTCAAAGTCTGGACCTACATCCAATTGAAAATCAAGTATCAAGACTTGATTGTGTTCACAAATGCTCTCTGTCCAATTCGACTGAGACTGAGATTTTGCACGTGCAAAACACTGGTGTCCTTTCAATTTATTAACAGAGGAGGCAGACTTGTGCAAAAACCCCAGAGCTTACGCTATGTCTCTTTAAGCACAAATGTCAGACTTCTGAAAATATGTCAATTTCTATGCCCTCAATACTTGGTTGGTCCTCCTCTTCCATGAATTCCTGCATCAACCCTCCGTGGCATAAAGACAATCAGCCTGTGGCACTGTGAAGGTATAATGGACGCACAGATTGCTTTGATAGCTGCCTTCAGGTCATCTGCCATGTTGGGTCTGGTGTCTCTCATCTTCCTCTTGACAACAGTCCATAGATTTTCTATGGGGTTCAGGTCAGGAGAGTTTACTGGCCAATCAAGAGCAGGAACATCATGGTTGAACCAGCTATTGGTACCTTGGACAGTGTGGGCAGGTATTAGGTCCTGCTGGAAAATAAATTCTGCATCTCCATACAGCTTGTCTGCAGAGGGAAGCATGAAATGCTCTAGAATTTCCTGGTAGATGGCTGCACTGACTGTGGACTTCAGAAAACACAGTAGACCAGCAGATGACATGGCGCCTAAAACTATCACTGATTGTAGAAACTTCACACTGGCCAACATACATTCTGAGCCTCTCCACTTTTCCTCCAGACTCTGATACCTTGATTTCTAAATGAAACACAGAATTTACTTTCATCTGAAAAGATAAATTTGGACCACTGAACAACAGTCCATTTCCTTTTCTCCTTATCCCAGGTAAGATGCTCCTGATATTGTATCTGGTTCAGGAGTGGCTTGACACAAGCAATGCAACATTTGTAGCCCATGTCCAGGATTGGACTGTGTGTAGCTCTTGACGCACCAACTCCAGCCTCAGTCCACTCCTTGTGAAGCTCCCACAAATTCTTCAATGGATTTTTGCTTGACAATCCTCTCACAGCTGCAGTTCTCCCTGTTGGTGGTGCACCTTTTCCTACCAAACTTCTTCCTTCCACCCAATTTTCTGTTAATATGCTTGGATACAGAACTTTGAACAGCCAACTTATTCAGCAATGGTCTTTTGTGGTTTCCGTTCCTTGTGAAGGGTGTCAGGATTGTCTTCTGGACATCTGTCCACTCAGCAGTTTTCCTCATGACTGTGTTGCCTGCTGACCCTGAGTGAGAGACCATTTAGAGGCTCAAGAAACCTTTGCAGGTGCTTGAGTTAATTAGCTGATTAGGGTGTGACACCATGAGTTTCCAATAATTACCTTTTTTCACACTATTCTAATTTTCTGAGACATAAATTTTGGGCTTTCTTTATCTGTAACCATAATCATCAACATTACAAGAACCAAAATTTGGAATATACTGTATCACTCTATGTGTAACAATTCTATATATGAGTTTCACTTTCTGAGATGGTTGGCTAAAAATATTGCAGTTTTAAACAATATAATTTTATTTATTTATTTAGATCTACCTGAATGTACTGTCTGCCTGTCTATGATAGAAAATCTCAATAAAATACATGGAAGGTTGTGTTTGAAAAGTACCATTTTGAAAATATTGAGGGGTGTGAATATTTTGCAAATCAATATGAAAAATAAAGCAGTTTGGGTTCTCATCTTAACAAAAGGCTAAACATTAATTAATTATTAATCCATTGCTGTTTGTTAACCAACATTGCAGGGAAACGCTGTTCACTGTGCTTGAAGTGGTTCAAATGGTATATAATGATAAGAATTAAGGACTGTAACTGAAGGAAATATTGCTGGGAAGTTGCTGTATATCTATGGCAGTTCAATATAATATAAACCCACTATCTCCTGTTCACAAATACAAAGGTACGCATCAATTGTCTTAGTTTATCTCTGCCCTGGAAAGTGGTTTGCTTAGGATGATAAGTGCATTGATAGTGTCCGGCCATCCTCTTTGATCCTTTAGCAAGCTGCTCAAGACAACGGCTTCTGTTGAGAGTTTAATCTCTCATTATGCAAGAATAGCAATTAAAATGCATTCCTCTGTGACAAAAACCCACTTACGTCCAACAGTGACTGCAAGCAGGTTGGACTTGCCATGGTACTTCAGCTGCAACCAACTCTTCAAAGTCGTGACTGATTCTCTTTAAAGAGGCCCAAAACAGAAAAAGAAAGGCTAAATTCAGGGTGTGTCAGAAATGTGGTTGAGAAACGTCACCGGCTGACCATAACTGACTCTGTGCTGCACTGTGTTGTTTCTACCTCTTAAATGTTCCACTTTGTTAGTGGCTGAGTAACACAACAATAAAAAAGTACTGTTTCTTCCAGTTCCCATGGTAAACTCAACACATCTTCTCATGGCAAGCTAAAAACTCCGCTGTGAAACCTAAAGTGGGTCACCCTGCAGCCAAAAACTCCTCATACCTGAATCTGGATTAGTCGAGTTACTTAAGGTCGGGGAGAAACTGGAAGCCCGATCGTGTGGGATTCTCCCCTTCAATGAAGGACAGAGAATCAATGACGCTCTTGTGAATATCAGCTGGCGTTTCTTTTGAAGTGCGTCTAGATGAGAATGTCTTTTTCACGCTTTGTGAGGTGGGCTATTGCAAACTTGAAATCATGAAGGGTTTTGTGATTTGGGCTCCTAACAGCTGATTCCAGAGGGAGAAAATGAGCTGGAGGCAGTCCAGGACCTGTACGTGAAGAGTTTGTTCTCGTCTGCACAGGGAATAGGTGCTGGAGTTGTAATTTGTACTGTAAATAGAGGCAGAGCCTTACAATATGCTTGCATATTTACATAAAAACTATTTACAGAAACAAACACAGGCTCATTTACAGGGAGGCGGGGAAGAAGCCACAAGGATTTGATGAGTGCTTTTGGAGTCAGGATTGGACATGTGATGAATGGACCGAGAGAGGGATGGATGAGTGGCTGACGACAGAGGTGTTTCAGACAGACAGGGTGTTGCTGCGACCCAAAACAGAACCAGCCACCACGGTTCGGATGCCACCACCACCCCGACAGCCGCCACCACCGCCGCTGCTACTTTAAGAAGGCAGACTGCCATGGTGACTGCCAAAAATACAGCCCCACAGTTTCCTTTTTTTTTTTTTCTCTGAAAAACATAATCTAGAGGTTTCTGGCTGACAAAGGTTTGAGGAATGGCTGTGAAAATTATGGGAGAGATTACATCTGGAGGGGATTATTGTTTTTCTTTTTTCTTTACCATTTCTCAAGCATAAGGGTTGTGTAAACCTTCAGTGTCTGGTTACTGCGAATACATTCTACAGGCTCAGAACGCTCGGAAATTATTATATTGTTGCTGAATTTTATCTGAGCTGTCTTTTTTTGAAGCAGTATTTCCAGTAAAGGATGACAAAAAGTGGTTAACAAAAATGGCTCGGTGCCTTTTTGAACTTTGATCCAAGTTATGACAGCTAGTGACACTGCTGACACTTCAAATGGAACGAATACAGGCGTGCTTACTCACTGCCGCTGCAAAAGAGAACATTTCCTAGTCAGCAATTAGTGGCAGAATAAGAGCCTTAAAAAATGATTTGTAGAATTCATCATACTAACACATTACACTGTTTGGCCTTTTCACCCTTCCTTTATATTAGTTTTTTACAGTTTTTCCTTATTCGGTTCCGTTTTGCTGTTTTGCCTGCAATAACCAGCCTGCTTGCAGACCCTACCTAGCCTGTTTTGCCCAGTACCATCATGCAAGGTCAAGCAACGTCCCCTTTCATACCATCCTTCTGCAATACACACGCAACACACGCTATGTGAGTTATTTCACCACTTACATTGTCCCAGTGGAACCAGTGAGATGCCGGGCTGTGTGTGCTTTTAAAGCACCGCTGGGATAACCGGTAGTAAAGGGATGTGGCTTACAAGTGGCTGATCTCAGTACCTCGTGCGAGCTGTCTCACTACATACAAGCGAACCCATTGGACCACATTGCTAATTGTTCTGCAATTCCATCTTATCCTTAGAGCTCATAGAGGTTACGGGTATGTGAGCACCTCCCGAGACTTTTTTTCCGGGACTTTTTAGCGTTTTGGCATAGAAAACACGTGTAAATCAGAGATTCAAAGTATGACCAAAAAGGGGTTTCACAGTGTGAAAGAGAAAAAAAGCTTGGTTCTTCCTCCTGAAGGGTGGCAGTTAGCAACTGTGCATTTATACATATATTTTGGTCAAATACTAAACTAAATACCACTACACACTATTATTTTTAAATGTCGTTTTTTTTTTTTGTTTTGTCAATATTCAGCAGAACAATGACAAGAACTTCTCTGTGAGAAGAACTCTTTTTCTGATTCTTCATACATCGCCTGTACCAGTCCACAAAGACCGGTACAGCGCCCGCTTCACAGCAGACGCAGCACCAATCCGCCTTTCATGTAGCTAGGATATTAGCAAATCATGACTGATCCACCACAACCAGGGTTTTAAAAAACAACCATCCCTTCAATGAACATCATTCTGCAATAGAAACAGGGCATTTTATGAAAATCATACATTTAGAAACAGGGTTATCCAAAAACAGATAGCATAATGCAAGGGAAAAGGAAAATAGAATGTATTCAAACAGGATCCTGGTGTCATTCAAGATGGAGAGAGAGTGGTTCTGATCAAATTAATGGAACCTTTTATTACTTTTCTTTGGTGTTTAATTTGATTTGCTAACAAATACCCCCCGACCCACCCCCCAACCTACGCACAGCAAAAAGTCGGACATACTGTGAGTCTCTTGCGAGACATTGTCATGTCATGAAGTTTTTCACGTCTGGTGTAATTTGTACAATCGGCTTCCTCTTTTTCTTCTCCTCCTTTATTTGTCATCTGATGATTTACGTTGACTTCTTGGAGGTCCAGTGGCTGAATTCAAAGAGGCTTTGTTGTTTCTGTTTTTAGCCTACTGTAAACTCTGCATGTGCTGCAGTTTACCCTAACCGCTTTGCTGACTTTCTCTGAGTCTTGTGAAACACAGATTTCCATGTAGCAGATTAAACCCCCATTTCCCCCAAGAGCAATTTCATGTTACATAACACTTTACCTCTCAGTTACAATGATCATTGTTCACAAAACAAAGGGAGATCATTTTTTGTGTGAATATGATACGTGTGGCATTTCAAAGAACTGACCAAGACACACATGAAGGACCACTAAAATCTACAGCACAATGCTGAATAAACCTTCATGAAGTAATTATGTGGTTAAATCCCTCAAACCTGTGCACCTAAAACCCTTCCAGAGTCTAATGTTACATTAATAAGGCTCTTTAAAAAGAAATTGAGTCGAGCCTGGTTTTCATGTCCACTGTTTCTGAGTCCATAATCTGTTTATTCCTCAGGGAGTTACAGATCCAGCGTTTAAAGCCACCGGGACAAACACGAGGGTTAGTTACAGAGAATAGGATGGCAGGAATTTCGGTATCGGCCTTTGCCACAGCCAGAGTGTCTCTGTCTCTCTCACTTTGTCTAAATATTGTGGCGTGGGGTGGCTGAGGCATATCGAGCCTCGGAGACGTGTGGAGGAGACAGACGGAGGGACCCCCTGTTAAAGCTGACTGAGACAAAGCCTGCGGTGAGAGGGAGTGACTCAGGTGGAGGAGAGAGAAGGACAAAGTCCAAACAATGCAGCGTTGGAGATGGAAATTGTGGGTTAGATGGCAAATGCTTCAAACCAAGCCTCAAAAGGTATGACGTTTTCAGGGCTTGCTTTAAACCATTTAAAGTAAACAGCGCACATTTTGGTAAATTTTATCACATTAAAATCACATTAACCCAGATAATGGACAACAACTTTTATACAATTTACTTCTTTTGAGTGTTTTCTGTCTTGGCTTTTTGGGATGAAGATCTAATTATTTTAGACTCAAACACCAAAAACTATAACTTATGTCCTTATTATGGTGTGCTTTAACTTTGTGGCATACAAGGAGCTGGCATATAGTGCCATGTAAAAATATGCATGGCACTAGGGCATGAATATTTCAGACATGAATATTGCATTTTCATGCCTGTCTCTAGGGACAGTGGAACATATTTATATAGGTGGGGTTCATCAGTCAGAATGCAGGTGTTGTGTCGAGCCAGGGGTCCCTGTCAAAACCATCACCTTCGTATGTACATCGATTTTTTTTAAAGGCCAATTTAATTCCATGGTGCGTTCCAGTCAGATCATATACTAGGATCAAATCAATATTATCTATGTTGAAATAACAACATAATTAGGGCTGGGCAAGTTAACGTGTTAATTTCGTGTTAATTCATTAGACTATTAACGGCGATTTACTTTATCGCGCATTAACGCATGTTGCTCACATGCTTTTATTTTGTGAAGGTCTGTTGCTGCGGTGTAGGGGTTTGAATCAGAACAGTAGATGGCGATAATGCGCCAATAACCTCGCTGTCAGCCCAGCCTCGGATTCAAACAGGAAGAAAGGTGCTGGCTGGAAAAAGTAAAACGCGGAAAAAAACAAAGCTGACATGCAGAAGGCGGTGTTTCCCGCAGGAGTTTGTTTAGGCGACGCGGTGAGTTGGCGGCCAGGACAAGTTTTGTGCGGATGACCGGCGGGGGGGGGGGGGGTAGAACAAATTTTGCGCGGATGACTAGCGGGGCGGAGCAGGGGGGGGGGGGGCGTCTGCATCGACGCTGTCGGTGAAGGCGCTTCTCGCTTCAAAGTATCCATGTATTTTTGCCTGTTTTTCCCCTGCCATTCACTATATGCACGCGAGAAAGCAACAACAAAAAACCGCGTGTTAACGTCAAATAAACATGCAAGCATATCGAGTTAGCAAGCATTTCAGTTTAAAGTTCTTCCAGCAACGAATATGACAGAAACAAGTTAGTTGTAACCACTGCCAAGTTAAACTTTCTTATCACCGGAGCACCTTGAGCTTAACATACCACTTAAATGCCAAACACACTGTAGACATCACCAAACAATTCAATGACTCAGAGAGGCTAACCAATGTAATGGCTAGTGGATAGCTACTGTAGACCTTTTTTTGTGCTTCACACTTTGGTATTGAACATAAAATGGTAATGCTGCTCCCTGCTGTTACCTCAGAAATTGCCTGTTTTTGGTAGATTTTTTTCCCCATAAAGAGAATTTCCTGTCAGTGGCAATAAGCTTTAATTTATTATTGCTATTTTTTTTTACATGTTTAAGTTGAGCTTTACACTAAATATGTGTTACTGATAAGTGCTACAAATGTTACAACACTTTTGTTCATATGGCAGCAGAACATTAAAATAAAAGTGCTCTTTACACTACTTTTGAATTCATTCTTGGAGTTTGTGCATACAATGCGATTAATCATGATTAATCAGGCAAATTATGCCATTAATCGCGATTAAAGATTTTAATTGTTGCCCAGCCCTAAACATAATATATAAATGTATTTTATTTTACTATCAAATGTCTCCAAAGTCTTATTCAGCATTTCCTAAAGAACATCCTTTTTAAAATGATTTTTCTTTCATCATATATGGAGGTATTAATTATTTTAAAAAATGCATTGCAGTACTACCCCTGGGCAAATTGCATTCTGATGGCCAAATATTTCAGGAATCAGCGCTCCCCTGCCAGTTCCCAACTTGGACAGCATGCAGGAGAACAGGTGACGTGGAGCTAACATCCAGGGAGGCGAGTGGTGGATTTACCGGGTCAGGCTTGGAACCCGCGGATAACTGCTCACAGTTCTGGTTTTCTTTGGTTTTGTCAAATGATGAAAGCTGACCACAGTGCCAGTCAGTTCCAAATAAAATGCTGCAGGGTTATAAAATCAAATGGTCAAACTAACCACAGCTGTTCTACTATCAAAAGCCCTCTGTCACCATCTTTGTGCGTATAGAATCGCTTCCAAAACACCCGCCATCGCTGAGATCGATGTATGATGAGTTACATCGTACCTCTGCACTTTATGAACCAAACTTAACCTAAGAAGGTTTCCGAGCAGCAGAAAGAAGATCAGAAAGTGATCTCTGCATGGACTGCAGATTTGTTGTACAACGGTTTCATAAGCTCGTATCCTTTCTGGAAGTGGTGCCGTTGCTATGTGTGGCACATCCATCAGGCAATCAGTCAAAATCCATTAACAGGACATTTAAAGAGAACAGTTTTCCAAAAAGTGAAGGTCAACAATACAAGAGCCAGTGTTGGCTGAAGACAAAACCAGAGCAATAACGCTAAGCATACCACTGCTGAGTCAGAGGCTTCAATCAAATGACCCCTCATTGGATCAAAACCAGTAGTCGGAAACAGTAAAGGAGTAATGAAGCTGCAAAGCTTTGTATTAATGACTCAACAAAGATTTCATAATCCAGTGGAGGGTCAGCAATCCAGTTTCTACCCCTTTTTTTACCAGCAGCACGGTCCTTGCCTGTCTAACGCTATGGTTGTCCTTATGACGAAAAATGTTAGAAAGGTTCTGTTTGGGGTTTCAACAAAGATTTTGTGAATTTCAAAATATGTTTTAGGAAATTTTAAATGATCCAGTTCAGGACTGACCAATCTAGATATTTAAAATTTTGAACAAGAGATCAACTGCAATCCAGAGTCTCTGAAGAACTTTCAAATGGCCCTTTAATTAGCAAAGAATAGAAATCTAAGAAGTCTGCCCTGTGCAGCGAATCATTTTGACCATATCATATTGGAGTGGTAGAAAAAAAATTAAATGTTATAAAGGAAGTCAAAAGAAAATCCAGTTTAAAGTTATCTGCATGCCAACACTACCTTTCACAATACCATAGATCAACAACCATAATAGTTAAACATAGCAGTGGCTGCATTATTCTGGGGGATGTTTGTTTGTTTTCAGCTGAGATTGAGATGTGAGTCTGATGCCCTGGAAATGGCATCAGATGGAATCAGCTAAATCCAGGCTGATCCTGGAAATGTCATGTAAGTTTCTGTAGTTAGAAGATTTTGTCTTAAGAAGGCCAAAGAGAAAAAGAGATAAAATAAAGACTAAGGATTAGCACCATTGAGGGTAAGCTGGTCTTGTTGTTCATATTATACAGATCATTTATTATATTGAACCTGATTTTCTGCACTACTGTTTGTAAAACAACTGCTAAAGGCTAAAGATGTCTTTTTGACACAATCAGAAAATCCCAGGAAATTCTGAGACAGACAGACAGTCACTGAGACAGAAATACAGAGAAATAAATCAGAGAAACAGACGGTCTGAGCCTGGCTGTTGCTTTGTAAACATCTGCTCTCCTATTAGACACACACACACACACACACACACACACACACACACACACACACACATGTTCACCCTCATCCTGACCCCTCCCCCTCCTCCTTCTTTCAGACCTTTTAACCCTACTAATCTGATTAGGGCTGTAGTCCTAAACTGTGAGGATGCGACTGACACACAGCAAATTTGAAGAGTATTGTGGTTGTTATGGCTGCTATGGCTGTATAACTTTACGTCAGTGTCTCACATCTAGCTTTATGAGACCTTATTATATGCTAAAACAATCTTGTAAAACTAATCACAACCTTTGCATTTTTTCACATTTTATCATTCTACAACCTCGAAGTAGTTAAATGTTATTTAATAGACCGACACAAAGTAATGCATAATAGTGAAGTGGAAGGAAGTATAAACTTTACACACATGCTTTCACCAAATGAAAATCTGAAAAGTGCGGGATTCATCTGCCCTTTCGTCAGGTCTCAAATCTTTAGCAGCCTCTAAAAGGTTTTATACAAAAATTTTGTATTTTCTGTATTAAGCTTCATCTCTTGTTCCCTCAGCTCCAACCGACTTCCTAGCCTCTCCTGAATAAAAGCCTCCCCACAGCATGACTCTGCCACCACCATTTTACAAAAAAGGAATGGTGTGTTCAGGGATTTGTGCAGTAGGCTTTTCTGCCACACATAACGTCTTGAATGTAGGCCACAGAGTTCAGTCTTCATTCACCAATTATTTTCTTCTTGCCACTCCATGAGCCAGAAGTGGGGCGCAGCACTAATCGTTATCCCGTGGAAAGATTTGTGCACCTGAGCCGTGGATCTCTGCAGCTCATCCAGAGTTACCGAGGGCCTCAGATTAATGCTCACCTTGCCAAGCCTGTCAGCTGAGGTGGACAGCCATGTCTTTGTAGGGTTCAAAGTTGTTTGCCACACTCTTTATGTATTCAGATGATAGCTTGAATAGGGCTCTGTAAGCACTGTTCCAAGCTTGGGACATTGTTTCATAACCCTAACCCTGCATAACGTCAGACAACTGACCTGTCTACAGTGCTCTTCATGTTGCTGTTCTCTAACAATTGCTCTAATGTTCTTTCTCTATCTTTTAAACCTTCACAGTACAGTTGTATTTATGCTCAGACTGAAATACATACTTTTGGACTCTATTTACTGAGGGATATCTGAGGGCAGTTTAAAAAATGTGTATAATGGAAAATAAAAATTCAAAAGTACGTACAATTATCTATTCAAAATTATAATCTGCTCTTTACTGGTCAATCTCACACAATGTAATTATAGTAAAGTACTCTAATCTTTGCATTTGTTTTGTAATAAAACATGAAAAATGTCTGAATAATTTAGCAAGACACTGTAGATACATCAATATTACCAAAAATACAGATAGAAAAAATGAAGAACGAGATAATTAATTTGCCATTTAAACAGAATGTATCGTTATTTGTCCATTTTTGTCCTAACATCTTTTGTATATTTTCTGCCTTTTGAGTCATGTTACCAAGACACCAGATTTGTGTGTTTAAGCAAGAATGTGGACAGTTATGCTCAGGGCATAGTTTTGTTTGCATGTTCTCCACCAAAGTAATTTCAAGGACGCAGCAAAGAGAGCTTTTTTCTTCCTTTTGGCAGGCTGAGCTGACGTGACTTCAAACACAGTGTGGGGTTTATGGTACAGACCTCACAGATGTACCGATCCGTTGTGGTGAAGAGAGAGCTGAGCCAAAAGGCGAAGCTCTCGATTTACCGGTCGATCTACGTTCCTACCCTCATCTATGGTCACGAGCTTTGGGTCGTGACCGAAAGAACGAGATCCCGGATACAAGCGGCTGAAATGAGTTTTCTCCGTAGTGTGTCTGGGCTCTCCCTTAGAGATAGGGTGAGGAGCTCAGTCATCCGGGGAGGACTCAGAGTAGAGCCGCTGCTCCTCCACGTCGAGAGGAGCCAGTTGAGGTGGCTCGGGCATCTGGTCAGGATGCCTCCTGGACGCCTCCCTGGAGAGGTGTTCCGGGCACGTCCCACCGGGAGGAGACCCAGGGGAAGACCCAGGACACGCTGGAGGGACTATGTCTCCCGGCTGGCCTGGGAACGCCTTGGGATTCCTCCTGAGGAGCTGGCCCAAGTGGCTGGGGAGAGGGACGTCTGGGCCTCCCTACTGAAGCTGCTACCCCCGCGACCCGACCCCGGATAAGCGGAAGACAACGGACGGACGGACGGACGGACCTCACAGATGGTGGCACTGGCAAAAAGAGACAACATAATACAGAGTGTGCTCGGAGCTCTGGTGTCATCTCAGCAAGCTGTGCACCTCCTGACTTTTTTGCCCCACAGATTGTGTATCTACATGAAAGGCAGGAAGAGTGTTTTAGTTGGCATGTTAGTGTACAAACCAGGACAATCTTTGAACATTAGAAAGTTGCAAATGTCACAAAAAACATCAGAAGAAGCTTGATACTGAAATTATGTTTTGACATATGTGAGTGAAGGATGTATTTCCTTAGCCTGGCCAACCAGATCGACAAGCTGTGTATTGAATGCACAGAGTAAGTCAGTCTGGACAGGCTCACACTCTCCGGTCTAAAACTTAGTGGACCAATCAGCGCGGATGGCGGGTGTTTACGGTACATCACTCTTTACCCATAATGCAGTAGCTCTCTAACAGTCAAGACGGTGGCGCAACAGAGCGATGTATTAATGATAGCCTTTATTATGTCCTGAATGAGCTGGATATATCTTTAAAACTCAACAACTTGGTGCTTTAAGAGCTAAATCTGAGAGTGTTGCTTGGAGTTTGTATCACATCCATAGTTATCTGATTAGTTCTAACCTGTTTCCGCTGACCTTGTTAGTTCATCCTTTGAAATCAGGCTCTACTGGCGGCTTTTCAGACTGATATGCTGGTTCTACGGCGTAAGTCAGCCTGGCTGGCCAGGCTAGTAGTTCCTCAATGATTCCCTCTATTTTTTAAATGTTCATAAGTTGCCAGGTAGAAGGATGACTGGTGTTTCCTCCTGGACTTCAGAGAGCTGAAGACAATGGATGGACAGATGGTAAGTGTTGGGGTACCCCTTGTCATGCAAAGTCTCTAATGACTCGACAAATATACTGCCCAAACAAAATAAAGAAACACTTTTTAACAGAGTATAACATCAAGTCAGTTAAACTTCAGGAATAATGATCTGGTCAGATGAGTAGTAGAACGGCTAACACCGAAGCTAACCAGAAAACTAGAAGTGCACAAGCGGAGCCAGCATGCAGAAACTAGCAAGGAACGAGCACAGACACTGGCATTATGTGAGCGCATCACAATGATTGGCATGTGGGACAAGATCAGTTGAAGCCACCAGAACATGAGGGACAGAGCGGTGGGCAGGACCAAGCCACTGATCAATCCCTGCCATTAAGGGATTTCAGGGATTGGTCCGAGCTTTTACAGGCCTGCAGCTCTCACAGAGATCTAATTTTTAGCCTCCTTTTTCTGAATACATACTATATTGACTACTTTCAGGATGGAAGGACCATTTCACTCAATATAACAAAAGGTGTTTCTGAACAGGATTACCAACTATAGCTTTAATCAGTGTCAGCTGTTTAGGTGTGACTGAAATTACCTACAAGGTCACTAAAGGGGCAAGAATGAGACAACCACAGAAAAAGGAAATATTCTGCAAGTGGAGACTGCAGACATTTTTCCCATCCTTATATTTTTCAGTAGTTTTGCATTTGTCCAGGATTAGTCCTAGTACTGGTAGCATGAGGCGATATCTGTACCCTACATAGGTTGCACCTGGTTTCAAGACCATGGAGGAGATTCCAGGAGACAGGCTGTTAATCTAGGAGAGCTGGACATGTCCAGCAGAGGTCCTTATACCCCCAGCAGGACCAGTATCTGCTCCTTTGTGCAAGGAGGAACAGGATGAGTGCTGCCAGGCCCTACAACGTGACCTCCAGGGGACCACCTGATTTAATGGATCTGACCAAACCATTAGAAATGGACTTCATGAGGGTGGCTTGAGGGCCCAACATCCTCTAGTAGGCTCAGTGCTCACTGCTCAGTACTATGGAGCTTGACTGGCATTTGCAGGAGAACATCAGAGCTGGTATCAGTGAGACACCCCAGGACACGCTCGGTCGTCTCATAGGGAACATGCCCTGACATTGTCAGGCATGCATACAAGCACGTGGGGGCCATACGAACTGCTAAGAACCATTCTGAGTTACTGCAAAGACATTTCAGCGAATTAGATTAGACAGCCACATCAGTTTTTCAGTTTCACTTTCTCTGTGACTTCAGATTAAGCCCTTTGTGGGTTCATCATTTTCGTTTTGATCAAATGATGTGGCATCTTTGTGTTCCATTTTCAAAGTCTTCTTCTATTTTTTAAACAGTGTAGTATAACTGTATTTCTGTTTCAGCATGAATTAAGTTCAGTTGTGGAATCATTGGTATTTGCCCTTCATGTACATTTGTGACTCCGTTTTTTTTGTTTTGCCCATGTGTGTCTTTAATACAGTGAACTAACTGACTGTGACTGACTATTGCCTTCTAATATTATATTGCAAGATTGTTTTCTTGTTAACAACACACCATTTAGGTTAAAGCCTGCAATGACAGATTTTTCAAGTATATCCCGCAGCTTAAGGACAGTGTGTAACTAATTTGGCTTTTAATTGAAAAAATCAAAGTGTTGCTTTTATAAAAACAGATTCTGGCAAAGTTTAATAACCTCACATCAAAAATGAAAGCGTTCTCATAACTTAGAATTAGGTCTCTTTACTCCAGGGTGACCAGACGTCCCCGATTTCCAGGGACAGTCCCCATTTTGGATGACCTGTCCCCAGCAAAAGCCATCCACAGAAAGGTCCCCGATTTCAGTGTAACACGATGGAGTAAGAACAACAAGATTAGCGCAACAAGAGGTATTTACCTGGTCCTGTCACTTTCCAAACGTGGTAGAAGAGCTGGGCCGAACGCGTCTTCCCCGCCCCGTTGGCGTTGCCGATCAGCCAAAACAAACTATCCCCCAGACAGAGATTCTGCGGCGGCATCATCACATTATATTGGGGCTATTCTTCAAGTCAACAGCATGCTGGTTATCCTCTCATCTTAAGGGAAAAATACAGCATTTTGACTGTTTCTAGCTGTAACTACGAATTCCTTCCTCAGAACAAGCTTTTGACATGTGATAATCAATATTAAATTATGTCTGAGGTAATAGAGTCAGTTTAAAAGTATGTATAAGGGAGAAGTGGTGGGAAAACATTTATTACTGTAGCTACAAATCCACTATGAGCGATATATGCTCATAGAACTGTTTTATGACAGTTTTAATGACTATTTGAACCTCTTCCCAGGACCTCAACAGCAGAATATTTGTTATTTTCTTTTTTTATGAGAAGGAATTTCTTGAATTTTGCTGTTTGTCTCATTCCGCCAAAAGTAAAATGTTGCAAATACTTCTTCCCTCTTCTGCATGTCTCCAGGGTGTAGCAAATGTTTGCAAGACAAGTTATTCAAGAAATGCTTCTTGGTAACATGTCGCCCACATGAATTGTTGTTTTATACTCCACATACAGTCATGTAAAAGAATAAAATAAAGATACTCCACTAAATACTGAGTTCATTCAAGACAAAATGTTCAAACATTGATGTGTTATATTATTTTGATCTCTGAAAAAAATTGATAAATTAACACTAGTTGAAATAACTTTGGTGAAATGCTTCTTGTAACCATCTAATGGTCTCTGAAATTAACTTAAGGAAAGTTTGTCTCGCTTCTCACTTTCAGCTCTAAAAAGTTCAAGGGGTTTCTAGCATAGATAGCCCTTTTCAAGTCACCCCACAGGTTCCCAATGAGATCAAGAGCTGAGCTCGGGATTTTCCATTTCCTTATTGGGTCATTGCCATATTGTATGCTCCAGTTCAGCTTGAGTTTTGGTGTTTTTACAGATGGTCTCTTTCCTCAAGCGCCTTGTGATACACGATATAATTCATGGTGGAGTCTTTAATGGTCAAGTCCTGCTGCAGCATCTCCAGAAAATGTCACTTTCCACTCCATGCTGCATAGTTAGTATTTTTTTCCTGGAATTTTGTAGATGTTTTTAGTGAAACCAACAAAATCTGTTCTGGTGTCTTGACGTATTTGTTCAAAGAACATTATTCAGAGGTCCTGGTCTTTGTCTATGTTCTCTCTGGCAAACTTCAGGCCAAGGTTTCATCCATTTTCAGTCTCTTTCTGATTGTACAGACATAAATTTTCTGTACAGTAAATTCAGGTTGCTGTAGATCCTCTGATTGAGATTTTGTTTAACATGTTGGGGTCTGCTTTCAGGGTGCCTTTCTTGGACAGCCTGGTCATGTTGGCAGTGTTTTGAATATAGACTCCTTTCCATTCATAGCAATGGCCAGTTTTGAATAACTCTGAGACCACTTTGAATCCCTTACCATACACGTAAGCTGTTCATATTTTTTTAGGAAGGCCTCAAACAGCTCTTTGCATCTCTCCATGGTGTTCACTCTCACTGCATGAATCAGGAGCACCTAACTACATGAGTTCTCCTGATTGTTAATATGGCAAACCTCCCTCAAAATGCTGAGTAAGGATGTTTTTATTTTGTCCGCCTGAGGTGAAAAACCTTTAAGTGATTTTAGCCAATTAAAGTACGAATAAATATGGGGCTGAATGAATGTATTCCTCACTATAAAGTAGTTTTTACTGTTTTGCAATGCTTCATCTACAGCTCAAATTAGAAATGTTCAGACACGTCATATCAGAATGTTACATTTTAATGAAATAATCTATCATTTGTGAATTTGGAAAACCAGTGCATAATGTCATGTAAAACATTCCACTTTGTGGCTTAAATGCTTTATGGTTACTGAAAGTTATGGAGACTATGTGGAATCGCAAATTAAGATAAACGTGAGAAGACCGACCGCGACAGTATCACAATTAGACTTTTCTGATATCATGCACCTATAATTCAGAACAATTAGCTTACTGTAAATTCAGCAAAACTTGCTCAATATTTTAATAGACTATCAAAATATAAAAACCTGTCATTCCTTTTCATTTTTAGATGTTCAGTATTACATATAAGAAAATTGTGATACAAAAGTTATGTATTTATAGATTAAACATTTAAAAATTTAAGTGATCTGAGACGAATGAATAAAAAAGCAATACCGTGTGTATTATTGATGTTAATGTTGTTAATTCTGCGATAGACTGGCGACCTGTCCAGGGTGTACCCCGCCTCTTGCCCATTGACAGCTGGAGATAGGCACCAGCACCCCTCACGACCCCAGCAGGGATAGACGTGTTAAATGGATGGATGGATGGATGGATGGATGGATGGATGGATGGATGGATATTAATTGATAGAAATAGTCCCATCCAATATGCCACCACCCTTAAAGAATGACCTCAATGGAAACTAACATACATATAACTTATTTTGGTCAAAAATACTTAAAGTGCACTCAGGGTGAAGCTTTCATTAAATCTGTATGATTTCCCTGGCTTATTAACAATACAATTACTGAAGAGTTTTTTTATTAGGTATTTCCAAACACTTTCTCAAAATTATTGAGAAAAAAAATTCTCTGGATTCTCAATGTTAAGACCTTAAAAAAAGAAGAATAGATAGGGTTTGATGATTTATTTTTCTGAAGGTGATTTTAAATGTCTGGCATTTATCGCTAAGAGTAAAATTAGACCAAAGAAACAGCTTCTCGTCAAACAATGTCATACGTTATTATAAGTTCAGTTCTTTATTGTACACAAGGTGCACCAAAATCTGTCTCAGCACTTTGCTTTGGTAAAAATTTACTTTAATAGTTTTGGATACTTTCGGATATGTTAGGACATGAGCATCATGTCACAACTATAGTTACAGAGCAAAATGTCCAAGTTAAAAACAAGTAGGGCCATATTTCCGTCTCTATTTCTACAAAGGCTGCTGAAACCATACTTATCAGAATTTACGGCCACTGAGAGCCGTAAAGACTCCGGGGAACAGAGAAATGTGACAACTGGAAGTAAGGATTTCTCTCAAGCAGTTTGACCTTTGTGCAGAGGATTAGTTGGTCAGTTAGTGACAGTGAGCAGGAGCTCTTTGTCTCAGACTGGAGTTTTTTTGAACCTGCCAAACCATTTATCACTTGGCAGCGAAACAGGAAGTAAAAATTTCAGGAGGTCTGTTAGCACTGCCTCTTTGTTTTTCCACCAAATTAAAAGCATCCAATACTAGCTCCGGCTGACATGGGTCTTTAATATAATGCAAATGTTTTTAAAATACATTTATTTTATATAATCCCGTCCAAATGGACAAAATAGTTCAGGTGAACTTTTATCTTTAACGGCACAATGACTGATGGAAAGCTATAACTTGTTTTGCTTCAAATCTATCATCGGCGACTATCCAATCAATCAACCTGGCCTCCTGGTAACTGCAAGCAAAGGGAATATTGTCACCAACCACAGAAAACTATTTAATATATGCTCATATCCGGTCCAGCAGCTAAGCCCTCTGCGGGGGGTCTAAACTAGTGACCCCATCTGGCCTGCCAGCAGCAGCTTGTCAAGAAAGACTTATTAGAAAATATTACTTCCTTTGCTGTCATTGAGGTCATTTGTTGTTGTCCAGGATAAGTTGTTTAGTGACTTCACTGAAATTAAAAGCAGATTTTTAAAGGTTACATACAGCATTACATTTGCTTAGTTATACCTTCTCTGGTCTATACAGTAACAGATTTTCCACTTTAGTTCATGGTAAAAATAATATATATAAAATAATAATTTCTGAAAGGTGACAGCTGGTGACAAGAAAAAGGAGCTAGCTTCACCCGTTTTTATACAATTTGAAGTGCAGTTAAGAAACTGACCTGCATTCATATTGCATCAGGATAACAAGAAGTAATGAATTAGTAATAGAAGTTCATTGGCACTCTGATCAGGTGGGAAAAAATACATTCATACTACTTTTTAAAAAATGGAAGTGTTAGCAGCGCGACACAATGATCTCCCAAAATGGATTTTTTTCATCACTGAATGAAAATTGAGTCAAGCTAGAGGTTGGATGTTTCAAAAAAATTTCTGTCCAATACAATGCTACTCCAGTTAGGTTACCAGAGTTAGTAAGTGAAGAGGATGCGGTACATTTATAAAGCAGACTGGGGGGCTCAATCATTTTGGATACAATAGTTGCAGTCGCTGCGAAATGCGAATGATTTCATGATTTAAAATGTATGTTATAGGTAATGGTCGTTTTACATTTTCTACTTTGGCAGTTTTGGTATTTTCGTAACCAGTTTGTTTGTTTTTGTTTTTTTTCTTTAGGCATAGGTGGTATCATGCTGAATATTCCTTGGAGAGCTTTTTTACGCACCTTGAGAATCAAAAATCTTGATAAAGTTTCTAAAATTCCTAAAAGAAAAAAAAATAATAAATAAAAGGAAATAGTTATAAAACTTTTTTTAATATTTATCACAGCAGCCCAACAAGCATGATGTGTGGCTCCCTGAACAAGGACCCGTTTGAAGGATAATTCCTCAAAAGGACCCGGACCGCTGTTAGCTGACATTAGATGATCATGTCAATAATGTGTCGAAAAGCACAGCAGGGAGAAGCTTGCCCTTCTGCTCCCAGCAGGACCTGCCAGACATGCAGGCCACTAAAGAAAAAGCCAATCAATCCGCCACTTTAAGAGAAAAGGATGATTGTGTTTATGTACACGCCAGCTGCTTCTTCCCATTATAGGCCGAGCTGTAGGTGTGCATGTAAGGAGGTCTGTACGTCCGTAGATGCCGTTTGTGTGTATGTGTGTCACATCTGTCAGCGGTCACTTACAAAGACGCTGCGTGTGAGCCACTTTTGGTCCCGGCCGAGTCTTATCAGCATCGCAGAGGTTAAGGGTGTAGAGGTCAAAGCCTGCATTCCACCAGAGGTCAGGATTAGTGGGTCCATAATTAAAATTCTAATCAAGGTGGTATATTAGCTACATTGTTTTGTTTAGATCAATTCAGCACATCTTTACCCCATGCTTCAATCCCAGTTTGAAAGCATAATTACACAAAGGGGTTCCTCTTCTGATAAACCCAACGGCAACATTCAAAAGTTAGACAATGGCCTCAGTGGAGACTTTATCTTGGACGTGGCTCACAAGATTAGAAAAATGAAGAAGTTCCACATTTTTGGTCAAAGTTGAGGGTTTATGTCACAAATCACAAAGGATGGATTTAAGCATGCTACACCAAGTGGGCTCGATGTGAAAGTGTTATGTCTGTTGCTTTCCTATTTACAGCAAAGTTGTGGCAATAAATCTCATATGGTTGGAAACCTGTTACTTTGTCTAAAATGGCGGCACATTTGGAACAATGTTTTGGTAGAGGCAGTGTCATGGTGTGGAAGGAAGCCTCCTGGACCGGAAAAATTTGAGGTTTTTCATCATTGAAAACAATCTCAATGTAAAGATATATTGAGATGAGGACACAATCCCAGATCTTCACTCTAGGGAACTGAACTGTATCCTCCAAGATGTTATTGATTTCCCCCACAGACGAGTGCTTATCAGAGAATACCTCCAGAATTTAGTCATGGACAGGAAGGAATGGCCTACCTGTAGTCCTGACCTCAACCCCACTGAATCACTGCTGGGTCAGCGTGTTTTTCTGTTCTTACCCGAGTGAACCAAGCTGCCTGAGTTGCAAAAAATGATTGTAGAGGAATCCCATCACACAGCAGTGTTTGACCAGCATTAGGGGGAGGGGCAATTTGGATTGAATGAATAAACTGTCAAATTGGCAAAATGCTTAGTGTTTTGAAAATGTAATCACTATTCACACCAAACAAGAGTCAATAGTAGGATAAGCTGTTAGTTAGTTCCAAAGAGGAGCATGTAACATTTTAATTTCTTTGGGAGATGCTTTTGTATGCCCTCCATGCAAAAGGAAACAACATATATTCCACCTCCATGCAGCCACTGGTACCTGGTGGCAAAATAGGTAAGTAACCATTAAGACAAATGAATGTGGTTTCAAAAATGTTATTACAAGCTTGGATAACCAGTATTGTACTGAAGGTTCTGCTTATAATGGACAGGACAGTCAAAATAAAAACACAAGGTGTCAGGATCCATGTTTGTGTTATTTTGGGTCATGCTTTAGTTCTTCATCCTTTAGGACAGTTTTTGGAATTAGTTCTAGATGGGTCTTTCTCTTTCTATTCTCTCCTCACCTCTTCACTGTGTTCCCTCTTGTCTGCAGTTCCTGTCCCCTAAAATTAGGTTTTGTCCCGCGCATTGTCCTTAGGACTGCTCTTGCCTCCTGTTATTTAGTTAGATTTCCATTTTTACCTGACTTTATCTGTTACTTCTGTACACTTTGGATTCAATAAGGGATTTCGTTAGATTACGTTTCTTCCCTGTCGCTATTCTCCTACAGTTCTCCTTCATGTCACTCACCTGTTGCTTGTTTTGTTAATTACTTTCACCTGGACCTCCTTCCTTCCTCTCAGTTTTTCTCCCCTTTTTTAAACCCACTCGTTCCTCTCTTTCTTTGTCAGATCCTCCGTTGTGTCTCCTCCTGTTGGCTCCATGCATTGCCAAACTTAGTAAGTTACTGTTTTATTTTCAATAAAGCTACATACCTCCTCACCATGTGGCTCCTGTTTGCGTTTTGGTCCGATACCTACGTCTCAAACCATGACACAAGACTTTTTACCTGAAGCCATTAGACAACTATGTTTACAGCATTAACACAGTACATGAACCGAGACAATGCTTTCTTTCAGATCTGAGGAACAAATGTGATCAAATAACATAAAATTTAATTAAATTGTTTACAGTATTTTCTCTGTTTGAAAAATAAGACAGTTCGGGGCAGAGTTTATCATAAATATACCTAAGTCTTAGGTATGTTTATGTATTACATGCCTGACAAAGTCTGCTAAAATTAATGAAATCTGTTCACAAATGTTCTTTGGTCAAAATGTTGTGTTATGTTTTCTGTCAGCTTTCTCTTCCTGACTCAGTCTTTGAGATGGGGGAGGAGGTCTGATGTCCCAGGGGAGCTTGAAGTAGAGTTGCTGCTTCTCTACACTGAAAGGAGTCAGCATCTGATGAATTCTGGGTCTTATGGAATCATTTTAGCATAAAAATATCATATGACTTTTTTTAATGGGAATCTGATTCCTTGGTCTGTATGTGTTCTATGGATCTGCTGTGGTAGCACTCGGTGCTCTGGATGCTTTTAAGGGCTGTCCGGTCAGTGGACGAAGAAACCAAGATTGTGTCCAACTTATTGACACAAGTCGACCTTCTTCCTTGTGCCGGTTGGACTCTACCAGGGTTGTCCCTTGTCTCCTGTTCAGTGTGTGGTGTTCATGAACAGGATCTCAAGGAGTAGTTGTGCAGCGTAGGGTGTCCGGTTCGAAAACCTGAGAGTCTCATGGATCTTTGCTTTTAGCATATGATGCAGTGAAAGGAGGATGGCGCAGGACATGGACTGATGGAGAGGGGAATCATTCAAAGTAACGCGGGTGTTGCTCCGGTCTGCTCTTATGAAGAGCTGACTGAGAGAGCAGGGCTCTCAATTCACCAGTCTGTCTATAGCTGGGTTTCCATCAACCTTTTTATGTGCATTTGGAAGTTTTACATTTGAAAAGGTTAATGGAACGTGCAAAATTTGAAAAAAAAACATCTCCAATTTTGCAACAAAAAAACAAACCCTTTTATTTCTGCTTTAGGTGGGTTTTGAAAAAGCGTTAAAGTACAAAACAGGAGATGGAAACACATTTGCAACCTTTGCTTCCTGTTCATCACAGTCATGCAAAACGTCAACTTCTGATGAAATTATGCTTTGCATAGCCTGGTTAATTCGCTCCAAATCAGGGGACTGAATATACCTAATTTTCATTTTCCTTTTTTTATCTATTTTGTGACATTTTTAAATTCTGCTCAAAATGCAGGTGAAACAGCTATTATTCAGAGTCGACCTTATTTATGAGATACAGATCATGACTTAAAGAATAACATCCTGGATACAAGCAGCTGAAATGATTTTCCTTTGTAAAGGAATGGACTCTGCTTAGGATAAGGTGAGGGGGAGACCTTGGAGTATAGTCGCTGCTCCTTGGCATCAAAAGGAGTCAGTTCAGACGGTTCAGGCATCTGATGAAGAAGCCTCCCTTTAGAGGTTTTCCAGGCCCGTCTTCACATTTCAGGGCAGACCCAGATCTCTTCTGATCTGGGAGTGCTTTGAGAGCCCCCAGAATGGGTGGGAGAGTGATGTCTGGGTTTCCTGACTTTTCCTGGATTCTCTGCAACCTGATCTACGAGAAGCTGAAGACAATAGATGCATGGATGGTTTATTTTTCCATAGCCCCCACCCCCTGATGAAATAAATAAACAGATGAAGTAAATAAATATAGTGCTAAAATGTGGCAAATAAAAGAATATGGATGATTAACTGCAGGAATGATAAAATGAATCATCACTTCAAGCAGGAAAGACAAATTTGTCATGCTCTGGCCCATCTGTCTTGCTGCCACACTCCCCCTTCACCCTTGTAATCAAGATTATTGGATTCACCTGTGAGCCACCGGAGCTTAATCAAGCTCATCTCCTTCACCTGTTCATATATATATATATATATATATATATATATATATATATATATATATATATATATATATATATATATATATATATATATATATGAAATCAAACTTTAGCAGACAGGCAGCATCAGATTATTGAAGTATAAACCCTCATTCACACAGACTCCTTCATCCATGTGTACTAGAAAGAGGCCTTTCTAGTCAGTGGGGTAATTCCTACCGACTCTGTTGCGCTGCAGCATGACGGACAGCTCCACTCGTTTGTCCATCAGATATATGGACTGAGTCTACTGGCGATGGATGACGGTGCAAAACGTGTCAGTTTCTAAAAACTAGATGAGCCAGACAGGAAGTCAGACAGCGAGTCAATGAGGACTGCGGCACGGGACCTTTTTGCGGTGGACGACGACACGGGAGGTGGTATGTGTGAAGCCTGCTTAAGGATACTTCAGTCTAGTTCCTTATGCTGGAATCAGTAAAAGGAACTGATTCCAGCCTCTGTCAAACTGCCTGTCACCTCCTGCTGTCAGCAGCCTGCTCGTCATCAACAGACCTCTGCTTAATCCTGCTGAAAGTTTTTACGGCCTGCACCAGATTTCGGGTTTTCTTTAATAAACCTTTTAATGCGCAACACTGTGTCTGGATTGAATAATAGGTTCTCAGTTTTGTCTGACTCATAACAAAACCATTCCTATTTAGATTTAAAAAATATATTTTTTTTTAGTGCTGGGCAACGATTAAAATCTTTAATCGCAATTAACTGCCTAATTTGCCTGATTAATCATGATTAATTGCATTGTATGCACAAACTCCAAGAATGAATTCAAAAGTAGTGTAAAGAGCACTTTTATTTTAATTTTCTGCTGCCATATGAACAAAAGTGTTGTAACATTTGTAGCACTTATCAGTAACACATATTTAGTGTAAAGCTCAACTTAAACATGTAAAACAAAAAATAGCAATAATAATAAATTAAAGCTTATTGCCACTGACAGGTAATTCTCTTTATGGGGAAAAAATCTACCAAAAACAGGCAATTTCTGAGGTAACCGCAGGGAGCAGCATTACCATTTTATGTTCAATACCAAAGTGTGAAGCACAAAAAAAGGTCTACAGTAGCTATCCCCTTCGCCATTACATTGGTTAGCTTCTCTGAGTCATTGAATTGTTTGGTGATGTCTACAGTGTGTTTGGCATTTAAGTGATATGTTAAGCTCAAGGTGCTCCGGTGATAAGAACGTTTAACTTGGCAGTGGTTACAACTAACTTGTTTCTGTCATATTCGTTGCTGGAAGAACTTTAAACTGAAAATGTCAATTTAAAAGTTCTGTGACTTTACCCTTCCCCATGTCAGCTTTGATTTTTTCCGCATTTTCCTTTTTCCAGCCAGCACCTTTCTTCCTGTTTGAATCCGAGGCTGGGCTGACTGCGAGGTTATTGGCGCATTATCGCCACCTACTGTTCTGATTCAAACCTCTCAACCGCAGCAACAGACCTTCACAAAATAAAAGCATGTGAGCAACATGCGTTAATGCGCGATAAAGTAAATATCGCCGTTAATAGTCTAATGAATTAATGTGAAATTAACGCGTTAACTTGCCCAGCCCTAATTATTTTATTATTATGCTATGTTTAACAACTAGTAGCTGTAAGGTATTTCTTCTTATGTAGCAAATTTGCCCATACTGCACTGTCTCCTATACTTATTTTTTGTTTTTACATTTTTTACCCTTGTGTGTATTATGCTTTCATTTACATCTCACTTGCTGCTAGGACGCGTTAATTTCCTCCACTGTGTGACTATGAAAGCTATTTATATTCTAATTATTCATATGTTTGGTTGTGAAATACTACACTGCCAACCAGGCAATAGCTACAACCATTCACTGGGAGTTGTTTGACAGCCTTGTGAGAGCAGGATGAGGAAGGCTGTTTGGAGAGCAATGGTTTCACTTACTCTGGAAAAACAGCCAAGGCCCGATCTGGATTGTATTAAAGGGCACTGGCATGTGTGTGCGGTTAAGTGTGCATGTTGTAATGAGAGCGGATGGTGCATCATGGTTACACAGCACCCAGAAATAAACCAGGATCTGAACCAGAATTGCAGCAAACTTTTTTTCCCTCCCCAATTTCTGGCCACAATTAACCCGCCTTAGTTAAAGAACACACGCAAACCGTATGCCCTGACACACAAACCCAGTGATCACATGCTAACGACACACACATCTTGTAGAACAAATATTCTTCCGTTCTGCCTCACAGAGGAAATATTATCAACCAGATTAAAGAACATGGGATTTGGAGGGGCTGCTGAACGCTGTTACTGTTTTTCTCTGAACAACATGTGACCAGTAGAAACAAAGTGGTGCAGAAATGTGCAGCCGAGAGCCAAATCTGGATAGGACTTTTGGCCCGATGCCCCAAAACACATCGGCCTTTCTGTGTTAACATCTGGGAGCATGTTTGGATATGTAAAAACTTTCACTGCATAAACCTGATAACCCGCTCTCGCTCTGAGTTTACGTTAGTGTTCAAATGTTTGAACATCGGAGGTTCCTTTGAAAATAACAGTGACATTTTTTGTGTTTTACGCTGAGTATTTTTTTTAAATGCATTGCTACAAAATCCTGCTTTGAAGGCTTTCAAATGGCATGCAAATATTTATTAATGATGAAATAATATAATGGTGTTTGGAAGCATTTCAGTAGTGATAATATCCACTACAATAAACAATAAAATTGCAAGTGATTATAATGGTACAATTATGTCCCAAATCCAACACCACTGCAGAACAGCCCTGCAAACGTGTCAAATTGACTTTAATATAACACAAACACAACACATTTAGACGTTAACAGCTCAGAATAGCTTGTAATCTGCCTAAATTTTAACTTTATTCTATTTGTAAGCACCAAATTAAAAAATGGAAGGTCAGTAATTATTAATTGTGCCTTTGCATACAGCTCTTTCTTTAGCAATAATAAGGTATTATCTTGTGGCTGAAATTGTAATCACTGTGACTGTCAGCTTGCTTTGAAAAGTCTAAAAAGAGGTTTCCACTTTTAGTATTATATGGTTCTATATTTCAAAAACATTCTGGTTTTCTAAATTAACAAATCAAGAATAACAAAAGCATGATGTCTTTTTTTTTTATATTTCACTGTGCATATCCTGTCAATAGTTCTTCAAAAAGCCAAAAAATATTTGAACTAAGAGCAGCAGTGTCAGAGGCTCGCAGCATCTAGCCAAACCAGGAAGAGCTGTGGTTCTTGGTGCAAACACATGAACACCAGGGTGCCCAGAAAATTGGAATATGTACGCTAAAGCGCAACAAAATGCTTCTTTTGTCTCCTGAATGGCAATAAAAATGGCCACTAAATGCTCTATGGTTACATAACAGACCCGCAGGGTTTGTTACAAAGTTACATATCAGGTTGGATATTATTGTTTTAAAAATGCATTACCAGAGAAACAGTTAAACAACACATCAACTGGTTTTTCCTTTTTGTTTATTTTGTTTTCTGGGCGTGTCTTCACCTGCAGTGGAGGGACCTCATCCTGGCATGTCACTCTCAGGTGCGCAGACAAAACAGTCCCCAGGGATTTGCACACAATCTATTGGTTCCTAGTATGGCCCAAACTAAGAGGCAGATTAAAGAGGGGTGATACTGGCCAGAGGGGATTTTTCTGTTGATACAGATTGTCAGGTAATTATTGGAATGTGTTATTGATATGAGATATTTTCAGTTTGTATTAATTTGTAAATGTATTGTTTTGTTTGCTCTTTGTCTAGTGTAAATAGTATTGTATTTTCCATTTTCATTTGATGCGACCTTAATAATAGATTTTCCCAATTTAGGTTCATATGTATTTAAGCTGTTTGTCATTTGTTGTCCATTGTTGGGTGTTGGTGGTTCTGTTTGGTTACACTGCTGGCTGAAAAAAATAAAATAAAAAACTAAGAAGCTTCCAAAGATGCCACATTGCTTTGTCTTTTTTGACTGCCAATTGGGTCCCACTTCCATGGCCATTCGTCCTGTTTGACAAGCAGGTGACAGTCTGTTATATGGTATTGGTACTTGTTTAATCTGATTAAATTTTGAATGAACTGAAAGGATCTGAGCTTGCATTGCATTGCATTGGCACAAAGACAACTGAACAGTTTTTCTCACCAGTTCAACACTCCCAACAGAAATCAACTTAGACTTGTAAACAAGGTCCTCTAGAAAACTTGTTTATTAGTCAGTTAAAATATGAATATCAAAAAAATAGTGTTAGAGACAATCAGAAAACTGACATTTTCTTTCATTTCCACACTCTGATCGCTATAGTACAAAAGTTCTTCATAATGACATTAAAATTTGCTAAAATACTTTTATCTTTCATGTTATTGATATATTATTACACCATGACCCTATGTGATGTTGATGACCTGGAAGCCATTACAAAAAAATGTAATTGAATGCTTGTATTAAAGTGTTAAACTCTTTCTTATAGTGAATGATTTTAGTCAGCTACTTTAGAACTCACTATGCTTTCAAAATAGCCCAACATGTCTCCTCAGAACATGGCAGTACACTCTGAGGCCTCAAAGGAGCAGAATGCTCCATCCGGTGATGGCCTATCTTGGTTTTATTTTAGAACCGTCTCTTCTCTGAAAACATAAACCCACAGCATTTGAAAAAAAAATGATAGAATCAGTTTTTCCTAATGGCTAAGTGATGAGAACTGGCAAACACACAAGTTCATATCTCCTCTATGATCAGTGCTTGATGACACTGAGGTCTCAATGCAGACTCAGAAGAGAGCCAGAAAGTGATGGACAGACAGACGGGGAAGTACACCCAATCAAGAATCAAGAGTTTTTATTGTCATATGTAACCAAAATGAAATATTTGGTGAGACACTGGCTCAGAACACACAGACACAAATCAACCATAAATTTCAAATACCAACAATGCTTCCTAAAAAACTAAAAGTGTGTGTTCAATGCTGTGCTGTTTTTTTTCTGCCAGCTTTGTTGGCTGATTTGGCAAAGGCCTTTATCAAGAGGAGAGAACGCAGAGGAGAGAACAGAGAGATGCAAGAACATTGTCATTTCATAAGTGTCTGAGAAACTCATAGCAATAAATTTCAAACCTAATAACATTTTCAGACAAAAAATGGTTAATCCCAAAGACAGAAGACCCAAACCACAGCTGAGCAGCGTTGTGTCCAATGCAGCGAGGAGTCTGCTCAGACTCCTACAGTGGAGAAACTAAACCACAGCTACATAAACGCATGGCACAGCACAGGAGGACCAGCAGCTCAGGGCAAGATTCAGCAGTCCACTTGCACGTCTAGAAAAAAGGTCACTCTTTTGACTACAAGGAGAACAGATTGCTTGAAAGAGGGGTGAAAGAAGCCATCTTAGTCAAAAGAGAAAAGCCAACACTGAACAGAGGGGGAGGAGGGGGGGGGGGGGGGGATTTTGCGCTTCCAGCTCCCCAGTGTTTACAGCTCAGTCCTACAACACATTCAAAGAGATTACATCTGCAGTCTCATCATGATTCAGCTGACCAACTACTCCACTCCCACCAAGCAATAGCTTCTAACGACCCAGGACAGTGTTGGGTGGGTAATTGATTTGCATCTGACTGAGAATCTGCCTAGGAGGATGGGTCTCCATGTCCTTAAAAACAGCAGTGCACCAACTACAGGTTGCTGAAGTGCGAGCCACCAGAATAGACAAAAACTCCCGGATAGGTTTCGAAACTTTCTCAGAAAGAACTGAACGAAAGTCTGGTTGCCTCTGATTTAAGTTTGTTTGCTGTTGCGATGACCCGGATAACAGAATTTGCACAGGCATCTTGTAAATGGTATCTCACAATCTCCTGGTGTTGACCTCACCACCCATGCCAAGCTGAGACACAGAGACATAGGATGCTTTCAGTTGTGGCTCTATAAAAGTTCATCAGCAAGCAGTGCAGAGAATAAAACCCAAACTCAATCACACACAAAGTGGATCCACTTATTGGTTCAGCAGCTAAAAAAATGTTTTATCTTTGTTCTCGCACTGCAGGGACTAATCTGCTTTATCCCGGAATATCACTTTTTGAACATTTCACAATTTGGTTCTGAAGTCAAAGTGGGGAATTCAACAAGAAATTTAGAGGCCAGAATCAGAGGCCAAATTACTAGCCGGTCTGGTGGTGGCCTTCCCGGCAGCACAACAAATCGTTCCTACATTTCCTCTCAAAACCTTTCCTTTAAAGCTGCAGTGGGTAAACCTGGCAAGCCGGATTGATAATATAGCACGCCCCGTTCTGCACATTATCAATCTGGGACTGCTCCTATCAGAATCCGTTCGGGAAAAGGAGGGACTTTCAGCAGAACTTTTTAAAATAGACGGAATTGAGGAGGGTGAAATCTCATTATCTGAGAATGATTTTGTGCAAAAAAAAAATTACTAACATGTTTTGTATAGCCTGCTGACCTATCCTAACTTCTTCAAAAGGAAACATAATAGGTCACCTTTTCAACACTCCTTGAGAATTTTTACTTTGATGGATGCCAATTTAATGAGTTTTCAAATGTATTCAGGATGATGAAGAAGTAATATATCTCTTCATGGTTATAATTCTAAAGAATTAAATTGCCATGCATTTGAAAAGTAACAATATCCAGTAGAATCATGCTCCAGACTTGCATTAGATTAATTAGTTGACTAAACTGAAGAGGTTGTAACAGATGTTCTTACTAGTGCAACTTGACGCGTGGGTTTCAGGCTCTCAGCTTCTACAATAAAAAACATTCATGAAAAGATACTGAAATAACAAGATAGGTATCACTGGGAAAGTTGCCGATGTGCTCTGAAACAGATACAAACAGGATGATGTGCGTGCTTTACGTTGTAAAACATTTCCCACCCAGTGACTGTCACGAATCGGAGCAGAGGACCCAGAATTCAGCCAGACCAGCAGAGGTTCAGATCAGGTTCTTTATTAACAAAAAGCAAAACAGGGAAAAAAGCCAAAAAGACCGTCAAACCAAAAGACGGCACAAAAATAAACAGAGTAACGGGGCAGGCACGGCAGGAACAGGCAAAACAGGATGGCTCAGGTTTCTGGAGACAAGGGGGTCAAAAATCCAAAAGCAAACCATAACAGAAAGTTGCAAGAGGAAAACTCACCCATACTCAACAAGACAACCTGGCACTGATGTCTGGTCTCAACTGTTTATATGGAGGTGGAAGCAGGTGAAACCGGTCAGAGATGATTGCAACAGGGGTGGAGTAAGGCAGGTGTGCAGAGTGGGTAATTAGACCAGACATCAGTGCTGAGGCTCAAAACAAGAACAGACAAATCTAAAAAGCTAACAAGACAAGAGGACATAAACAAACTACACACACACAACTTACAAAGAAACAAAATCACTCTAAAGAAAAAAAAACTAAAACAGAAAATAAAGCTTAGACTAAAACAGATGACAAAACCAGATAACCTAACAGTAAATAAAAACCCAGACAGGAAAAAACTCAAAGCAAGCAGAGAACCTAAAGCAGGAGAGTAAAATGACTCAAAAATAAAACCCGAACAGAAACCAGAATATTACAGAGCCCCCCCCTCAAGGGCGGATTCTAGACGCCCTCCAACGTCTACGGGAGTCCAAAGAAAACAAGAACCTAAGTCAAATCGGGTGGGTGGAGGGGGCTAAAGGCTGGAGGGCTAGAGTCTGAAGAAGAAAATAATATCTAACACAAGTCCAAAAACACAAAACAACCCTCTAAGGGCGAATCGAAACTGAAACTGAGTCCTAAAGTGGCCGGATGTCTGGCAGACATCCCGGACGACGGCCCCGGCGGGTCAGGATGTCCGGCGGTCGCCCCGGACGACGGCCCCGGTGGGTCAGGATGTCCGGCGGTCGCCCCGGACGACGGCCCCGGCGGGTCAGGATGTCCGGCGGTCGCCCCGGACGACGGCCCCGGCGGGTCAGGATGTCCGGCGGTCGCCCCGGACGACGGCCCCGGCGGGTCAGGATGTCCGGCGGTCGCCCCGGACGACGGCCCCGGCAGAGTAAAACGATAGGAAGCCGGTGGCAGAGCAGGACTCTCAGAACCCGACTCCTGGAAAGAGAGAAAGCAAAGGATGGTGCCAGCCTAAAGGCAGTGAACGGCTCCAGACTACTGGCTAAGGGAGGAGCAGGGCCACAGGCTAGGAGAGGCGCCGGGCTAAGAGCTAAAGAGAACTCTGGGCTAAGGTCTGGAGGCAGCGCTGGGCTACGGGGTAAGGAGGGAGCCTGGCTACAGGCTTCTGGAAAGGGAGCCTGGCTACAGGCTTCTGGAAAGGGAGCCTGGCTACAGGCTTCTGGAAAGGGAGCCTGGCTACAGGCTTCTGGAAAGGGAGCCTGGCTACAGGCTTCTGGAAAGGGAGCCTGGCTACAGGCTTCTGGAAAGGGAGCCTGGCTACAGGCTTCTGGAAAGGGAGCCTGGCTACAGGCTTCTGGAAAGGGAGCTTCGGGCGGCAGGGCCTGGCTACAGGCTTCGGGCGGCAGGGCCTGGCTACAGGCTTCGGGCGGCAGGGCCTGGCTACAGGCTTCGGGCGGCAGGGCCTGGCTACAGGCTTCGGGCGGCAGGGCCTGGCTACAGGCTTCGGGCGGCAGGGCCTGGCTACAGGCTTCGGGCGGCAGGGCCTGGCTACAGGCTTCGGGCGGCAGGGCCTGGCTACAGGCTTCGGGCGGCAGGGCCTGGCTACAGGCTTCGGGCGGCAGGGCCTGGCTACAGGCTTCGGGCGGCAGTGCGCTAAAGCTACGGGGAGCTGGCACTGGAGACAGTGCGCTAAAGCTACGGGGAGCTGGCACTGGAGACAGTGCGCTAAAGCTACGGGGAGCTGGCACTGGAGACAGTGCGCTAAAGCTACGGGGAGCTGGCACTGGAGACAGTGCGCTAAAGCTACGGGGAGCTGGCACTGGAGACAGTGCGCTAAAGCTACGGGGAGCTGGCACTGGAGACAGTGCGCTAAAGCTACGGGGAGCTGGCACTGGAGACAGTGCGCTAAAGCTGCGGGGAGCTGGCACTGGAGACAGTGCGCTAAAGCTGCGGGGAGCTGGCACTGGAGACAGTGCGCTAAAGCTGCGGGGAGCTGGCACTGGAGACAGTGCGCTAAAGCTGCGGGGAGCTGGCACTGGAGACAGTGCGCTAAAGCTGCGGGGAGCTGGCACTGGAGACAGTGCGCTAAAGCTGCGGGGAGCTGGCACTGGAGACAGTGCGCTAAAGCTGCGGGGAGCTGGCACTGGAGACAGTGCGCTAAAGCTGCGGGGAGCTGGCACTGGAGACAGTGCGCTAAAGCTGCGGGGAGCTGGCACTGGAGACAGTGCGCTAAAGCTGCGGGGAGCTGGCACTGGAGACAGTGCGCTAAAGCTGCGGGGAGCTGGCACTGGAGACAGTGCGCTAAAGCTGCGGGGAGCTGGCACTGGAGACAGTGCGCTAAAGCTGCGGGGAGCTGGCACTGGAGACAGTGCGCTAAAGCTGCGGGGAGCTGGCATTGGAGACAGTGCGCTAAAGCTACGGGGAGCCGGCACTGGAGACAGTGCGCTAAAGCTGCGGGGAGCCGGCACTGGAGACAGTGCGCTAAAGCTGCGGGGAGCCGGCACTGGAGACAGTGCGCTAAAGCTGCGGGGAGCCGGCACTGGAGACTGCGCTTTAAAGCTGCGGGGAGCCGGCACTGGGGCTGAAATCGAGGGCGGGTCCTCCAGGGCCCCTTCTTGGGGCTTGGGTGGAAGCGGTTCTTCCTGGACCCCCTCGTCGCCAGTTGGCGGCGGACCCTCCTGGGTCTCCTCGGCGCCCGCTGGCGGCGGACCCTCCTGGGTCTCCTCGGCGCCCGCTGGCGGCGGACCCTCCTGGGTCTCCTCGGCGCCCGCTGGCGGCGGACCCTCCTGGGTCTCCTCGGCGCCCGCTGGCGGCGGACCCTCCAGGGCCCCCTCTGGAGATTTGGGGAGAGGCGGACCCTCCAGGGCCCCCTCTGGAGACTTGGGGAGAGGCGGACCCTCCAGGGCCCCCTCTGGAGACTTGGGGAGAGGCGGACCCTCCAGGGCCCCCTCTGGAGACTTGGGGAGAGGCGGACCCTCCAGGGCCCCCTCTGGAGACTTGGGGAGAGGCGGACCCTCCAGGGCCCCCTCTGGAGACTTGGGGAGAGGCGGACCCTCCAGGGCCCCCTCTGGAGACTTGGGGAGAGGCGGACCCTCCAGGGCCCCCTCTGGAGACTTGGGGAGAGGCGGACCCTCCAGGGCCCCCTCTGGAGACTTGGGGACCGGTTGTTGCTGAGCTGACTCGACCGATCGCCGGCCAGAAGAGCTTGAGACCAAGCTCACATAGGCAGGACCAGGAACGGAAGCAATAACCGGACCAGCTGCTCGCCTGCGTTTCTGGCGGCGGGCTGTACTGCTGCAGAGGTGGTTGCGTCTGGGACCGACACCGGGAGGGCAAAATGCCAGCCGTGATCCCTTAAACGAGGCACCTAAGACGACCTCAGGTAAGCGCCTGACATCCTCCTCTGTCCCAAACAAAGCCCAAGTGTCCATCATAATCTTGAGTCCTGATAGCAAACTCGGTGTCAGGTCCATGGTGGGGAAAAACAACAAAAAAGTGAACGTGTTGGTCTGGCGATGGGTCCTATGAGTGGCCAGGTCGTTCTGTCACGAATCGGAGCAGAGGACCCAGAATTCAGCCAGACCAGCAGAGGTTCAGATCAGGTTCTTTATTAACAAAAAGCAAAACAGGGAAAAAAGCCAAAAAGACCGTCAAACCAAAAGACGGCACAAAAATAAACAGAGTAACGGGGCAGGCACGGCAGGAACAGGCAAAACAGGATGGCTCAGGTTTCTGGAGACAAGGGGGTCAAAAATCCAAAAGCAAACCATAACAGAAAGTTGCAAGAGGAAAACTCACCCATACTCAACAAGACAACCTGGCACTGATGTCTGGTCTCAACTGTTTATATGGAGGTGGAAGCAGGTGAAACCGGTCAGAGATGATTGCAACAGGGGTGGAGTAAGGCAGGTGTGCAGAGTGGGTAATTAGACCAGACATCAGTGCTGAGGCTCAAAACAAGAACAGACAAATCTAAAAAGCTAACAAGACAAGAGGACATAAACAAACTACACACACACAACTTACAAAGAAACAAAATCACTCTAAAGAAAAAAAAACTAAAACAGAAAATAAAGCTTAGACTAAAACAGATGACAAAACCAGATAACCTAACAGTAAATAAAAACCCAGACAGGAAAAAACTCAAAGCAAGCAGAGAACCTAAAGCAGGAGAGTAAAATGACTCAAAAATAAAACCCGAACAGAAACCAGAATATTACAGTGACTTGTACATACAAGTTTGAAATAGGTCAAACAGTCTTTGCAGGCGGAAGTGTGTAAAAGATGAATTAAAAGATAAAATTCATTACAACTGGGGGCATTTCTTATGGTTTTGCTAGTACTATTAACCTTTTCATTTCAGCTGTGGTATGAGTCACGGTTATGTTTAATTGAATGGAAAAAACAGGATGCAATGTGTGCCACTCTTTTTGTGTTTGGGAAAGCCATTTCCCAGGAAAAGCATTCAAGCTGGAAAATGTGTGGAAAAGAAAGCGAAAGTGTACTTGTTATTATGTTATTTCACCTGCCCATTAGAAGAAGGAATTCAACAGTGTTTTTTTATGTAAAGTTCTTAAAGATGTTACACACATGCTGAGTAAGAGGTGGCTCATATGCATTTTCAGTTCCTGACAAAGCACAACATTGGCTCTTGTTGGTTAGTTTCTGCTCTTTGGTACAAGTTAAAAAATGGTGACCTTTATCACACTTCTTAAGGTCCTCAAGAAGTGTCCTCAGCTGATTGAAAGTGTGATGCTGTCCTTTCTGGCACTAAGAGACAGATTACTCAGTACAGATTTTTATTCCTGTGCCTAGACTTTTCTGTTTGTACACAACAGTTTTGCCTAAACCTGCTACAAGTACAGCACACTGAGGACAAGAACTAAATGTTCACTGAAGTTCACTTCTTAATCACTGTTACTGGATGTTCTTGAGAAATGTATTTACTTTATTATGAGCCAAAGCTGTCCTACATCAATACCATCTGTCTTGCATCACTGTAAGCTTTAATGTGTTGTGTTGCATTGCCAACAAAAAGTGGCTGGTTGTTGCAAATAAATGCAACTAAACTTCAATCCTATGATAAAAAAATGGGATATTCTTGTAATTGGATGGAAAAAGAAAGTGGAAATGATTTACTAAAGGTAACTGCGCAGAAAAAAAATAATTGCCAGTGTGTTTCCTGGCCACAGTCCATATGAGGGCAAAGGACACACATACACACACACGTTGAAAGGCAGATGTGAGCATTCAGAGAAACCATTAACCCTCTATGGCATGATTTTTTATTTTGGGAGATAAAAAAATATTTCACCCTAGTTTTTGGGAGCTTGGGCATCCCTTATAACATATCAGTCATAACATGTGTCCCCCTCTGCCCCCCCTACCAGATTTTGCTTTGTTGCCTCAGGGCAACAACATGCTATAAGAGTACTAAAACGCCAAGGTTTTCTATATTTTTATATAAGTGAAATGAAGAACAAACAAGCCATAAATGCATTAGAAGTTTTATTTCAACAAGCAATCGGGGACCGGAATGGGTGTAATGGGTCCTCTTCTCTTCTTTTCTTCATACTCCCCAGGAATTGTGGAACTGGTACGACCTCTCTTATGCTCCACATTCTTGCCACTTCTGCACAAGCTTTCTGCGATATACGATAGACTTATAAAGTCTATCTTTATATAGACGTATAAAGCTTCATCTGTTCCTTTTTTGTCATCCCATTGGTGCTGCAGTCTCTCTTGTCGAGCAGCCAGGCAGTCACGATCATCATGTCAATAAAGTGGAACATAAGCCGGTGATACCACTTCTTCGACCTTATTTTATTGTGGTACAGTGCAATGAGAGAGTCCAGCAGGTCCATTCCACCCATATTCTCTGACCACAGCAGGACAGGGGGCTTTGATTGTTTTCTTTTACTTGCCATCCCACCTATCAACCTCGGTGACTGGGTATGCTCCATTGAAATTACTGAGAAGAATGACTGAACGCATGCAAGGATGTTTCTCCAACCATGGCCGTCTTCAGTTCAAAAGATCCACGTCCAGCTCTCTTCAGCTAAGCATCACACATCAAGTTGACACCTGGTAATCTGTTGCTACGAACAGTACCAGTAGAGTGAATTCCCTGCTGAGCAAGTGTGAGTACGAGAAGGACACTCGTAAACCAGTCGTCAAAGAACACCTTGTAGTTCTGCTGCTTGGGCATTGGCTGAGGACAACGTTGCCACTTGCTCCTACATCTGGCAGTTCAGGGGGTTGCACAACTCTGTGTAGATCTCAAAATTGTGTGGTACACCGTCAGAACTAGCCAAGACAAGCATCTTGTAGCCCTATTTCTTTGGTTTTGCTGGCAGGTATTGTTTGAGTCTATTTTCTGTGAGTAATAGTAGATAGTACAGCAAAAAAATTAATTATGGTGATGGCTATGCATCTCTGCAGTTCTCCATCCATGAGAATGTTATTGTTCAAACAAAAGTGGTCTAACTGCGCAATGTTGCCCTGAGGCAACGAATGAAAAACTACCATTTTAGTAAATAAATAAAGACAAAAAGTATCTTTACTCAATCAAATATGCTTCTTCACACATTAATGCACATCACAGATATTATTTATACAAAGTTATATAAATTAAAAAATGATAAAAGGGGAAATTTATCTTAACTTCTGCTAGCAGTATGTCCAAGCCGGCTATGGTCCCAAAAAGGACTGTTTCACCCCCAGAGGAAAGGTCAAAGTCACGCCCACCTCAAATTTCATTGGTCACAGACTTATCACCAGACTTTTAAAGTAATGTTTTATTTTAAAAGAATTAAAGGGGCAGTGTGAGGGCAACAATAGTGGTTTGTTGCCTGAGGGCAACACCATGCCATAGAGGGTTAAAGCCTTTGTTGCCATAGCAGAGCCCCTGCTACCTTGGACGAGAAATAGTTTTATCTCTTAATGAGTCCCGATCTAAAATTAGACCTGAACTGTTCAGTGTTCATCCTCCCTCTCTTTCAGTTTTCAGATAATTTCTTATTGTTTCTTACCCAGTAGCGCGCCTTGTCCTGTCTCTATGCCAACAGGTGTGTTTAACAACTGTAGATTTGCTGCTTTATCAAGTTACACTTGATTATTTTGAATCTCCAGAATAGTTTGGTATTTACAGCTAAAAAAGACAGATTTGTAGGTAATATCAAATGCAAAAATCCCACCTAAAGAAACTTTAGCATGTTTTTGGGTTTATTTTTGCATTGACAATAATTTTGTTCATGTTTACAGGTGCTTATGTGAAATGTTTTGAGAGCTCCAGTCTCAAGAGTCTACCTCAAAACTTGCTAAAACATTGCAAGTTTCTGTTTCTGTTGTTATCTTTTGTCATTTCTGCAGCTAAAATTGCAACGTGTCTCTTTGCAAAGGCTATCATGTTTCTCCAGCTCTTTCCTGTCAGTCAGACAATTAACCAGAAGATTTATCTGCAGTGGCGAGCTCTAACCATCAACCACAACTCATATCTGCAGCCACAGAAATCTGCAAGGCTGTAGCTATGCGTCTCATTGGGACGATGACATTTTGATGCGAGTGGAGAAGATAATACTGTTATCAGTCTTGCAGAGAGTGTCTGCTGAACAAGATTGTGTCTCTGATGGTGAATGATGTATCTGGGTTCATCAAAACTGAAAAAAACAAAAACAGTATTGAAACAGGAAACTGTTGCAAACATATGATGCTCATCTTCACACTGTAATGTGCTGAAGTTTCAAGATGTTTGGATATGGAGTAAACCATGTTCAATAATTGGCAACTAGGCCTCACAAAGGCATTAATTAAATACATTACCAAACATAAATAGAGGGTAGATATTATGCCAATTTTAAAAAATGTAGCCAGACATGTCATGGAAATCGTATCTGCAATCATTTTAATGCAGATAAACAGGGTGTTTGTCCTTTTATTCCCTCCTAAAGCTCACCAACATGCCGCTGTTATAAAAAACGCTTTTTTCCTTCATGCATTAAAAAATATTATGATCTATGATTCCTATTTTGTACCTAATTTTTTCCTTTCAACTCCATCACAGAAATGTCCTTTCCCTGATAATGTTAAGTTATCCAGATGAATCACTTTCTCTCTCCTCATTTTGCTTCCTATTTTGGTCTGTTTTTCTCTGTTGTCATGCCATTTGCTTAACTTCCATGCTTTCTCTGTTGCAGTGTCTACTGGTAGTAATTGAATTTTTTTTTGGGTGGGGGGGGGGGCTGTATACAGTCACTTGTCTTCGGCTGGATTTTTTCTTCTGGTCCATCTGGTTCAAATTCCTTTATCTGCTTTTTTACCTCGTGGGGTTATAATTTTGCAAATACATCATTGAATGTTTTTTCGCTGCACCATTATTTCCTGTCTTATCGTTGTTGTCTGACTCTTCCATTTGCATTTGGATATTTGAGTGACTACCCCTAAGCATCTAAGGTACAATGGGTGTGATTTTGATCGACATGTATTACGTACAAATGAATCTGATTGAATGAAAAATGACCCAAAAACTGCTGATTGGTCACAGGTGCAGAGAGCTGCGCTCTGAGGAGAAGACCAACATGAAATCATATAGAAGACAAAAAGGTAACACATACACATAGACACTCTGGTGCCCCTCTGCATTGAAACATGAAAATTAGGAGGGCTACACAAAAAAATAACTTCTAATATGGCTGGACGATATAAAAAAAAACCATACCAATAAAACAGAAATCATATTGATCGATATCAACAATTACTAACAAATTCAAAACATATATTTTGAGTGCAGCTCTGGCCTCGTGTCTGATTACCTGTTAGCCTCCACAGCTCTAACCTTGCCTGCAAGCTGAAACCTTGCAGTATTTGTGTGTTCACAAACACACAAAGAATCCCTCTTGTACCGCTCCCGCTTCAACCGCTTGTGACCGAACCAAAAAAAATGGTTCGGGACAGTCATGTTGCAAAATTGTGGTTTAAGGCGGGACATGTGACGAAAGTAAGAGCTGCCGAGTCCACAGCCGAACCAACAAAAACATGGCAGCGTAGGAGGATGCACGCGTAGCTGCTGCTATCACATCTGTGTTGTAAGAATCCACAATTTAATCTTTGAAAGAACAGCAAGAAATGCCTTGACCATCTTAAACTTGTGGTTTCTCATTAAGCTTGCTGCTTACATTTAAATTGATTCCGTGATTGGTTAAAACCCACCTTTGGTTGGCAGGCACTAGGGGCTGGTTCCTCCAATCAGCTCGGAAGGTTCTGCTGCATGTCTCTCCTTTCCCAGATTGATACTGTGCAGAACGGAGAATGCTACAAATTATCAATCTGGCTGGCTAGGTTACCGTAGCTCTGAAGACTTCTTCACTTTTCCACAAGCTCACTGCCATGTGTCATCTTTTACAACAGCTAAGCGATATATTACTGATAACTTTAAAGAGCCTCATTTTAAAAAATCTGAGTCTCGAGAGATTGTTCCACCCTGGATTACAGTCAGAAATCCACAATAAAAGCCCAAGCTAGTGATCATTTTACTGCATGCAGGCAAATGCAGAATTTCTTCTCTTGCAGTAAGAACAAAGCCAAAAATCCAGATTCAGAATCTTCCTCTTATTTTAATTGTCTGGATATCACCTGAAGCTCAAAGCACTGCATGACACCATTTATTTAACATTGTTCTGTTTTTTGTTTTATTACAGGAATTACTTTTTCTAAGAACGACAGATTAATCAACTCAAAATATCCGGTTGAGGTTGCATCTAGCAAATTTTCTGGTCCGTGAAGACCACGAACCAAAGGGCTCATTAAATCACCACTTTACATTTCGGATAATTCTTGCATTGTTTTTTTTATCTTTATTCTGCATACCACCTAACAAGCATGCCACATATTCACTTGCATTCTAGGTCTTACATCTGTCTACTGCATATGCTTCAACTCAAAGCTAAAGATAGTTATCACTGTAGTTGAGAGGTGTTTCTGAAACAGAAAATGGCCCATTGATGCAGCACTCTTCTGGAAATAGATTAATAAAGGAGGTACAGCACAACATTTCCAATATAATAAAACTGCATCTAAAGTGATCCACATGAGAGTGTGATCATCCATCATATTGCTACTGTAAGGCTTCTGAGGTTTTTCTATTGCCAAATTCTTGTGCTGCAAGATTTTGATTCTGAACACCGTCATCTGTTGATGAGCGGGGTGTCGTAACTATGGGGGACAGTCAAAGGACCAGGCCAAATGTTTTAGTCAGTAGTCTGCAGCCATGGCAGCAGAGGGAGCCACCTCTCACTCAGCAGGTGTGTAACCTCTTTAAAGGGGGTGGGGGGGCTCAAGACCAGCCAAATGGCATCTATTTAAAAACATTACCAGCATATTCTTGTACCCTCTCCAACTTTTCTTTCCACTTCCTTTCTTTACTTCCTTCCCAACTTGCTCTCTACCACACTTCTTATTTCCCTTCATCCACTTGGCTCCTTCTCTTGCTCTCCAGCTTGGGAATCCCAAATCAAAGGGACATAATCCCCCCCTCCCAATCTTACCGCCAACATAATACCTCCTGCCGCCACGCTGAAGTCTAACACTTCATGACCTGCTTTGTCACGAAGACTTTCTGAAGCCAAGTCAAGAGAATGCAAGCTGACACCGAATCCTTTGCTCTTTCAGTTTCTGGAGAAGCAAAGCTCTAAAGATGACATGTAAGTAGGCCGCATTAAGGCCACCCATAAGCCGAGCGAAATTCCAACAGAAACCATACCAGTTGATCATGGAACGGACAAAATCTTGCCCTCACTCAGATCCAAGTGATCAAAGTTCCCACGACCACCAAGACTGAGCCAGCACAAACGGCAAACAATAAAGCTGCATATTTTAAAGGAAAAAAGCAAGGGTAAAAGTAAAGTTTGTAGGAGGTTATCAAGTCATGAAATCAGCTATATGTCATAATGTGTAACAGATAATACGTTGAGTTTCTGAAGAAAATTGTGACATGTCATGTCATGCTGTACATCATGGAAAAAGTAGGTCAAGTCAAAAGACCAATATGTCTGACAGCTTTAAAAGCAAGTCTCCAGGTTTGCCAAACAAGAATTCTGTCAGATCCACCAGACAGGCAGGACGATGTTTATGGACAGATCCTTGTCAGGTCTTCAAGAGCTAAATTCAAGTCAGCTGCAAGGATGCTTGCTCAATGCCAATTCCTTTATAGCATTTCTTTCAGGTCAGATTCTGACACCAGCATGTTTTTGCTCCCCTTAAGTCATCAGAAACTCAAGTCCACAGCATGCCCATTCTTACAGCGCTTAAAAAAGTCTAAATTCTTTTTTTGTCTTTTTTTTATATCTGCAGACTAACTCTGATCCATATCATCAGTACGAAACCTGCACCCTGAGACATATGACTCAAGTTGTTTTCAGACAAAAACATTCTCTTTTTTTTGTTTGTTTTTTTCATTTTTGCTCATCTCACAATGGTTTCTCAGTACCATCCCATATTAAATTGTCTTGTGGCCATACAAAAGGCCACTTTGCCAAATTCCATTGAAAAAGATTAACCAAACACGCTGTGCCTTCCAAACGTTTTCATACCTCTTGAACTTTTCCACATTTAGTCACATCATAATCAAAAACCCTAATGATTTTATTGGAAATATATGTGATAGACCAATACAGACTAGTACAAAATGGTTAAATGGAAGGATGCCTCCACCAGCTTTGCACAAAATACAAGACTGGATTTTGTGTTTATTTTGTTTTTCCAAAATAGCTTAAGCTCAGTATGGTGGGATGGAGAGAGTCAATGCACAGCATTTATTTCAGTCTTGCCACTGATTCTCAATTGGATGTCTGGACTTTCACTAGGCCATTCTAATACATGTACTATAAAAACGTTGATGTAAACCCTTCCATTGAAGTGTTGGTTGTTTATTTAGGGTTTTTGTTCTGCTGGAAGGTGAGCAATCCCATCAATCTCAAGTCTTCTTCAGCCTATAACGTGTTTTCTTCCAGGATTGGTCTGTGTTAAGCTCCATAAAACATGAAGGATACTCTCACGTTCGTTCATATCAGTCACAACACTAAATCTTACCTCAGGAAGATTTGAGTCTCACCACCAAAGAATGTGAGCTGATCTTTTAGTTTCTCAATTTGTTCGGCCTCTGGAGGACTTTGGTGGGATTCTTCCTTAAACACGCACAGACGGACAATATAATGTTCCAAATCCCCCTGGAATAGTTCCTGCACACACACCTGGACTTCAATATTTGCGTGAACCCTTGCTGACATAACACACTTTGAAACCTTTTCGATTCGATAACCGTGGCCCAATGCCCCACTTGATGCATTTGTCTAAAACCTTAACTAAATTCAAGCCCAACCTCCAAAATCAATGCTGTTCAAGATCTTGTCTAGCCGAAATCTATTACCAACACATACCCAAAGGTGTTTCTCCTCTGGTCAAAAACTCAAATGAGAGCTCAGAGATGAAAGTAAACACACTCTTGCACACAAACTTCATGTACATGCATTTATTCTGTACTTTTATACGGTACGGATGTTAAACCCTCTGAACTCACTCACCAGGCTGAACACAGTGATTGGGCTTGGAGGGCCTCCTTGTATTTATACAGGTACAATACATTCCTAAATACATACACATTGCATTGGCATGGTTGGATCTGTTATGACTTAGGCCACAATAATGATCCCCCTACAAGAGTCACGAGATAACTTTAATGATAGACTTAACTTCATGGCTCCTGATCTCTGGGCTCGCCCCATATGAGTGTGTTTGTGTGTGTGTGCACATGGGGATGGCTGTATAATTGATATAGGAGCAGACATATGCCTCATGGTATCTGTGTGCTGTGTTGAACACAAACAGACCTTCATTCCCTCACTGGCCTCTGACTCACACAGCTTTCCTTCTTAGCTCTCCTCCGCTGCAAGCTCAGCTGTGTTGTTTTTAAGCATGTCTGAAACCTAACTCGCTCCCTCTTAGAGACCTGCATGTTTGCAAGTTTCAGGTCTTTAAACCCAAAACGGTTCTTAACTATAAAGCACGGATTCTCCAAAGTCACACAGCCATCCAGATTCAGAAACGGATCCAGACCAAACGACATTGCAGTCAATCTTTGGAAATGGAAATAGAATAGAAACATCCTGTAGTGTTCCTCAGTGGGGAAATTCAAGTGTACCAGTAGCAAAGTGACAGGCAAACAAATGATAACGCTCCAATTGTTCTAGGGAAAGTATTGTTATATAAAGACAGATAGGTGGTAGACTATTCAGATTGTTTCTGACTTCAATTCGATGGAGAATCTGCGGATGGAGCAAAAGATTAGGGTGATGGCAAGGTGGTCTACCAAACTTGCCATGCCTTAAATCACAAAAGATGAAATCCAAGAAAAAAACAGTTTGCTGCTTAACATGCCCCATCTGTTGACAACTGCAGCAGTAACAGCATTAGCAGTACAGTGGATAAATGTTCCTGCTATTTAGTATTTATACCACATACTGTAATATTGACAGTAAAATGACAAGTAGGTCAAGCTGTAATTTCAAGATATGAAGCTGGTTTCTTATTTACTCAACAGAAAATTTTGTAAATTCAGTTTAGTGACTTAATGTCGTCATATGAAATTAAGCAATATCAGAGCTGATTTAAAACAGACAGATTTCCGACAGGCCATGAATCCTGAGTCGCTCTTAAACTTCTCAAAACATCCTTTAAACTAAATCACTGTATTCTGACATTTGAGTGTTGAGTTTTGATAATGAACAACAAAAAGACAAATTATAACTTCATGGTTTTATGGTGTTGAAGTTTCCCAGGTTTCTTTTTCTGTTAGTAGACCTTTAAGTGACTCTCAGCGGCTCTACCTAGATATAAAATTCCTTCTTTGCCATCTTATCACCAGGCCTGCAGGTTGCAGTCACCAAACGGACAGATAGTGTAAAGGTCCTCAGTAATTATGTCATCCTGACCAACAGCATATCTCTATGGAACAGGTTGGAGATCATTATGACGGATCAGACCTGGGAGAACAGGGGAAAACACACGTGGTTCAGGCCTCTCCTGTAACAACGGCATGAACATCTGGCAACATGGCCTAGCTCCACTCTTTCCAATCACGTGCAGATCTTTTTTTGGTCTGCTGGATTTAACTGAAGCACAGTGAAGTGGTAGTAATAACGACTGAACTTATTCGACTAAATGCCGCCTATATTAGGTGTACTTTATTGAATTGAGGAGATCTGTATCAGCTTAAAAACACACACTGTGAGTCCAGCATTATGAAACAAAGAGCTTTTTGATACATTTCCAGCATGTCTCCTTAATGGCACGGTGCGTTCATTTTTTCTTGCTTTATCAAGCGTGATGTAACTTCTGTTTAGAAAGGAAGGTGCAATCTAAACAAAATCTGATTTCCTACTTGGGCTATTAAAGATAAGAAAAAATTACGATTCAAAAGTATAATTTCTAAAGAATGGTTAATAAAAAAATATATAAAGAGCTGAAAGTGTTATACTATAGCTTTTTATATTATGTTTTGTGGCACAAGTAAGCCTTTTATCAAAAGTAGGCTGTTAGGAAAGGGGGGCTTAGAGAGGGGGAAGACATGTGCAATGGACTGCAGGCCAGAGTCAAACCTTGGTCAGCCGTGTCAAAGACTTAAAGGCCTCCATACACAGGCCGCGTGCACTAGCCCTGCGCTACCACCTGTACTATAGCTTTTAAATTTTGTTTTATTGTCTTTTTGTGTTCCTTGTATCTTGTATTGCTGTGTTGCAGCTATGTGATTACAGTATATGTTGTACATTCTTTCCTATTTTAGTTAGTTTACCTTGGTTTCTTTGAGTTTTCCTTAAAAACCTTCTGGGTGTCGCTCTCTCTGCTCTTTTTGTGTACCTGTTCACCTAACAGTGTCTATAAATGGCCTGTCGGACACGCAAAGATCCCGTTCAGAGAAAGAACTCTACTTAATTGTTAACAAGTCAAGGACAGCGGGACCGATAAGCCCGTTCCGCTACCAACATTTGATCTTCATACAGATAAGATAAAATGTGAAATATTTTTTAAAAACTCTTTGACAATTTCTTTAAATGCGCAATAGTCTATGGCAACAGGAGCAGCATCATTCTCTGATGAGAGACTGATAAATTATTCTATCTAAAAATGTATTGACTGATTGTGTCTTGTAATGTGGGCCAAACAAAGCTTTTCCCACACAAACGCTAGCCACTTAGCGCTAATGACCGCTACTTCGTTATCTGAGGTAACAGTGATACGTCCAGAGGTGTCGTGTCCGGTACAAGGGCATATTAACTAGGTGGAGCAGCAGACCTTTCTTCTCTGAAGCTTCCCCAGGTGTATCACAGTCAGCGGTGGGTGACGTGACAGCAGCTGCAGGTCCCTTAACTTTCACTGTCATTGTACCAAAGAAAAATACAATACAACCTTGTCTTACAGCGACTGCTCTCTTACATACACACACATTGTGACATCTTTTCAGACACATTGTTTTTTCAGTAAAATCAGTTAATGACCACTCATGACCAGAAAGCTGGAAAGAAATTGTGTAAATGCTGGTAAGTGCTGTTCTTAATGAGAAATTGAATTAAGCTAAAATTTGTACGCACAGGTCAAAACTTTACAAAATCCAGAGATTGAAAGCTTGATTCACATCAGACTTCTCTAATCTTAACACATTTCTTATCCAATTTGTAGCACAATAGAGATTCCCAATGTTTCAAACTAATATGGAGTGGTTGTGCATCACGTCATTTAAGATAGACCATGATGCAATGAAGACTGAGCCATTAGAGTATGATCCAACATTAAAGGAGCAATAAGCAGGAAATTACCTGCAAAATGAACCAAAATCATTCTCATTTGTCACCCGGGATGGAAATAACATTCCCTATAAACAATTGGTCTTTTCCATCAACAATGTCTCAGTCAAGTTTTTCTCGTTTCAAACCTAGAGGTACGGTCTGGAACTACTTCGGTTCAGAGTGTAGCCCGTGTCTACTTCCTGGTTCCTGAGCTAATCATATGAGAGTTCCAAGGGTTCCCAAAACAGAGCGCAGCATTTGGTATTTTATATTGGCAAAAGAGCAGCAGCCTGCAAACATGGAGGCCAGTAAGAGAAGCGGACCAGAAACAGAACAAAATACAACATCATATACGTATCAGGTGTAAGTAAAAATTCACAACAGCAACACACCGTTTAGAAACGGCATATTAGATTGTTGTGACTGGCAGGCTGTTGTGTCAATTTCAGCCATTTGGTGTCAGAATTAATTATTGTTAATTTAACATACTAACTAACAATCAAAACCACTGGGATATTCACAACCTTTGGAAAATTTCCAAGTTCAATTCTCTTTATAGTCCCAAATATCAACCAACTTGTCCCCTCCTCTGCTTGATCCAGCTGGAGAAGCAGAATAAGGGATATTTAGCAAAATTTGTACTCAAATGGCATTTTAAGCTTTGGTTTGTAAATTCAAAATTGTGCAATTAAAAAAGCAGGCTGCATTTCAGAAGAGGGATTGCGTCTGATTTACTCATGTGCTAAAACGCTAAAACAGTTGTTTAATGTGAGTTTAACTTTCACATTAGAAATATACAACTTCTTTTAACAAGATGAACAACAATGACTGTCGTCATTTCAGCTTTTAACTTTTTGCTCTCTCTCTTTTTCTTCATAGTAGGTACACCTGGTCTGGCGTTCTGTTAACTTTGACATCATCCAGAGAAGACGGCTCACCCGCTACTACCATCTAATGTAGAACAGATTACTAGATCAATGTGTGCTTCTGTGCTTTTTGTCTCTCTTATTGTGTCTCTGCTCTGTCTTCTGTAACCCCCAGTCGGTCGAGGCAGATGACCGTTCATACTGAGCCCGGTTCTGCCGGAGGTTTTTTTTTTCCCGTTAATGGGTGGTTTTTCTTCCCACTGTCGCTTCATGCTTGCTCAGTATGAGGGATTGCAGCAAAGCCATGTACAATGCAGACGACTCTCCCTGTGGCTCTACGGTTCCCCAGGAGTGAATGCTGCTTGTCGGGACTTTGATGCAATCAACTGGTTTCCTTATATAGGACATTTTGACCAATCTGTATAAGCTGACCCAATCTGTATAATATGATTGAACTTGATTTTGTAAAGTGCCTTGAGATGACATGTTTCATGATTTGGCGCTATATAAATAAAATTGAATTGAATTGAAATTGAACAACTCGAGACAAACCAAAGCTGGATCATCACACTTTGAATACCTCTCTTGGTGGCTCTGGAGCCCAATAGCATGTATTGGGTTTTCAGTGTTATGAAAACAAACAAACCGCTCAGATTTCAAGCATGCATTGTGTTTTACCCGACAATGCTGATTGGTAGCCATGTAACTGAGAATGACCAGCACAAACCTATAAAGTGCAAAGACATAATAGACATAAAATTTGACATCACAATACTGTATATATCACTGCCTGTACAAAACTAACCATTACATAGTCCTTAACAGAGTGAGTATTTAATAGTGATTAAACATTTTTAGACAGCTCAGGTTTTAGTTCCATGCCATACACTTGCAATGCATTGAGTCTTTATCTTTAGAGGTATATACAATGAAAAAAGTACACCCTCTTTCAATTCTAGGGTTTTACATATCAGAACACGGTAAAAACAATCTTGTCTCTACCAGGCTCATGACAGAACAGGTAAACTATGCTAAACAAAGCATAGGTTGGTTTGAAAGTCTCGTCTCTATAATATCTGACCAAACCAAAAGAGGTCTGGAAAAACATTCATTGGACAAATAAGACCAAAACTCTAAATGTTTGGTCTTAATGCACGTCACGCTTGTGACGTGCATTAAGCGTAAAAAACACATTTACCTAAACAGTATTAATAACTAATGCGATATATAAAATTGCCATTAGCTAAACTCACAATTCTCTTAAGCATTGGTGATTATTACAGATTATGTTTAAACGTCAAAAACAAAACACTTATCATCAATTACCATCATTTTGATGTACAAAACCTATTTGCAATACTGTTTAAAGGCGTATGTGCAAGCATAAAATAAAGCAAATCAATTCTAAACTACTGTTCACAATCTCCTTACATTGTAGAAACGTTGAGATAATGGTGGTCCAACATACTGCCTGATAGGTCACAACCTTTGTCTCTTATTGGATTTTAAAAACTACCTTCATCATTGATATTGTTACTTTCTATTCCTCAATACAATACTGTAGTTTTAATCGTCACTAAATTATTATATCCAAATTTTCTGCTTCATGTGATTGGCTTTGACATTAACTATATTATATGTGGAAGAACAGATTTGGATAAAAATCATGGTCAACATGCCATTATCCAAAGATTTTTTCTTTTTCTTTTTTTTATAAAGATACATACTCGAGTATGTTTCCCAAAACACTTGTTGATTTTGTAGTCTCATCAGCACCACGTGTTAAGGTTATTTAAATCCTATTTAGAAAGAGAAAAGTTACACTCTGGTGTATCTCTGAAAGGTTGTCTGTAGAATATTCTTCTCTAAAATATTTCCACTTTTACCCACTTGGAGAAACATTGGGCTCTAAAATCTATATGTTCAAGTTGATCAAAATTAAGAAAGGAAAACTTGACTTACTTTAAGACTGTGAAACTCCACACAGCTCCCCGCTCTGCTCCTGGCGCTGTCCACATGCTCGTCCTCCATCCTTACTAACAGCTCCAGGTCAGAAAACCTTCGTCCCCCTGCTAGCATAGTGGGTTGGAGCTGACAGACTGAACCCGCCAAACTGACATCTGCTCAGTCTGATAGCTGAGCTCCTGCTTCCCCCCTCCCGTTTATCCTTTCCTCCTCTTGTGTCTTGGGTCTCGGATTCTCCTACCCCTTCCTCTACACCTGCATTGATATAGATCCTTGAAGAAACGTTAAGAGATACGTTTAATTCAGAGGCTATACACAGGCAAACTAGAAAATGTGATTTTCTCAAGCTAAGTCTTGCTTTAGATTCTCTCAGCCTCTCAGCTTCTGTCTGGCCGGTAGGGGTTGTGGTCCTGTCCAGTCGGTCATCCACACCCCTCCCACTGCCCATTTATTCCATACCCAGACAAGTCTGTCTGGTCCGATTGGCTAGTCAGGTGGAAGAGGGCAAACAGAGGGAGGGGCTGAGAAGGGAAGCAGAGGAAAAAGGTGAAGGAGGCATGGAAATGGGAGTTAATGAGTAGAGTGACAGCATCCCCCAAACTGTCACAGAGGAGGATCTGACGCAAAGGAGAGGTGTTCATCTTTGGCGGTTTGTCTCCCATTTCCAGCACATTCGTTCTCAGGTCGAGGCGTCAGCAATAAAAGAGGGATGGAGGTAACAAGAACTAATATCAACCCCTTTTCAGGAATCCAAACATCAGAAGAAACAAAGGAGATCCCTGCAGAATTAGGGAAATAGAACAATGACAAACAGAAAACCAGCGGCAGAGTCAAGCCAAAAACTCAGACACTGCTTGTGCGTATGTAAGGATGTCAGTGTCACATAGTGGCCCTCCCGCAGACAGATACTGTACTACTATGATGTCATTCACCTCCAGCCACCAGCCTGTGTATTCAAATGCAATGAGCTGAAATGAGAATAGGCTCTATTGTGCAGAGCCCAGTAACCCCATGTGGAGGGTCACACACACACACACACACACACACACACACACACACACGCATGCAAGCAAGCATATATAAGCATAAGCATAAGCATATATATATATTAGTAGCTTTTATTTCCATTCATGACAGTGTATATGAGAACACAGCAACTCAGTGCATGTATTACATTTGTGCTCAGTCTGCAGAACGGGATAAGATAAGGAAGATTAGGCAGTTTATAAAACTCAGAGGCATCTGCATCTCTCTTTCAAAGAATGTACTGTTTCATCCGTTGTTTCAAAATGCTTGAAGATTGATATTTTCTTTAGATAACTAAACTAATATTTAGTCGTATAACCACTATTTCTGAGAACTGCTCCACATCTGTGCTGCATGGAGTTGACCAACTTCTGGCACCAGCTATCCCAGCCCAGAGAGAATGGACTGCATTCTTCAGTTCCTCTGCATTTATTGGTTCTGCCTCAGAAACAGTACCTTTAATGTTGCCCCATACATTTTCTGTGGGATTAAGGCCCAAGGACTTGGCTGGCTCTCCATCTTATTGAAACAGTTCCTCTTCAATATGAAACACCATGACCTCTTCAACCATTTTTATGTGTCCAAACTGACCCACGACTCGCACTTGAGCAACCTGTAGTTGGTGCACAGCTGTTTTTCAGGACATGGAGACCAACCATTCGAGTCACATTCTCAGTAAGATGCAAATCAATGACCCACCCGCCACTGTCCTGGGTCGTTAGAAGCTATTGGTTGGTGGGAGTGGAGTAGTTGGTCACCTGAATCATGATGAGACTGTTGATGTAATCTCTTTGAAATGTGTTGGAGGACTGAGCTGTAAACACTGGAGAGTTGGAAATGCAATCCTCCCCCTCTGTTTAGTGATGGCTTTTCTCTTTTGACCAAAATGGCTTCTTTCATCCGTCTTTCAAACCATCTATTCTGTCTGTCCAAAATCTGGACCTCATTATGGTCAAAAGAGTGACCTTTGTTCTTGAGGTGCAAGTGGACTGCTGAATCTTGCCCTGAGCTGCTGGCCCTCCTGTGCTGTGCCATGCGTTTATGTAGCTGTGGTTTAGTTTCTCCACTGTAGGAGTCTGAGCAGTCCTCGCTGCATTGGACACAACGCCGCTCAGCTGTGGTTTGGGTCTTCTGTCTTTGGGATTAACCATTTTTTGTCTGAAAGTGTTATTAGGTTTGAAATTTACTGGTATGTTGTGTTTGGAGAAAATTCTCCTGAATTTCTCAGAAACTCCTGACACATGTGGAATGACAATGTTTTTGCGTCTCTCTGTTCTCTCCTCTGTGTTCGACGCTGTGTTGTTTCCTCTGTCAGCTTTATTGGCTGATTTGACAAAGGCCCATTTCGAGTAACCACAAGCTTGTGGTGATTTCATGATGTGCTTGTGTTCTTTTTGTTTCTCCTCTGTGGCAGAGGGAATGTTGTCAGATTTTATAGGTTAGGACAACACAAAGAATTGCATAATTGTAAAGTAGAAGGAAACTGGTACAATGGTTTTATAGTTTTTCTAAGTAAAAATCAGAAAAATGTGGCATCCATTTGAAATAATTCCCTTTCACCCTTATTCACCTTAAAAACTTGAAGCAACTAACTGTCTTGAACGTTATCTAATTATAGTGTAAATAGAATGGATGAGTGAGTAATCTAATGTCATTATAGATACAGCTGTTCTGTGAAGGCCTTGGGAGTTTGTTAGACAACATCAGTGGGGATAAAATTGTTTGAGGAAGGGTTAAAACATGTTAAAACTGGGGATGCTTCACAATCTCATGGATCACTGTTCAGTCCTTAGTCTGAAGATGGAAAGAGTATAACACAACTGCAAACATACCAAATCATGGCTGGACAAGGAGAGCATTAATCCAAGAAACAGCCAAGAGGCTCATGGTAACTCTGTGAGAGCTGCAGAGATCCATAGCTCAGGTGTGTTAGCTTTTTCTGTTACCCAGTTCTTTTGTTGGCAGCCTGCTGAAAGGAGCTAGAGATTTTAGTTTTCCAAAGCCAAAGTCTATTTTATTTTGTCCACATATAAAGCTCTACAGCGCAGGGCTCCATTCAGAGAAAGAGTGTTGTCATCAGCATATAATACATATTTCTCTTCTTGGGCCAAGCATGCCCCGTACAATAGGGTAGACTCAGGCACACAACGTGATCTAGTTGACCCTATGCAAATACTGTGGCCAGGCCAGCCTCTGCACAGATTAATTCAGGGGAATGTACTGACAAAGTGTTTGAGTGTTGGTCCCAGGCGTGTATCTAATTGCAACAGACCTACAGATAGGAGAGAGAGAGAGAAGACCTTGAACATTCCTGCTGTTTCCCAGCTCTTGGAAGATTGTGTCGGTACAAAATGGATTTGGTTTTGAATACAAAGGAGGTTTTCAAGACATACCACAAAACATACAAAATGAATAGTACCACTCAGACTGACCAGTATATATTTGATATTAATTCAAACACAGTTAATAACTATTCAGTAATTGACTAATATAACTTTAAACACAATTAATCACAGAAAAACTATTTTAACAGGTGGGAGAATCTGTTTTCAGTATAACTATTAATTGTGCACGCCACACATCTGGTCCTTTTGACGGAATGACAAGAAAAAAAGCCATTTGACGTCCAAATTTAAGTTTATCCCAAACCATGTAAGGGACACAGCAAGGTAAGATGAGACCAAAATCAACCTTTTGGGTCAAATCTAAAATACGATGTGGGTCAGATAACAGTCTAAAAAAACATTCAAATAAAACAAGATCAAATATTGGTCATTTTTAGAAACTGCTGTAGTTTCCAATACTGTTTTTAAATACTATTTTGGTCAGAGTGTAGCTGGCTGCATTGTGTAGCTTTTCTGCATGATGTCACCAATTTCCACCCAGTTCCCCTTTATTATAATGACAAAGTTCTGTTAACAATATAAAAATGAGATGCGATGTGTATTTGAGAAATGTATGTCTCCATCTGTGAGTGTATTAATTTGAGCTTCTCTGCTCTGTTTTGGCAGCTGTTCCAGCTGTGTGTGTATGTTAGTGCACGTGAGTCTCTGCTGTGTAGTCTGGAGCAGTCAGCTGGAGATGACCTTTCAGATTTTACTCCACCACAGACACTAAGCAAGCTCCTTCGGAGATGAAAAGCGCCCAGATGGCTCCACGTTGGCTCTGGTTTCGGGCTTTAGTGCTATTGGTTTTAGTTTTAAGTCCAGGTGCTACAGTGCAGTTGGCTTTGAAGGTCAAGTATAGTAACTCTAAAGAGAATGATGCATTTCCACTTTTGAGCCCAAGTAGCAGATCCATCTTGAGTATCGAGAGAAATGTTGCATATGTGCTAGCAAAAGTATCCATACCTCTTCAACCATCATATGTTTTGTTTCGTTACGACCACAAACCCCAAAGTATTTTACTGGGATCTGTGAAACAGACCAACTCATAGTCACATATAATTGTTTGGAGAAAGGAAAAGGATATACGTTTTTTAATTTTTTTTACAAATAGTATTCTTAAAGTTTGCACTGCTCTGGTCTAAGTTTGCTCTGGTAAGCTTAGACCAAAACTGAAATTTGCTAAACACTATGCGTGGTGAAAAACTGCACATCAACCTGAGTGTAATATCCCTATGATGAAATATAGATGCGGCAGCATCATGCTGTGGTTTTGGTGCTAGGATTGCTAGGATTGTCAGAGTTGTTGGGAAGACGGTTGAAGCTAAATACAGCAGTATCCTGGAAGAAATGTTCTGCAGCCCATTAGAAGTTGCAAAGGACTTCAGATTAAGAGAAAGGCACCCCCTTTTGGTGATTTGACTCTCACACAATGAAACGACCATTTTCAAGAAATAAAACTGGAAAGACATCTTAATCTAAGAGGAGCACAAAGTGTTTCGATTAGTGGGGGTAATCTACAAAGAGAAAGTGCTATGTTGTATGTATCATTTCCCTTCCACTTCACAAGGAAGTTCTACTTTATGTTGGCCTCACACCTAAACTCCCATTTAATTACGGTTCTAACAAAGTTTCTGTTTGTAATGTCACAAAGTGTAACAAGTTAAATGGACAGAGTTTATATAGCACTTTTTATGGTCATACTCCCCACTCAAAGCACTTCAAACTACAGCCGCATTCACCCAGTCGCACTCACTAACACACGCATGTCCAGGCATTAATCAAATACTTACCCTTCATAAACAATTTTTTACCTTCAGATTAGAGGATGGTATAATGTCCTGTGAAGTGACTGTGCACTGGCAGTTATCCACAGTGGTATCAGGTTTCATCCAATCAATCCTTTAGCTTTCAGTATACACTAGTTTAAAACCAGAAACATGTAGAGAGTATGATGTGATTACAACAAAACAACTTTAATACCATACTAAGATTTCTTTACATGTGGAAGTACTTTCCAACAGTCCCAGAGTTCATTGTTCTCTTTGTACGACTGGACAAAAAGCTGAGCCTTTAGGCATAAATCATACCTTTGCAAAGCTGTCTGCAAGCACGTCTGCAAATCTTAAATCAGAAACTCTATCTCTGACAGCATTACAATGTCACCACGGTTATAGAGAGTTTTGTGCATGGAGACCAAAACCCAAAGAGTCCAGATACTGAAGATTAAATCTTTCCATGTGTTCTGGAAGTTGATGTCATGAGATGTAGTTGCTTGTATGGACACACCTTTTGGAAATTATAGCAGCCAAGACAGTTTAATGACCTCACTCACGTGCCAGAGGTAAAAATAAAATATCTCAGAAAAAGACAGATGGTATGAAAAGCAGGGATCATTGAATCGCAATAGCTTGAAATCCTTGTCCAGGTGAGGGATCATCAGGCTTCAGCCACACTTTTGTCCTTTAAAGATTTCTATCTGTCTCATGAAAGCAACAGGCCTAGAACAGTGTTTAATGTCTCCCCCTTGATAAAGAAAGATTTATAACTCCAACCAACCATAATACATGTTGAGTTTGAGGCAACTCCAACTTTTTGTGTTCTTGTTGATATAAAGACTTCTGGAACAAACTGTTTTTTCTGGCTGACAAGAGAGAGACAGAGTACTTCTGAGAGTTCCTGAACGTGCTGTTTGTGGATCTTCCTGATCAGCTATTCCCAAACAAGAAAACGCTGAAGATGTTTTCAGTCCTGTCTGTTATATTCCTGCCATCCTCAAGAAAGACACTTTCTGTGTTTTACATTCCAGTCATCTTTTGCTGTCAGCCACATCAGCCCAAGTGTGGCCTGCAGCTCCAAACCCCTTTGCAAAAAGACAGAAAACTCTTGCTGGCACTCTGTAAAGCAAGCCCCAAGGTTGACTCAAAGAACATGTCAATATATTCCAGCCTAGAGAGACGATGGTGAAGTACTGGAGAACCCTGCATGTACGTGAACCCTGGGCAAGAGAGACTGGAGTCTCTGGAGTCTTCTGGCACACAGGATTGTTTATATTGCTGACCATGTTGGGAATACTGACCACAGTAAGGTTTAAGGTCACAGAACATACTGAGATGGATCGCATCCCTTTTTGCTCTCAATTCCTTGTTGCCCATCCTTTGAGACTTAAAGTTGAGGAAAAGTTGAGGAATATTCCCCACAACACAGTCGAGAAAAAGGCTTAAAAGTTCTTGCAGCACTTAAAGCTTTAAATTTGCCAAACTAATTAATTTCAAGCAGTAAATTATGGGGATTTTCCTTTTAGGCCTTGGATGATACATATGTCCTTATCTGTGAAAAAAAATCACAGTGATAAGAAACTGAATTACTCCTGATGTTTCTGAATGTACACTAATTGATCATTCAATGGAAAAATAAAACATCAGTTTAATTCATGGGGAAATATATGAATTAGATTTGCCTGTTAAAATTACACAGAAGTGATTTAAAATTAATATCCAGTCCACATCTATTTATTTAAGGCAGATATCTTTTCAACATGCTGTAACTGTGTGTGTGTTTTTTGTAAGTCTTTAATTATGTTCTCAAGGGTAAAGCTTTAAGCCTTTTCCCACAATTTGTTAACAACACCCTCCAGAGTTACTTTATAACATCCCACAAGGTTCTGGTTTAGGACCAGTTGCGTTTACACTGTACCTGCTTACCCCATCACCAGAAAACACAATACAAGTTTTTGATGAAGAAAATAATAATGTTTAGAAGATTAGAAATTTTCTGGATTTTGATCAGACCTGTTTCTCTCATCGAGAGGCTTCAAATTATTTGAATTTGTTAGTAAATTTGCACTACATAATACAAGTAATTACGTCAATCATTTGCAAAACGTTTAGACTTGTATAGCAGGCATAAAGGTTTGGATGACCACTAATTTTACTCTTTTAAATCCGAACAGAACCAGAGTCCTCATAACAGGTGTCATGATCTTGTTGTGTGAAATCTTTCCTGAACAGAGGATCTCTGCTGGAGGCCATGGCTGCCTGATTTAGGCTGCACACCAGGCGGCAACCGCCTCATCTGGCCGCTCTGGACTAAAGGCACTGTTGGAGGACCAATCTTCACCTGGGATAAAGAGGGCCAACAAGCAGTTAGAAATAGAAATAAGGCTTTTAGATTATTATGGCAAACCCACAACTTTGGTAATTTAATCCAGTAAGAGAAACATTAGACAGGCAAAGAGGATATAATGGAGGGAATTTGTGGGACAGTAAGGGAAAGGGTTAAAGAGGGAAAGATCTGGTGAATGATAAAGAGAATGAGAGAAAGGAAAGTGTGGAGTTGCCCAGTTATTAGTTCTGGTGACATGTTTGCTAATACAGACAAACAAAAGGCTGAAGTGTTGTTGAGGGCATTTGTGGCTGTTCAGCTCAGATAATCTGTTGGTCGAGGAGGGGCATGGTAGAGAACAGCTGGGTGGACATTTTCAAAGCACTTACCTAGGGCTGGGCAATATATTGAGATTTTAAAATACTGTAAAAAGAGATAAGATGAGACTGTAACATTTATATCGTGATTATATCTAAGTTGTGTCAGAATTTTGCTTTTATGTATTGCAGTAGGTTATTTTTCAGCCGTTTTTCTTATTTATCTAGAGCTCTTAAGAAATGTACCTGTGAGACATTTGGGATAAAGCTTTGATTCAGAAAAGCTTTTTCATAATAACTTTTTGAAAAGAAAAACATATAGAGGAAAATATTGGAAATCAGCATTCGATAAAAATATTCAGATATAATTTTTCACTTGCCAGAAAATAAAATGTATCAAGTAATGAGCATGATGTATCATTCACAGTTAAAAATGCCGTTGGTGAAGACAGAGAATAATGCCTTAAGTAAGGATGAAGTGAGTTATACAATCAAGAATCAAGAAGTTTTATTGTCACCATGGTGAATTTCTTTTTGAGACAGCCACCGGCTCAGGATGTACACAGATAATGCAGACACATCAGACTTAATTGTGTGTGTATATATATATATATATATATATATATATATATATATATATATATATATATATATATATATATATATATATATATATATATTAGGGCTGGGCAATGATTAAAATCTGTAATCGCGATTAATGGCATAATTTGCCTGATTAATCATGATTAATCACATTGTATGGGCAAACTCCAAGAATGAATTCAAAAGTAGTGTAAAGAGCACTTTTATTTTAATGTTCTGCTGCCATATGAACAAAAGTGTTGTAACATTTGTAGCACTTACCAGTAACACATATTTAGTGTAAAGCTCAACTTAAACATGTAAAACAATTAGCAATAATAATAAATTAAAGCTTATTGCCACTGACAGGAAATTCTCTTTATGGGGAAAAAATCTACCAAAAACAGGCAATTTCTGAGGTAAGTTTAACTCGGCAGTGGTTACAACTAACTTGTTTCTGTCATATTCGTTGCTGGAAGAACTTTAAACTGAAATGCTTGCTAACTCGATATGCTTGCATGTTTATTTGACGTTAACACGCGGTTTTTTGTTGTTGCTTTCTCGCGTGCATATAGTGAATGGCAGGGAAAAAACAGGCCAAAATACATGGATACTTTGAAGCGACTTCACCGACGGCGTCGATGCAGACCCCCCCCGGTCATCCGCACAAAACTTGTTCCGGCCGCCAACTCACCGCCTCGCATAAGCAAATTCCTACACCGCCTTCCGCATGTCAGCTTTCTTTTTTTCCGCATGTCAGCTTTCTTTTTTTCCGCGTTTTCCTTTTTCCAGAGCCATAGAGAGAAAGAGTCGCGACACTCCCATTGGACTCCGTTGTAAGCTTTTTGTCGCCTACTTCCGGGGTATGCAGCCTCGCGTAGTTCCAAAAAGCCATTCTATGGCTTTGGACATCATTCACTTCCATTGCTGACTGTCGAGTAACTTCTGAGGTAAGTTGATTAAATAGCTACCTGTTTTGAATAGTCAACTCTGTATATTATATAAATAGGCCCTTTATGGTGCATATGCTTATATTTATTTGTATGTGCACAGTGCAATTTATATATATATTCTTAACTTGGTAGACAACCGATTTTCAGTCATTGCCTGCTACTTTTATCTCGATTTTGCCAGCAGTGAAGAAGGTATCGCTACACCAGAAATTACGAAGTTCATTAGTAAATCTCTGACATATTTTATTAAGTAAGTTATTGATGTTAGATTACTAGGATCATTAAGGTTGACTAGGACGTTTTTTTTTTTTTAGGTTTTTTTACTCTATGCATTAACCCAGAGACGTGGAGAATAGCTCTGCACTTACCTATAGACCCAAACATATAAGCATAATGCTTTTGATAATATGTGAATGGCTTAATCTTAAAATTATATTCTTAGTCTTAACATGATCATGTTTCACGTTGTGGTCTGGGGGTGACCACTTATCAGAAGTGAGCTAGCTGCTAGGCGAATGCTGAATGGACCACGGCAGACCTAACACTACCACGAAGGTAAGCTAATGGCTGAATCGGAATTTATAAGCAAAATCACGGTAATCAATAATACAGCCCAGTCGCGATAAAATGAAAATCATGAGACATCTGTCATCACATGAATGATATGGAAAAGAAAACTTAAGTTAGAGCCGTTCTAGCCTGTACTCCTGTCCATACGAACATGAACATAAGCTTTTCCCTCACTAAATGTAAAACGTATCTAAGTAATATACAGCTTTTTGTTGTCACCCTGCCTCTCAAAATGGAAAACTGACAATAACAAATATGTAATCATGCAATAACAGCTGAAAAAGTAGTAGGGTGTATGTTTATATATATATTTACCGTTAAATAACGCAATCGCTGCTGTCTGTCCCATAGAAGAACATGAAAGCCAGCGTATGTTTTGGAACTATAGCGGTCTACACGAACCACGTGACTGCCCTGGCGGTGACATCAAAGAGTGTCGCAACTCTTTCTCTCTATGGCTCTGCCTTTTTCCAGCCAGCACCTTTCTTCCTCTTTGAATCTGAGGCTGGGCTGACAGTGAGGTTATTGGCGCATTATCGCCACCTACTGTTCTGATTCAAACCCCTCACCGCAGCAACAGACCTTCACAAAATAAAAGCATGTGAGCAACATGCGTTAATGCGCGATAAAGAAAATATCGCCGTTAATAGTCCAATTAATTAACGCGAAATTAACGCGTTAACTTGCCCAGCCCTAATATATATATATATATATATATATATATATATATATATATATATATATATATATATATATATATATATATATATATATGGGAGCTTGAGGCCTGTTGCGCCTACTGGAAAGAAACAGGATACTGACTGAGTTTCAGAGGGGGTTTCGGACAGTCAGGAGTTTGTTGGATCCCATATTGTGTCTGGAGGATGAGATAAGGAAAGTGCAAGGAAAAAGAGAAATGATAGCTGCAGTATTTTTTTGAAGTTGAGAAAGACATCTCAACATCACAACATCTTGTGGAAACAAGGTCTGTTGAGACAATTGAGAAGGATGTGGTTTGAAGACAAGACGTTTTAATGGGTAAAGGGGTTTCTTAAAGGGAGAACGATCCAAGTTAAAAAAGGAAATGACTTGTTACAATAACACATGATTGATAATGGTGCCCCTACAGGGTACTCCTCTATTACCAGGGGAGTTTACTCAATCCTGCCTTATTTTCAGTAGTGCAAAATTATATTTTTCAAGTCAGTCAACTGAGTCGATTTGTGATAGATGAACAGTTGGATAACTAGCACCTTAAACATCTAGCAAGCTTATTTTAGCTGCTTGTATACGGGATCTTGGTAATTTGGTCATATACCATATCTCATCTCCGTAAGTGAATGTTGGAATGTTGGAAATTAAACCAGTAAATCATCACCTTTGCTTTTTGGCTAGATTTTTTTATTTTTTTATTTGACATGACAGACCAGAGCTGCAGCTACATTACTGCAGACAAAACATCAATCTGTTTATCCATCAAAATCAACATACTTGGACTTGATGCAGACACACACACACACACACACACACACAACCTGGAGGGAGTGTTGCACCCATTTCCAGTTGAGAATCATCACTTCAGACTTAGAGGAGCTGACCTTCCCCTTAGCTCTTTCATACTTGGATGTGAACCCCTTCCGGTGGAATTACAACACCAACACAACCGTATTATCTGCAAAAAGCAAAGATGAGCGTAGGTCTTTCAATCGTTTCTTTGGGGACATTTTACACAGTGAGGTAGTAATAACAATCTCAAACTGGAATATTCAGCAAATAGTAAAATAAACCAAGTAAACACGTTATGTTGGCCTTAGAATGTTTTTGTCAAACCATGAGGTCGTCCGATTAATAGAAGCCACATGTGTGGAATAGCAAGATTATAAAATAAATGATGTACACTTAGAACGCTTGCATGTGTACACTATAAACATTTTATCACTAACTGTTCCACTGCAGGATGCTAATGTACAACACTTGTGAAACTCTGTAGCTACATGGAGCTTAATTATTGCACGAAAAAAGATTAATTATCCAAGATGGTTTATCCAATCAGTTCACCTAAATGTCATGCTGTTAGACTTCTTGCACGCACCAGGCATCTTTGAGACTGGAAAAGCTTTGGTCAAGGGCCAGAGCTGACTAATTAGATTATGGCTCACTCAAGCTTTAATAATACCAGACAGACAGCTGACAAAGGCAAGTAGACCAAGAGTTTTGTGCCTAGCAGAGCCATACAAGATGCTTAGCATCTGCTTTCCCAGGAACAGAACAATGAATAAGCATAAGAAATGGCAAACCATGAATGAAGGACTGGGAAAATATATACCAACACGCTTAGAGGAATGGTTGTAAAACTTTTTAACTCATTTGTGATTGCTGTCCTCTTCATGTTTGGTTGAAAGATGCAACCTAAAATCTGCAGGTTTTACGCTTTAGTTGAGGAGGCCATCACCACAAACCACACTTCTTTCCCACAAGAACCGACTCTGGCTGTATATTTTCAAAACTTGCTTGAAAATATTGTCTTAGCCCATGCACCTATTTCTTTTGTAGCTTGCAGGGACCTGTCGATTTTTAAACTAGTAGCTAGTAGTGCTTGCTAATGACTAAAAAAGGAAAAGTCTCACATTGCCAGTAATAACAACAGTTTACCTTTGTGAATGCACTGACAAATTTCCTACCAAATTGGATGTAAACTGGTTGTATGCTTCTCTGACATGAAGTAGTTTTCCATATAACTATATGAAATGTTCTGCAAACTAAACCTGCTCTGTTCTGTTCAGAAGGTGCTTAAACAGAGGAGGAAACCAAGGGACATACAGCAGATCGCTCTTCCAGCATGGTAATCAGGCCTCCGTTCTCAAGCGTTAATTGCTCTTGTTATGCTTATTCTTACCTAAGACTTTTTCTCCTTCACCAGGATCCTGCCCAGGCTCAAGCTCAAGTTCCTTTGTTCCATAAATCCAAGGGAAGAACCTAATATGAGTCCCTTTGTTGGTCTGTCCTCTGCTCCAGAGTCAATTATTCAATAAAACAAATATTTTGTGTTAGCAAAGATCTGGTCACAGCTTCCAGGATTATTTTGAAACAGAGAAACAGATCCCATGGACGAGATCTTATGAATCCGTGTTACACAGACTGAAGGACTGCAGCGAAGACGAGGAGAATGGGCAGAGCCCATGGGACCTTGTCTGAACCAGTAGTCCATTGGATATTGTAGATCAGATGTTTAAGCTTATTACAGGACATCCTACCAGTGAGATCTAGATTTCCCCTCATCTTTATCTGTATTTCCTGCTCCTGTGCCTTATTTTATGATGTAACAAATACTGATGGCTATATCAGTAATCTTGTAACAACGGCTCTAACAGGCCCTGTTTGTGTCTTTTTATTTGTTCTGATGCTTTTATTTATCTACTTAATAAATAAATAAAAATGTAAATGACAAAAAAAGAAGTTTAAATATTTTTTCGCATAGATTGTCCCCTCGACCTGCTATTGTTTCTGTTTGGAGCCACGCCAAAGGAGAAAGAAAAACATATCTTGCGGATACCCTTACTTATTGCCAAAAAGATAACAGTGAACTGGAGGGCTACAAAAACACAACTCACAGCTGTAAAAACATTTTCTACTTCTTTTTGTTGGAGCTAAATCAATAGATCTAAATAAAAATGTTGATTAAATATAAAGAAACAAATAAAAGAGTCTGGGCTGATTAAATTATTAATTACATAAAAATCTCGATGTCAATACAGAAAAAAAAAAATGTAGTGATACCCGTCAAAATGGACTTGAAAGAAAAATAGGTATGGAGACATAATGCAAATGTCTTGCACAAAGAATCAAAATCTATAGCTATATGTGTTACCAATTTGGCAACCCATATGTCAGTTTGACTAAGTTCTAGTTTTATTTTTCTTTCAATTTTTGGTGACTGTGAGTCCTGGAGTCTTGTACATATATCTGTTGTAATCACCTTATAATTACACGTATTAAACTCTGTTGTTAAGCACAGGACAACACACAGAAAAACTGTTCTTTGCAATGACACTCATTTTCAGTATCTTTTGACAAATACTTTGGTCACACCTCGTTCAGGTGGGGAACAGCCCACAAACACAACTATTAAAGCTTGCTGCATACTCTATGAGAAGCAAAACAATTCTCCTCCACCAAAAAAATATGTCATTTTGTCCCTGTAGCCCTGCTCTTGGATGGGGCAGACTCTTTATAGGTGGGGAGGTTGCGGTGTGCGTCTCTGTTCTGGACTCCGTTTCAGAAAAAATTGCCGATCTACCTTGAATAGAAAGCTGCTGCTCTGAGTAGTTCTACCTCATACTCACCTCTTCGGTTTCAGAACAGGTGATATCAGTCAGCTAACTAAACACGTCCAATCAAATATGAGTTGAACGCGAGCATGAAAAATGTCCTCCTCAGTGGAACGCAGATAACGTGATTCACCATGGCAACGGCAGCAAATAAGTGTGGAAGTGCGCATTTCCCGCAAGTGGAATTAGAAATCTTTAATGAAGGCATATGGAGAATATTAAACCATAAGAAACGACGCTGTTGCTGCTGAAAAGCGAGTTGGCGGCAGAGAATAGCTGAAAGAGTCAATGCATGAGTGATATAAGAGTTAGTTGACAGAGTTAAAGCTCTTTTCTCACACTTCAATCATTCAACACAAAAGGGGGAGTGGGGGGGGCGCATTGATTACAAAAACATTGAAAGGACGGGGCAGCAAATCATGATGAAGTGTGATAATACATTTTAATCAGGTAAGGTTAAGTTTTAAGTTTTTCTTATGTTTAATGGTACTCAAAGCATTAATTGGCTGTATTCAAATATGGAAGTAATGATGGGATGGTGTGAGTTATTGAAATAACTGATATATTCATCATTTTGCCAGCATTGTTCACCCATCCTTCTACACAGATGTCAAATTTGTGCCAACCTCACTTTATATTGTGCATATAAGCTATATGTATATTTCCAGCTGAAGTAAAGGTAGTGTTATTTAAGTGAAGAAATGTCCCGTAGCCCTAACGGTGCTGGGGGAGAAATAGGTGAATGGAAACTAAAATATATCAATAGAAAAATAAAGCTGGAAGTGCTAAAATTTGACACATAAGGCTGTTCACAGAGTGCAGTTTCAAAGCACATTCACAAAAAGTGTGTTGGAAGGGGGAAATGTGGCAGGAAACGCTGCACAACCAAGATCTGGCACCTGCCCACAGTGCCAAAACCACCAGTAACTGGTGTACTGACCATGGCATTACTGTCCTTGATTGGCCTGCCAATTCCCCTGACCTGAACCCCATCGAGAATTTGTGGGGTATTGTGAAGAAGAAGCTGAAAGACACCAGACCCAACAATGCAAATGAGCTAAAGGCCGCTATTGAAGCATCCTGGGCATCCATAACACCTCAGCAATGCCACAGGCTGATTGCCTCCATGCCACGCCGCATTGATGCAGTAATCTGTGCAAAAGGATTCCCAACCAAGTACTGAGTGCATTAATGGACATTTTCAAATGTTTGATTTTGTTTTGCTGTTATAATTTTTTTTTTACTTGGTTTGAGGAAATATTCTAATATTTTGAGATAGGATTTTTGAGTTTTCTTCAGCTGTACGCCATAATCAGAGATATTAAAACAATAAAAGGCTTGCGATATTTCAGTTGATTTGTAATGATTCCAGAATGTATGACATTTCATGTTTTTTAATTGCATTACAGAAAATAAAGAACTTTATCACAATATTCTAATTTTCTGAGACAGTCCTGTATAACTGAGTGCAACATTCCTGACAGCACGACATACAGCTGCCTCTGAAAGATTTTCTGTGTCTCCTACGTTATTAAAAAGCTGCTGTTGGCAGGAAAACGAAGAGCAGCTCAAAGAAATTGTTCAGAACTGAGAGCGTTCTCTTGTTGTGTTAGAAAAACGATGTGTGGCTGAGAATATTGAAATAAATCATCCACTGGTCAGTCATTGACCCATTCATGCACACATTCACACCCTGATGGTGGTGAGCTACATTGTAGCCACAGCTGCCCTGGAGCAGACTGACAGAAGAGAGGCTGCACACAGAACTACATGCTGGAGTTAAACCTCACAGCAGAAAATGTAAATAATTTAATGGCAATAAAATTGGAAATGTGAAAGATGTGCATGTCTCTCAGTTCTTCCTTAGCAGGACCCGTACTCTGACATTAAATATGCTATACAGCTATAAAATCCAAGACTTTTGTATTTTCATGTAATCTGGCTAAATCAGTTTTATCTAAACTAGTTTTTTAGAAGAAATTATTGCTGTAACTTGATTATTGTAGTAAACCATATAGCTTGTTATAATCTCAGGGTTTGGACAGGCGTAATGTAGCCTCAGTGCACATGTGATGTTGCTCACAGAGGTCAAGTGATCCCTCAGGGAGTCTGTGTGTTTGCTCAGACACATGAAAAATTAGGGGGAACATTGCTGGGCATAACTTTTTTCTCCCAGGGTGTCCGACTACTTTTCTGTGATCGATCAGGATTTGGATGGCCATGTTTAAGTTGGAAAAGCGGAAACGTCTCATGCATCTGTCGAACTAAACACTGTAGTCGCCCTGTTCACTTATGGAGGTTTAAGCACCTGCACATAGAGCAGGTAAACATGCCAAGTGGTGAGTCTTTAAATCTAATAATATTCAAGACTTAGCCCTAAATTTATAAAACATAACTACTTTTTTCTCACATTTTGTCTGCAAATTGCTAACTAGGACTCCATTAATGGTATACTATGCAACCGGGGTTGATTTTCCAGCGAGGCTCCCCCCAGAGGGCGAAAGTAAAAGTGCACTGTCGTAAAAAAATTTCTTTTAGCTCTCGCCATTCGGAAAAAGCTTGCCCGATGTTCACCCGTGTACGACTCCTCTCTCTGTCCAGAGCCCTTTTCCTCTTTCTTGCCTGCTCCGACATGGGCTTTCACTGTTTTCTCGCTGGTTCCACCATGATAACTACACAAATATCGCCACTGCGCTAGCAACGAGCATGCCTTTCACTGGGGGCGTGTAGCAGTTCTCGCCGTAAAACAAGACCGACTCTCGCGATCTTGCACGAGATTCTGAGCCTGTGGGTGCGAGCCGAGGGCTCCTGCAATTGCAAGTACGGTATTTTCCCTACAGACCACCAGGGCGGCCAAGAAAACCTTTGTTCAACCTGAAATGACTCATTTAATCATCCAAAACGGTATGGAACACATTAATTAACTGAAAAATGTTGCATAGTATGCCTTTAAGTGTTACAAGGGAAATTATCAGCAAGTTATTTAAAAAACAGTAGACATGCTAATGTTAGCATAGTAAGCTAGCAAACTATATATACAGCAAGACATAAGCAGGAGTGAGACGTAAATTAAATGAAGACTGTAAGTGAATGTGTTGAGCCCTGTTCTCAGAAACAAATAATACACCCAGTGAGTGTTTGGACAAAATATAACAAAAATTATAGGAGAGACTGCAGTATCTGCAAAGATGAGTTCTACACGATCACAATATTACTGTATAGCATGTAATAGTGGTGGAACATAGTGGGTTATTTTACTGTATATAATTGTCATTTCAATGAAGTTTTGGACTTGGGCTTAAAATGATAAATCTCCACTCTTAACAAACTGGGATCAGTTCAGGGAAAAAAAAGTTGTGAATAGGTTTAGGACATCCCAGTAAGTGCTATTCCCAGATGCAGATAGTAACTGATTTGCCCTAGAACTGAAAATAAATGCAACTTTCAGCAAACATTCCCCTTATAGGCCCATAGAGAGGAAATGTGTCTCAGTGTTTAATCCATCCCCTAGGGAGCAGTGTGCTGCCATACTGAGTTTCGCACGGGTTGCAATTTGTGGTCAAGGGTCTTGCTCAGAGAGCCAGAGCAACATACTGAGTTTCAAACCGCCAACCTCTGCAGCCTCTCCAAGATGCAAATGCTCAGCTCTCTAACCACTAGGCCACCACTCCCGCTGGTTCTTACAAATAACATGCATTATGAAACAAATCACTAGAAGTCATTGAATTGTTTGACACAGTCCGCCAAAGCAAATCGTGAGCAAATGCAACAACATATCTGACGAATCTGGATTTTATGCCAGTCTCCATTTTTATACATTTCTGGACAGTAACTAAATCTTTCACCCATAGGCAGAGCAGGTTCCAAACCACAGCATCTCAGTAGGTAAAACTGCAGGTAGTGTAACTATACTTGAAGTGATGCAGGGTTTTATAGATAGCAAGTATTTCATTAGGACAACTGTAAATGTCTTTTAAACAGTAAGCTTTTTTTAATGTGCAACTTGAGTCAAAGGGATGAGTGAACCACAAACATCCACAACTGATTAGATGTTTGCAACATAGAAAGCTAATGTTGATGATTCTGACAAAGACCAAACCTGTCAGGATCCCCGAGCAGTGAACTTGTTTAGTTAATTGGACTCACCTGTCATTAATTATCCCCATCGTGTATTTAAGTTCCCTCCGTTTGTTTCCCCGTTGTCAGGTCATCATGTGTACTCCTGTGTTCTCCTCTGTGCTCTCCTGTGTTCCTGTACTCCCTGTGTTGCCCCGGCCCTGAGTTTTGTTCCCGAGCCTTAGTTTCGTGTAAGTTTCTTTGATTAAAATCCTTTTTGCAACATGCGCTGTCCTTTGCCTCGTTGCCGCCTAGGTCCTCGCACCTTCAAATCACGACAAAACCTTTGAACTTTGTTTGTCCAAATGTATTATATGGTGTGTGTTCTAGCAATCAATGCATTTTAATAAAATAGTATTTAAAGAATAATTTGCTGAATTAGGAAACAATAGTCCTTTGGAGAATTGATTAACGTTGTCAACCAGCCATCAGAGTGGCTGATTGACTGGCTGAGATGAGCTCATAAGATGGCTGCTAGAAAACATTTAAGGACTCTCACAAGATGGGAAAGAAATGGACAGATGGCGGGATGATGTCACATCAGGGTTAGCGGTTCAGCTAACAAAAGAATAGCAATGGCGTTAGCAGACAACGCAGACACAATTTAGTCAGATGAGAGGATTGGAAAACACAGATGAGAGCAAGCTCCCTTTACTGGACCATCGGTGCTTAAATGTGTCATGATTTGTCTCTGGGTGAACCCGGACACAGCACGCACACACAGAGCTGGTTTTAAGAGAGTTTATTGCAAGCAGTGAATGATGATGACATGATGAACCAGAGTCTGTAACCAGGCGGAGATGAAGGAGCTGACTGGCAGGTACAGAGCGGAGTAATAGTCCATGAAAGAGATAGGCAACAGAGTCCGCAGCTCGGCAAAGAGCTAACCAGAGCTCAGCAGCAGGCACTTCAGCACGGCAGGGAATGAGTTCTTGAAGGCCAGAGTAACAGCAGGATTAGCAGCAGGACAGGGTGAATACTTGAAGACCAGAACCATAGCAGGATAACAGCTAATCCAGGTGAATACTTGCAGATTGAGACAACACGGTCCAGAAACTCAGCCTGAGATGCAGAGGGGAGACAGATAGATCCAGAAGCCAGCAGAGATACAAATCAAAACACTAAGGCAGAAAACAAATGGTCAGAAGGTGCTAGTGATGGGTCCGGCAAACTCGATGCGTCGGCGCATGTGTCGAGCTCATAGAGCAAAACCCGTGTCGATGCGCGTATCAACACGGGAAAGTCACGTGACCGATACAGGAACTGTTTCGAACTGACTGACGCGCCAAACTGTTTCTGTTCCCTCTAAGCTGCACGCCTGTGCATTCGCACACAGCAGCGCGCACAGCAAAGCTATGCTGCGCAGTAAATAAAATCCAAGCTGAACTGTAAACAAACTAACGGTTAATAATGGTTAATTTTTAACCATTTTGCAACTCTGGTCTGATGGTGTACCACAGTCTCGCTCTGTGAGCGCAAGGTGCTGATCGGAGCGCACCACTGATGGATGGGTTGGGCAGACGCCTTTATGGTTGGGCGGGTTGCGCTGTGCGTCTTTGTTCTGAGCGTCGTTTCAGAAAAAACGGCTGATCTACCCTTAGTAGAAAGCTGCTACTCTGAGTAGTTCTTCCTCCCTTTGTCATACTCAGCATGTCCGATTTCAGAACAGATTGAAAGGACATGGCAGCAAAGAATTTGTAAAAAAAAAAAAAAAAAAAAGCCAGTCCACAAGCATCCTTGTTCACAACATGTTTACTTAGAGGTTATTATATTATGATACAAGTTCACATTATTTATTGACTGTATCTAAAAAAAAAATCAAATATATGTTTAATTCAAATGAAAATATAAAATAATACAATGCAACATTCAATGATTTAAATTGTATTGTGTATACTTGGTCATCAAATCAGTGTCAGTTAACTCTGTCAACTAGGTTGCCTGTAGGGATTTTTAAGGTCCAGCAGGTGTCAGTATTCAGTGACACAGTATCGGCGCAGTATCAATACAGTTTGGCAATGTGTCGAAACGCTTCATGACGCCTCATCAACCCATCACTACAAGGTGCAAACCAGGCAGACAGGCGAGGAGTAGATGTTGAATGATGACGGACCGGCACTAGAGTGAAACAAAGGGAGGCTTAAATAAGGAAGCTGGCAGGTGAACCGAGTCTGACTGATTGATTGACTAACTACCAACAGGTGTGACTGACTGCCAGGGGAGTGAAGTGAAGGCTGAGTGAGAAGGGGAGGAGGAAACTAAAACTAACAATAAATAAAGTCAAATCATAACTAGAACCCAAACAAAGAGGAAAAACTGAAAACGAATAGTAAACAAAAGCCGAGTCAAAACTAAACCATGACAAAATGTTAAATAAAGTTAGCTGCAATTTAAGAAGCACAACCTGAAACTAATTTTGCAGCATCAAGGCTCAGTGGTCTATTCACCCTCATCCAACACAATGACATAATCCATATTTAAATGGTTTTAGACTAATTTTCTCTACCCAAACACAACCTCCCACTGTACTTTTGTTCTGATGAACAGTGGAGGATGTCTAATGGGGAGAGTGAGTTGCATGGCAGGTCCAATGAACAGAGATAACATGGCTGTGGTCACTCTGGCTCTAGGGCAATCGTCTGGGGACTGGAGTTGCAGTTTTAATGCTGTCTCCTCTCAAGGAGAGGAAGGGAAGTCACTTTGTCGATCTGTAATTCTTTACGATTCTTTCCTACAGGAGCTCAGAACAAGCCAGGTTCAGGCGCCTGGTCTTATCTTTGGACGGGATACGGTCAGCAGTCACTCCGATGGCAAATTTGTCATGATTCAGCCTGTCTGCTGCACCATGCCCAGACTCAGACACTTTCCACCTTCCATACAGCTCCAGTCTCCGGTTCAGTAATCCTCCACACCTGTCAGCTACTAATTAGCCAGTATTCAGCACACCTGTCAGCCTCACTATTTAAGCTCACTGCAGTCTGTCATTCCTCGTCGGTTCGTTCTGTTTCCCTGCTTACCTCTGTTTCTGCTGCTCACCTCATCCAGTCTCGTCCAGTCCATAGTTCCTCCATTCTCTGCCAGCCTGCTGCAGTTCTGGTTCCAAGTCTCCATTCTGCTGTGCTTCTGGTTCCAACCTGCTTGCCAGTTCCTGCCTTCACCATCCTACTGCTTCAGCTCAGTACAGACTCTTGGTTCCTTCCTCCACTATCCACAAATTTCAATAAACTGTTAAAACTTAACTCTGTTGTGGTTGTGTTCGGGTTCAATAACTAAACATGACAAAATTGTACTTATTTTAGATCCAACGTTTGTTTAAAGATGCAGTCTTTTACTCTGCCAATGAGATCAAGACATTCCCACTTGTGTCCCACCCTACGCTGTCTCGTGGGAAAAAAGGAAGAGCCCTGCTGTGCTCATGATTTTATACCTTTATGGTATCACTGCAATTCCTGTCATGGTGTTTAGTAATTGACCCTGGTGCGGCAACAATAACAGAGGAAGTGAATGAGTTTAAAATGTTCATTGAGTTGAGAGCTAATGAAGGATCATCTGGTTCTGCATTCAGGTTTGACTCAGGCACTGAGGAGGAGAGGATAGTTAGGCAGGGGGAAACTGGGTTGGATGAGATGATGAATGGGGTAACTTGAGAGAAGGAGCATTTATTGCAGGGGATCCATATGAAGGTCCGGAGGAGTTGAGGAGGACACACCCAGGGAATGCAGGTGGCCGTGCAAGTGGGTGTGCAAAGGTGGACAGGCAGGTGAGTAAGCCGAGAGGTGGATCCATGGAGCGATTGGGAGACTGATTGAGGGGTTCTGTCAGGTTCTCTCAGATTTTCCAGGAGGATCGGAGACCAGGACTGGAACGAGGGATCCAAGCAGCCTTCTAGGGCAGGAATCCCACTACATGAGCAATCGAAGTGGCATCTCGATCTGGTTTCCAGCTCCTCTTATGCTCCGGTTGATTGCTCCAAACATACTGCTGCTGTGGAACCATCCCTGCCAATCACCCTCTGCAAGGAAGGTAGGAGGAGGGAACATAAATACAGCCAACCGGTACTCAGCCCTCACAATGAGACAGATTCCAGCTCTGAAATCCCTCCTTCCTGAAAGCTGACATGGAAACAGGTTAATAATGTGCATTCTGGGATTTAGAGTTTTTACCCATCTTTTTTGTTCTGTGTGTAGTTTAGCTGTTGTTCTCTATCTATGGCCTTTCTGCATTCGTAGGACAGAAACCCCACATGCACACCGTCCCAACAACCTCCATCACAACCACACATCTTAACCTAATCCAACTCAGATAAGGAGTTGAAATATGTTACTTCTCAAGGGAGCTTTAAAATAAAAGTCTGTAGTAACAGCCTGGGACTCACCCTCATTACCTGAGGGTCCATAGTCTGAGAAACTGTAGAAATGTGGTATCCAGTCAGCAAATGATGAGTTATCTGTGCTTTCACATTCTAATGAGTTACTGGATCAATTGCCTCTACTTACAAAAAGTCTAAAGGGATTTTTTTAAAAGAATATTCCAATAATTTTAGTAACAAAAAAGCTTGTAAGGAAAGTGGAATATCCTGTTTTGTTGCCAGAACAAAAGACCTCCTATCTGGACAGATTTTAATTTCATGTACAGCAGACTTTCATGGATTCTTCACATGCATTCCAATCTCTTTTTCTGAAATCTTTACTTTTGCAGATCTCAGAATTTAAGTAAGCATTTGAATAAAGAGGTATCTAACAGGAAAGTCTGTTGAATGGGTAAATTGCTTGTGGTTATTTTTTCGGTTGGTAAAAAAGAGACATGCTACTGAGGGGAGAAAAATGCTAGAATGAAAACTTAGAACTTTTTAAATGCTAACTATAGGAAATCACAAGTGCACAGAAAATGTGACTATCAATGGGACTTTTGACAATATTTTACATAATTTGCTAATAGTCAGAGGGAAATTGACAGCTGCCCAGTGATGATAGTGCAGAGTAGAAATTAAATAACACTGCTAATCCTATTGATGTGGTCATGTTGCAATCGTAGTCATTCCAAGCATTCCCTATACCAAGCTGACTGATTCTTCATCAGCACAGATAGAGCATCTGTGGATTGTAAGATTGAGCAATGTTGTCATGTAATTCCTGTGACATTTATTAGAAGTGGTGCACGTGATCAGCATATGAGGCATTTGCAGGTTTCTACACTAATGCAACAAAAAAAAAAAATTTTTTTGGTTTAGTTGGAGATCATTTACATCTGCTAAAGCATCAGATGCATAGAGAGGATATTTATTTCATTACTTAGAGCAGTGTAACTTTGGAGGAGAAAAGCAAGGCAGATACTCAAAAATGTGACGGGGTTGTTGGAGTGAAACAAAACATGGTAAAGGCACAGATATTCAACTCTAGATCAGTTTAAACTTCAGGGAAACATATTCAGTCTAATATCTATGCAATAATGTCATTTTTTCCATTTTAAAGATTTGTCTTGTTGAGGGCTGCACAAAAAACATAGCAAATTTATCGTTATCATGAACATGAACATCGTTAAGAACTGCTTGGTCTTCAGCAACAATTCACTGAATTTCTAAATATTGTGCACTCAGGTGCTCATTGGTTGTTTTTGTTTGTTAGTGCAGCAGAAAAGGTTTTAGGAATGCATTAAGACTTCTGATAAAGTCGTTTAGAAACTACAACTAAATAGTTTGATTTCCAAAAAGCCGTATCTACCCAGAAGAAACTTTTTCAATAAAACAATGTGGTTGACATGGAAATAATGAATAATTAATTTTTTTTTTCCCACTCGTCGAGTAGACTGCTATGTTTATTATAAACACGAACCAGAAAGAAATTAACTTTGTTTAGCTGAGCATTTGTATGTTTATCACAAGTCATATTGTCATCTCAACATTCACATACATTATTTCATATGGCATGTTTTCCTAATTATCTTGCAGAATCAATTTTCTTTAGGTGCACTCATTTCCCTGTACTTTCAGATACAGGTTGCGTTGGAAAACCTCAGTGTGCACTTTGTAAACTACAAGTCTCTTGTTTTATTCAGTCTCACTCATACACAAAAATAACCCCGGCTGATTTCACACCGTTGTCTTTGGCTACAGAGTAAGAGCCAGAAATTTCTGCACACAGGACAGCCTGCCTAAAGAGCTGGCAGATGATGGAGAGTCTCATTAATCTAATTTATTATGGCCATCATCACCCTGAAAATAAACTTCATCTCTGACTCGGGGAGTATTAGCTGGCTCTCTGGTTCGCTGCCAATATGGTATTAGTGTGTCGGATTAACTCTGCGTGCTAATGAGGTCCATTTTTCTGCACGGAAGAGAAACCAAATATTGTGTTTCGTAAGACTAAGCGCTAAAGGCTAAATGTTGGGGTTTTAAATCTGGTTAAGATCAACGAGAGAAGAGAAAGTGACTTAATCCTACGAACAAGTTGTTGTCTCTGCAGGTGTGGTGAAACAATGTGCTTTCACTTAGTTTTAATCCACATATTGTGTGTTTGGTGTTAGTATAAGAACACAGTTTTGTGTCCAGTTATGTTTGGCCCACAGTGGGATACTTATAATTGCCCATTATTCAACCTTTCCATGAGAGTATTTCATTATATTCATCTTAAGACTGAGCTGAGGGGAAGCTGCACAGCAAAATGAAAAATAAACACTTAAAAACAAGAATGGAAAGAATATTAAAATAATTTTTGGAGTAAAGCTCTGTTTAGTAGCTAAGAGAACCCTGAGTTGTTTTTGGCAGCAAGTGCAGGAACCCACCTTGTCTCTAATATTAATAAACAACTGCTTCACGTTGCTCTCAGTAAAGTGTGAAAAGCAACTCAAAGAGAAAACGTCTCTCTCATCATATCTTCTCTCTTGGTTTAATGATTTCCCTACAGCTATCTAACGTCATCTACGCATCATAACCAAGAAAGTTGGTGTAACATTTGGGTCGATTCTAGCTAGTGTCTCTGGGTAAAAATCATACCTTGCTTTCTTTGTTAACGACAATAAAAATTGGTAGGCAACTAAGGCACAAAACGTCAGTGAAATGTTAATAAAACTTTAAAATCATTTTAGCAAGATGTCATGTAAAACATTTCTTTGGCCAAATCTGTGTCAAGGCTGTAATATACGTACTTCTCATTGATGGGGAAGGTTTAATTGCAGCCTTATGGGGGCAATAATGTGGGGATTTGTAAATGGTCTAATCAGACAATAACAAGAACAAAATGACTATATATTTATTTTTCAGTAAAATTAATAATTTTATTCTGCATCACGTTCGGTGGATCTATTATTTTTGAAATATGTATTGTTTCGATGAAAAGGTTGTGGCTATGACCTTTAAATAAGAAAAAATGCGGCGATTAGCCTATTCTCCAAAGTATCAATGCAGTTTTTACATCTTTGTGATTCCGGAAAAATAGATTGTCAAATGTGAAAAACAGGGGATATCCTCATTATCAGATATTTCTGAAAACAAGCATTGTTGTTGCTGTTTTCAACTGCTGCTTCTATTCTTTATTCGTTGTGTGCTTGAATGATTGAAAGTATTATGATCACTATCAGCACAAAAATCTGAGTGGCTTGGGAACATTCACATAAAGTCCTGATGGCCTCTAAGGACCGCTGATCTAATTTACATCACACAGCCTTTCAAGCCAAGCAGATAGGAACAGACTATGAGGTGTGAATTAGACTTTAGGATTAAGAACCTCGGTTTGCGAGCAAATTTGACTCTAGCACTGATGCTAAGTTATTTACAACTGGATACACTTTGAAATTGCCGTTCCAATACAGAATCCGTTTCATCACGCTTTAAAGTTATGTACAATTTAGTTTTGGTTTATCATAAAATCTCAGTAAAATACACTTAAGTTTGTGTTTGTAAAAAAATAAACTAAAAAGAACAAGGGCAAGAGTTGTGAACACTTTTGCAAGTCACAGCACTCTTGTGCCCACTGTCCTCATCTGGGGAGTGTTTTGCTCGGTAAGTACAAGGAGACAGATAACCTAAAACGGGAGTTAACCATGTGGACACGAGATGTAACCGAATGCAGATACTGAGCTCATCTTTCCACAGCTGGATCCCGTTTCGCCTCCAGAGAAAAGGTTAGTGCATGTTTGTGCGTTTAGGTGATTGTGTGGAGCTGTGTGAGCTTTGCCAGATGCGGATGCTGGATCAGATACAGTTGCTTGAGGAGTGAAGAAAGTGACAGCAGTGGCTCAGTAAGTACTGGTCAGTAACCTTATGTTCCTCCTAATGTCTCATAGCTCTGCTCGGTGCTTATTCAGCTTACTTGCAGGTGTCTCATATGTAAAGAGTATATGTTAAGTTGAGACGTTTAAGTAAAAAGGATTTTTAATAGCTACATTTCATGAATAAAAAAAGGTAACCCTGTGGAATACGTACTTTTTTTGTATGATAACAAGCTGCTGTCCTTTTCAGAATGCCAGCAAAGTAAACCAAAACCAAAATCTAGAGAAACACTAATGAATTATCCAGTTATGTCTAACATGTATCTACCCACTGTGCCTTTTTGATTTATGGTACATATAAATGACAGAGCTCTTAGTGCATAGATTATACAGCTCAATGTATAATCTATGCACCAATGCATTCCAAGCTTTTGTTTTTACCTTCCAGTATGGCTTGTACTTGTATAGCGCTTTATCAAGTCCAACGACTCCAAAGCACTTTACACAGTTCCTCACCCATTTACATACACATTCCCGCAGTATAACACAAATAATTAAAGTAATGCAGTTAAGCAGAAAATTGGACACTCCATGGAGCACTTTTGTGTTTTTCTAAAATAATTGGACAGATAGGGCTCTAATATCCATTCTAACATCCATCTACTGTCAATATTCACTAATCATTGCAGGTTGGTGGGGGCTGGTGCCTGTCTCCAGCAGTCATTGGGCGACAGGTGGCATGAACCCCGGGCAGGTTTGTCATCCCATCTCACGGCTCAAATCTAACAACGGTGAAAAATTCCAGCAATTTAACCAAACAAAACCGAAGACTTGAAAAGAAAAATGCATTTATTTGATGAGAAATAAATTAGAACACCTCCACATTTTCTCTCAGGTGAGGCGAATTCATTGATGTGACGCCAGGGAACCTTGTAGGCATGTCAAAAAGACCTAAACTGTCAGGAGGACAGGAAAAAAAAAGAAAAGAGAAAGGATGAGCAGAAAAACTGGAGAAAAAAGAGGTAAAGATATAGTAATGAAACAAAGCATAAGTTGTACGTCGTCAGTTATTTAGCACAGCATGCTGTTAATTTGATCATTTGCTTTTGAGCGATTAGACATGGTATGTTAATCAGTAAACGGCCAGTTTTATATTTCGTTAGCTAGGCAGCATGGAGGGGTATTAACTATTATGGATCATTTGAGGAGATAAAACCTACTCAGTAGGGGTCTATATTGGCTTTTATTATATCATTATATCTACGCTTTTATAATTTGTTGTATTTACATCTGGCTGGCTAACGTTTTCCCTGCTTTTAGAAATCAAACAAAATGCTTTTCCCCTTTCATCCCTCTATATATATCAGATTTTGAACAGTATATGTTCTTAAAATGTTAAGAAAATATAGTTCTTGTGGTGGGTTAGACCACCACAAGAACTGTGTGGACTCAGTATTTCTGTTTGTGTTCAGTGCTCACTGAGGAAGGTTCCAGCGTTTGCGTGCTGCTCAAGACTGCTCTGTTTTGCTGTGAGGTCCTGCAGCTTGCTCTGCCCGCTCTGGTGAGCCTTCAGCCTGCATTTGCTATTCAAGTCAGCTCCTGCCGTCTTCACCGTTTCTAGTTTGTCACTTTCTGCTGCATCTGGTCAAGTCTGGTTCTGCCTGCTTCGTCAACCACTACTCAACCTTTTCAATAAACCTTTTAAAACGTAACTCTGTGTCTTGTTGGAATATCGAGTTCCAAAGTGACAGACAGTTTCAAACCGGTGAACTTTGGGGCCTCTCCAACATGCAAACACCTAACCACATAAAACACAAAACACTGTAAAAGTGTAGTTTACAGCGGCTTTGCATACACTAATCAACATTTCACTGGAATGATAATGAAGTTCCATCTATATCTGTAAAAGAAAATCATTCTATATTACCGATGAACAGTAGACAACATGAATCTAAGTTTTTTATTTCTAAGAATCATCATTTTTACAGAGCAGCTCTAATACTCCTTTCTTCAGATGTACTTCTGAGATCCTGCCTCTGCAAATCTCAGGCCACCGACAGATATCCCAACTTCATCAGCCTCAACCCCCCCTTTTGTCCCCCCCACCTCAGAGGAGTCCATGGATGCAGCATCAGGAATAAAGGCTGCACCATTGGACCCTGCTGAGTGGACATTTTCTCTAACAAGTCAAGCATTTATTTGGAATTTGTTAAGCATGTAAACTGGGGACATATTACCCGTGTAAATCAAAGACAGTGGGAAAAACAACGCTGTTTGATTTGTTTTCTAAGGACATGTACACTGGCGATGGAAGGAGGCGCCATATAATCTCTCGTCTAGGGTATCGCACAACCTGTTAACTTTTAGTGTTTACCCACAATTAAATAAGTTTATTTTCCATGGATGATTAAAATTAAATAAACATCAATATGTGAACATTAGGGAACAATTTAATGGGGTGTCTTAATAGATGTATGTATTTCTCCTCCTAAGCACACTTTTTTTGAATTATGATTACAAATCTCCTGTTAAATATGGCAGCCCAATATTTCCCGAAGCAGAAAAGCCTTGCAAAAGGGGGACCTCCAAAGATGTCTTATCTGTTGTGACTGATTTAAAGGCAGTCACATAGAGAGTGAGGGCCACTCTTTGTGAGGAACGCCTCGAGATGCATGAACTTTTTCCCCTACAGGAGAGGAATGATGCAGAGAGGTATGTGACAAGTTCTGCGAAATGGTGCATTCAGGGAACAGGTGATATCCAAAACCAACAGTCGCATGAATGATGAATCTGCAAGTCAACAGAGGAATCCCATCACTCAGGCGTAGTGAAGGGAAACTAATTAGCTTTGGTTATTAATGTTGGTGTTATGATAGAAAAGTTCCCGCCCGAACTTCATCAGAACCCACCCAAACACCATTCGTCATAGTTTATATTAGGACTGTGAAATTAATCTTTGTCAATAACAATTTTTCTGAACCAAAGCAAGCAAAGAAGGGTTTTAAAAGCAAAACAATTACGGAGAGTGATATTGGAAAATCAGAGCAGATTTCACCAGGAGGAGAAAGTGGGTCAACAGCTGTCTTTAAGCATAAAAAGACCTTTGATCAGGACATTAGATTACAGTTTTCAACACGTTCCTCCTCCCTGCTAAAATTTAAAGCCCTGGAAGTTACAGAGGTCTCTACAGCAGAAGAATCTTCTTGGTAACAACAATGACCCACATTCCTCTTATTATTAGCTGTGGTCATCATAAAATCTGGTGTTAAAACTCATAAACAACCTGCATTCCAAGAGAAAACTCTTTGAGAGAGCGTCCGCTGCACCTAACACAAGTGATGAGGACAATCCAGCTGCTGCCAGCTCTTCTTTTGTTCCCTTAAAGGGCAAAATATAATGTTTTCAACCAACTATGGTTGTCTTGTGCTGTTTATTCAGATTAAACTCTGACTGACCCCACAAATGTAATAATTATGTAAGACGTTTTAACACCAGAGGTTTTTGCACTAGAAGAATAGCTGAAAGTTGACCGGAAATAGTTTGAAATACGAGCATGTAAACACATTTTCTACCACACACCCCTCTGCGGCAGTGTTTCGAGGAATGCAACAAAGTGCACACATACTGACATACTTCGACATAGGATGGTATTGTTTAACTAAAGGGCTCAGAGATGAAATGTCTCACACAGAGGGAATGAGAAGCAGAAGTCTCAGATCGGGACTGAGTTTGTGGGAAAGGAGGTTAGAGCCCACTGGCAGCGGTACAGCCACAGACAATCCCACTGGGCACAAAAACCCTCCTTGAACAATGCGCTAAACAGACATTGAGGGCAGGAAAGCTTTACGCTTCCACGATTCAAACTTCAAAGAACTTCTCTATTGAAAATTATATCTAGAAAGTACACTAAACCCCCCTTAACAAAGGGGGTTCTGAGTTGTGATTTATTTATTATTTATGTTATGAAGTCTCTGACTAAAAAGAGAAATTGCGAAAAGTGACTTCCAGAAACATTTTAGACTATCAAATAGCAAACTGATGAGCTTAGACTAATCAAATTAGTAGTGTTAGTTTATTGTTCCATTCAGCTTTCACCTGTAGGACGCGGCTTTAGCTTCATGTCACAATAGACCCACTGCCTGCACCGCACTGATTGGCAGAAAACAGGAGATGTTTGCGAAATTAGTGGTAAAGAAAAAAATTATATTGCTTGCAGAAAGCATAGCCTTTTTTTCAAATATTCTGAAAAATCTACTATGTGTGCCAGGGTCTTTTCTAAATTAACAAAATTATTAAAATAAAACAAAAATTAGAATATGCCTAAACTGGTTAACCAGCAGCCACTAACAGCCATCAGCACCACTTTATCTGAGAGCATGTCTTAAATTTCATGAAATAATCTCAAATAAAGCATTTTTTCTGCCTTAATCGACCCAAATACAGCATAAATAACATGGGAGGCACATTGATAAGAAATCAGGACTTTAATAATACACAATAAACCAGAACAGCTTACAGTATATAAAAGTAAGAAACACTAAAAGATAGTTTCACCGTGAGCATAAACTGAACTGAGGCTTGGCAGAGACATCTACAGCAGATTAAGAATACAGCAAGGGACAATTAGAGATGCAGCGCAGGCATAATTATTGCTAAATTAGATCCAGGTCTGTGGAGAAGAGCCAAAAACAACAAAACCTCTAACAAACGGTTCTCAGACTACGTCATTATCAGATATTTTCTTAACATGTTTTGCTTTGTCAAAATTAGCAACATATGTTTGAAAATTTTGTTATTTAGTTATTCTGGAAAATGCAATTTCAACGAGAAACCTGAAACCCCTTATTGACAATTAGGGTTTCTCATGTTTTGTGTATGGCTGTCTTGAATCTGTGAATGTGCATGGTTCGTCTTTTTCTAGTAAACTAAACTTTGGTTCTCTTTGCAGTAACAATGCTCGTTCACAACAAATCTTTTACTAGTGGAAAGCCTGTTTGTTTCCATTCAAACATTTGTAAGGAAACTGCATTTACGGATTGAGCAGCAGAGTGGAGTGTATGGGCTGCGTTCATGAAAAGCCTGACTATGACATGACCCTCAGAGACTTGACCCAGACTTGGGAAGAATTGCTTGGGAACATCTCCAGCTTCAGCTAGAGGTCTTAGCCTAGAAATTCCTACCTAGGAGTCTTAGGTTCAAATTGATTGGGATAGTTGCTGAGAGCGACTCTGAGTAAGGAGACGACTTTTATCTCATTGAGGAGGTGTGGTTGAGCTTTGATTGATTGAAAAAAAACACTAGCGCTCCTAGTGATTAAAGGAGAGAAATTAACTGATTAGACTGGATTAAGAAATAGGAAGATGAAATTAGCTCAATTAAATAATTGTTACAAAGCTTTAAAATGTTTTAACACACTTATTTACATCCTTGTTTTTGATTTGCTTATGTCTACTCGGCAGTTATTTTACTACTTCATCTATTTGATATTAGTGTGCTCTTACCTCTCAGCATTTTACTGGGAATGCCTGCTGGTATAAAGAGGTCGTATTTGGTAAAATGACTGACATAAAATGGAGAAAAAAGGTGACGAAAACCAAGAGGAGCAGCGCCTTTGTCTCGCGCAGCGGGAGGATAATAGAGAAGTGTTGAAAGGTAAATTGATCCCTGGATCACAGCACAAATAGGCAGACTTTGAAGCACAGATCGATGTGCCTTTTTCACAGCAGCCTGGAAGGAGAAGCCAGAGAGGAGATCTGTCTAGAGTGTATTTATGTGTATATTTTTCTGCCAACTTTTCCATTTCTTCTAAAATGCTTGTTATTGAGAGCATTTCTGTAAATAATATAAACATTCCTCTGTACTATATTCTTTGTACATTTCTCCAATTTTTATTCAGGACTATTCAACACTTTTCTATTTATTTATCCTCAATAAAATGACGTCACTAGAGCCGAACCTTTAACCCGTCGAGTTGCTGATACTTTTTTAAGTTTATGTTATCTACATATTAATAATTGTATGATTCTTAAAGAAGTTTATGTGCTCATTTCCTCCACTGTTTAGGTGGCGGATCAGCCAATCAGCTCTCTCTGTTTCTGCCATCTTCCCTGCTTCAGTCCTCCTCCCATCTCCTAACATTTCGTCACTTTAGGAGCTCTCTTAAGGCCTAAGATGCTTTTTGAATAACTTTTATCTTAGTGGGGTAAGATTTTCTTGAATGACGTCTCTGAGAGCTGATTTTAGACTTAGGATTCTTCATGAATACGAACACTGGAAATTAGGCCTGCAGTAATGTGGACGTTGTTCTGGGTTCTGCTCTGACATCCTGGATGAGTCGTCCATGCACTCAAGGAGTAATTTTGGGTAGACTTTTTATTATTTATTTGTGTATTTATTTATTCACATATTTATTTGTTTATTTATGAAGACTCAGACACTCCCTCCCACACACCTAATATATATCAACAGTATAATAAAACAACTTTTGATTTTTTGGAGTCAAACCCCAAGATTTCACGTGGCCTCCATCTGGTCACCATTGTAGAACTTTTCTGGAGGCACCCCTGGGTTTAATAAGAGGGGCTTGGATAAGTTTTATGACTTTAATAATTGAAATAATCATTTACAAAGTTATACTCATCTGACCTCAGTTTGATGCTGGTTTGATTATCTGAAATATCGTGTGCCAAAAAGGCAGAAGAAATCTGAGAAGATAAAAATACTTTTCAATGCACTGTGGCTAAAATGATAAATATGCACGTTTTTGTTATATCTAAGTTTTGAAAGATTAATTAACTTATTCCCAACAGATGTCTGGTATCCATCAATACATCTGCAGAAAAATTGGGAAGTGGATATTTTTCCGTAAAACAAAATCGCCTTATTAAGGAATGCAGGGGTTCGAATTACATATGCAGTAAATAGAGCTTTTCCTCAGTATTTTATGTTTCTAAAGGCTCACATGGGTCAACTTATGCCACTAGCCCAAATGCTCATAATCTGTCTGAGTTTCAACTATTTTTTAATAATGTTTTTTGTTTGGATAAAGGAATCTGCAAGACATCATAATCCCCTTTTATCAGGACATTTCCTCGGAAAGTCGTTCAATCATAACAACTGGTTTTAGGATGAAGCGGCTGCTCTTCCCTCCTCTCCTGAGAAAGCTGTTGATGAGAACGAGCCCATATGGGTTCTGTTTAAGTCTGGTTCCTATTGTGGTATTCAAGTGAGAGAAAATAAAACAAAATCATGACTAGATGCCAATTAGATATGCTCAGACACGCTCATGCTTTGGGGTGTGTGATATTAAATTTACATTGATACTAAAACCAGCAAGAAAGAAGAATAAAGCTGAGAAGGCATTAATAGTTAGTCTGGCTTTTCAACCCTGGTTGTGGCTTCCCCTCTGATTTGGAGAGAACTCGTTTAAGTAGAAATGAGTTTTGTGAAACTAGGAAAGTAAGATCATGGCATATGTTGAATGAGCCACACGCTAAAAAACGAACTTTTCCCAAACGGTCTTATTCAGATAAATCTGCCTAAATTCTATGAATGGTTTGAAACTAAAAGATCCCCTTTTCATGCGCAATTGTTTTTTAAATATTTATTTTATTTATTTAGTTAGTTTTGCTAATACTACATCGTGAAGACAGCGAGAAGTATGAACATCTTCTTGTGACAAAGCCAGGCAGAGACATTAACGCTGAGATACTGAAATACTCACTAAGCTCTACTTTTATGGACAAAGTCCTTGATCTGCAATCTCTTCAATTCAATTCAATTCAATTCAATTTTATTTATATAGCGCCAATTCATGAAACATGTCATCTCAAGGCACTTTACAAAGTTAAATTCAATCATATTATACAGATTGGGTCAGATTATACAGATTGGTCAAAAATGTTCCTATATAAGAAAACCAGTTGATTGCATCAAAGTCCCGACAAGCAGCATTCACTCCTGGAGAAGCGTAGAGCCACAGGGAAAGTCGTCTGCATTGTACATGGATTTGCTGCAATCCCTCATACTGAGCAAGCATGAAGCGACAGTGGGAAGAAAAACCACCCATTAACGGAAAAAAAAAACCTCCGGCAGAACCGGGCTCAGTATGAACGGTCATCTGCCTCGACCGACTGGGGTTACAGAAGACAGAGCAGAGACACAACAAGAGAGACAAAAAAGCACAGAAGCACACATTGATCTAGTAATCTGTTCTACATTAGATGGTAATAGTCGGTGATCTGTCCTCCCTGGATGATTTCACAGTCAACAGAACGTCAGACCAGGTGTACCTACTATGAAGAAAAAAGAGAGAGAACAAAAAGTTAAAAGCTGAAATGACAACAGTCATTTCAATGTAATGCAATGCAAATCTGGAGAACAGTAGACTGGAGAACAGTAGAAATCAGTAGAGTGAGAAAAATAGGCCCTGATGTCCTCCAGTAGCCTAAGCCTATAGCAGCAAAACTATAAAGGTAGCTCAGAGTAACATGAGCCACTCTAGTTATAAGCTTTGTCAAAAAGGAAGGTTTTAAGATTAGTCTTAAAAGTAGACAGGGTGTCTGCCACACGGACCAAAACTGGGAGTTGGTTCCACAGGAGAGGAGCCTGATAGCTAAAGGATCTGCCTCCCATTCTACTTTTAGAGACTCTAGGAACCACCAGCAGACCTGCAGTCTGAGAGCGAAGTGCTCTGTTAGGAACATACGGGGTAATCAGAGCTCTGATATATGATGGAGCTTGATTATTAAGGGCTTTATACGTTAGAAGAAGAATTTTAAATTCTATTCTTGATTTAACAGGAAGCCAATGAAGGGAAGCTAAAATTGGAGAAATATGATCCCGCTTGTTGATTTTCATCAGAACTCTTGCTGCAGCATTTTGGATCAGCTGAAGACTTTGAACTGCATTTTGTGGACTTCCTGATAGTAAAGAATTACAATAGTCCAGCCTTGAAGTAACAAATGCATGGACTAGTTTTTCAGCATCACTCCTGGACAGAATGTTTCTAATTTTGGCGATATTTCGGAGGTGAAAAAAGGAAACTCTGGAAACCTGTTTAATATGGGATTTAAATGACATGTCTTGGTCAAAATAAATAAATAACACCAAGGTTTTTTACTTTATTACCAGAGGCCAAGTTAATGCCATCCAGATTAAGTGATTGGTTAAGAAGTTTATTTTTTGAGGACTCTGGCCCAAAGATTACAACTTCGGTCTTGTCAGAATTTAGATGCAGGAAATTTAAAGTCATCCAGCTTTTGATGTCATCAAGACATGACTGCAGTCGAAGTAATTGATTGGATTCATCAGGATTTATGGATAGATATAGCTGAGTGTCATCAGCATAACAGTGGAAATTAATCCCATGCTGTCTGATAATTTTGCCGATCGGAAGCATATATATAGTAAAGAGAATTGGTCCAAGGACTGAACCCTGTGGTACTCCACAGGTGACCCTAGAGTTTGAGGAAGATTTATTATTAACATGAACAAACTGGAATCTGTCCGACAGATAAGATTTAAACCAGCCTAATGCTTTCCCCTTAATCCCTACAGTATGTTCAAGTCTTTGTAGGAGAATATTGTGATCAACTGTATCAAATGCAGTTTGATACAGTTGATCAAACTAAGGACAAGTACAGACACAAGTCCATTATCTGAGGCCATAAGAATATCATTAGTGACCTTCATAAGAGCTATGATGAGCTCTGAAGCCTGACTGAAACTCCTCAAGTAGGTCATTGCTTTGTAAATGTTCACAAAGTTGATTAGCAACTACTTTCTCAAGAATTTTAGATAAGAAAAGAAGATTAGATATAGGTCTGTAGTTTACTAGCTTATCTTGATCAAGAGAAGGTTTCTTAAGTAAAGGTTTAATAACAGCTACTTTAAAAACCTGTGGTACATATCCATTTACTAAGGATAGATTAATCATGTCTAAAATAGGACCACTGATCAAAGGGAATACCTCCTTAAACAACTTGGTTGGGATTGGGTCTAACATACAGATAGAAGGTTTAGATGAAGCTAATATTTTAGATAGCTCAGAAAGCTCTACTGCTTCTAAACAGTTCAGACACAGCGCAGGTTCTAAAGATTCCTCCAATGCTGCCTTACTTACTGGGGATGAGGTTATCATGTTTGGGAGGATGCCAATTATTTTATTTTTAATGGCATAAATTTTATTTATAAAGAATCATGTATCTATTTGTGAATGGGAAGAAACAGCATTGCTGCCATCTACAGGGCATTTCTGCAATACTGAGGATATTAAGAGGTGTCTTCCCCATTAAACGGCCCCCTTATATCAGCACTCTGTCCCAGGCACAATATTAAACTGAGCAAAACATCATCTCTCTTTAGAAGATGCTGCACGTGAGGTTGAAAACGACGGCATGTTCTGAGAAATGAAGGTAATAAAAGCAACATTTTTATTGCATATCGGTTTTGCTGCTCGGCTTTTCTATTTGTTTATTTGTGTATTAGCTTCTTCTCCGCCTCGAAGGGAGTCTGAGGAGGTGGTTGTGGCATCTGAACAGGATGCTCCCTGGACGCCTTCCGTCGGAGGTTTCACGAGGACGTCCCACTGGGAGGACAGGTTATGGACATATTTTCTCTATTGACTGGAACATTTTGTTGCTGGGAGTGTCGCGTTTCTTTGCTTTCATTTGTGGCCATTTATCTTACTTTGACCTTCATCATTGAAGAGAATTGATTTACGACTTACAATGGCGGCAGTAAGAGAATGTTATACATTAGAAGCGAGGGAACAGGCGCTTGTTTCCGTGACAAGAGGCACGTAGTCAACAAAGAGTGTCCCACGTGGACACTTCTAAAATGTTACTTGGGCACCAAGTCTTGATGTTTTCCTCTTTGTTTCTATAGAAAGGTGTCAGGAAACAAAGTTAATTGTGGATAAATGTAAAAATGAGATGCATAGCTGCACACTGATCTGAATACCCAGCAGCCTTAAAGCTCGACAGAGAAGGTTGCTCATGATTCCAAGAGGAAGCAGCGAGTGACTCTTTTAAACGCAATAACATCGTTAGTCGCATCCTCTTCAGAGGAACGCCTGAACCAGTTTCTCCGTCAGAATTTACATTTGGAAAGCAGTATCCATCAAGAACATGATGTTTACAGTCTTTGACTGTTCTTTGGCAACGTATGAGCCGCATACACACTGAGGTATTCAAGCACATAATGGACAGATTTTTTTTTCCTTGAGGTTCCTTTTAAAATAAATGACTTGCAGAAACATCTGTGGTATGAAGCTGCCATTATCCTCCTTCTCTGTGTTACCACCACTCCGCCCTGCTCCTGCAGCCTTTCCAGAATGGCTTGTGCTTTGGTAGCTTTTCCACTGGGTGTATATACATAGGCTCGCGTGTCTCCAAGCCACCAACCAAGGTAACCACAGTCCCAGACATCTCCAGGGAAACCCTTCATGTGGCAACACCAAGAAGAGAGAGGTTGGTTTCAGAGAACCTAAAAATACATTTTGGACTCAAAGTGCGTTTTTAAAAGAGAATCAGCATCTCTGAAGTGACATCAAGTGTGTAATTACATTTTGAAAAGATAAGGACACCTTTGTGGTGCAACTTCACAGTTGTGTCATGCACCTAAACACAGTTTGCAAATCCTTGTGCCTGATCTGTTTTCTCCAGAGACAGCACCACTACGCAGGCCGGTAATAAGGATAGTTTGCAGAACGACACAGCTTGACTCATTTGAATCCCTGATGAGTTAAAACGTCAGAGCAATGGGCTCTGTAAGAGGAGAAGGTTATTACTCAGAGAGTTGATGTCGGAAACAATTACTCTACCCTCTATGTGTCAATTCACTGCAGCCACAGGGACACTTAGCTGTTCCTTTGACTACTGCCGATAAGAAGTCATTTTTCTATTCACAGTATACTGTAGGGAAATATGGTTATGAGATTGAAATAAATATCATTTTAGTTATTTTGGTTTGATCAGGGGTCATAATCTGTCATGTGTCACTAGAGTGAAGGGGCCAAAACACAGATCAGAACCACAGTCAACATACTATTCTAATAATAACCCCCAGATAAATTATACTGAGATATGAGCAATTTTATAATTATTTATCTTGATAATTTTATCAAAAACATTACTAAAAAGAGAAATAAGCTAATGGTTAAGGTACAACAGCAGGAAATGGTTTCTTTAGTGGTACAAAAGACAGATGTCGGCACGAATAACGAGTTAAGGAAAGTAAAAAATAATCTAGAGTCTAGGTAAAAGTGTGCTTGTTTGTTTCTAGCAAATTTGCCATGCAGAACACCATTTATAATGTGCACATGTGGTATGTATGCATCTCACCTAATAACTTGTGCACCATTTTTCTGCACGTTCTGTTCAAATTCCTTTACTTTCTTTAACTAAAGGAATTCTTGCAATAAAAAAACACTCTTGATTTGAAAAGAAAAAATTAATTGAAGAGAGAGAAGAGATAGTTAAATGCAACTCTAGATTAATAACATTCAATCCACTCTATGGATACTATGTAGTAAATGTATCCCTTACTACTTTGTGAACAACTCTCCTAGAAGAAAAAGCTAATTAGTGCCAATTAAGATTTTTTAATCAGGTACCGCTTACAAGGACTTTAAAGGTGTCATGTTTTCTTGTCTTTTGTTCTGTTCATGTACAACACTTTAAATCATCTTGTCACTGAAATATGCAATACAAATCACCTTCACTTGCCTTGCCTTGCGGTTTTGCAGATAGATGGTATGGTGAGGAGGTAAGTGGAGGGTGTCAGAGATAGAGTAATAGGTAAGTAGAGGTGTGGAAGGTGGAGACTGGACAAACAGGTTACTGCAGGTGAGCTACTTTTTTTCCTTCAGGCAGCATGTCCCAGTATTAAGGTGAGCGAGTTGTTCACACAAACACAAACTCAAAATTAATATCGTCAGCAGGCATCACAGTCCAACTCTTTTCTCACTGATAGGTGTGCGGTGGGAGCCTGCTGGAAAAGAAACGGCTCTAGGTGCTCAGCTAGCTAATCACACATTTTACCATCCGTTCCCCCGTTTTGTCCCACTGACAGAAAGTGTGGGAATTGTAGGAATTTGCCAAAAGAAATGTAGGCAACAGTACGCTCGACTATGAAGGGTAAAACGTCTGCGGGGAGTCCGCACAGCTCACAGTATGCGCACATTACGGACAAATATGCGGTAGCCTTTAGGCAGCCCGAGCCCGAAGTACGCACTAGTAACAATAAACCTAGTAAGTTAATTAAATATAAAAGTTACATTTATTTTCGCCTTATGTTAGAAACAGGGCAGTGTAGTCCAACTACTCTGTCCTCCCAAAAGAGACGGATAGAGAGCTGAGTAGGTGAAGGGGCGGAGTGCTATTACTCACTTGGGAAGAATATTTAGTGCACCTTATAATCTGGTGCACCTTATGGTCCGAAAAATACGGTACATAAAGTTAATCATTTTAAGATTTATAAGCAATATATGATCAATGATTGCCTGATAGAATTTCCCAAGAAACACCCTGAAGAGCTGGGATTTCTCCGTTTCTGTAAAATGTAAAATGCTTCTGCCTGCTTGTTAAAGCTTAAATGTTCTTGCCTCTGTGATGACCATGGGCGTTCACTATAAGCCTTCTCCCACAGAGCCACAGATGTTCCTACTGCCTCAGTACTTAACAAATATAGCATAACATTAGCTGAGCTATGACGTCCAAGCATTCCTCTCATGTCACTTTTATAGCTTTGTGCATATAAATGTTTAATGTATGTGTGCAAGGGCTCGACAGTGATGAATTACTGCACCCACTAGCAACGAGGACTGCAGCTCCTGTTGGTTGCAGCGACACAATATAAGTCCATTTTACAAGCTGCTATTTATTGATCTGTTGAGGACTGAGTACCGTCACTCTGAAATCTTAAAATAAAAGCCAAGATCACTTTGCAATAAAACGTGTCCTCAGCAAAACAGCCTGATGAATAATTATCCATGTGTCACCATTCCCATTGACGCTTGTTTGCATACTGAAAATTAAATCAGCGCAAAAAATGCTGAGACAGTAGTGGCAGCCAACCGTGCTATCCCATTACCGCTGGGCATTACAAGACAGAAACCAGGGCAGTATCCCATTCTATCTGTTCAAATTGACTTTTTCCTAATGCTGCTTCAGTCTGAAATCTCAGCATCCACAACCAAAGATGGAGAGTGATGACAGATCTAATTTCCCTCCCATTGTCCTCTAACATCCCAGTTACATAAACCCCATGTCCTCCATGCAACCCTTCCATACTTGGCCGTGCAGAGATCACACCAGTGTTTGTCCTGCAATCACTGCTGTTACACAAGCCTCCTGTTTGGCAGGGACAGCTGAGTGGAACCCTTGGTCTGGCTCAAACATCTCAAGATCCTCTTCCCGTCTTTATTAAATGAAATCTAAAGGCCCCGGCTCAGTGGGTGAAGCCAGCCTCCCAGGGAAAAGGACTTAGCTAAGTTTCACATCTTACAGCATCTCTCCTCACAACCAAAGATTGAGAGAATGCCATGTTGCTTTGGTTGACCCTTTATAATTCATTCAAAAAAGAGGAAATTCTCTTTATTTTTCCTTATTCGTGATCTGTGAAATGTAGGCATTTTAGTGTTTACACAATCTGACCACATTTGAATGAAGCATTGTACATCTATTTTTTTATACATATGTATGTAAATTACAGCAAAGGCAAAAAGCATCAGATTAAGCCCAGCACTGTTTGCGTGTAGTGAAACATTGATGCAGGAAGAAAATAAGGAAAAGAGGCCTCTGCTTCCTTTAAAAAGGAAAGCATGGCATCTTCATGTATGGAGAAACATTTGTTCCACTATTGCAAGCAAAGAACACATTTCAAAAACAGGACTTTCAGATTTGATGGTTTATTTTTTCATTTCCATTTTTGCATTTAAAAAAAAAGTTTTATGAATTACATGCTTTTCATATTGCTTTGTACAGATTATACTGTCTACACTTCTGGGGACAGGATTTCCTCTGAAGGGTGGAGCGAAGATGAATAAAAATGTGCCCCACATGTCCCTGTTCCTGTTCCCAGACCTTCTCCGTTTGTCGTGTTATGGCTTGGCTGTCTGTGTATCTGCCCCTGCGCCTAGTAATTAGGATCACTAGCTGCACCTGCGCACCTCTGCCACAGCACAATCAGCCTCATTCAGAACACCTGTTCCTCTGCCTTCATATACTGGACTTCCACAGTCAGCCAGTGCCAGACTATTGCAAGCCAACGGTGAGTAGATTGTCAGCATTTCTTGCCTGCCTTGTCAAGTGTTTAAGCTTTATTCTTGGATCGCTGGATGTCCCTGTCTCGTCTTCCCATGTCAGACACCTCATTGGCTGATCTGTTTCTGGACATGGACCTGGTCAAGCCCTTTGGATCTGTGAGCAAACACGCCATGGTTCCTCCCAGGGCCACCAGTAGTGATGGTGAGATGAAGCCTCATGAGGCATTGAACCACTTGAGCCAACTGGTTCGAGAAAGGGTTCATTTCTTGATGCTTCATGTGCACACAAAACCACCTACTGGCGAGGTGTATAATCACAGCCAGCTGTATCTTAACACGTGTGATGCATTGAATTTTTGTCTATTATGACTCTTGGGAATGACTTCACAAAAGGTGTAGGACGAAATCATTTGTCTACATAAATTTTGTATACACATGTGTATAATAAAATATTGTTTGAATGTATTCTCTGTGTGTAATTATTCCCAAAATAGTAGTGACGTGTGATATGGCATGGTGTGTAATAATGTTTTTCTGTGACTCTAGAAAAATGGCATGGGCTTAATCAGGCAGAGGACAGTGAAAGTGCTTATGGAACTAGGGAGGGGGTAGTGAATAGGCTAATGCTTGTGTAACTTGGATGATTTCATGCATTTTTATTAAGAAACAACAATTTCTCCACAGTTTTTGGTTTCAAATGATTTCTCTTTTTTGACACTACTTCTCCAGCCTTTGAAAAGACACGCTCACATGGCACAGATGATGCCGGGGTGCATAAATAAATAAGTGCAAGTATGTACAGATTGGGGTACTGTGACCAATGATTAGCCCAGTACTATACGGTCCCACAGTTTCCCCTCAGCAGCAACACTGAAGCACACAGAGGTTCCCGCTGCGTCTTTACGCACGATCCAGCTGCTGATGTCTCCTCTCTTTTCAGCTCAATGCAATTACAGTAACAGTTTATAACCTATATCACCTTTCACAGCAACAGGTTTCTCATCTCAGTCGACCAGACAAATCTCTATTGCTCTCCTCAGTGCGCTCTGGGCGGTGAGGTGGGAGGATTTTACCCGATGGTGCGCTGCGTGCGAGGGATAAACAGGGGGGAAATGCATAAATAAAAACTGTAAAGGGCTCCTATACAGTGATCATAGGAGCTGACTGGTCTGAGATCAGCCTCCTGATGTTACAAGTTCTTTAAAATGACTCTTAAAAGTGCGCACCCAAATTACAAGTAACGTAATTTTGCGCACCTGAAAAAAGCGCAAGGCAGCAGCGCACCGAAGCGCCACGGTTCTGTTTTGTTTAAAACAAAAGATCATGAAACACAGCCATAACTCTCCTAGTGACTTTAATTGGCACACTTTGCTACGGGTGTGAGGACATTAAACGTAATGATTCACGTTTTGAATGGTGAACGGTGATAAAAGCCCCTGGGTTCGAGGGAAAGGAGGGGGGAGAGGAGCAAGCGCTGAGGCACAGAAATACGGTGCATGTAGTTAAAAAATGCAGAATTAATAAAAACAACTTATAAACAGACGTAGCGTTTTAAACTGCATCTGGTGAGCAGAACTGTTTTATGATCCAGAGTGCAGCCATCACTGGTTCTGAATGAAGGAAATATCTGGCAGCAGCTCTCTTCCCCCGCCCCCTCCCCTCCTGCGTACGTATTACAGGACCTTACCGGCTCACTTTCACCGCTGGTTAAGACTAAAATTATTCATAACTCTGATCGCTCTTCCTGCTGCTCTGTTAACATGAACTGCAGCAGGAATTACTGATGGCCACAAGCTGTGAAAGAAGCTGAAACATCTCAGCAGAAGGCGGAGTTTTTATCGTCCGCTGCCCAGATGGGCGTTGGGATTTTTATGCGTGAAAAATGCCATGTTTGCGTGTGACCGTGTGAAGTCAGTGACGGTCAATGCAAGATAGTTGAGAGCACTGATCTCCTATCTATCTATCTCTCTCCTAAACTCTCCAAACCACCAAACTAACTGTCTCAAACTAAATAACCACTATCCAAACTCTGCTATCCAAACTATTAAAACTCTATCCACTCTCTCAACTGACCGCAACTCGCCTACAACAACCCACATTTTGAATGGAGCCTGTGGGGTTTCTAAAGCTGTCAAACCCCGCACCAAAATCTGAACCACTTCCTGAAGCAGTCACGTGGTACAGCCGGGCAGCGAGGCTTCGGACGTCATCGTTTTCGGCTCCTCCCCTAAATGAAGCAAGCCTCGATACGCGGAAACGCCCCCTCCATTACTCGACACACGCCTCGAAACCTCGGCACATAACGTAACATCACTAGCCACCAGAGAGCACCTGCTAAGAGTGGCCAAAGATCACCTCCACCAGAGTTTTAGTCTTTATTTTAATAAATCTTTAAAAACGCACACTGTTTCTGGTTCTGGTATCAGGTTCTGTTTTACATGCATAAGTGCTGTTCATGTTAGATGTTTCTATCACTTTCTACAGTATGTATTTTTGCATTTTAATAATTTCATATTTACTTTGTTCTTTTATGTTAGAGCCTCCACGGGAGCCACTAGAACATGGCGAAAAAAGTGAAGTAGAAGAATATTCTACAAAATGGTAGCCTTTAATTGTTATACTATATTTTAAAAAGCCACTTTTTCCTCTTTTTAAAGGCCACTGTTAAATTATGTTTGTCTGTTTATAACAGCCACCAAGAAAAAGGCTGAAAAAAACAGGTTCTTTTTACTTTTGTTGCATGAGGCATGTTTCACCCTTTCTTTTTCTTTCACAAAATGACACATAGTGCCATCCGTTCCCTATATAAACGGCATCTTCAATAAAAAATTTAGTATTTTGACCTGAAAAAACACAAATTAAGAGGAGAAATTGAACTCCACAACTTGAAAAAGAGAAAAATTGCACTAGAGATTGAGTTGCTTCAAAAGGACCGTCAGAGTAAGTTCTAATAAACCATTTGACAGTAGTATTGCTGACTTTACATAACTATCTCTTATTGCAGGCAAAAGATGACTTGCTGGCTTTTCTTTATAAAAAAAATGTTTAAATAAAACGACAGGAACTAAGCATTATTTGTTTCGTCTTTTATTAAACATTAAAAAATGGTGTTCCACAATTCTGTCCCGTCCTCTGCCACTAGGTGGTCCAAGTGCACTGGCTGGACAGACTTCCCATCTCCTCTGCTTATAAAGCCGCGATCAAATCCTGTTTACATGAAATAAGCCTGCTCGCGAGCAGGTTTAAGTTTGCGCACATGTTGCTATGACAGCAAGTCCAAGATTAATTTCGAAGAACCAAACGATCCAAGATCATGCCAAATCGTCAACAATCAAATCCAGCTAACTGAGTTAGCGACGTACGAAGAACGGACCCCAGCTCTGCAGGTTTTATTACCCATGGTTCAAAACAAAAACGAATAAACGTTGGGACAGAGTGGTGCAGTACATTTAGGCATAAATGTTTTGTCTATATTTTTTGCATTCTTAAACATTTCTGTAGGTTTCAATCTTGGGTATAACTTGGTTCAAATATTTAACAATTGTAGGAGTTAAGGAATTTAATTGTTAAATTGTCTAGGAATTTGTAGATGTATCTTTTTAACCTCAAATGTTTTGTAATTTCAACAAGGCTTAACAAGAAGCTGGAGTAATTACCCCTACATTTTTCCTTTTTTTACGTCCTTCAATTTACTTGCAGTCTATGGTTTTGCATGTTTCATACAATGTTTAAAGTCCATAGATATATTCTAAACGTTTGTATAAAAATACCCTCCAATAAAAGTTAGCAAAAAAGACTGTGGACTTTAGAAATTTGAATGTGGGAAAAAAAATGGTATCTTGACCTGCAAAATGTTTAGGACCCCTGTGTAACAAAGGTCTCAGATGTAAGATCTGTCCTGTCATTTGGTCAGTATTAAAACATCTTAAATGTTTTTCTCCTGTCAAAGTGTACAGTGTCACCCTCCTTCTGCCTTGTTCTCAAAGCAAAGTTGACTTTGGCATTAGGAATCAAGATCCTGAGGTTTAGGGCAGTGGATGTTGGTTAGAAATAACCACAACACTGACACGTTTTTTCCCACATAAGAGGTTAAAGCAATGTCTGCCCGTTTGTAATGTTGAAGAGGTTTTATTCAAACTCACAGCTTACAGGACATGCTGTTCAGTGTGCATTTTAATCTTTTTATCCATATCAGTCAGCTGTGTTTAAAGATACTGCCACAAAATTTAGAAAATAAAATCGGGTAAACTACACGCTGCAAACTATCAGCTGTACGAGGAAGTGTCGGATACATGCGAGGGCTGCTTGTTTTCCTATTTCCAGATGGTGAATGTGACACGTAATTGGGTCAGATATGTTTCTCATCTTTTTGCTGTTCTACAAGAGGATGAATGAAAAGATTCATAGAAACCCTGATGGAAAACCATTTACCGCTCTTAAAGCTGATGTCATCCGATATCATGTTTTATGAAAAAACGTGAAATGTTCACATGTGAAATGTTAGTTTTTAAATTGTGTCATGCTTTTTAAAGCCATGTTATTTGTATTATTTATTTTTTCTGCTGCAGGGGCCCATTCTTCGCGAGCAGGCTTATTTAATGTAAACAGGATTAGATCGCAGCTTTATAAGGGGAGGAGATAGGGAAGTCTGTCGTAGCCATGTCTTGTCCGTTTTTACGACAGCAAACTGTTGCGGAAGGTGCAAGAATAATTCGCAGAGCTTTTCGAATTAATCGCATATTGTGCAATAGACAGGATCCTTTAGCGCAGCGCGACAGTGTAATTGTAGAGAGATATCGTTTTTCTCGTGGGGCTGTTATTTACATAATTAATTTGTTGGAACCACACATGAAGTGTTCAACACGGAGGAGTGATTTTCTTTATGTTCATCAAAAGAGTTTTTTTTTAGTGCATTTAAAAGTGGCTTTTAAAAAGAGAAAAAGTGGCCTTTGAAAATATAGTATAATAATTAAAGGCTACTATTTTGTAGAATATTCTTGTACTTCACTTTTTTCCCCATGTTCTAGTGGCTCCCGTGGAGGCACTGACATAAAAGAACAAAGTAAATATGAAATTATTAAAATGCAAAAATACATACTGTAGAAAGTGATAGAAACATCTAACATGGACAGCACTTATGCATTTAATTTGTCTGCTACTTTTTGCCAGCCCTCTCTCCTGGCCAATCCAGCCATACTAATCATAAACAACAGGTGTGTTCGAAGAACCCAATTAGCCGGATCATGATTAGCCGGATGAAATCATCTTGGATGTGTCATTTGATCTCGGATGTTTTAAGCAACGTACGAAGAACGGGCCCCAGATTTCCAGTGTAAAGTTTTTGTAAAGCTTTGAATTGTGATACAGATTTAGTCGTTTTCTCTTGAGAATGTAGATCTTCACCCTAACTCTGACACTTTGAAAAGGTTGTCGGCTTGCAGCTGTTGTGTCTGAGCCTTTCTTTTTAAGGGCTGACGGCAACAAGAGTTCACAGTTGATTTGGGGATCAGTTCATCCTAACTGACTGCATCAAGAGCCGCACATGTTTGTTGGACTACATCTTAGATCAGGTCGGTTCCCCTCTCACACTTGCAGGTTCCAGTCTTCAACCCTTCTCACACCACTTGATTTTTGCGCTGACTGCCATGCAGACCTACGACTACTGCAGACTGAAGCAGACTTTCTCCGACTGGGAATCAAATATAAAATATTGTGTAGAGCAACACTGTTGCTGTTACACTGAGTAGAGAGTAGAGTGTGACAGGCCATCTACAACAGTTGATGTTTCATGTGAGAAAAATAGTTCAAAAGTCCATTTTTTTGCCTAACATCCATACATTTTGGACATATCCACAATCTTCATAAGTTTATATGTTGTTTTTTCCAGATTTTATACAAGAGGGCAGGCTGTGTAAGGCATGTGGAACAGAAGAAGCATGTGTTGCACATCCTTTGTTGCAAGCACTATTTGTTCTACAGAAATGCTAAGAAACGTTTAAGTGTGGACTTCAAGTTTGGAAACAGACATTTTCTATAAGAATCTACATTGTTTCAGAAGTCCTGAAAATGTTCCAGAGGAGATGGCAGGTTTGGGTGAGGCCTAAATCATACGGTCTGGTCTACTTTTCCAATTGACCATTAAAGGAAATGTGATCTCTCTCCGCTGATGTCTGATTTATGCGACCACTTGGCCCATACATGGAGTGTGACCATAATGCTCCTATTAAAAGGGTGGCGCCTAACGCATTGCAGATAAGGAAAACCAGAGATCAGAACACGAGCAGAAGAGCAACTACAACGGTTGCTTTTAAGGATTACAGCGTGGTAGTATCTGTTGTTTTTCCCGTTTGGATAACTCATCTCAGTTGCCACAAGGACACAAAAACTGCAACGATGAGAAATCCCTTTTATCTTTCTTCTCATGGGCTATAACTGTTTGTGGTACAAACCACAAACAGTTATAGCCCCCTATGAGGCTGTGGTAAGGTCTTAGGTTAAATTAAGTCCAGATAAGAGTTTGTTTTCACAGTATTTACACTCAACATGCCAATAAATAAAGAATATTTCAAAGAAGTCTGTAAGTAACCACAAGCCTGTTTCTAGAAACCTCTCCATTCCTTTCCAGCATGAGGTCATACAATTTTTCTAGCCAAACAAACATGACAGAAAGTTTTAAGGGATCTGGACGGAGTCATCCAACAACAAACAAGCCCGTCTGACACATCTGACCTCTCATACCAGCAGTCATGAGATGCTCAGACACCTCCAATCCACTCTCATGACTCTTGCATAACTGTTCGTTTAAAACCACGCTGTAACAGATCACCTTCGCCTTATGCATGAAAATCTAGAGGGCTATATGTGCTGGGAAGGGGGGGCTAGGATATCAACGTGCAAGCAATGGCTTTACAAATGTAAAACAAGGTTTGATGTGTTTTCTATTGTGCCACCATGTCGACATTTCATGCTACCCTTTCCCTTTTCCCCCATTTCACTCTGTCTGTTCAACTTCTGAAAAACATCACTTCACACCAGCTGACATCTACAGGAGCTGATAATTCCCCCTACAGCCACAATAGTCTGCTGCGTGTTGTTTTTGTCTTCAGAGCTTCAGAGTCAGTATGTTTGACTTTATTAGGAAGCAGTCACATGCCAGAATGGATCAGATCAAGTTAATTCATACGGTGAGACGTCCAGAAATAGAAATCACTGGGATGAAATTCTTATATTGCAGCTTCTGCCAAGGTTTCAGCGCAAACACAGTGCAAAGAGCAAAAAGTGTCAGATTCATAACAGTAAAAAAGACATACACTGCAATAGCACTCATCACATAATTTTAAATCCTCATAATTTGAAACGTAATGTTCTTTGAGTGACTATAGTGGTAAGGTTAAGTGCTGGACTAAGGGTGATACATTTAAATAGGAGTGATGTCCTCCTGAGCATGTGTGACTGTGTGATTAAATACAGGCTGACAACACTTAAACCCAGTAACCCTGCAGTGAATGTTGGTAACACATGGACAGACTGACGTCGCCGTGGGCTGAATGTTGAGACGTACACGGTGAGGTCTTCATTAAAGCCATTTTAGATGGTGTAAGCAAGTATCAGGTTCTCCCCCATCATGCTTTGGGTTCTTAAAGCTTTTCAGTGTGAGGGGTAAACAAAGATGCAACGTTTCTCAAGGGTTTTTGCAATGCCAAATAGTTGTATATTTTATTAATATGGCAAAATTTCAATGTACTTAGACAATGGCAAGAAAGTAAGAGAAACCCTTGATTTGTAGTTCCTCTGAGGGAGGTTGCTCTATTTAGGTAAAGCTGAAAAGTTATATGGGAGCATAGTAATTGTGTCAGTTTTAAATGTATACTTCACGTTTTTGTGGAATAGTTCAGATTCTTTATGTGATGGGTTCTGTTTTGAAGGTTATAAGCTGTTAGAAACTTCACTGAGGTTTATCATTCTATTATGAAGGGCAAAACACCCTGCAGTATATGAAATGTGTCAAAAAATATGATCATTATTATAAAAACTGTCACCCTCAAAATGCCAAAAGTGCCTAAAAAAGCACACCCAAATTCTATTAGATGCTGTTTTTGAACTCTTTGGAGTAGATGTACTCATTTTGTCATGCAGCTACAGACTGATACAAGGAAGTACTGGCTGAAAAAAATAAAGGATCCAAAGGAGAAGTATTTTCTAGGATAGTATCAAATTTGAACTCAATAGCATATAAAAATGACTATTCTGAAACTTTTATTTCTGTGGGTATGTCCAGGCGGTCTCCAAAAGTTATCCAAATGCATCCAAGCTGTGCCAAAATGGAGACGGCAACTTCAAAAGGCAGCGTCTCCTGTTTATTTCTACATAGATACATCAGTGAGGGCTCTAACATGTCCGGAGGAATCCTGTTCTATGCACTGAAACACTGTGAACATGGCTGAAATACAACAAGGGAAGAATAAATGTCTAACACAGAAAAATAGCTTTAACACACAAGGACGCACGCTGGGCGCAGCAAACTGATTTGCTTCACACATGCCGCTGCTATGGGGATTTAAATTTTCACCCCCAGAAGTGACACATCCACGTGACAGTAATTTTATCGGCAGTTTGAGCAGCACGCAGACACTGGAACCTTCATCAGTGAGCGCTGAACACAAAAAGAAATACTGAGTCCAACATGCTGAGCACACAGGAACTGGGAGCGTTGAGGCAGCAGTGCACACGAGACAAGACAAGCCGATCTAGCAGGGATGAGATGGCTGAGGCAGGTATATGTAGACAAGGGAACAGGTGAGCAGAGTTGACTCTAATTAATAGCAGCAGCTGGATCTGATCAGGTGACTGGAAGATGACTGAGCTGATTGGACGGTGGCTGTGGCTGAGAGGTGACAGAGCTGAATCCAGAAAAGTCCAAACAAAACAAACAAAAAACCTAAATCACGACACTAGACTTCTTTCATAAATTAACAACCATACAGAAAGCATAAAATCACAGTACTTACTTATTTCTATTCACAATAAGAAATAAGCTTCGTAAATCCTGGGGGTGTCTGATCTAAAGTAATTCTGTCCAACTTTTCTAAAGCTACAAGTAGAATATCTTCTTTTGTTTCATTGTTTCACTGGAACAAGGTTCATCACTAAAAAACTCAAAGCTTAATTTTGTCTATTCATACATTAACAAAATCCTTAAAACTACAACTGAAGGTCTCTGATTTGACCTTTCTGAACTACAGCTAAAATAGGAGGAAAGCAGGGTTAAGAGGGAAAAAAAGCACAGCAAAGGCAGTGTGTTTGTGTTCCTGTGTTTTAGTGTACCGTATTTTTCGGAGTACAAGGTGCACTTAAAATCCTTAATTTTTCTCAAAAACTGATGCTGCGCCTTATAATTCTGTTCGCTTTATATATGTGCTTACTGACTGATTTTATATGGTACAATACTCTCAAAAATCAGTTAAAATGTGTGTGTGACTTTGGTTAGCAATGAAGCTCAATGGATATTTGGAGCATCATGGTACACTGTGGCCGTTTCTCAATTCACGAGAACACGAGTACGGACTCGCGTTCTCGTCAAGTCCGGTCTTGGCGAGAACACAGGAAGATCGGACTTGACAAGAACGCGAGCACGCAGCACGTATGGAATATTGGAACAGAAGCGTACTTGTGACGTCATGAGACGCACAGTTCTTTAGCATTTCTTTAACATTCAAAACTATTTATATACTACACCACAATAAATCTTATTGAAAATTTTTTTAAAACAACATTTTTAATTTCTAAAAAGCCTAAACATTATATTGCCGCGGTGCATTCTGGGCAAGCGGTCAGTCTGAAGAACGCACAAGTCTGCTCTGATGCATACTCGATAAAGAGGGCGGGCGAGAACAACATCCGGGGAATTCGGCGCGTTCTGGGTTTGGCGTTCTCGGCAATCGGAACAGTGCTCGGACTGAGGCTGATGACGTGTCACGAGCACACGAGCACACGAGAACGCTCAAGAACGCATATTGAGAAACGGCCTGTGTCACTACCTGATCGGACCCCTGAGCTGTCTACAAGGCTGCCTGACCGTAATGTCGAAACTAGAAGTGCATTCATGTAAAGGCATAGTTCGGGCATAGTTCAATCGAGGCGTACTCAAGGCGGATTCTGTGCGGACTCCACGCATACAGATATGTGCAGGGCTCAATTTTTATGACCACGTACGCGATGTCACACTATAAACTTCTCGGTGACAAGAAGTCTTCACATCAAACTGTTTTATATGTGACACTGAGCTTGAAACACTGAGCTGCTCCAAGCAGACGGTCGCAGGGTCAAACAGCATCACAGTCCCTCTCTATTCTCACTGACAGGTGTGTGGTGGGCGCCTGCTGGAAAAGAAACGGCTCTGGGTGCTCAGCTAGCTAATCACACATTTTACCATCCGTTCCGCCGCTTCATCCCACTGGCAGAAAGTGTGGGAATTGTAGGAAATTGCCATGAGAGATGTAGGCAACAGTACGCTCAACTATGAAGGGTAAAACGTCCGCGGAGAGTCAGCGCAGCACGCGCCTAAGCATGTGGGAGTCTTTGGGCAGCCAGAGCCCGGAGTACACGCTAGCAACAATAAACCTGGTAAGTTAATTCAATATAAAAGTTACGTTTATTTTGGCCTTATGTTGGAAACAGGGCAGTGTAGTCCAACAACTCTGTCCTCTCGACAGACACAGATAGCTCTTTCTCTCTCAAGAGAGTAAAATGGCCCGCGGCGCGTACGGAATTCACCAGCGCGGTGAATTCTGCTGGAGTTCAAAAGTCTGAACTTTTCTGTCAAATTACGTTGCAGCAACCAATCAGGGACTGGTTGTTGTTGGAACACACATTGAAGGAACTCAGCGGAGACAAAGCATTTTTCAACCAAAATAGGAGATAGAAAAATTATGAAGTAAGGAATGCTCTTGACAGGTTTGTGGGTGTGTTTGAAAAAAGTTGAAAAAAGCCGTTTTGATTTAACCCTTAAAAGGACTGTTAAATCATTCATCGTCCTCTCATAGCTCCAGAACTGGACCGACCAGCCGCCACCTCTGTGGGTGGGTCGGGTAATCTGTCTCCCAGACTCTTGCTCTGCTCTCTCCCGCTGCTTCTGTATGAGCTCCATAGTTGTTCGGTTTTCCCCAGTAAGTGCAGCATTGTAACTCGCTTGGTAAAATCCTGATCCGCCATGTTGATTTGAACAGACAAGTGGATAGAAGCTCCTCCTATTTGATGACTTGGTGACTCGCGGTGAACACCGCACGGTGCAGGCGGAAATTTAGTTGTCATTGCAGTCGGTCGCAACACCCTCGGAGTCTTACGGGATCTTCTCAAATGGCGATTCCAAACACCAAATTTGTGGTAATTCTGCCCAAGCCTATCTTCCAACTTCGACAAGATCTATTCCATCCCACCAATGAGTTCAGGAATCACACCTGGCCTGCAGTTCTGCTTACACAGCATTTCAGTCTAAATATTGATAACACGACATATCCCTCACATAGTTCAGGCAGCCTTGACATGGGCTGAAACAGCTGGCGACGTTTTCAGAATTTCTCGATACTCCAGGTAACCGGCAGCTCCAAAAAGCAGAAATCCTGTTATCATAAATCCAATTGTGAACGCATTTTCAACATCCTTGACCGACACACGGTCCTCGTCCCACGAGTCCACCGTGTGTCTACCCGCAAATGTCCTGCCGGAGGACGAGGGCTCTCCTTCGCCCAGCCTTCTCGTTGAGCAAATGTTTTCCATTGCGTTGAAAGTCCAGCTGACCAGATCCATAATATACAATTTGGAGGACATGTAAAAAGATGCTCCAAAAAGATTCATAGAAGCAGAACCAGGGCAGATACTGGGGAGGGAGAGGGGGAAGGAGAGGAGAGGAGAAAAAAGCGTCCATTGGTTAAGGGGTTAAGGGGTTTTAAACAACCCACTACCGTATGAGCTAAAAGGCGACAAGTTACCTGGACTTTTTTCTTTGGTATTTTCAGATAAATTGTAGAAAACCACATTCCATCAAGAGGTGGTCAACACTCCAAGGTGTGGCACCCAACAATCCTTTACCTGTCATGTGTTGTGGAAGCAAAGGACCACAGTGGCAACAGGACATTGCTAGGTCCATGTTGGATGGATATAATTTAATAGAAAACCACAGGACACAAACGGAGCCCAGGAATCCGGGGATGACAACAGATGACCTCAGAGAACAGAAATTATGGACTCAATTACAACTGAGATGAATCAGAAATCAAGTGGGTGCAGTTATCAGAAACACAAACAGGTCCATCAAGGGCGGATACCTGGGGCTTCTCTTGGTGTGGTCATTCAGTCATGTTTTGCAGATGCGTAAGACCAAAGTGGCAATAGGACACCGGCAGGCGCATGTTGGATGGATAGGATTTGATAGAAACCCACAAGACATGAAAGGATCATAGAAATCCAAGGGTAAAAACAGACAATCACACAATGATGGAGGAGAAAACGCGGACATAAGCCCTATTTGCATGGCATAAGTGTTATCTGGGGACCCCATGAGATAAATATATTAACCTCCTACATCTGTTCTTTGTGTGGAGCATTTGACGGGATAACTGAAGCCTGAGCTCTGTGCTGCCGGATGCATTTCTATCAGCACTGTTTTGAAGCTCTCGGGCCCATGGATCAGTTCCTGCACAAACCCCAGTACCCTGAGAAGGGTAATGGCGTTTATTCAGTGTTCTGTCACCACCATTGAGTTTTTCGCGGCCACTAGCCCCTCTCTCTCCATTATAGTGGTTCCTGCGTGCGCTGCTGGTAGCCTCCTGAGCTTAACATGCTTTTCTTTAATAAATCATTGTTCTACTCTCCTTTTGTCCGGCTGAATTATTCGGGTCCAAACCAATAAAATGTATACCTTCCATAAAGCTTCACATTTGTCTCATCAATCAACAGATCACTTTCCCAAAAGTCTTGGGAATTGTTAGGAGGATTATTAAATGTGAGCTGGGTCTCTGTGGGGACCTTTTTTCTCCAGTCTCTTTCTTATTGTTGAATCATGTCTATGAATCTCAATTGAGGCAACAGAAGTCTGCATTGATTTATGTGATATTCTGGGTTTGTGGGTCTCCTACTGGATGAATCATTGAGGCACTCTTGGGGGTTAATGTTTGGGAGCCAACTAATGAAAGGGGGAAAAAAAGCAAAAACAGAGGAAATCTGTAAGGGGACAAATACAACAATACTTTTTCACTGCTTTGTAAGTTATTCCTACTTTTTTTGATGATAAGCTCATGCTCTGTCCATGTTTACTGTGCTGCATGCATTCCTTATCTTCATCGCCATTTAGAGACACTATACCACCCTGTCGTGACTCACTTCCGACATGTCTTTACACACATTCACACATTCTTTACCCCAGCTCCAGAATAATAACAGACCCGTCCAGTGATTATGTACATCTGTCTACAAATGGCCTCACGTGCCTCTTTTTACTGTAACATAAACCTCCTTTAGCGTCAGATTTGACAGGTGGAGACCTTGGAGGGTACGAAATGAAGCTGTTTTGTGCACTTAACTGACATGTTTGAAGTTAATAACAGGGATACATTTCACGTTTTCACCTGATTTCAGTGCTACACTTCGAGGCTCTCACGTGTGACCCAAAACTTTGGAGGTAATTACTGGTGTACGTTTCCCAGTTTAACCTAAATACCAAAATAATTACAAGGATACATTTCATAATTTGCTGTGACAAACTTAATATCCTGTCAGTGGTGTTCTAATGCCACCCGTGTGTACATGTTTCAAATTTAACTAATAAGGAATCAGAAACAATGGACTGTGAAACAACAGAGAATAGGATGTTCCAGCACGGCTTGCTGTACACATCTTCCTGTTATGATTTTATTTGAATCGTATTTATTGTTTTATAGCTTCTTGAGAAATCTGTAAAGGTACAAATGCTTTTTTTTCCCCCAGCCTTCTACATAAAGGTTACAAATACTGAAATTAACTTTTAAATCAGCTGAAAGATGAATAGTGCAGTTGTGTATTGTTTCCTGCTAAATGTGATATTGATACAAGACTTTCATTGCTGTTCGTGAGACACTTTTAGTTTTAATTGTAGGATGACGTATCAGCTTGTAATTTTTCTTCATGAATACTTGAATGCTGCTCTTGGCCGCTTTTCCAAATTCCACACTGACACCCTAAATCCCTGACCTCTACTAGACGTCAGTGTTGCCAAGAAAAGCCAACACAGGTGCAGAGTGTCCAGCTGCCATTTTCACAACCCCCTTCTGTCCACTCTTAGTAGATCTTTCATCTGGTTTCCCCCAAAAATCAACCGTTCTGTTAAACGTCTTCCTCTTGTTCTCTCCCCCTTCAGTATCTCAGCTCCTCTATGGTTACTGACCTGGTTTTGTCTGTGTTTTGGATTAGCTCATTGGAAAAGGATTCACAACACCTCCACATTGTCTTTTATCTTTTCTTGTGCACAAAAACTTGGACAAAACATTGTGATGCTGCTGAGCAAAATGGGTTAGATGTCCATGCACCAGAAATGTATAACAGGGTTTGTTTTTTATGGATTTTTTTCTGTTTTGCCATAAAACAATTTTCAGTTCTTTTTGTTTTATTTCCTTAACCATTGAGAGGTGGAGTTCTTTCATAACCCTGGTGCTCTTGAGCATAAGGTCACCAACTGATAGGGTTTTTTGATAGAGAGCAGAATTCACGGTTCAACCAATTACAGCACGTTGTCTAGGTCCAAAGCCATAAAGCAGCCCTAGACCATCAAACTACCACCAACGTTCCAATGTAGGTATAATGTCCTTTTTCTGAAATGCTTTAGCTCTAGACAACATGTAATGGGATATACACATTCCAAAAAGTCCTACTTTTGTCTCATCAATCCACAGCATGTTTTCTCAAACAGATTGGCCGTCATTAAGATATACTCTCTGAGCAGTTTCAGTAGGTCGGCCACTCCTGGGAGAATTTGCTACTGTTCCATGTTTTCCCCATTTATGGAGATGATGTTTTTCACTGTGGATCGCTGGAGTTCCATGGCCTTAGAATTTCATTTTGGATCCCATTGAAATACTTTTTCAATTAATCTGAAAGTAGTTTTCAGATTAATTAATAAAATACAAATTAAAAACCATTTTTAATTTTTCCCTTTCATTTCATAAATATGCTACTTTGTGCTGGTCTTTGACATAACAACCTTAGAAAATACTCTGAAAGTTGCGGTTGTCTCATCACTATAGATAAAAAGGTTTGAGAAACTTTAGCATGAAACTGTATGTTGCCGCCTAACAGGGATGCCAACATCATTGGATAAGATAAAGTAAGGTACATTTTTGATGGTCTTTGGTTTCTGATGTTTGCATTATAAAATGTTTAAATGGCTTCATGATGAATTTTACTGTCAAGAGTTTCCCTGTTTAATTTGGATTGAGATTCTACTGATCTCGTGCCATATTGGGTGGTTTTCAAATGCACTAAAACAAGGTTGTTCTCTCAGGGGAGATGAGGACATTTTTCCTCAACCTTGATGGGAGATTTCATTGTGTGAGGGCAAAATTATATTGGGTTTAAAGAATGCAAAGACTTGTGCTAATCACAGACATCAGTCTATGAATTTGTTTTGGATGACTGTTCAAGCCAGTGTAAATTGCAGTTTTAGTAACCGCACGATGTATCCTACTGAGGTAAAACATTCTCAAGGGTATCACAGATTAGCTGTAAAAAATAAAAAATAAAAAATAAAAATAAAAAAGGATTGCAATCCCATTAATTGTATTTTTATGTGGGGAAATTGTTGGAACTCTATGAGATATAAAGTTAGGCAGTCATTTACAAAACTTGGATGAACTCTCAGTTTTGTATTGAAAGCACACACAGGGCACTGTGTTTATGAAACATGTGATTTAAGTTAAAAATGAAAATTCATCATTCCAAACACAACTAAACTGTGATTAACTTCAGTGTTTCATCCTGTCAAACCAGATTCATTCTACTGATCTAAAATAGCCATCTGTGTTTCTGATCTAAAATAGTCATCTCTTCAGATCTTTTACTTTGTCATCCTTTAGCTGACAGTTAACAGTCTACGATCTGAAAGATTCACATTTTACATTTCTTATGGGTTAAAAACTATGCAAAGAAAAAACAACGGTTCCTGTTGTCTTTAAAGGGGCAATAAACGATATTTCACCTCTATGTGGTGCTTGGGACTGTGTAGACCCAAACAAGATGTGACAAGCCTCGCCTCTCTTTAGCTCTGCTCTGGCTGCCACCCAGCTGTTAGCTGTTAGCAAGAAAACATTTTGATCTGCTGGGGGTGCTCTCCGCCATGTTGCTCCAACGCTGCGCTGCTCTGACGGTGGTATTTTAGGCTAGGGAGGGGCTGAGCCCTGAGTGGCAGCTGTTCACATGCACGTACGCGTATGTACACGCACAGTCCAACACGGACATGTAAACAAGAGACTGGAGAACAATGCAGAGAGCTGCGATGTGACGTCATACCATAGTCCATCTGAAAGATTACCTTTAGTTCTTCATATCATTATTTTTTAGTTCTTTCTATCTAAAATATTGAAATGTTGCTTATTGCTCTTCTAAAGAATAATTGTCAAAATGTTTATAACTTCAGATAACTGTGAAGGCCCCATTTATTGCCATGCATAAAAAAAATTCTTAAACAGACAAACTAATCTTTTATATCAAACTGAAAATGTTAGAAAGATTGAACTTTTTATCTGAGTACACTATCACAATTAAAATAATTCACACATAAGGAATAATTGTTGTGAACAAAATTACTGGTTAGTGGCTGAACTATTGACACTCCATCTGTAAATACATTGTACAGCCCATTTTTTGTTTTGTTTTTTTGTCGGTAGGACAGCACTTAGTCTTATTCTATTAAATTTCACTGAGTTGGAAAGTAATACATTTATTTTATATCTGGTGAAGCATTTCTGAGTAGGTTTGGCCGTTGGGTCATTATGTTGTTGAGCGGCTTGATTATGACCAAGTCCAACAGATTTCTCATTAAAGGCATACTATGCAACATTTTTCAGTTAATTAATGTGTTCTATACCGTTTTGGATGATTAAATGAGTCATTTCAGGTCGAACAAAGGTTTTCTCGGCCGCCCTGGGGGTCTGTGGGGGAAATACCGCACTTGCAATGCAAGAGCCCTCGGCTCGCACACACAGAAGTCTCGCTTTACGGCGAGGACTCCATGTGTTTTTGCCCTGCCATTCACTATATGCACGCGCGAAAGCAACAACAAAGAACCGCGTGTTAACGTCAAATAAACATGCAAGCATATCGAGTTTTATTATTATTATTATTATTATTTGTTTTTTTTTTTTATGTTGGCGAGACGCTACCGCGGCGGCCGCGGCGAGGTGGCGGCCGCGGCTGCGGCTTGGCGAGGCGGCGGCTGCGGCTTGGCTAGGCGGCAGCGGTAGCGTCTCGCCAACATAAAAAAAAAATAATAATAATAATAATAAAACTGGCGAGGCGGCGGCGGCGGCGGCGGCGGCGGCGGCGGCGGCGGCGGCGGCGGCTTGGCGAGGCGGCCGCGGCGGCCGCCTCGCCAAGATAGCGCTGCGGGAAGCTTGATGTTCATACCTTCACTGTGTTAGTCATTGTTTGTACTGCCGTTTTTTCCACTTTTCGTTGCGTTCGCCTGTCTGCTAAGCTCAAAACAACCGCGCCTGTCTTGACGGAGAAACCAGAACAGCTGAGCATCTTTACGACAGTGCACTTTTACTTTCGCCCTCTGAGGGGAGCCTCGCTGGAAAATCAACCCCGGTTGCATAGTATACCTTTAAAATCTTCCAGCCATTAAAAGAGTCCATTGTGTAGTCCAGGTTGAGAAAGTTTCTCATGCCTTTGTCAAGAGAAACATGCCCACAGCACGACAGATCATCCACCATACTTGAATGTGTACATGAGATGTGTTTTTTTAGGGGTATAAATCACCAGCCTTATCACGATACGATGCTATATCAATTTGTTTGGATGACGATATGATGTTTGCCGATATCACAAAGTCTGATACGATAAGATACCATCTAACATTATTTACATTGATATCAACTGACAAAAAACTCAAATATGATTTGCCCATTTTATTTCTAAGCTCATACAAGCATCAGGCATTCAAATCAAAATCACCATTCTCGTAATTTTAAGATAAATAAATATAAATAAATAGATCACCTGTTCACGATAGTCTCATGCCTTGTGAATTGTAAAATGAAGGCATTTCTTAAACAGGATCGATATTTTCATTTTGCATCGACGCAATTGGATCGTTAATCATTTAATCGATGTATTGATGTGAATCAATGTATTTTTACGCCCCTCCTAAAAGTGAGCTTTAGAGATTTTTTACAAAACCCTCGTACCACCCTGCTCACTGTGCATAATGACAATCCAAAAAGGGGTGCTTGTCTAGCCTAATGGCTATTTCAAGCCTTTTAAGAAATTCTTTCTACTTCTCTGTTGCATTGGTGAGCCTCTGTGGCAGGAAGAGGTATAGGCTGCACCTGCTGGCGGGGTGATTGTAAGCGGGCCAATAGCGCCAGAGGGCGCTCAGTATAAAAACAGAGGTGAGCTCCAGTCTGAGACTCGTTGTTTGCTGTGGACACGTCGCGCACCGCGCTTCCGTGTTGAGCCGTCTGTGCGTAGAGTACAGGTGAGGTTGGCTGGCTGCGTATTTATAACTGCTTGTACATTGTAGTTATAGAGCCTTTTATCAGCAGAAACGTACGGGCATATGTACCTCCACGTTTCTTCGTGGGTGAGGTGGTTCCTACAATAAGAGCCGACATCTGAGCGTTCCCATTTGGGGTACAAGTGAGGAGAGTTCGTCCTGATCGGTATGTGGACTCGGTGACAAATTTTGTGATTTATTCCTTTGTTTTAAACTATTATGGTTGTTTAGGAATCTCCACGGATCATCCCACTTAATGCTGCTGCTTTGCTTGGACTGAACTACCGCTTATTTAGCGGCCAAGATCGGCGTGTGGGACACGCCCCTACCCCTCTTCTGAACTTAGGACAAGGAGAGGTTGATCGCACTGATTTCGGATCGAATTGGACCAGATTGCTCATCTTGTTGTGCTTATCAAGCACAAGGACTTTTTATGGTTTTATTTACATAATTTTATCTTTATTTGCCTGTATTTTAATGATTGACTTTTTCCTTTTTATTTTCTTTAGACTGCCGGTGGTGCGCTCGGGTCTGGACGCGGCGTCCCTTTTTGGTGTGATTGAAGTGATGCGCATCAATAGGTGGAGGGTATAATAGAGAGTGAGTGACTTCACGGGTGTTTGTTTTGATTTTTTTTGTCTTGGAGCCTACTATCCAGGACCCGACCGTACCCGCCGGTAAGCCTGGTTGGATTTATTTTGTGAAGTTTCTTTTGTTCAGATACAGGTACTTTGATTCTTTGTAATAAATTATTATTGTCTTGAAACTTGTCTCTCGCTTATTGCAAAACCGGACCTGCGCCCCTTTATCAATTCCTGGGTGAAAATCCCAGGTGGCGTTGTTGGCAACACTCGAGAGTGTACAGTCCAAACACTGAAATGCCACACCTCCATACTGATACTTTTGGAACATAATACTGCCAGAGGCTGGAGAAGATCTTGTGAGGGTAACCCAACAGATTCCTACAAGGAATAATCACTGATTTGTCAGATTTACTTTAAATAAAAAATGTCATGCACAGCAGCTGAGGGGTTGCTTTCTTGAGGGAATGAAGACAGAGCAAACTTTTCATTTATAGATACTGAAACAAAGAGGGAAATGTGAAAATGAATGAATAGAGAAGAAAAGAGACCAGAGTGTGGTTACCACAGTGAAAAGAGGGAATTAAAGGGGGGTTACTTTGTATTTAGGACAAAACCTCACATGAGCTCCAATCCAGCAGGGACCAGTCATTCCCTGTTAATCATTATTTGTCTGGACCCTGGCACTCAGAAATGCCTGGAAGTTATGTCTCCTGGTCCACTGATCTGTCCAACAGGTATTTCTCACACACTTTCTGAAAAGGTCAGGACAACAATACAAGCCTGACCTAAGAGAAAGCTCTAAGGATACTATATCTTTAAGAATTCAGTCATGAGAATCTGAAAGCCAACATGTAGGATTCATGTGTATCCAGACTAGTTACTTTCATTTATGTCAACATCATCAAGCTTCGGCAGCATGTCAGAATTCAGCAACTTAGCTTTTACAGCAAACTATAATGTTTAGACCTACAGTGCCTTGCAAAAGTATGCATATCCCTTGACCTTTTTAACATTTTTCGTATTGTAATGAAAAACGTTTTAGGTGACAGGCCAAGGTAAATAGTGAGCCCGTGAAGTGAAGGTGCATGATTTTCAAAAGCGTGATGTGAATATGTATTTAGCGTCCTCAAGTCAACATTTGATGGAACAACCTTGCAACGTTTTTTGCCCATTATTCGTTGCAAAATAATTCAAGTGATTATTCAAGATTCTTAATTGGGTTAAGGTCTGGATTTTGATTGGGCCAAACATGAATATACCCAATCTAACCATTTGTACCATTTCAATCAATATCATGTTTCACTGTAGGGGTGATGTGTTCAAGGTGATGTTCAGAATTAGTTTGTCTCCACATTTAGCATCTTGCATGGAGGCCAGAAAGCGTAATTTGGTCCTATCTGACCAAAATAACTTCCTTTACGTGTTTGCTGTTTTCCCTACATGGCTCATGGCAAACTGCAAACAGGATTTCTTGAAGCTTTCTTTCAGCCATGAATTTGTCTTGCTGCTATTTGACAAAAGGAAGGACCATAGAGTCAGAAAATCCCCCCACCCGAGCTGTGGATCTCTGGGGCTCCTCCAGAGTTAACCTGTGTCATAGTTTAGTGGAGTGAGGACCCAAAAGCAGGCCGGCATTTTGGTCCCGGTGGGGAGGAAATTTAATGATGAAAACTTAAACCTACATCAGGGATCACAGGCAGGAAACCTCAACTGGGTCATAAATGGGCAGGGAAACAACCGGAGGTAGCGAACAGGAGGAAACAGCGACCAGAACATTAAACTAGATTGCTTAAATACTGGGAGGACCATGATTACACAGGTAAGGGAGATGAAGGCAATTTGAGGGAGAAGGAGAATGACATGCAGGGAGGAGAAGGAAATCTATCAGAAAAAGGAAACAAACTAAACACACATTAAAGGATCAATAAATAAAGAAGATATGATCCAAACACAAAAGGATTATGACACCATAAGCCTGTGGCTCAATGGATAGAGTAGTTGTCTTGCAATCAGAAGGTTATGGGTGTGATTCCAGCTTCCCCCTGTCACATGTCGGTGTGCCCCTGGGCAAGGCACTTAACCCCAAGTTGCCTACCGATCTGTGTATCAGTGTATGAATGTGTGTGCGTTGAGATTGGGTGAATGTGGCTATAGTGTAAATCGCTTTAAGTTGTCAGTATGACTAGAAAAAGTGCTAAATAAGTTCAGTCCATTTATCGGATTAAATAAACCACTCCTCATCATTCTGCCTGGCCTGTCAGCTGTGATCCTTGGGCTTCCTCATCTTGTTTGTTCTCTAGCAAACCTCTGCGGTTTTCACAAAACAGCTCAGTTTATCGTGAGATTAAATTAAACACTGATGCCCTCTCTTCATGAGTCAGGTGATTTCTGAACACAGTTGGCTGCTCTGGATATTATTTGAGGGTATCTGATTAGTAGAAGCTAAACACATATGTCACACTTTCAATCTGTTTATTATTAAGTCATTTTGAAAACCATGTATAATTTTCCTTGACTTCACAATTATGGTTGCTCTACTATATGTTCGTCTATTGCATGAAGTCCTGATGAAATACATTGAAGGATATGGTTGTAATGCAACAAAAAGTGGAAAAGTTCAAGGAGCATGAATACTTTTGCAAGGCACTGTAAGTATTGAACTTGCAGACCTGAGCTCAGGAATGTCCTTTGAGGTCTGTGGTCAGTCAGGCTTGTTGTGCTGTTATCAATGTTTGCTCATCAACGAAGCTTAAAGCCAAAGTCAACTTCTTTTGTGTGCAAAATTACTCAGTGTGGAGCATGCACTGGTAATTGTTGTATGACTGCAAAGTAAACAAAAAAAATAGATTCCTCAAACAATGGATGGAGAAAAGGTCAATCACGGCTCATTTCATCTCTTTTTTAAAAGGTATGTAAAATATTCTGTGTATGCGTATGCTGAATTTTCATGTGGGGTTTAATAATTGGCTTGACTTTGAAACAGAAGAACAAGAAGTCCTGCCATCACAGAATGCGGTCGCACCAGCAACAAGTGGGGCACGATTTTAATGCCAAGCTCCCAGAAAATAGTTCTGTTCCTTCAGCAGCTCCTTCTTTAATGACCCACATCTAGCCGCGCCGTGTCAGACTGTCACATTTTATGACACGTGCAGTATATCCATGGGGCCCCTTGTTCCTCACAACGAAGCAAAGCAAAGACACACCAGGAACAAATGACACTTGGTTCAAATATTTACGGTCTGAGATTTTATGATAGGAACCGCGCAGTGTTTTTCCAAGCATGCTAATCCAGTGCTAGTGTAACAGGAATCAAAGCTTTCATACGCATTAATAGCTGAAGCTCAGTTTTTCTGGCATGAGAAAAATGAAATCAGCAAAGCATCCCATGACACAAGCTTTTAACAGCGTTTTCTGAAAGCTTCTCCAAGGCAAACACTCCGATTTTGTTTCTAGATAGCAAGCACGTGAGTGCACTGATGTCATCTTTAAAACGCTTCTTCAAACCTCATAGTTAACTTCTGCTTAAAACGTATGGCTGTCCAACACCACCTGTTGCTGTAGTAACAGATTGTTTTTCAGGATGGTGGCGGTCGTGTTGTGGACAGCAAATAAGTTCCATGTGTGAATAAATGTGGCAAAGCTGGAGCGAGAGACAAGTCATTAGTGTCAGTGCAAACACGCCCATTCTGAGATGGTAAGGCTCAGTCTAATAGTGCAGCCCTCGGGAGGTAAATTGAGGGTAAATTCACGGAGGATTAGCTAATGCAAGAGTTCCAGGTGATTTTGAACACTGCATTAAAGTAATCCAAAAAATAACATCCTCAAGAATCAATTATACCATACAAATTAAATCTTTGCGCTAAACTATGCTATTCGGTAATGTATTTTTTTCAGATTAATAATGTAAATAGGATAGCCAACATATGGAGTTCATGTATATGATTACTATCAAGGTCTCTAGACTAAACACAGTTACTGTATATAGCTCTTTGTCAGAAATCGGAAATCAAGACGCAAACAAGTTTGTTGGCCAAAGTCGCTCGCTCCCCCCCCCCTTTATTGTGAAACATTTTCCCATCAAACAGACTCCACTTTGTCTGCCCACAACACTGCGTGCCAGATTTAATACATGACAATTTAACAAATCAGTCTTTTAATAATTAATTTCAATATTTATCAATAGTAGTTTTTTAATATGTAATTTAACGTGCAAAAGCTGCAAACAGATGCTTTAAACTACTTGGAAAATGTAATGTTTGACACATTAGTAATACAAACATGCCTTTGTACTCAAAGGAAATAAAACAAATAAACCTGTGAATGTTACATTTCTAAACGAAGAAAAAGAAAGTTTTATTTGAGTTTGTCTGTAAGAACACCCTACGGAAGCCCTGAAAGACAAGTGAAAAAAATAGTTGCAGTTTTAGTAAGACAACAGGAACCGTTGCTTTTTCTTTGCATAGTTTTTAACCCATAAGAAATGTAAAATGTCAATCTTTCAGATCGTAGACTGTTAAAATAGATGATCATTTTCTAAGTGTGACTAAATTATCTTTTTTCAGGACTTTAGAAGTTATCTGCAACTAGTAAATTCTAGATAAAAATATTTTCTAAGTTGTTGTTTGCTTTTTGTTTTGCCTTTAAAGGCAAGTGAGAAAATCTTTTGAGATGCTTATTTTTTTTTATTCGTTCTTGTGATACTTTGTTCTGCCACTACAGGCTCTGGAGTAAAATCAAGAGCCTTCAGTAACAGGTGCATTGTTCAAATGAATAGTCAGAGGCCTGTTGTGAATCTTCAGGCTAATTTTTAAAGCACTGATTACATATATGTGGGATTTAAATGTCAAATTTTAGAGGCAGGGCTAACAGGTCAGTGGAGGCTGCAGTCAAAATGGAATTGCATTATATCCACCAACCACATTGATGCTACAGGGACAGGGAATACTTTTATATTTTGGACCCATCAAAATTTTTAAAACAATCACTTATGTAGTATATATTTATTTTTCAGTGAAATTATTACTTGTATTCTGCACCAATCTAGACATTCTGTGGAAGTATTTTTATTAATGCTTTTCATGAAAAAGGTTGTAGCTATCACTTTTAAAGATTAAGAAATTCCCAGCAAGATTCCTTCTGACAAAGTAATGTACTTTCAGATTTTAGAAAAGTCAAAATGAGATGCTGACTGAGATGCTTTTATACCTGAATGTTATATTGAAGAAAGAATACCAGTACCATTTGAATCAATTGAAAAATTCAGCTGAAATAGCCACCGTTAGTCACAGTTTTCAGACAAATATTGCACAGTAGCATTAAAGTAGCACTCTTAGACCCACTTTATACAGTTTATCTACAAAAAAAGTTTATTTTGGGGTGAGTTACACTTTAAACTTTAAGACCTGAAGCCCACTGTAAGAAATATTTTTTTGGAGCGGAGACCATTTTAAATTGTGAATTGCATGATTGGGAAGTTTGCACTGGCATTTTTGGGGACACTTGGTTTAAGAATGGGACCCTGAAATGCAGCAGTTAGTGAGTGCAAAAGATGAGCTGTCCCTAGCATTGTGAGATTCAAGCATCTTGTATGAGTTATACTGCTACCCTTTACAACTCAGTGTTACTAAGGTTTGTTCCTTTGTTGATGGTAATGTACACATGCAGATTAAGGCACGTGCATGCTGCTGCAGGTCTTGCTGAGACACATTGAGATTATGAATATTTGTGGTTTCTAAAAACATAGGATGACAACACTTTAGTCTAATAACTGGGTTGTACATGAGACCTGTTCTTCAGGTACCCTGCTGCTGCATGCTACTTACATGAACTGACACAGAGCTTTTTCACTGGTGTCAAAACTTCAAATGTTTTCATATTTAATCACATTTCTAATGATCTTGTTGGTGTCACCTAATATGTGTGGAACAACATACTTATATTGTTCTGTATTCCAAGAATCATAAGATTTTACATCATTTTAACCAAAGCAAATGATTTCCAAAGGTGTTTTGTGGGGAAACCTAGTCAGCAAACTGTCTAGGTGGTGTTTTCATACTTGTTAAACCGTTTAGTCAAGATTTTGTTACTTTGAATTTACAACCGTATGAAAAGGCACTCAAAAATAGATCAGATATTAGACAGCTTTGCAAGTGTCAAATTCATATATATATTTTTACAATGGATGGAAATAGGGACATCCTTGAAAATTCTTTTTCAATTAATTTCAAGTATCAAACGATAACATAACTGGGACATTTTCGGTTTACAAAATAGAGTTGCAGCAGAATTTGTGGGGATTTTTTTTGTTTTTTTACTCTGACACATGCAAGTGTTCATTTCCTGACCCACATGTTTTCCTGGTGAACTATCACATTTGCTTGCAGTGTAATGTGAATAAAAGGAATGACATCTGACTTTAATTTATCAGACATGAGTGTCTGTTTACCCCTCCAAATATCTTCATTTTTATTGTTTAATTACAGAGACATCCATTCCTCTGAGTCATACACACGAGTATACACATGTTTGACAGTTTCTGTGTCCGTGCACATGTGTATGATTGCTTCCACTGGTTTAAAGCAGATAAACAATCTACGTCCTCAATGCTTTAGAACATCAGTGTGACAAACAAGAGTGCAAAGTCAGCAGCTGCAGAAATTCAGGTTTAAATTAAAATGAAAAAATACATAGATGAGGCTTGTTACTCATGTTTGAGATTACACGTATGTGTCACTGGCCCAGGAATGTCTGCACTGTGACTCTCGGTGAGCTGCACAACACAAGTAGAAGTGACACAAAAGTTACTGGTGAAACCTGAAGAAGAGATTATGAAAAACCCAGGTAATGATTACGTCAGATTTTAGTTTGGTGTGTATTAAAGTTAATAATAAAGATTAAAGATATCCCTAACAAGTGAGAAACCATATAAGCTAAAATACAGCTACTTGAATTTATATCAGGAGGTTTGATATCTAACATCTGGTATATATTTTTTGACTACATAAGTTACATTGCTGTAAAGAAATATGTGCCTCTTAAAGATTTCTTATCCTGCTTTTGTGTCATAACCAAAGGTTTCAGATTGAACAAACATTAATATCAGACAAGGTTAAACAAGGTTAGGGGTTGGCCCTCTGAAGATAAAATCTTGAAGATGTTTGGTTAATTGTCCTGACACATGCTGTTGACGAATTGCATATTTTGAACTAATTTATAAAACATTTTTCCAAAACCAAATTTAGGCAGATTTGCAAACAAGGATTTCAGATTAACTCTATCAAATGCTTTTTCTGTATCTAAAGACAACATACTAGTTTTGTTGGGGTTTTTTTTTACCAATATATTTTTTATTGAGATTTTTCATTTTGGAAAGACAACATACTGGTTTTAATGTTTTTACTATAGCAATACTCTATTAAATTAAGTTATTTTCCTGCATTTGTGGATGACTGCCTTCTTTTTATAAAACTGATCAAGATATATTATGAGAGGAGTTACTTTCTCTAATTGTTTTGCAAGAGCTTATTTTGTGTAGATTGATTACCGGTCCATGCTTCTGTCAACCAACAGTTTTGGTTAACTGTCGGATAATACAGCTATGTGTGCGGTGATTCTTGATTAATTAATATTAAATAGGATTGCTATTTATCATAATAGCCAAAATATTTATTATCAACCAATACTTTCGGCCAACATCTCACATCAGTCTGTAAGTAATAACAAATATATAATATAATGTGCCTTGGAAACTAAACACGTGCATATTTCAAGTTAGAAATCGTACCTTTCGCAGGGTGATATGTTAATATGCTTTATATTTGTACATTTGCATTCATTATATTGTGAATTTGATATTGATGGTACTTGCATTGGATTAAAGGATCTAAATACTTTCCTCAGCAGCTGAAATCGTTGCAAAACAACTCTTTGCTGGGAATACAATCTCACATGTTGCTATAAACTGGCACATGAGGTGTTGAAATGTACAACATTGATTTATAACTTAAGGGAGCGGCTTTTGTACTTACCAGGTTCTACGTGCTGTTTGGTCCTGGAATAAAAGGTAACCCTAGCTATCATTGTGTTCCCACAAGTATGACATTTCAGAAAGTCTTATCCCCGCTCATTTCCTTAAGCAAACCCCAGATTAAAGGGCAATGAGTACACTCGTGGGGTGGCGCCACACTTCACCCCCACATTAGCCTTTCGTCACCTCTGAGACATTCACCCAGGTGTTTTTCAATGCAGTCGCTGTGACGGTTTACTGAGGCTCTGACTGACAAGCAGACAGTCTCAGCCTGTTAGGACTGTAATTACGGCTGCAGCGTTGGAAGCCAGTGGCATTTGTTGTCATTGTTTCTTCAAAGTGACACATAGGCAGAGGGAAAGAAGAAGAATGATAGAAAAAACTGTCTGTATTCCTGCTCAGATGTTCAGATGTGAACAGAAGAAGTCAAACAGAAAATACGTCCGAGATGACAGCAAACACAAAATAACTCAGCTTGACTATTACCAGATGATCACACCTGTATTTGTTTTTCCCACAAACATGATAAGATGAGGTGGGGAGAATTTAAAATCAGGGAAAAAATAAATATTTTAATTATAGTGAGATTTTGGGTCATATGGATTATATGCAGAAAAGATAGTATGGTTTGGTTTTTGAAGTTTTGAAATGTTTAAATTGTGTAAACAGTCATGGACACTATTTTAAAGCCTTTACTTTTCTAACATTTGGTCTGCTCCTTACCGTTGAAGTTACAGTGAACACTGCCAACAAACCTAAACAAAGACTAGCAATGGGCCTGAGATAATTGCAATAAAATGTATTTCACACTTAACACGTTATCTATAATAACTAAATCAAACAAATATACACAAGAAATAAAATATACAAATGTGGAATTGCAAATGTGCGTCTTCCTTAATGAGTGGATGACTGAGTGGTGAACACCACCTTTAGCAGCAAAGGTGGAGTAGGCTGTTGTTGTTGTCTGTGTCCAAATGTGTGCAGTGTGTTTAGTATAGAAATCTTTGCTTGCTATGTGCTATAAAGAAAAAAACACCTTCATGTACACTCCTGATCAAAATCTTAAGACCAGTCAAAAAATTGCAAGAATTTGCATTTTGCACTATTGGATCTTAAGAAGGGTCTAAGTAGAGCTTCACAATGTTAAAAGGACAAATCAGTGCAAGAGACAAGAACATTTGAGCAGGGAATTGTCTGAAAACTGCATTTATACTCAAACATGATTTTTTCAGCTGATCAAAAGTTTAAGACCATAGCTCAAAAAAACCCGAAAACCCCCCAAAACAGAAATCAAAATGTCAAAAAAAGGACTCAGTAATGAGTAGCTCCACCATTCTTGTTGATGACTTCAAACAATCGTTTAGGCATGCTCGATGCCAGTGTTTCCAGGAGGCTAGTGGGAACGTTGCTCCAAGTGTTGAAGATGGCTTCACGAAGGGCATCCATTGTCTGGAACTGATGTCCATTTTTGTAAACTTCCCTTGCCATCCATCCCCAAATGTTCTCAATTGGGTTTAGATCCGGGGAACATGCAGGATGGTCCAGAAGAGTGATGTTATTCTCTTGGAAGAACTCCTTTGTCAGGCGGGCATTGTGAACTGCAGCATTGTCCTGTTGAAAAACCCAATCATTACCACACAGACGAGGGCCCTCAGTCATGAGGGATGCCCGCTGCAACATCTCCACATAGCCAGCTGCTGTTTGACGCCCTGCACAACCTGAAGCTCCATTGTTCCATTGAAGGAAAACGCACCCCAAATCATGATGGCGCCCCCACCACTGTGCCGTGTAGAAAACATCTCAGGTGGGATCTCCCTGTCATGCCAGTAACGTTGGAAGCCATCAGGACCATCAAGGTTAAATTTTTTCTCATCAGAGAAGACAACGTTCTTCCACCTTTCAATGTCCCATGTTTGGTGCATCCTTGCAAAGTCCAAACGGGCAATTCTGTGGCGTTGAAGAAGACGTGGCTTTGAAGACGTTTTTTGTTTCTGAAGCCCTTCTCTCGCAGATGCCGTCTGATGGTTATTGGGCTGCAGTCAGCACCAGTAATGGCCTTAATTTGGGTAGAGGATCGTCCCGTGTCTTGACGGACAGCCAATCGGATCCTGCGGCTCAGAGCTGGTGAAATTTTTTGGGGTCTACCACTTGACTTTTTTGTTCCATAACCCTCAGGATCATTTAAAAAATGCAAAATGACTGTCTTACTGCGTCCAACCTCAGCAGCGATGGCACGTTGTGAGAGGCCTTGCTTATGCAGCTCAACAATCCTACCACGTTCAAAGTCAGTGAGCTTTTTTGCTTTTGCCATCAGGAGGTCTTGACAGTGTAAAGACTTCACAGAAAATGACATGGAATCCAGATGTTTGCACAGCTTTTGGCTTTTAAAGACTATGGTCTTAAACTTTTGATCAGCTGAAAAAATCATGTTTGAGTGTAAATGCAGTTTTCAGACAATTCCCTGCTCAAATGTTCTTGTCTCTTGCACTGATTTGTCCTTTTAACATTGTGAAGCTCTACTTAGAACCTTCTTAAGATCCAATAGTGCAAAATGCAAATTCTTGCAATTTTTTGACTGGTCTTAAGATTTTGATCAGGAGTGTATATAGGGCACCTGTGCTCCTGTAGCAAATTTAAAAGTGTGTCCCCAATGTCTGGTTGTCGGGTTGTTTGTCCCCTCGCTGCAACGGTAGTTAAAGTAGTGGTAGTACTAGTGGTTGTATTGGTAGTATTTGATGCTGTTCATGTTCTTGTTTCTCTTGCTGTTTGTGTCGTGGCCCGCTGGCATCAGGACCGCAATGGCCTTTCTGCTGTGCTACTTGTTGACCGGAGGGACACAGTTGATGCAGCAGTCTTCAGTAGCTGTTTGGGGGGAGGTTGTGTATCTTCTCCCTCCATAGTAGCTGGTGGCAACAAGTCCAAATTGCTCTTTAAATTAAAACTAAAAATAAACAATACATAGAAGTACAACTTTTACATACACAGACAGACAGACAGACAGACAGATAGATAGAAGTCTTTTGGAAAGAATTTGCTTGGACGGCAGGCGCTACTAGACTTGCACGATCCACAAAGCTGTGGTGGATCATTAATCTTCCAGCAACTGAATAAAAGTTTTTGCAGTATGTGCTCATGTCATTATGTTGCTGCAATATGTTAAAATAAAATGATAATCATTTCATAATTGCCAGAGTCAATATTTCTGAGAGGAAACTTCTCTTATACTGCACCTTGTACTTCAGTTTCTAGATTTTCTTTTTCTTTCCAGTCCAGGCTGAAAGTATCACACTGCTGCCTCTGGGTTTGATAAATGAGTCACCACACAATGTGTAAGAGAGTTTACTGTAAGCTCCTGGCTATTTCAGGCAGCAGTGTGATGCTTTCAGTGCATTTTTAGACCAAGAAATAGTTACTTTAAACTATATTCCAGTCTGAACCCATTCAACTGCCAAAGTAAAAAAAGAAAAGAAAATAAGAACAGTTCATGCTTTATAAAAATGAAAGCCAACAACAACAGGTGCGACGTTTCTACCCCAGTACTTCAGAAAAGGCTGATGAATAAGTTGTTGATTTCCGTTTTGGTTGATTGGGAGAGTATGAAATTTTGTGGAGCGTGGTTTACTTGTGAATATATTCAGATTTGTCTAATCTTGTTGGATTGAATGACCGAAATGACAGGAATAATTTCTCAAGAGGCATTTGGGAAAGCAGTTCAGGGGTAAGCCTAAAATTAGTAAGATACAAGCGAAAGGTTTTGGTTTCAGTTTTTGTTCTTACAAGTCCAGCTCACTAATGCAATGATAAACTTAGAAGTTAATGAGTCACTGCCAAAAATCTATTGGTAGAACAATGCACTTAAAGATAAGATTAAACTGAGTTTAACTTAATTTAGTTATAGTCAAAATAGTTGTCCAAAAAGTGTTTGTATTTGTTTCACAGCTGTCAAATATGGCAGATATGAGGTGAAGAGGAAAAAGTGAGGACAACGTATATTTTTTGTTGCTTACTTGTTTTAAGATTAAAGACAAATTTTTTGAGATAAAAGACAAAATGACAAGAAACAATAAGTGAAAAAATGTATGACAATAATGCTGAAATGATAAGATTACAGTGGAAAAAGAAACAATAAAGTTGAAATGACACTGATGCAAAAATATACAAGTACAAATCCTTGTGCAAATAAGAAACTATTTATAAAAAGATAATAATAAGATTTAAAATGAAGGAATTCTCTTTTTTAGCATAGATGTATCCTGCAGGCATCCATTGCTTGGGAAGAAGACAGCAGTGTCAGCATTTCACCTTTTTTCTTGCTTACACAATGCACAGCTCGGGAGATGCACACTCTTCATTAATTGGACCTGCAAAAACCCAACAAATAACCTTTTTTGTTTTGTCAAGAATTTGTCAAACACTAGAGGGTATGCAGCCCTTTTGGCAGTGTGTCATATTAAAAAATCCCCACATAGGTTAAGTAAATTTCCTGCATGTTCTGCACAGACCTAAAGAAGATTTGCACATGTTGCTGCAAATGTTCATGAAATCAAAGTTCTTCAAGTTAAATCCTATCTGTCACTTCTTGCAGATTTCTCGTCAAAGTGTTCACTTTTTGTTGAAGTGTTTTATTTCCAGCTCGAATAGTTCTCTAAATTAAAACCCAGGTATTTCAGGTATTTATAGTTCTCCTCATCTAGCACAAATCGAGTTTGCGTTTTAAATTCACAATAATCTCTATTGTTCTCCGCAGTCATAAAGTCACTTTAAGATAATGTCGATGTTTCCACACCTTGCAATAAAACTTAGTAATTCAGTGAGTAACAAGACAAGGCGTTGTACTGAAAGTCTTACACATAGTTAATAGTCACATTTCGAATGAACAGACATCTGTCGGCAGCATAGATCACCAAGAGCCGGAAGGCAAATCATGGGTGGAAACAGATGTTCAGACCTACAGAGAGAGCGATGTATTTTTGTCCTGAGTATCAAAGTTGATATAATATTTAAGTCTGTAGATTTATAAGCTGAAGGGCTCCATAATTATTATTTAAATTAAACTAAAGTGAGATCCTCCTTGTAAGAACTGAATCCAAAGTTGACTGTTTCTCTGTCTCAGTTGACAGCTTCACAATCTACCCTTCACCTCAGGTCAAGAGTCTGGGTGTCATCCTGTCTGCATATTTTAATTTACGGACGAATATTAATCGTCGTTCTTCCTTTCCCTGCACTCTGCATCAGTTCTTATCCATAGCCTTGTCACCTCCTACATTGATTACTGTAACTCTCTTTTCTCTTTGGCCTTCCTCAAAAATCACTCTATAAGCTTCAAGTGGTTCAGAATTCAGCTGCTCTCATTATTTCCAAAACCCCCTCATTTCACCATTTTACCCCAGTCCTACAGCAGCTCCACCGGCTCCCTGTTACAATAGAGTTTCAAAATCCTTCTGTTCACATTCAAGGCCATCCACAACCTCGCTCCCCCTTCCTCTCTAAACTCATTCACATCACTACTCCCCCACACCCTTAGATTCTCCTCTTCTATTCACCTTACTGTACCTCCCTCCCACCTCAGCACCATGGGGAGCAGAGCTTTCTCCCGCTCTGCTCCCAAACTCTGGAACATTTTTTCTAACTTTAAGTCTAAACTCAAAACACATCTGTTCAAGAATTCCTGCTCAATGCAAATGCCGGTCCATTTTAACTTTTCAATGTGTGTTGTTTTTATCATGATTTATTGCTGATATACTGTTGAGTCCTCTGAAAGGTGCTTTCAAATCAAATCTATTATTATTATTGTTACAGTATTATTATTATTATTATTATTATTATTATTATTGTTGTTGCTATTGAACAATTATTCATAAAGATGACAAGCTGTGGACATGAATGAAACTAAAGGTTTTAATATCATAGCTACTGAATTTTAGTTAGGCTACACTATTTAATAGCTAATTTTCACATGAAAAAAGTGAAAACATTTCAGTTATGGTAGTAATTGGAAAAAAAACTGCTAGAAAATTGCTCGACTGCTTCTCCTTTCAGCCTGTTCAATGTTAAATAAGATATCCTAAACTGTCCCAACACAGCACGAGTGAAACTTTTATCCAACTTATAAATGAATTCAGGTGAGAGGGTGGGACTTCTCTTTGCATCTCGTGTTAAGGTAATTTAGCCAACAGCCCCAGTTCCCAATCTATTCACCATTGCTCTCGCCCACCCAGCAAGACAAGGCCTGCTCACCCCTCGTCCTGACAGAACAGCTAACAATTACACACACTTATTCATGCTTTTTCTCGCCAATACTGTAAAAAGTATAACTCTTCAGCAACTCAGCGTTCACCCCCTGCCTCTCCCTGAGAAATGTTTCATATCAATGCTGAGAAGCAGGTCAAGCGTTCTGCGAGCGCAACAAAGTGAGACAAGCGCAATATTGTTTGTCCCTTGTGTCTCTGTGTTGACCTGTGATAGCCTTGTGATCTCTCCAGTGTCTTCTGTCTCTCAGTCACTGACCGCTGCAAAAAGGCATCAGAGTACAAAAGACAGAGAATGCTTTTTTAGATCATCCAGTCATGAAACTCTCAGCGACAGACCAATTAGTTTGTCGGTCTAACAAGCTGATCTGCCGCCCTCTCCACGTCCTCCTTGATCCATGTGATTTCTGTGGGCAATAGGTCAAAGAGCGAACAAGATCGGACTTAAACGCACCAGCTTTACGAGTCCTAGCGACTGGTACCTTGTCAGCCGCTGGCTCCACCTCCAAATTTTTACCTTAGACTTAACAGATGATGGGTCGGGCAATGCATGGAAAATACAGCCAAGCACACAGGTGAACGAGTGCACAATCATGTGCATGCCAATGTCTACACTGCAATAGGTAGATTTAGAAAGGGAGTGGAGGCAATGGGTTGATAGGAAGGGGACTAAGGCTGCAAAATAATCACAGGCTGTTTCCAATAATTTGAGTTCATTTTAATGAACCCTTACCAGAAAGTTCATGACGTATTGCCCTATTTTGTGATGGTTTGTGCCCTTGTGGCCCACCAACTGCGTTACAGGACTGACACTACAGATTTTGATGAAACAGAACCCGCTCTGTAGTACCACAGTCCTTTGATAAATATATTTTGGCCATTTTCACTCCGATACATACCTAAAGTAGGTTAAAACATATTAGAGACACAACTGAGGTGTTCCCTGTAGGTTTCCTGACTGAAGTCATGGTTAATAGGTCATTTATTTGGATTGAAATGTTCACATTTAGTCCCTTCTGACTACAGCCCCTTTTTCCACTGCTGTGAAAGAACTGCTCCACTGCTGTGTCCCCAAGGCTTGTGGCCAAACTACAAAAGGGATTTATTTTGGCTTCTTTCTTCCTTCCACTCTTACATAAAGAATAGCTTTGCAGAGTGTATGACTAATAGTTGTCCTATCCAACAGACCCAGCTGAGCTTTGGATCTCAAGAGCTTCTCCAGAGTTACCATGAGCTTCTTGGCTGCTTCTCTTATTAATTATCCTAACTGGCCTCATTCGCCAGTTATAAAGGGATAGCCATGTTAGCTTCACAGTTCCAGGAGATGTTCAAAGCTTAGGATTGTTTTGTAGCCCGCTTTAAACTTAAAGGTGCATTGTGCAAGTTCCAGGATTTGTGCTGACGTCTGCCCCGTCTAGCTCTAAAAGCTAACCATTAGGACTTCACAGGTTTATTTTAGAGGCATAATGTCTTCTTGTCGTGATTTGCTATTGAACCCAAACACACCACAACAGAGTAAATTTAACAGTTTATTGAAATAGTGGATTGTGGAGGATGGAACCAAGAGTCTGTACTGAGCTGAAGCAGGAGGATGGTGAAGGCAGGAACTGGCAAGCAGGTAGGAACCAGAGCACGGAGGCAGCAGAACCAGAAGCACAGCAGACAGGAGACTTGGAACCAGGCTTGACCAGCAGCACGACAGAATGGAGACTTGGAACCAGAACCACAACAGGATTAACAGCACGACTGGTGAATACTTGCAGGACCGGAGAAAGAGCAGGACCAGAACCACAGCAGGCGGGCGGAGATGAAAGGAACTCGGGCTGAACAAGAACAGGTGAGGTGAGCAGTTGTGAGCAGAAACCAACAGAACGAACCGACAGGGGAGGACTGAATGCAGGGAGCTAAAATAGGGAGGCTGACAGGCAGACCCGGCGGCATGGGCGGGCATTGGGGGGCCGTGCCCGCCCTGTGAGCCAGCTGTGCCCACCCTGGACTGGAAGCTGTCTTTTTTTTTTTTTTTTTTTACCTCGGAGTGGCCATCGTCCTTTTAGTACTATCTTTGATGTGCCAATCATACAATTTAACCAATCAAATCAACGACTGACGGCAACATGCTAGCCAATCACAGCTGGAGTGACACCGAGTCATAGCCTTCAGTCGCCGCCGCAGTTCGGTTGTATTTATTTAAATATTTAGTAATAACAGGAATAATTAGGAGGATTTAGTATTTGTAAATTTAATATTATAGATATAGATACATAAATATAAGTATCTTTGGGAGTATGGCCATTTTGACCCACACTCCTCACCAGTTGGTGGCGGTAATGCACACCGGAAAGTTGTTTGCCAACCGCCAATAAACTCAAGAAGAAGAAGAAGAAGAAGAAGAAGAAGCAGTTCGGTTGTGGTCACCGTTGGTGTCGGGATGAAAATTTGGTCTGATTACCAAACAATTACAAGAAGTGACAACGAAGCAGAGAGCTGGAAGGAGCGTTATTAATTTCTGTTTGAAATACCAGCACTGAAGTCTAAACTGGAGTAAACATTAACGCTAGCAGGGTTAGCGAGACAGCTAGCAGGGTTAGCTAGACAGCTAGCAGGGTTAGCTAGACAGCTAGCAGGGTTAGCTAGACAGCTAGCAGGGTTAGCTAGGACAGCTACGAGCACAAGCTGTTCTGCTCCTTGTTCTCATAGCTGCTGTAATTACAGAACCTGTTCTAGTCAGAATTGTTACTTCAGTCAGTGTTCAGCCTGACACCAGCGCTCATGTTTATTAGCGTGTAGCTTATGCTGGACTTTTAAGTTAAGACACATCGCTACAGGTTACCCTATGTCACTGTTATTTTCCAGTAACCCAAACCAGCATAAAACCTGCCCAACTTAAAATAAAAAAACAAGCCCAAATCTCAAACTCTCTCATGTTAAAAGCACAGAACTATTAAACACATAAGAACATGCCATTAGCACACAACTGCGCAGAAGCAAAGAAAAAAACTGCGCATATGGGCTCCAAACAAAATGTACAATCAGACAACCAAATAACACACAAGATCTCTTTAACAATCAGGATATATCAACCGGAAAAAAATAAATTATAAATAGCTTCCCAACATGAGTTGTAAATCTACCTTAATATAAACGTAATTTCTCTCAGTATAGCTCAATTAAACATTTCTCTTACACGCAGTCATGAAATATTTTTAAGTTCATAAGTAGAACTCAACCCCTCTTGGGCGTTTACACTGACCAATGTCAGATCGACAGATTCAACTTATTTAAAAAATACATAATGACTATTTTGATATATTTTGTTAGTAATTCTTTCTAAAAGCCCAACAAATGTTATGAAAAGCTATTCATAACTATTGCTATTTGTTTGTTCGTTACAGTAGTCACAGAGCCACTGTTCAGCCTGAAGCACATATATATATATATATATATATATATATTTTTTTTTTTTTTTTTTTCCTATTTAAAGTGTGCCCCCCTAAAAAAATGGAATGCCCCCCCCTGTAATTTGTTTCTGCAGCCGGGTCTGCTGACAGGTGTGCTGAGTGCTGGCTGATTAGTGACTGACAGGTGTAGATGATTACTGAGGTGGAGAGGAGACTGAGGTATATGGAAGGTAAAAGGTGCCTAGAGTCTGTGCATGGTGCAGCAGACAGGCTGCATCATGACACTTCTGAGGTAAGAAAGTTAGAAATATGATTTTGTTATATAATATTATATAGAAATAATATTTTATTTTTCAACGGAAATGTTGCATATTGAGTCAATGGCCATTTTTTGGGGGAAAAACTAGTGATGGCGAGATGAAGCCTCATGAGGCATTGAACCACTCAGCCAACTGGTTCGAGAAAAGGTTCATTTCTTGACGGTTCATGTGCACACAGCACCACCTACTGGCAAGTTGTATAATCACAGCCAGCTGTATCTTAACACGTGTGATGCATATCATTTTTGTCTATTATGGCTCTTGGGAATGACTTCACAGAAGGTGTAGGACGAAATCATTTGTCTACATAAATTTTGTAAACACATGTGTACAATAAAATATTGTTTGAATGTATTCTCTGTGTGTAATTATTCCCAAAATAGGAGTGTCATGTGATATGGCATGTTGTGTAATAATGTTTTTCTGTGATTCTACAAAAATGGCATAGCCTTAATCAGGCAGAGGACAGTGAAAGTGCTTATGGAACTAGGGAGGGGTAATGAATAGGCTGATGCTTGTGTAACTTGGATGATTTCATGCATTTTTATTAAGAAACAACAATTTCTCCACAGTTTTTGGTTTCAAACGATTTCTCTTTTTTGATACTACTTCTCCAGCCTTTGAAAAGACACGCTCACATGGCACAGATGATGCCGGGGTGCATAAATAAATAAGTGCAAGTTTGTACAGATTGGGGTACAGTGACCGAGGATTAGCCCAGTACTCCAGGGGGTTCTCCAGCCTGCTTATGTTCGCCTCTGAGAGGTAGCGCTGGACCTCTACGGTGGCATCTGCTGAGACATTTGGAGTCCTCTTTGCCTCCATGACACTAGTGTCCAATCTTTGCCAAAGTCTGCTACCTAAATGGAAACCACAGGTCAGGTTAGTAAGTGTTTTAATAGGAATAAGTAATCTCAAAATGTAATACAAAAGATTACCTCCACTGAATTCTTGAGAGGTGGAAGCCTGGGGAATCTCGTGAGTGTTCTCTTCTAGGTTCCGTCGGATTACGGTGGCACACTCTGAAGTCAAGCGCTTCACTGCTTCAGCAGCTTTTGTGTTGCTGAAAAATGCTATAACTTTAAATCGTGGATCCAGGAGTGTAGCCAGCGACAAGATGCTCATTGACTGGAGCATGTGCAGCTTCTCCCTGAGATGTCTGATGAGCTGCTCTCCTATTTGCACTGCTTCTGCAGGTGCCGACTTGGTGTCCTCCTCCTGAAGGGCATTCTCTATCATCTTCAGGAGGGGGATAACTTTTGATGCAGACACGTGTTCTTCTGCAGAGAGCTCCATGGTGGCGTCATAGAAAGGAGAGAGTAAAGAAAGGCACGCTACAACAATGTCAAACTCACTGGCAGTTAAAAAGGGAATGTCAGTGTGCAATCCAGCCAATGCCGCTCCTACTGGCTCCCTCAACTCCACCAGACGGTGCAGCATCAAGTAGGTGCTGTTCCATCTTGTTTCCACCTCCTGCATCAGCTTGGTTGCTTGCATGCCCAGCTGAAGCTGCACTTGTGTAAGCTTCTCCTTTAAAGATACAGAAGAGTAGGCCATTAAGTTACTGCAGTAGGAGTACAGACAAACTATTAACATTATATATTGGAATAAAATAAAAGAGGATACCTTAGCAGTGGTGCTGCTTCTAAAGTAGCCAACCAGCTTCCTTGCTTTGGCCCGGAGGCCAGAGAGCGCAGGTTGGTGGTCAAGCGCCCTCTTCACAATAAGATTGAGGGTCTGAGCAACACAAATGTGGTGGCGAAGCTTCAGGTCTCTCACGCATGCCACCATATTAGGAGCACCATCGGTGACCATGCATGTCACCTTGCCTGAGATTCCCCATTCCTCCATCAGGGAGGCTTTCACACAAGCAACATTTTCAGCAGTGTGAGACTGGGGGAATGCCTGCACTCCCAACAACACCGAGCTCAGCTTTTCATTCTCCTCCACAAAGTGGCATGTCACTGCCAGGTAGGCATCCATGTTGATGGATGTCCACATATCTGATGTAAGGCTAACAGCAGCCACCTTCTCTACTTTAGCCTTAGCGTGCTCCTTAGCAGACTCATATTTGGCCTCCACCATGGCCTTCAGAGCCTAAAGGAAGAGATTATACATACATACATACATACATACATACATACATACATACATACATACATACATACATACATACATACATACATACATACATACATACATACATACATACATACATACATACATACATACATACATACATACATACATACATACATACATACATATTGCTGAACTGTGACACATACAATAATGTAGTCATTCGTTTCATGTATGGACCCACACATACCTGCCTTGTAGGGAGAACATAATTGGGATCCAGCTTAGACACAAATGTCTTGAATCCAACGTCATCCACAATAGTGAAAGGCTGGGTATCCTTCACTATCATGGAGACTAGAGCTTCATCCAGCTCTGCTTTTCTGGTGGCTGGTTAAAAGGGAATAAATACAGTGTCTGTTACCTGTCTTTATTTGCACAACAAGCAAACATCAGCATGCAAAAATTGTGAAAGTGTGTTTTTAATATAGTAATGAAATACCTTGGCTGGGTGAAGCTCCAGTTTCATCCCTATTCTCATGCAAAGCACGGTAGTGCCTTAGCATGGATGAGGTGTTATTATTGTACCCCAACTCCTTGGAGCACAATAAACACCTCACCTTTACAGAAAATAAGAAACAGTGAAAAATACAGTTCCTCATAAGCAAACCTAATGCATCTGCAAATGTTCAGTTCACCTTACCTTGTTAGGGCTTATCAAATCAAAATGTTCCCACATAGGGGACATCCTCCTCTTTCTCGCCTGCTCCATCCTACTCCTATCCTGTCCTCGCACTCCTAAATCTCCTATGTATCTCTTCCCTAAACTCTCCAAACACCAAACTAACTTTCTCAAACTAAATAACCACTATCCAAACTCTACTATCCAAACTATCCAAACTCTATCCACTCTCTCAACTGACCGCAACTCTCCTACAACAACCCACATTTTGAATGGAGCTTGTGGAGTTTTTAAAGCCGTCAAACCCCGCGCAACAATCTGAGCCACTTCCCGAAGCAGTCACGTGGTACAGCCGGCCAGCGAGGCCTCGGACGTCATCGTTTTCGGCTCCTCCCCCAAATGAAGCAAGCCTCGATACGCGCATTGCGGAAACGCCCCCTCCATTACTCGACACACGCCTCGAAGCCTCGGCACATAACGTAACATCACTAGGAAAAACATAGCTACCATTTTAGTTGGTCATTAATGGAAGGGGCGGACTGGCCATCAGGGAAGGTGGCCTGGTTCGTTGGCCCAGTCCAGTTTGCTCAGCTATCTCAAAGGTTTGGGTCGCTCTTGATAAACAATCCATGCCTTCATGTGCTGGCTTGCTCGGGTCTCTGCCAGAATGATTGCAGTTGTGAGAGGGAAAAGACAGACACACACCCCTCCTGTCATTTTCTGAGGAGGCTGATGCTCTCTGTCACAGCAGCGCTGTTACCAGCAACTTTTCAGACCCCTGTTCCACGATTTATTCATTTTGAAAAAGCAACTTCTCGTCTTTTTTTCTGTTTTATTGGCAACTTCACCGTGAAAGCAACATTTGTTTGATACATGAGGGAGCCATGATTGGCTTCTGCAGTCAGTCTCACAGACAGCAGCCTCGTCCTGGCAGTAAACCCCGCTGTGACTGCAGGCAGGTAAAAGATCCATAGTGGGGTTTGCAGCCAGAAAGAGGCAGCAGCAGCTGTTTGTGAGACTGAAGTGGAAAGAAAATCACGGCTCCATCAAGTCATCGAATAACACAGAAAAAAGACGAGCGAGCCAGCGCAGCAACGCCATGCATTGTAATCAAGATTTATCAAGTAGTTGGTTGGCAATGAGGCGGAGTTGACTGGATTCGCTATTTCTGCTGAATGTGTGCTCCTGACGTAGCAGATACAAATTTTTGTCCGAAGTAAAAGATTTCTGTTACAGCATCTTATCTTTTTAGCACAAAGAGGGCCAACTGCTGGTCCCTTTTCATTCCCAGGGTTCCCTCCATTGCTTGATAACTGCCTCAATGTTTACTCTGGTTTTGGTCCTTCGCCAGTCTGAGTCCAATTTGCCCTTTTTGAAATTTTTTTACACTTTTGTGGAGTTTGTGATGGGGTCTGAGAAGAGCTTGTTGCTGGTCTTTTGTGGTCCATCTCTGAAACAGTCGCTGTTCTCTAATGCCTCAGTGGCAGCACAGACTATCAACAAAGTAAGAGTTGAACAACAGTTCAAACGTTTGAACGAGAGCGCTCAGCGCGTCACACGCTTGCCCAGAGGATTCGGCCCAAATCTCTCTCTCTCTCAAACTGACTAATGGGACCTATAGAGGCAACTGCAGTATATAGTAGATGACTGATTTTACAAGTCAGGCAATGTAAGGGCATACATGGGAAATAAAATAAATAACATTTAACTTCAAAACATGCACCTTTAACTGTAGCCATAACTTTATTTCTAACCTGTCTGTTTTCCTTTTCTTTACTGACCAGATTAAGATTATGGTCTCTGCTGGGACTCAAATGAAACCCTGTCCAAGTCATCATATTCCCTGAAATTAATTGTCACACATACAAATAAAAACACAAATATCCAATTATTTGATATTATATTTAAATGTCAACAGTGTATAAGACCTTCACACATAAAAAGATGGTAAATATTTTGCCTCAATCAGGTTATTTCTTTTCTCACAGGCCCTGAAAATCGCATAGATCAAACCAAATATAGATTTACAAAAAAAGGGACATTACAGGCCTATATACAAATTAAATTTTTTTTTCTTTTTAAAAGAAGTTTCTGAACAATTTTACCCCTTGACAATAAAAAATATAAATTCATTGCTTTCCAGTCAGGCTTTAGACCTACTTATTTGTGAAATCAGGTAATTATAAAGTTTGGCAAATCTGTTGTGGGGTTCCTCAAGGGTTGAGTCTTATGCCACTTTTTTAACATCTACACAATCCCTCTGTTCAGATTACTACATCTCTTTCCATATGTATGCTGATGATGTTACACAACTTTGTATTTCTTTCCCACCATGTGATCACAGCCCACCACAGTCACTCCTTTATTTTGTCCATAATATCAATACGTTTTGTTTCCTAAGATAACCAAAGCAGCCCATTATCTACCAAAGTCACTAGCTAATATTCTAACGCATGCTTTCACTGTTACGAAGACTTGAGTCTCAGACCAGGACTCCAAGTCAAGTATGAAGTCTTTAGAGCACAGGCTATGCCCACCACTGCATCCGCCACCACAGCAGCTAGTTACCATGGAGACTGAACGCACCCTGGTGGAAGGACATTATTATCTAAGCAAGGAGCTACACTGACTTCTTAGCAACTGCCTCTCCTGCTTGGCAATCAAGAGATATGACAGTTGCTGTTTAATTTAAGATCTGAAGAACACCTTTACTTTATCAATATGCTATGCACAGGAGAAACACAATTTTGTTTCAGAGTATATTTTTGACATTTATGAAATGGCAGTAAACTCCTTGTTAATATGATTATCATAACGTAACCATGAACATGCGATGATGTCTCAGGGCCTCTGCCAGAAACGCTGCAGGGTTGCAGTCTCTCAAAGGCTTTGTATTGGAAATCTATTATGTGGAAATAATGGGTAGCTTCTTAGCACATAATCAACAAATAAAAAACATTCCCAGTCACCATCATCATGATCATTGTGCATTTTTGTAAGACGGTGAGGTCACTTCACATAAAAAGGTCCTGTGTCTGTTTGTGCTAACTGACCTGGATTTAATCATGAGCACCATTTGCAGGCATACATATGCAGAAAAAAAAAAGAACAACTAAAAACTGTTGCCTTGCAGCAAGAAAATTGAGAATTTGAAATCCGACCTGCATGGAGTTTGTATGTTCTCCCTGTCCATAGGTAGGTTCCCTCCAGGTACTCTCACTATCCACACATCCTTCAACAGTCCAAAGCTAAGAATTTTAGGTTAACTGGTCTTTCTAGATTGCCTTTACGAGTGTATACATGCACTTTTTTTTTTACTGCTGGAGATAGGTAACTGACCCCCTCAAACCCTGCATGGGTCAGTATAGGCAACAGATGGAAGGACTTCACAGACATGAAAATGAATATATACTACAAATCTGTTGGAGGCCTCATCAAAGCAAACGGATTGTACTGACTTACTTGGTGCTATACCGTTTTTCTGATTGTATTCCTCTTCATTAGAGAGCAGGTCTTTCCATAAACTAGGCAAAAATTTTGGGGTAGCTATATAGCTGCAGCCAAATGTTGAATTCCCCGGTCTTTCCATGCTGCATCCACGTGGCCTGAGAGTGCCAACCACTTAGTCAGTCGATGAATCTAATGTACCCTGCCGTAAAAAAAGAAGCATAGACATTGTAGATACCTGAATTAGAGCCTTTGGAATTAAAATTCAGTGGTGCAACCTGACCTTCGCAGAGGTCCAACACTCCTTTGTACTCTGTGACTTTTGAATGCAAGAGGGGGAGTTTTGTTTTCAATATGACCTTTGAGATAAACACAAATAGACTGCTTCCTATAACCATCATCTCTAATCATAGGAAATGACCCACAATAAGTGATCTCGGAAATACTTGAATAATAAAGTGCACAGATGATTGTTCTAGGCTTGGTGAAGATTTCAAGAGAGAGCTAATGAGATACAAGGCTTAATTAAGAGCCACTAATGAGCAATCTATCTGACAAGGATATTTGGGGGGCGCAGGAGGGTTATTGTTCCTGCAAAAAACACGAGGGAGGAAAATCACCCTAGGATAGGAAGTGACCCACATTTTGCAAGAGGGACGATGAGGGGGTGATGCTTGTTCCCCTTAATTGCTGGCATCCCCTCCCAGGCGGCCTGCCGATTGGTTCATTGCCCCTGGTAAACACATGTATACATGTACACATACACACACGCATGCATACACAGAAATGCACAAAAGGGCCTCCCCACCCCCATTTCAGGCTGTTCATGCTCACGTCTACTGTACAGATTCCTTCAGTCACCCAACTCAGAGGGTAGTGCGTTCTTACTATCTATTAAAATAAATAAAATCATGACCTGAACTTTACAAAACAGAGACAGCTCAGATCTTGAATGGTATAAAAAATTGGGTAACATAACATTCAGAAAGAAAGAGACTGAAGATGTGTAAAGTGCAGAAATATTACAAATGTTCTGATGATCCCACTGCTGCCTACATGCAAAAAACAAAGCACAAAAAAGTACCCAAGAAATGTATATGTTTTTTCTTCTATTTGTTGCTTTCTTTAGTGTATAAGTTCTGTTTTACATTTTAGAGGAATTATATTATGCTGAGTGTTCTTATATTTTAAATCTATAGGTAAGGTTTTTCAAACAAGGCTTTACTGTTTAACATCCGCAGGGAGCTGTTAACTAATGGTGAATTTTTTTATTTATTTAAATTTTTTTACCTCTTATTAACTGACAAGTATATCTTCATACCCCCAAGCATTCCAACACCTCACACACCAGGGTAGTAAACTTTCACTTCAGGTAAAGGCCAGGAGCTGTTTTCAGGTGGACAAGTGTGTTGATGTGGGAGAGGCATAATTAACTCTCACGGCTGCATCCTGCCAGTTTTGACTGGAAAGCCCCCTTTATAGGGGTGCAATTTCATCCTCCCCTCCGGGGATCTGGATGAACACTCTTTGAAGGTTAAACTTCTGGCTGCATTACATACAAGATAGTTTACCTTTAACATCTGATGTCTGCGCCTCTCTATTCTCTACTTGTTGTCACTTCCAGTTAATTCTGCTTCACTGGATGGCTGCCCATTGTCCTCAGGCGACAGTGCTTCTGGCAGCTGCGCTCAGATGGAATAAAGGACCAACAAACTGACGTTAGGTCTGCCATGAAGCATTTCTATAGGCCCAACAGGAAACAAAGGAATACATCAAACTATTGTTAAAACAAATCTATTTTGTAAAATATTAGAGGTAGATTGGTTGATTTAAAATGTTTTCTTATTCACATGCTTTGTAAGTCTCGACTATATTAAATCCCAATAATTGATTTCAAACTTTCTTCCACATGTAACCATCCTTTAAAACATCCATACACTTTTGCATCCTAAATTCTGAAATCTAGAGGAATAAGAGAATGAGATGCATCCTTTTCCAACAAGTGGATATATGCTGAAGAGCAAATGGGATCGTGTACTGGATACACCTTTGCAAAGTGATCTAATTGAAGCCCTGCATGTCTGCCTTAGTCTTTGGTGCCCCCAAGAGTCTGCAGGAAATATTGCATGAGCAAAATATTTTCAAAGTTACTGGGCAAAACCTTTAGTAAACACTAATAATTTTATATTTCTTTTTACACTGTTGGCTTGTGTTGTAATCGCAATGGCGGCATAATGATAAAATACTGAAAGTGGCTTTTCAGGATGTATTTAGAAACTTCCTCATGCATCCAAAATGGAAACGTGCAAGTTAAATGTTTGTCACGAGTAATGTCCCAACTTTCACGCCTTATGAACTTTATGAATAAATAATGTGCCGTTTGAATGAGTCAAGGAATTCAATAGATGTTACAACACATGGTTACAAATTTTTTTATGATATAGACTAACTTTGTCTGAAATGAAGATGAATAATAAAAAATCGCTTTCTTGTTTGCCATTCATAACAGATTATGAAGATGTTCTAGAAACTTCCCGCGGGGCTGTGAACGCGCCTGTCCAGTCACGTGACGAAGTGACCCGGGGCTGCCTGGACCGTCTCAAGTGGGACAGAAAGAAAAGCTTGCTTCTGAGGAGTGACGACATCAATGATGGATAGAGGAGAGGACCCCACGGCTGCAATTTGCAAATTGTGCGGGGAGACCTTTAAGCTTCCTGGTAGGATATTTACAACCATTGTGACACCGTTTAACTTCAATGTCTCGTTCGGTTCACATTAGATGCTACGTTTGCTACTTAGCATCGGCACCATATGGTGGCTTATTATTAAAAATTAAATACATAACATGCGACAGTTCAACCGTTGATAGCTAGCGTTGTTTTTGCGCAAATGTAAGCTAATGGCTAGGCTAAAACTCTAGCTTACTTCATAGCAGGGCATGCTGCGGTTTCAACGTGAGGCCGAGAAAGATGGCGCCCTGAAACGTCGTTCTTAGAAATTTCTCTAGATAACTGTAAGTTAGGAGCTGTTAATAAAACTTTAACACAAGACACATTTAAACCGATATTTCGAAACGTATAATACTGTAGTTTATATAAAAAGGAAACACAATCCTGAAACTCCGGCTGCAAGTGGGAAACCGCGGTTCATCCGCACAAATGGACCACATTCCGGGTCTGACCCACTGAGCTATATTACACCTGAGTGCCGATTTTGCCGAAAAACTGAAGTCACTGGCCGCCATCTTGCTACTCCCTACAGAATCCCATAGGATTTGGTTGCAACAACAAGCAGTTTTCTGGCTGTGTGAAAACGTTTCATAGGTAATTCTACAGTCAGTGGATGTACTAACACTATTAAGTACTAGGAAATTATGTGTTGAAATATTTTACATGTTATTCATATTAAATATATATATATATATATATATATGTATATATAAGTGTCTATATATATGTATACATACATGTAAATATGTTTTTGTATATTGTTATTTATAAATGATATATATATTTAAATAAATAAAATGCAAAATATTTCAGCACATGACTTTCTCAGTACTTAAAAGTACATGTCATTTGACATTTTAAAAGTTTTAAGCCCCCCCCTGAACATGAGAAAATCATCGTTATTCGATGCTGTAGCGCACATATTCCCTAGTTACTGGGGGAAAATAGGGAGTACCAATATGGCGGCTGGTGGCTTCAAAGTGACTCGTTCTAACAGCGGGCTATTAGCACTCCAGTGTATAATATAGCTCAGTGGTCTGACCCCGATTATAGCTTCCGATTCAGGAAACTGCTAAACCTAATTTTTCCACCAGTTTAATCACCTTTTGTCTGCTCCAGTTTAAAAACTGCAATGCCTAAAATCATCAGACCAGGATTAGATCTTTCTAGACGAATGGCAGAATACTTCTACTGTGCGAATTGCGACTTTTTTCAACCAAGATTGCGATTTTTATTTCTATTTTCCTGTGCATTAATTACAGGAAACAAATACCCCCTATTTGATATATCTAAACAAGAAATGTAACTCTTTTTATTGAGCAGAATCGTTTTATTCAAGAGAATAGCTTGAGTTGAACAAAAATCCTGTTGAAGACAAAATGCAAAGTGCAGCTAATAAACAACGCTATGTAATAAACAGTTTAACTAGTATGTAAAGGGACAGTGTGTAGCTGTAGCTATATTGGTGTAGCTATTATTACCAGGTGGAGTGGAGACAATTATGAGGGAGCGCAGACTGTAAACTGCTGCGGAGGTTGCAGGCCTTCTGCTGAACAGGTAAGTTAATTTAATATAACAGTGAAGTTTATTTTTCCCATTATGTTAGAAACAGGGCAATCTAGTCCAGCAATTTCTCTGTTCTCCCGGCAGAAACGGGTCGTTTGGTCGCCTCCCTCTGCCTGCTTTATAACAGCAATACTTGATTTTTGCTAATTAAAAGCCTAATTAGTTACACACTGTCCCTTTAATAGATGCCAATTTCAATGACACAGATTATCCTAACAGGGCATATATACTTAAAGATTAAGTGACAATAATTACGCTATGGAGGGGCTGCACCTTTATACATAGATAACTCCATTAAGATGTGCACACTTACCGACAACCACTGCACTCGTTTCCATCTATAGACCCCTTGCAACCACGTGACTCCGTTACCCAGAACCCCTTGCGTGGCGGCCATATTGGTTGGCATGCCATTGTCTACACAACGCGCCAACATGCAATCAAAGTCTTACGTGGATGAGTTACAGCCTTCTGATAAGGCTGCTTACTTCGCTAAATGTGCAAGGATCGGTAATGCGGACCCTTTGGCTCTTCCTGATAAGGATTTTTCTAGCAATCCCGATGATTGGCCATCAGTTTGCTATGCGGATCTGGTGAACTACCTTGTGTTGTCACCCAACCCAACGTACAGTGGCGATCAGATGAAGGCCTACAAGAGTTTGGAAGCACACACACAGTTCACTGCCGGATGGATACGTGAACTGTCTGTTTGTTACCTGAATGATGTAGCAGTTGTGCTGCCGCCTGTTTCGGCATGCCTCCGCTCGCGGGGCGGGCCTGGCGACCTGCCGTGCCGTGCCGCGCGGCCGCCGGTGCGGTGCGTGAGCTGGGCTCTACCCCCTGCTCTGGGTCCCTGTTCACCCACCGTCGCTCCCCTGCCTCTGCCACCACAGCGAGCGGTCCCAGAGGGGGCACGACTTACAGTGTGTGCAAGTCCGGCCGCGTCCGAGCGTCGCGCCGCACAGATCGTGAGCGGTGAACTTTTAAACCCCGCGGTTCCGTGGCACAGTTTGAGATGTTTATAAGTACCACGACTGAAAAACTCGTACAGTGTATGCCCGGCTTTTTTTAGCCGTGAAAACACTGTAGGAGTTAGCAACGCCACATGCCTACCAGTCTATCTAACTAAGTACTACTCATGCTACTAGGCCGTTCCATTAATTTAATTTACAATCAACATATCCATTGATGAATCAGCACCTTACCTTTTACAAAATGATCGCTGCACACGCGTACATTGTTGATGTTCACGTTCTCCAGATCAGCACGTGAAATTCGTGTCAGCCAAACACGCCGCCTGCGCCTTGAAAACTCAAGTGTCTTAGCACACTGCCGGTCTATTATGGTAGGCAACCTATAGAAAGACTTTTTGTCCCTCCCAGCACGATTCCCGCAACCAACAACGCAACAGGTTTGCACCATATTGAATAGTCTTTTGTATACGCTCCGCCGGCCATGCAGCTGGGCCACTAACTGGGCCAGTGCAGTGGTGGGTAGTCACGCTAGCCTGCCCACCAAGATGGCGGCGCGTACTCCCGATCACGTGACCGTGACGTCAGATGCAAGGGGTCTATTGAGCTCGGCAGCTTTAACTATGTTTGCGCCTACATTTAAAGAAAGAAAGATTAAACCTTGTCCGACCATCTCCCTAGTATCAGCTGGAAAATTTCTATTCAATTCAATTTTATTTTATTTATATAAACATGTCATCTCAAGGCTCTTTACAAAGTCAAATTCAATCATATTATACAGATTGGGTCAGATTATACAGATTGGTCAAAAATTTCCTATATAAGGGAACCCAGTAGTTTGCATCAAAGTCCCGACAAGCAGCATTCACTCCTGGAGAAGCGTAGAGCCACAGGGAGAGTCGTCTGCATTGTACATGGCTTTGCTGCAATCCCTCATACTGAGCAAGCATGAAGCGACAGCGGAAAGAAAAACTCCCCATTAACGGGAAGGAAAACCTCCAGCAGAACCGGGCTCAGTATGAACAAAATATGCCGTCATGAGCACTATGGTGTGCAGTTTCCATTCGCCATTGGTGTAATGCAGCGGTTCCCAAACCTTTTAGCCGCGCACCCCCTTCGTATCCCAACCGGGTTGATGCACCCCCAATCTTCAAAAAAAAATAAAAAATTGCAGTTGCAGTTACAACTCAACCGTCATAACAAAGGTCATGTAGATAAAATTGGAACATAATTTGAAATAAATTCACCTCCACAACAGAATTCTGAGTTTAATTTTCAGGTGCATCGGTGGCTCAGAGTGGAGCGAGAGACAGAAAGAGATGCTCTGATCGGCCACGCCTCCACAGACAACCTGAAACCATCCAAGTAGATTCACGGACTAAACTCTGATCATCTACCTGTGAAATGAGCTGCACCTGTCTGAATCACAATGAAAAGTACTATAGCTCTGTGCGTGAACATAGTCAACACTTCAACATTGGAAATTTCCTCCACTTTCTCATCCTCCCCATCTCTTTTACTTCTCGTTTCCGGCTGGGTGGGGTGGAGTCACGTGACTGCAGACTGTACACGTAGCACAGCGTCTTAAAGGGACAGGAGCATAGCCTACCTCTACCTATAATATTTAATATTTTTAGTGCCGAAATTAGCGACATGGGCAAAATATCGGTTATTGAAATTTTCGTTTTATCGCCCAGGCCTATTAATAATCTCCACGAAAGCCCTCACCATCATTCGTCCTTTTGGCATCATGTCTTTTTCTGCCATGTTACAATTTTTAGTGTTCTGCGCTCTGCTTTTCTGTCCTCACATTCTTGCCTTCTGACGACATCATTTAGTTTTGGTTCAGAAGTTTACTGCTCCACTATCCAGCCCGGGTGAATTGGAGCTGTTTAGCTGATGCCTTATGGAGCTTGTTGAGTGTTTATTTTAAAAACTGAGCAGCATAAAGAGCATTTTGGCACCTTTGTTGTTATTAAACGGTGCAAAATTAATCCCACACTGGACTCCGTTTGGACCACTTCAGATTGCTTCCGCTTTAAGGTCTGGCTCCACATTAGAACTACCGGAGGCGCCCTCTTGTGGATAGCAACCACACTACAAAACTGAAAGAAGGTCCGTCTAATCGGACGATTTCAGTTAATCGGATTAAACAAGATTTAATCTAATTAATCAGCAATTATTCGTAAGTCAATTATTTGTTTGCATCCCTAGTAGGAAGAGTTTGTATTTCAATTGGATCACTAATATCCACTCGTTAAAGTGAACAGTGGAGATGTAGTTGTACTTCTTGCTTAAATTAAACCTACAATATGTTTTGCAGTCATTGCTTTTTCTGTTCTATTCTTGTATATCACCTTCCAGATGATAAAGCTGATGGTAACCTGCCTCGCTTGCTTTTATGCGGCCACACCTTCTGCACCAACTGCCTTGTGTCCATTCAGTGTAAAGGCATCATAAGATGTCCCGATTGTGAGGTAAAATTATCAGTAATGTTCTTTCCAAGAACAGACAACATCTGTTCTAAACTCTCTATCTTTAGAGTAAGGGCTAAGTTTGGTTTAATATTTACTTTCTGTTTTTACTGAGAAATAAAACAAAACTCAAATTTACTATTTATCAGTGTTTAAACAGGGATGCACCGATGCCCATACCAAAATTAAGTATCTTTTCAATACCATGTACTTGTGTTCGTAAATGTGCTCTGATACTGCAGGACCTGATACAAGTGTGAGAGGAGCTAAGCTTTCCTTTTTAAGAGCTTGTATTATTTTACACACAAATACTCCAGTAAGCCACATAAAAAGAAAAAGACGACATTGTACGGCAGATCGACAAACCTCTTAATGGTGACGTGACTTAACGGTTGTGTTATGAATATTTTGTTATGGGATTCCAACATCTTCCTGGGCCCCGTTTCAGAAAGCTGGGTTAGTGGATATTTCTGGGGTAAATTCCTGCATACTCTGGCTTTTCCGTTTCAGAAAGCTCCCGAGACTTTACCCTGAGTAAAATTATGACAGCAAATTACTCCTTGAAAGAAAAGTACGACTAACTGTGAGTTTTTCCTACTTCTAAGATGAGGTCTGCACAAGGAAGTGTTGGAAAAGGTGTGCCCTTTTCTGGAGGAGCCTGTATGCTGGAGCACAAATACTCCACAGAGACCTGTCAGGAGAAGCTGATCAGACCATGATCAAATGTCTTAGCATTTCTGGATTAATATATTTTCAAGCTTTTTCAAGACAAGAAAATAAAATATTGCACAATTATTGATAATACAGGTTATTCAGATAAAAATACGCACACTAAAAGTGAATTGTAAGGAGTGTAGTGGCATGTCTGAGCATTCGTACCATTACTCTGTATGGGCATCGGCAAGTATTCTGATGTAAGTACTTACACTGTTACTTGGTTTGAAAAAAAATCTAGTATCGGTGAATCGCTAATTTAAAACATCAAACATTTTTATAAAAAATCGTCATTTTATTTTAAGAGCTTTGTGCTTGAATCTTTTAAAAACCTATAGTGATATTGGAATGATAAACTCCATATTTGCAGATTGGGTCCACCCTACCAGAAGGGGGGGTTTATGGTCTACAGGAAGAAAGCAGAATCATTGGTCTGATTTACACTGCTAAAGTGAACCAGATGAGAAGGTAAAACCAGTTTGCATTCCACGTTTCAGCCGTAAATGAGAACTTTTTTTTTTCTGTTTCATATGCAAGACTAAAAATGTGTCGTAGAGTTTAGAGTTATACCATATTTCAGTGTACATCTCTGTTGAAACCTCCTTTGTAATAGACCTAAGGGGCGCCGAAGGAACAGATTATCACCACATGGATTGACTATTTCCAACGCTGATGTTATGGACCAGGTAGGTGTTGGTACTATAATTGTGAAGAGTCCGCTCTTGTTTTGTACTCTTATACGTCAATAAATCTGTCTTAAAATGTCTTTTGTGAAAATAATTTAGCTCTTTTTTGGGGGGGGGGGGGGGGGGAATGTAAGTGTTATGTACAGTGTGAAATTGAAATATAAGCCGTTTCCTTGTCAATAATGGATGAAGAAAATATTTTTTTTACATTTTCTCTTCATATTTATAATACTAGGAACACTAAATCTAACCATTTCTTTATATTCCTATAAGCAGTAACTTGTGTAACCACCATATAGCAGATTATATAGATTTCATATAGAATTCAGGAGGTGTTCTTTCTTCTGTACACCTGGACTTTCCTTCAACGTGTGATGTGCTAAACATTTGCTTGAATGTAGGGCTGCAACAACAAATCGCTAAAAATCGGCCATTAAAAGCGTTGGCAACGAATTTCATCATTGAAAATCATCGCCTTGTCACGGAGCCGTTTACCGCACCTGCAGGCGGTTGTCAATGCTAGCTGGCTGCAGAGCGATGTTCATTCATTTATGACGCAAGGCGGTATTTTCCAAATACTGCTTTTTTTGTTGTGAAATCTACTAAGGATGACACAGAACACGGCTTGAACTAAGTCCTCAAAAGATAGGCAGCACGTTGTGCTTCACAAAAGCAAAAGATTTTCTGGCTTTGAGATGACTTATGGCTGCTCTGCTGGAAGTGACTGGGTCTGAAGAGGACGAGGGGTCCTCTCGTAGTTGTCCACTCCGTCGGAGCCCCCCTGCTTGCTGAGCTCGCCTCGCTCGCCTCGGTCCGCAGGCTGTTGAGCAGGCTGACGTCTTTGCGGAGGGGGACAGGAGTCCAGATCCGGGTCAGCCACCTGGAGGGCCTGCAGCTCCGTCTGCAATGGAGCATATGGAAAGGGGGGTGAAGCACCACTAGGTTATATATGTAATTGGAAAACATGGGGTCATCAGCAGCACGACCAGCATTGTCACGCCTGTTACCCACGTCCCCAGATAAATATGTTTTCTCCCTGCCGTCTGTTTCAGTTCAGACTTCTGTCTTCTTGTAGCTTCTTTAAGCCATTCATTCCAACACTTTACTCATCTTTCCCTCTGATCTAAATCCTTTGTTAATCCTTCTACTCCATCCATCAGCTCTTTCACCTTATTTAGCTGATTTATACTCAAAGTTCCACCCCGTGGAAAACCAAACTTATCTTCCCACATTAAAGCACATTTAACAGGATCAGCTCCACCTTTCCATCCATCCATCCATCGTCTTCCGCTTATCCGGGGTCGGGTCGTGAGGGTAGCAGCTTCAGTAGGGAGGCCCAGACGTCCTTCTCCCCAGCCACTTGGGCCAGCTCCTCCGGGGGAATCCCAAGGCGTTCCCAGGCCAGCCGAGTGACATAGTCCCTCCAGCGTGTCCTGGGTCTCCCTCTGGGCCTCCTCCCGGTGGGACGTGCCCGGAACACCTCACCAGGGAGGCGTCCACGAGGCATCCTAACCAGATGCCCGAGTCACCTCAACTGAATCCTCTCGACGTGACTCTCCATTTACCAGTCGATGTACGTTCCTACCCTCATCTATGGTCATGAGCTTTGGGTGATACAAGCGGCTGAAATGAGTTTTCTCTGTAGTGTGTCTGGGCTCTCCCTTAGAGATAGGGTGAGGAGCTCAGTCATCCGGGGAGGACTCAGAGCCGCTGCTCCTCCACGTCGAGGGGAGCCAGTTGAGGGGGCATCTCCGCGTTTCCCTCTCTTAATTGTATCAGGGTTTCCGCGGGGCATTAAAAGTCATTAAATGAAATTTTTTAAAATTAAGGCCTTAATTGGCATTAAAAGTCATTAAATGTGATTATCTGTGGCATTAAAAATGCCTTTTTTCTTTTCTAAAAAAAATACGCTGAACTGCTTCCGGTTGGTCGTAAAGCCGTATGTTTTTACAATGTTCGGGAAAGAAGCTTGAGGCGGAGAAAGAGCTAGAGAATGGGGAAGGAATTGGGGACATGGCTGCAGCCAGTCGACGGTAAAGCCGGGCGTACACTGTACGAGTTTTTCCCCTTTTCGGGCCGATTCTTCAGTCCTGCGAGCATTTTTTGAATCGGGCCAAATTTCAGCTTGATCGTAGAGGGGGGGGGCTGGCTTCTCACGACTACCTCCCGATCAGGAATCGGACGATCGGTGAAAATCAAACATGTTTGAAATTCAGTTGGCTGTCGTGAGGTTTTCGTGACCGCATCCTGCTATTCAAGCAGAGCTACGAGGGGGCGCCCTCCCCTCCTCTCCGTCCCCGCCAGCGGAGGGGAGACGTCCTGAAGCAACCTCCGCCCGGTGTTGGGGAGGGCGAGCCGTCCGGTCCGCGCAACGCGCTGGCCGGCTGTTTCGGCACTCCTCCGCGGTCCGCCGCCTGTTTCGGCACTCCTCCGCTCGCTGGGGGGGGGTGCGGGCCGGGCGACCTGCCGTGCCGCGCGGCCGCCGATGCGTCTCGTCTCTCCTCTCTCTCCCCTCCGTTCCCCCGACGCCCGGTGCCTCGTGCGGGCCTCGCCAGAGCTGGGCTCTACCCCCTGCTCTGGGTCCCTGTCACCTACCGTCGCTCGCCTGCCTCTGCCACCACAGCGAGCGGTCCCAGAGGGGACACGACGTACAGTGTGAGCAGTCCGGTCGCGTGTGAGCAGTCCGGTCTCGTCCGAGCGTCGCGCCGCACAGATCGTGAGCGGTGAACTTTTTAAACCCCGTGGTTCCGTCGCACAGTTTGAGATGTATATAAGTACCACGACTGAAAAACTCGTACAGTGTACGCCCGGCTTAAGGATGACGAAGGATTTTGCCGTGTTTGTAAAAAAAAAAAAAATTAAGCTGCACAATGGGTGTCAATGCTTCACGATCTCACATGAAGTCGGACAGTGTAGTCCAGGGTATACGCGGGTATATGGCGTATACCCACTTATTTTTCAGTCAGAATTACGTATACCCACTTCTGGAGCGATATTTGTGTCTTTTGTTTGAGCGCGCAGTGAGACAGGTATTCAGCGTTTAAACATCACGCGCGTGCGCACGCTCAAAACTGATAAACTCTTCTCAAGCCACTATGCTCGGTTCCGTGTCTGCCCGTGACCTGCTGCTTCCACGCTCAACACCAGCTGTGCGCTCTCTGGACTCTGTGTGCGTTTGTGACTTCAAAAACTATCCACCTCACCAGCCAATCACAGACAGGTTTCTTTCCATCCAATCAGAGTAGGGCTTGCAAATACTGCATTCAGATGGATTAAATGAAAATGCTGCAGCTTTTGCCAGAAATTACTAAACATAACGGTGGGATTGAAGAAAAAACAACAACCAATAAATAGTTTAATATTTTAGCCTAAAATATTTAGTTTAAAATAATTCCTTGAGTTACAAAGTGAGGTGTGAAAAATCTTTTTGTCTCTTTTCTTTCCAGCTTCTGGGTGATGATGCGAAAGTTTCTTGTGATCATAATCATCATCATTGTCCTCAATATTTAAAGAGCACTTTAACACAAGTTACAACAAAATAACATCTAATAAAATGACTTGAGTAAAGAATCAACAGTTTAAAACAACAACAATAATAATAATAAGCTGTTTAAATCCTTAAAAACAAACAGAAGGCAACCAGTGAAGGGAGGCCAGGATGGGCTAATGTGCTTTATTTTGTTTTTCCATTAAAAGGTATGCAGCAGCGTTTGAACCAGCTGCAGACGTTTGAGTGAGGACTGACCGATTCAGAGATAAAGAGAATTACACAAATCCAGCCATGATGAAATGAAGGCTTAGAGTAGTGTTTCCATATTTTTGTCTAGAAAGAGTAGGTTTTACCTTTGCTTTGTTCCTTAAATGATAAAAATTGCTTAACTGAGGTCCCTTTTTGACTGTCAAGTTTAAAATCACCGTCCATTTTAAAATTGAGGGGCTAAACATTCATTGTCAGGGTGTCTAAATCAACAGGATCAACAGTTCTTTGGGTGTTTCAACTGGTATATTTGACAATTCATGATTTGCAAAGATTTGAGTTTTGATGTTCTCCTCGTTATTAACTTTATCTCTTTCTATAGATTGTCTTTCTCATTCAATTTAGGACTTTCCATATGCCTTATCATCTACGTCTATATTGAAAAACCTACAGTAAAGTAATAAAATGTTGATTCTGGATGTAGTGTAGGAATTCCTTCAATATAAACCAAAGAACATTTTACATTACCTGCCAGAAGCTGGATAAAATCTTTAAAAAAGAGACAGCAGTATTTTCACACCTCACGTAGTAGCTCAAGGAAATATTGTAATCTAAATGTTTTAGGCTAAATATTTTAGGCTAAAATGAGTAAACCCTAGTGATGGATTTTTGGGTAAACTAAATAGAGCAGTGTTACATGTCATTGTTTCTAAAACAGCATTTTTCTGAGCTGCGTCTAAAAGGGCAAACATTGAGAGTATACCCACTTCTCCAGGGACCACTACACCACTACACCACTGCAGACAACCACAGATCAGCTCCAAGGGGCAGACAACAGCTAAGAATGTCAAGTTACTTTTCTGTAACCAACGCAGTCACGTCCGCATTAGCTACCGCAAACAGCACAGCAGCAGCTGGTGCAAGCTCTACCGCCACTAACGTCGGGAAATCAGACGGTCTTCGAACAACATTTGGATCCAATGCAACACTGCATACGTACTTATATATATATATATATATATATATATATATATATATATATATATATATATATATATATATATATATATATATATATATATATATATATATATATATATATTACTCGTTGATGGCATTCAAATTATTTCTACAAGCATTAAAAGAGCATTAAATTAGGGTTACTCATTCCTGTATAAACCCTGTGTATATATTGGAGAGTCTGGAGGAAGGGGAGGCACCCTTTGAGGTTCCGAAAACCATTTTTCTCTACAAGCAGCAGGTCTGCCCCTCCTGGCTTTTTCCTTTTATGAGGTGTAGAAATGCTAAAAACACCCACAAAACCCTTTGTTTCACTAGGTCCTATTGTCACCAATACACCGGCCCTGTTCCCCTGACGGTGCGAGGCCCTCGTGCTGATGTTCCCTCTCCACCATCTCTGTGAAATTCAATAAGTATTAGGAGATGATGGATAATGTGCAATAAAATGGTTTAGAGTAGTGTCTCACCCAGGAATGATCACAGAAGTTTTTTGGGTTTAGAGCCGATCGGCCAGGAGCTAATAGGGCTGAAGTCTGGTGTCTACTTGTTTTTGCCCCTGTCACACCCAGATTTCCCCACTGCTGGACAATTTCTGTTTTATTTTATTTGATTCTATTAAAGATAAGTAAGAATAGTCTAAAAATGGCAATACTTAGCATGCCTATATTTAAATCAACTTGTTTACCTTTTTGATTAATTTAGAATCATTTTATTTCTTGTCTGCTTTTGGACCAAAAGATAAATAAAATGAGTGTTACACTTTTCTGTTTTCTTTTTGACCAGTAGGTACACTAGAAGGGTTCTGTTTTATTTAAATAGAACTATTACTTTTAAGGAGAAAACATCCAGAATATAACTTTTTGTTTGTGACCATTTGCACTATAGAGACAGCTAGCATTGCATTGATGCTAGGTCAACCAGAAAGGGCTGAACTTTTATTGATGTTGGAACTTTTTTTTAGCTGTGGATGCATCCTTTTCATTTTACTGTTTAATAAAGGAATTTAACTATTACATTTTTTTTATTTTTGTATTCCTGATAAAATAAGCTTAAACAATGAAGTAATGAGCCATTTTTTTTATCTTATTACTTGGTTAATCGTCAGAATAATCAAATAATCGATAGAATACTTGATTACTAAAATAATATTAGTGGCAGCCCTAGTTTGTGGTGTAAAATGTTTCCACACAGCAGACATGTGATTAAAAGTTGGTTAGCCACAGTGCTTGGCTCAATGCACCTCTGGCAACTGGCTGCTAACTGTGGGTGGATTTTCTGAAAGGAAGCAGATTTAAAAGGCGGGTACTAAATAAAATAATACCAATACAAATAGCATAGCAAATACTTTGAAGTTGCATTCACAAAAAAAAATAAAAAAATAAAAAAAAGAAGTTGCATTCACTTGGATAGATATGCAAGTCAGAAATTTACAAAATGACAAGGTTGTGCTTGGCCTTGTATGTTCATAGCATTGATCATGATTTATTTTGAATGTGGCAGGGAAGCATTGGAGTTAATCTACAGGTGTGAAGTAGATGATGTAATGATGAAGCTGCTGTCTTTTGTACCAGTTGCAGTTTATGGAGGGTTTTCTGGGGGACAGGGAGGGAAGGGAGCGGAAAGTGTAAAGTCGGGAGGTGAGTGGACTGTGGACCAGCTTGGCAAAAGTGTGAAGGAAGAAATTGCTTAACGCTGCAGAGATGGAAGGAAATTAACCAGGTAATATTATGGATGTGGAAACTAGAAAAAAAATTCAGTCAAGTTGATTCTTTTTGCTCTAACCCTTGCATTAGTGCAGTGCAGAGTTGCTGTGACGCTGCAGGTGCTTGCGACTGCCTGCTTTGGCCAGCTCAGTGTATTAGCTTGCTGTCACATATGTTCAATGTGTGGCAGCAGTTCAATATGTAGAGAAAAACGTAGCTTTGTGCACACATGTCCTGCGGGGATCCGCAGAGTACGCGTGAGAATGTGGGAGCCTTTAGTAGCAGGTGGCAGGAATCACCTCTGGAGTCATTCCAGATACAAGTTAAACTTCAACCAGACAGCACCACAGCTATAGGAATTACTGTGAGGGTTTAAACTTAATGTACTTTTTATATTTGATGTTTCAAAGCCTTGATTTGTTGCTGAGCCAGTATATTTAAAGTGAACTGTCTTAGAGCTACCCTCTTAGGGTTGAATGTTGGCTATTGCAGTGGAATTTTCCTAGATTGTGTCAAACGGTACATGCTTTCGTCACCATAGACCTGCGTTTTGGGGGGGGGGAATCCTCCACCTCAAAAGACAGATCAATGGCAAAACCACTCTATGTTCACTCCCTGGTCACTCTCTTTCAACATGTCACTTTCCCTAATGTGCCGCAGCAAAGAGCACTGCTTAAAAATCCCACTGCTCATCTATGTCTCTTGGAACTGCCCACTTTGGTGGCATTTGTCAAAATGTGTCTGAGGCGGGGTTATGCCTTTACGTCGGGCCGAGTTGCACTTTAATTTGTGCTGATCAAGTGAAGCAACTCTTTCTATTTTATTTGGAGAGGGATGTAGTAGGAGGAGTTGTTATTATAATCCACTTTACATTTTGTTTACATACTTCACATTGCTACAAATTGAGTGTAAAAAATAAAGAATTAAATAGAGTAAAATCAACAATATGGTGATAACATTAAATAAACAGAGCTCTGGTTTCAGAACAGTGTTGGTCCAAATTTAGGTATTTGGATCATTTTGGAAGAGAAAAAACGTCACTTGTGCATTCCTAGATTAGACTGAATAAAGCTACATATATGAGACAGACTTCTTAATGAAAAAAAGTCTTAGATTTCTCATTGTATGAAATCTTGTCACAATATTTGTTTTACATATTTTTTTATTGAAATCTATTAGTGAGAATGGACAACAACAAAGAACTGTTTTCTTTAGCCAGCAGCTCTTCAGACAATTGAGAGGACAGTGGAAGAGTCATTGGTCCAGGCTGCAGAAAATCTTGCCCAGTTGGAAAACATTTATGAGGTGAAAGCTGCTCTTTGTCTTAAAATCAAACGTCTATGACTGCTGTAGTACTTAGAAATAAAGTATATTTTTACTAATTAGAGAAATGTGTAAATATGAAATGAACTACATTGCTTGTGTGAATCTTTATCTGGGCAGACCTTGACAGCTGGTCTGGCAGAGCAGGTGAAGAGAGACCGAGCCCGACTAGAGATGGAGATCATGCAGGCCTCAAATAAAGCTTTTAATGCTATTCAGAAGTGGTATGAGCTATGAATCAAAATGAGTTTTAAATAAACTGACATTGTATTTATTCATAAAAACACATTTAATAATCTGAAAAACTGTTTTTTTCTTCTGTTTCCATTTCTGGTGGTATTAGACTAGTAAGTCCTGAAATAAACATGTCATAATTGTAGAATTTCTTGGTCATCAGGAAGGATACACAGCTGAACGAGCTAGCAAGCTTGGAAACCCAGTTTCCCACCATCCAAGCAGCAGTGTCCAATGTCAAGGAAAGGATTAAAACCTTGGAGATCGCCATGCAGATGGTCAAAGAAGTTCACTCAGAGCAGTACTGCATCCAGGATAAGGTTTGAGAGTTCATGGTACTGTTTCTAATCCTACACAGATGGAGTCCATTTTAGACCCAGCAGAGCTTCCAATCTAATAAAAATTGTAATTTTCCTTCTCTGTGTTTAACAGCTATACATTTGAGTCACTGGAAGTAATCATAAAACAAAGCTGTTACGCTGGTTGTTTCTCCCATAAATAGGTACTAGAGACACTCCAGACACCGGTGGATCACAAGACTTTTGATTTAGAATGCATCACCGAGGGCAGTGGAATCAGGTTGGTCTTAAAAAATTGTAACCACATTTAATTTTAATGCAGTCACAGGAAAGATATTTCTTAGAATGTTTGGTTTTAGATAGGAACTCAAATATTTGCCTTCAACAGGCCTTAAATCTACAGCTGAAACCGTATATTTAAACCCACTGTATAAAAAAGCACAACCTTTTTTTCACATTGCCGCTTTAGGCCGCTGTGCCCTCTGTAAATAACTACTCGGTTTTTATTTTCACCTTTACATATACATGATGGCTCACAATCTTTAAAAGGTTGCTTTATCTTATTTCATTTTAGGCTCCCTCATTAATCAGCCAACTGCTTAAATAAATTTTATGTTGATAGATTAGAAATATACCACTAAATAAAACTCATTGATGAAAAATTCTATTTGTGCAATTTATTAGTAAAACTTTTTACACGTTAATCACTAACCCTACAACTTTCTGAGCAAAGTTTAAATCAGTCTATTAGTAGAGAATAATAACCAAACTGTGTGTGTGTGTATATATACACACACACAGTTGGTGTCAGTCCAAGGATGTCTGTTGATTACGAATGTAAAGCTTTTAAATTTCATATTGGTCTCATATTTTTATGCATGTCTGTTGCAGCTGTGTTTTTCAGTCAGAGAATCTGAGCCAAAGTTTGAAGTTGTCTCTGAAAATGGAGGCTGGCTGCTCAAACCTGTGAGTCTTAAAACATTTTTAAGAAGTAATTACAGCGTTTGATTATAGTTAATACTTTCAGCATTTTCTTTTCATCTATGACCATACTGTTTATGTACTATTGGTATGCATAAACATTCTTACAGTGAACATTGCTACTGGTTTTGTACACAGTCATTACGGCTGGTCTTAAAGTATTCATCAAATTGCTACAGACTCTTGATTTTTCTTTTTTCCATTTGCTGACCAGATCATTTTGAGTTAGTTCATGTTCTAACATACAATTTGCTTTGCTTACATTGTTATTGTGTAAAAACACATGGCGTTTTGTTCTTTTTATCTTAGTGCATTAAGTTACCCTCTGGGAAAGCACCAGTCGGGCATCTCCCTAAACAACTCTCCATGGAAACACAGCAAGGACAGAAACTGCCTCTCCGATTTACCCTGTAACAAGTTCCCCACCCCAGAAAAAAGGGAGCTGGAGAGCCCAGGGTCTAATTGTTCATCACCCCAAAGCTCCCACTTAATCCCAGAATCTGGCAACAAAATCAACCTTTCCCACCACAAGTCCTTCTCAGCCCTTGGAACCCCAGATGTGATTATTGAGGAAACTTTTTGTGATGACCCAGAGCCTGGTGTGTAGCCTAGTCTGATATCCTTTATATCAGGTTCAGGTGTTTTATTATTTTTATTGTTGACATTACATCTTTCTGCAGTTAATTCAACTGGTCCTCAAATGGACAACGATCAATGGAGACCCCAAAGGAGAATAAGTCTCCTGTGTGACAATGAGAGTCAAAAAGGTAGGAAACAACCCCTCTATCATAATTGCATATAAAAAAATTATTTAAATTGGCTGTTGTTAATTAAAGACACTGATTTTTAATCCCAGCCAGCACAGAAGTTGACATACAAGTGGAAAGTTAGTTTGGTAACTCAATAGAAGATTTAAAATGAGCCCTTGACACTTACTTTGACTTACCAGTTCTTAAAATCTTCCTTTTGGTTCTTCAACTCATTGAGTTTTCTTAAAAAAAAAAAAAGCAAAAAAACTTTGTCCTGTGTTTTACCTTGCTCACTCTTTTGCCTTAGTTACTCAGTGGGTGGTGGTGACCCATGTTGTGAACCCAAGTCACTTCTATGTCCGCCATGCAGTCGAGAAGAAGGAAAGTGAGATTCTTTCAAAGACGATTAATGAACTCTGCTGGGGAGATGGTTGCCACTTTACACCGAGAGACACTGTGGAAAGAGGTACTTGTGTTTCTGTCAATGTTCAGAGACAGTGAATTAAACATTTTAGCACTTTATCAAGCTCCTTGTCAAAGGTAATTGTTAGAAATATAGTTTAACAAATTTCCAGGTTTATTAATCTCCAGATTTAGCTGTATTTTCTTTCTACTTATTGGACTTCTTTTTCTACCCTAAAGCAACATCCACTCTTAGTAGTGGGAATCTTCAGGTAGTTGGAAAATTATTTCTGTTACATCTCAGAAAGCTAAGATCTGATAGAAAATAAATCGATTGATGACCTAACAATGCAAACGGTAGCTATGTTTAAATGCACAAAATTTGACAACCAGATTGAAATGTATTCAGATTAAGAAAACAAAAAATATTAGGATTGTACCGTTTATGGGCACACAATCAATTAATCCGATCATAATGTGCGTCTATATGTACCTGGCTTTATTCAGAATAGAAAAACCCCACAGAAGAACAACTTCTGTCTTTGCTGAACAACAAAAATTTGTAAACAAAGCGGTATTATACGAGTTCATTGGTCTTCCGAGCGCCCAGGATGGACTTGAACAATGTTCTAATTACGGTTTAGGCGTTGCTTAATAAATAGCAATTTTGAGCTCTTTTAATTTTTCAAATAGGTTGTATCGGGAGCCCCGGCAGTTTTGCTTCTTGCCGTATTTCTGTCACTCAACAATGCAAAAATACGTCACGTTTGCGTTATGTGCACTCCGGTCAGTTTGCCACATTCGGAATAACTTGACCCCGACAAGTGTTTACATGCATGTCAAACAGATTATCAATCGGCATAATCCACCCCTTTTATTCGTATTACAATTTCATTCAATTTGAGGTTAATCCGATCACAATATTCCGATTGGTTTGTTTACATGATGCATTTTTATTCCGATCGGCCCTTTATTCGGATTACTTTAGTCCATGTTGTTGTGCAATTATACACTGTTTAAAGTTATTTAATGTTTATTAAATAACCCTCTGTCAAGTATTGTCTGGTGATGATCAGCTCTTAAGATGATATCAAGACAATGGTTGAAAGGGATGAATTCGAGCACTAGCGATCTTTTAACAGCAAAACCTGCACACATATAGAATAAAGAGTGACAACTTCTTTTGAAGTCCAAAAATGTAATAACAGAAAGAAAATGAACATCCAGGGAACATCACTATGTAATGCTGTTTATCTGAATTAACACAATATCTTATTAATGCGATCCTACCTCCGGGCGCTAGGGGTTGCTGCAGCGATCGTCGCTAACCTGGTTAAAGTCTATAGTTATCAAAATTGCCTTGAAAACCGACATTAATATACCATATTGATGCGGGGATAAGGCTCATAACACCATCGAAGGATGGTGGAGCAGAACAGTTACGCTTTATGGTTTAAAACGAACTCCTTTTGAAATGTCCGAAACCGGATGTTAGCAAGGCTAATAGCAGTTTGGCTAGCGGGCGTTCGGCACTAACAAATAAAGGCTTTAGCTTTAATTTTAGTCATAATGAGTGGGCTGGATAACGTAAACATTAATCTCCCATCAATGTATGAAACCCTTGTGGAGATAACCTTCCTGTTAAAACCATAAAATACACTCACATGATATTAGCAGTACCATAAACGGAAGGCTAGCGTGAGCTATTTCATTAGCCCTTTGTTCTAAACACCATGTGTCCAACGGTTTACAAAACATTTCCCAATAAACCTTTTAACTTCACCCTTAGCTCCCTGCCCAACTTGTTGATGCCTCATGTGTGAGTTTTGTCCACATTGGCCGTTCCAGGAAGGACGTAAAAGCAGGGAGAATCGTTGGTTTCTTCTTGGCAGGCTAGCGCTTAGCTTTGCAGCAGCATGTGGGCTAACCACAGCGTGTGGAGGGAATGCTTGGGTTTCTGCGGCCTAGCAGAAACACGCATGTGTGGTCGGGACCGATGTCCATTCAATAGTCTGATCGTTCAGCTTGTCGGGTGAGGGGAGGCATCCACTGTCTCGCGTCTGCTCTCCTGCAACAGCTGACAAAATTGAACAAAGCTGTTTCGGCAGTCTATACTTTGCGGCTGGTTTGCTCAGCAGTCATAGTGAAACTTAGCTCTGTTCCAGTGTGTTGTTTATCCGGATTCAGTCAGGGAGGTCCTCCATTGAAGCAGGCAGTCGAGTCTAACAGACCCTGGATCAAGCGTGGCTGGCCCAGCTACATTCCTTCAGATGTCCCAGCAGAGGAGGCCATATGGCCTCATGGTTCAGGCCTTCTCCTTTGTCCTGGAGAGGTGGTCTGCGAGAGAGCTGCTGTAGAGCTGAAGAGGTCTGCAGAAGTGAAGAGGGCTCTTTGTCTGTGGGAGGAAGGTGTTATAGCAGCAGGACCCCTGGTGAGAGAAGGAGGGGCCGTCCCCGCGGTGAGGGTCTCATGTTGCAGCCAGAGTGGAATTCCTTTGTTAAACTCTTCCACTGTTCAGAATTCAATCTGAGATCAATTATTCATCATGGCGTTATGGCATAACACGGATCATGTCAAAGTGATAATTCTCTTTGCGTGTGATGCTCACCATGAACTGTCCGGGTCCCGCACTCACACACTGGCTGATCTGCTGACTCTGTGTTCCTCAAAGCTACCAAAAAATAAACATTAAGATAACTGAGTTTTAGCATTTGTTAACTGAGTTCTAATCATCTGTGTCTGCGTCTTCACAAACAATGTTGTCTCCTACCCTCAGTCTAGATGATTATTTGACCTTAGATGTTTCATCCTCGGTTTCCCTTCTCCTGTTTAGGCTCCATGATCTTTGTGAAGAGGAAGGAGGTGCTCTGGTGCCGCAGCAGAGTGGTCGAAGTCTTTCAGAAAGGCTGTGTTAAGGCTGTGAAAGCCTGTCCAGTCACCCAGCTGACCAGTTTGCGAGTCTTTTTCCCAGACTATGGATTCACTAAAAGCATCACAGTCCAAAGGTACGTTCACACAACCGCAGCAAAAACATTTACTTACATTGAGAATAAGTGTCCCAGCTGTGTAATTTGACTCGATCTTGGTTGTTCGTTTTTCTTTTGATGATACACATGCAATATATCCCTTTTTCGCAGCGAGCAGGGGACAGCTGAGACTTTACTAAACACTGTGAACAATCACCTGAGGAAAGTGACTGAAACTGTGACTGAAATGCTGAATAGCTTTGCTCCTCAGGCCATAAGATGTTCACTGAAGGACCTGGTCCCGTATAACCTGGTAAGATCAGTCGAGATGCAAATGGCTCCGTTTATAGCAACAAAAGGTTGATGTGAAGTGGATTTAAAACTGTGTGTGCGCAGACTGAGCTTTGGAGTGAAGAGGCAAAGACTGAATTCTGCTCTGTGGTTGGATCTGCAGCGGTGGAGCTGAGGCCTTTGGGTCAAGACAGAGACTCTTTGTTGGTGGATCTAAGAAAAGCTCCCCTGGAGCAATCCACTGAGGGGCCCATCTCTGTCAGAGAGTACCTTGTATTCATTAAGGTGGCCAGGTACCTTTTTTAAACGTAATAATTTATCAGTAAAAATGATCTTTAGCTTGTATTAAGATCTGATATGTTAAGATCTTGACTTTTCTCCCAACTACTAAAGTCTGCTGAGCTCGGGATGTTTTTCCATCATAGGTTTTATTCTGCAGAGACACTAGACTGGAGGCCTTTAATGTACTATCCTCCTGTGTATCCGGAAGCCAGCGCAGAGCGGGCTGCTGTGGTCTGCCACATCAACGACATCTCTGACTTCTACATCCAGTTGGTATGCGTTAACCCAAAGATAACTCCACTTTGTGAGAGAAAACCTTTATTCCCTCTTCTGCATGACCACTGATACATTTCCCGTCGCCATTTTAACTGACATATAGCGTAGGCTATCCTCTGGAGCCCCCTAGCAGACTGGCATGAGATGTGAACATAAACAAAAGAGTAACAGTGAAACTAAATTCAGATACCAGGGAAAGGAAACCAAAAATACTGCTTCAGCAAAACAATTATTTCTTTAAGCATTACTTTAAGACGGTTCAAGTCAGGACAGCCTTCTCACACACGATTGTGTCAAAAGTATTCACATTTACTACTCAAGTAGACATGTAGTTACCAGGGTTTAAGCACACTTCTGTAGAAGCTTAGAAGCTGAAGTATCAAATCACACCTTTAAGTTGTATAAAAGTACTTAAAACATGCAAGTAAAGGTAATGTTAGGAAAAATATACCATTAAGGACCAATGCTTAAGTCGTGCCACTGGGGCCCTTACTGCAATTGCTTTATCTGTTGGTAACACCAGTGTGCGTGTAGATTCCTTGTTAGTTTCCGCTTGCCTGGCTACAAATGCGTACATCTAGTGTTTATGTATCTGGTTAGGTTAGCGAGTAGGCTAGTGGTTAGCGTTTATTGTAGCTCCGCTGCTCTCACCGTAGACTTTGAACATGGCTGAGAGGCACAAAAAACAAACCACGTACAAGTTTATGAGAAGAAGAGGAAGGCCTCAGTAGAAAGAGATAAGACCAGAGTGAATTTGGGAGATTTTTTTTCTACGTGATCCCCTTGACAAGCAGGTAAGACGGTCTTGCACATACACATTTATTCAAAAAGAGATTTGGGGAAACATGCGTAAAAATCGCCGACTCTACCTTTTAAGTTCTTTTTGGCAACAACTCGGTGCGGTCCAAGCAATTTGTCTGATAGTCGTTTGTTTTTGTTTTGTTTTTTGTTTTTTTACTATGACAAGCTGGAATTAAAAAAAGTAAAAAGGCTATTTTCAAAATGGGAGAAGATGAAAACACTCCAGTAAAGTGTAGATAGCAGTTTCTACTTAAGGTAACAAAGTAGCTGTACTTTCCTTGCCACCTCTGCTCATACAGCTGTCACTTCTGTCTCTCTACTACCTCAACAGGTAAACTACACGAAGTCCTTGTTGCTCTCAACCAAGCTTCAGGATTTCTACAATGAACTGGCTGAAGACGAACTCAGGGTCCACTGCCCTGTGATAGGACAGGCTTGTGTTGCCCGCTTTGAAGACAAATCGTGGTACAGAACTAAAGTCGTCGGTAAGTATGAATAGTTTTACTTTTAACCACGTTATTCCTGGTGGTGCTGCCGTAGGATTTATGTTTGCTACTTCTCATATAATAGGCACAGCAAAGTTGTTTGTTTTTGATACCAATCGCTTACATGAGCTGTAATTGTAAATTAGGAGGTTTGTAGTTTAGCTCAATTTATTGCCATTATAAACACGCCTACGAACAAGTCCTAACACTCAATCAATGGATGAGAATCTTTGCTTAAAGCAAGTTTCCAGTGTGTAAAATGGCTAAGTGGCTACATCGACGCTCCATTAAAATACTGTAAAGATAAAGTGGTTGCAAAAATATATTTAAGTACCAAGAAATATGACCGTCAAATGGGCTATGAAATGGGTTTAGTTAGGCAGGTTTAGTGCTTTGACGTCATATTTTCTGGCACAGTAAGAACAAACAGATTGTAAATAATTAAATCAGAAAAGCTGTGCTCCTCTTGCGATTTGCTCAGTGTAGCACAAAATGTCGTGCCGAGCAGCAATACAGATGAAGTGATTTCAGGACACAGCAGGTGGGTAGAGTAACCAAACCTTGCAATCAAGTAAGAGTAGCACTACTTCAACATAGTTGTAAAAAGTAGTCAGCCAAGAAATGATTCGAGTAAAAAAGTATTCAGTAAGAAGGTTACTCAAGTACTGAGTTATCATAACAGCTGATGATTTAATATTTAAAAATTATGTAACCAGACAGTAAGAATTATGAGATTATGTGCAAATCATGGTATATTAGAGAGAATAATGAAACAATATACAAAGAATAACATAATTACAAAACAACAATTTCAGGCAGAAGAAACACTTTTCTAAATGTTTTTTTAAAGCGTTAAACTTGAAAGCAATACAGCAGTTTATGTATATATAGTATGTTAGAACAGTGCAAAGTCCTTCCGATGACAATATCTACTGTTTACTGTACGTTCATTTGACCTCCAAATGGCTCAATGAGCTCAGCAGATAGAAAATAACATAAAAATAACAAAGCTTGTGTACAAATAAAAAGTCTCACTTTAACATAAACTCTAGGTTTTTATCTCTGGTGCATTTTAGGTTAAAACAAGTATGATATTTATTCATGAAGTTACTCACAGTAGGTAGACTAGCCAGACATTTTACTCAAGTTAAAGTAGAGAGTAGAGTAATAATATGACTGAAGTAAAAGGAAAAAGTAGAGTGCAGTAAAACTACTCTTAAAAGTAAATTTTGTTCAAAAAGTTACTCAAATGTAACTATTGCTACCCACCTCTGAGCTGGAGCTGGTTTCAAACAGCTTTACCTGCAGGCATTTTCAGTGTGTTGTTGGAGCCACAGGCAGACGGGTCATCCTGAATCGTCATTAAGTTCACACATGATGCACACAGATCTTTGAGAGGAATCAAGTAATAACAACGCTGAGATATTCTTATATTGGAACCTTGAGTTGGTGGACTTCCTCAATTCCAGTTCAATGTAGTTGTTTTACGCTAAATAAATATTTCTTAAAGACTGGAAAACAAATTTCAGATTATCATTGAGTACACATAAACAGGAGCTTTAGGTTTAGATCCTAATACTAAATTTGGTTCATTAACAACTTTTATTAAGTCACGTCTCATTTTCAGGAGCGACTTTATTAAACTACCATAAAATATGAAATACAATATGTTGCAAGCTAATAGCATCCAATATAAAAGATAATACTTCTAACCTTATCATACTGGGCAGATTAAATCAAAAAATGAGATCCAAAATGGTCCCAACACAGTATTTTACAATGCTAAAATGGGTACAAATGTTTAAAGATCTTAAGAGATGACTGAACTTACAACAGGCAGGAAAATGTGGATGCACTATTCTGGTGAAGAAAGCGGCGGGAAGCTTGAGTTTGTGATTTTTCCATTAATAGAGGAATAGTTGATAGATTATTAAGATATAGTTCAAACCCTAGTGACGAGAATTACTTATTCTAAAGCACAGTGATCAGTAGGGGTGGCCAAATTGTATTGTCACAACACTTTTTTTCCCCACATGACAGATGCATGACTCACTGTTAAAATCCTTTTATGGTGCCAATAGAAAATAATGTTTAGCATTCTGATGTGTGATGTGTGGTTGTAGGGCATCCCGGGGGGGAAAAGGTGGAAGTGCAATGTGTTGACTTTGGCAATAAGCAGATCTTGTCGGTCAGCGATTTAAGGAAGATCAAAGATGACTTCTTTTCCCTTCCTGCCATGGTAAGAGCACAACAGAATGTGTAGTTTTAGTATTTTAAAATCTAAAATTGACTCCTTTTTTAACTCAAAAGTATTCAAAAATGTCATTTCTGTTTAATGCTTTGGATATTCATGCACTGCTAAGTTAAACTGGATGTTTTTTTCTGAAATCCAGGCAGTTCATTGCCGTTTGGCAGACGTCATTCCTTTGGCAGAGACTTGGAGTGATGCCTGCACCATGAGATTCATCAGCCTAGCTCACAAACAACTGGTCACTGTTGTGGCTAAAGGTGCTGACTGTGAAGTTCTTTCCTTTTGTAGATACTCCTCCTCTTTCTTTTCTTTTTTGCTGAACCTTTTTTGTTTTCAGATTAGTTATTGTGACTGATTTAAGCTCTTTTCCTCAGGTGAAGCTCCTAGGACCAAGCCTTTGTCAGTTGACCTGTTTGTTGGTGGGTTCAACAAGCCAAGAACCAGCATAGCTGAGCTGCTGGTAAAAGAAGATTTGGCCCGCTTCAAAAATCGGTAATTCTTGTCTGAAATGACTTTGAGAGGAAAGATTTTTAAAAGACATCAGGAAAAAGAGTTTTATTAAGAGTATTTTACCAGAGATGATCAATTTAATGTACTATATACCTTTGGTTTCTAACCTGATACTGGAAGACCGGATAGAAATAAATTAAAATGTTAGTTTAGTTAGATTAGTCCCAAAAAAAGTTAATAAACAAAACAACTGGACTTTTTTCCGAAGTTTGAAGACGTTTCGCTTCCCATCCAGAAAGCTTTCTCAATTCAAATGTCTGGAGTAATGTGGAGTTCCAAGTTTTATATTATTGCCCTTTCTGGGCAATAGATGACATGCTTAGATAACATGCAAATTAAACCGAAAGTGGTCCACCCCCTAAGCGATGGATGGGAAGCGAAACGTCTTCAAACTTCGGAAAAAAGTCCAGTTGTTTTGTTTTTTTACTTTTTTTGGGATGATCATGACCTGAATGACTGAGAATCTTCACCAGCAAGGTGAGATTAGCTGTAACCATAAGGGTTTATACCATCATTAGAGTTTCTAAAGTTTAGGCTTACTCAGGAGCTACACCTAGACAACCACAGCTGGTTTGTTTACCTGCAGCATCTTATGTGAGAGGACTGTGTAGCTTTTTTTTTTCATTTTATGATTGTATTTATTTTTAAATCTACATCTTCTTGTCATCCGCCTTACAGTATTCTCTATATTGTAGTTTTGTTGCTGACCCCACTGTTTCCTCATGTTCAGCGAGCTGACATTGAAAAATGAGCCCTCTGGTGTCGATTCCACTGTGTGGGATCCCCCGCTTGAGCTTGGGTCAGCTGCAGAGGACGTGGATGCTCCAGGTGGGGAAAAAAACAAACCCCTGGAGCTGCAGCCTCAGTTGAAGCTACCTGACCAGCATAAAGACCTCAAAGTCCGGGTCACGCATGTCAACTCACCAAGCAGCTTCTATGTCCGACTCATCGATTCTGACTCTCAGCTTAAGAAGTAAGCAGCAACAAAAAGGTTAAATGAAGCCTAAGAATCAATGACTAACTCATTGTTTCTTAGAAAATCTACCGCTGTCCAATTTGTTTTATCAGTTCATACAGAAATTTAGGCGGTTGTTGGCACAGGTTCAAAACTTGTCACGAGTAGGCTAATATCATGCTGTTTCAAAATTAAACAGCAGCTCCCTTCTCCAATCTGCTGACACAGCTCTGGCTTTTATACATCAAAGTTTTCTGAAAGGTTCAGTGGTTTAGGGCATGGGATACTTTCAAAACGAAGCAGCTCCAATCAGAGACACAGGACACAAATAAATTATCCTTCATGCTTGTCCACATTAAAAGGAAAATTTCCCTAGCGTATGATTTCCACTGATAGCGTACAGATTTCATGGTTTAGTAGCAAATGCCCCCACCCCATGTCTCATTAACATGATGTCTAATTCTACAACATGCTCTTATTTCATATTTGTGATTATAATCCACTAAATCTGGATTAAACAGTTGTGAGGGACTGACAACGAATATCTCAATTGATTCAGAAAGTCATTTTGTTGATGCCAATCCAACCCTGAACCTAAACCTTCAAGGTTAGATAATAAATAAATCGGTCATAAGTGAGCTCGTTGTTAAAGTAAATGTACTAAGTTTGGTTGTGTTGCTGTTTGTTTAGGATATGTGAACTTGTGAAGCAGGAGTGCAGCCAAATGGAGCCCCGAGATGTGGTGTGGAAGGCAGACATGTACTGCGCGGCCAGCGTTAACGGAGTCTGGGAGAGAGGGCAGATCTGCTGCGATGTCATGTCGAACAAAACTGCAGAAGTATTTACACACGCCACGTCATTGTTTGTTCTTTCTGACATCAATTTTCTTTAGTTTCACTGCAAAGCCGTTAAAGCGATCTACATGCAGCAAAATAATGTTGCCGCATGTAGATCTTTGAACACTGATCTCTATGGTACTTACTATGGATAGTACCAGAGACATGTTAAGGTTGCGATCAAAAGTTAAAATAAATGTTTATGCCCTGTTTTTTAGAAAAATGCTGGGTGGATATTTGACCACTCCTCTTTCACAAATTGCCTCTTAAATTGGTTACCTGCACATAAACATTCGTTTTCCTTTTCTGTATAGTTACTAATTTTCCATTCTATTGAAGCCGTGCTGAGCAGCTGCACATTTTAATTTAGTTTACAGGTACATCTAAAAAAATAACAATATTCTGAAGCAGTTGAATATTTGTGTATCATAACAGAAAGTATAAATTGTATAATACACATAGTCTTATATTTATAGCCCTTATTTGTTGTATTTATGGCTGAATGATAATGACAACCTAGATTTCGATGTCTCACAAAATTAAAATATTGTGGGGGGAAAAAATCAATCTTGGAAACTTGCAGGCTAATCAAAAAAATAATTCAAAACTGCTGCAAAGGTTTCCTGGAGAGTTGACTGAAAAGAAATGAATATACATTTAAGAAGCCTGACATTTCTGCTTAAAATATCTTTTTTATTGAGCTAATGTAATTAGACACAATTTTGGGTTCCCATTCTCTAAGCCACAATCATCTAAAATACGAGAAATAAAGGCTTGTAATGTTTCCCTCTGTGTAATGAATCTCTATAATGGGTTTCACAAATGAATGATAAGAAATCTTGAACTTTTTCACAGCATTCTAATTTTCTGAGATGCGCCTGTATTTCTTGCTCTGCTGCCTCTGAGATTCTGTGTTTGCTTCACTGTGGACAAAGATGCTGCTGGTTGTCCGAGTTGTTTCTGATCCATATGTCGGCTTAACCCTCGATGGTTCCTGGGTTGTTCTTGAATGTCCTACACAATCTACTTTCTACTCATGGTGATAGTTTGGGTCTTTGTCCACATCTTGGCATATTGGTAACAAAATCTGAACTTGTACTCACGCACACTTGTGTGAATTGTTGATCTTTCCACAATTGCTGTGTTGCTCTCAAACATCCGTGTCGTTCTGTTCCAAGTCAGACTGACCCTAACGCGCATAGAAAATTAGTGTAACACTCTTATTTCATAGTAACTTTAACAGCTTTCAGCGTAACGGCCCATTACGCTGAAATGCACTGAAGAGAACCCTGATTTGTTACAATAAATCACAGAAAGCCCAAAGTGAACTTACATTCATGCACAAACTATGTCAGGATTCCTCAATACACTCTGGCCGCGGAGTGCCAGAGTTCTTTGAAATATTGTCACAGCTTTTAAATGATAGACTCTTCCCTTTCTAAATGGTACCAGGTCAGACGGTGTGACCACGGCAACACCGTGAAGATCCATGTGAGCAACCTCTACCCACTTCCATCCTCTTTGATTGGCTCCCTGGCACTGGAGTGTACTCTGAATGGCATCAGGTTTGTTGTTATTCTAGTGCATTAAACTGTCTGCTTTAACAAGTACATGATGCTTGTTGAGTTTTAAATGATTAAATTACAGGCCACAACTTGCTCCAGGAGGCTGTACGTTTTTATGTGTGATTATTTTTAGGAAGTGTTGTAAAGTGTAGGTAGTTGTGACGATAACGTGAGCGTCTGCACTGAAAGCTTCGCCATTTATTTCAGAAATTGGCCTTCAGGAAACGAATTACGATCCACTCAAATTCTGATGAGTTCATTTATATTCAGACGGCAGAAAACAAATGAATATTCAGTTAACAGCAACCATTGTTGCATACATACACAAACACTTTCCCATCCTTGTTCTGTCATTTGTTTAATTTTTGTTTATTATTGGATGAAATTATTTGATCACTTGATAGTTTTTTATTTATGGAGCAATTTTTATATGTTCATATGTAACACAAAGTGTTACTCAGAGGTTCATTACAGAGAAACAAGTATGTAACCAAACAAGAAAATGCTAAGCAGATAAAATAATTATTAGATAAGTCAAATAAAATGGCATGTTTAGAACTGGTATTGTTTCTTTGTAATCTGGAAGAGTAAGAAATGATGTCAGCATTTTTCAGCTCTAGAAAAGTTTGGGGTAAGAAAACAAGTGGATGGAAAAATATTTGTAGGACTCCCTGTTCCTTTGTCTAAATGTTGAGCTTTTTGTTATCTTTGTGTCATCCCTTTGTCTTTAACATGTCCTCCAGTTTTTGTTTTTGTTGCATCTTTCCATGCTTCTGCTCTCTCCATCCTGACCTTTCTTCTTTCCTTTGTTTCTGAGGGCTGCTACATACGCCGCTCCATATTTAAAGCCTGCTCATTGTACAAATTCCTGCTATGAATTAATAGTGAACTTTAGTAATTTGCGTTTTACTTTGAAATGTTGAGTCTCTAAAAGTGTGGCATTATTTACATCAGAAATGTGTTGGAACCCTGAACTGAGGAAACAATTGTATTTTTAAGGAAGATACTCCAGAATCAAATATAACCAGTGTAAAAACAAAAGGACGTTAACCATAGGAGATATTGAGATAAAACATGATAATTTACTTATTAAATCAAAAGGTGTAGTTAAAAGCTACATTAAAAAGATCAATATTGTTTAAGGCATTAAGATCAATGACTTTTCAACAGAACCCAGTGAAAATGAGAATTTCCTAAAGACTTTAGAGAGTAACTAAAATAAAGAATACAGGTGTGTTTATCTCTTTTTCAACACTGAGAAGTTCTAAATGATTTTGTCCTCCAGGCCAACAGGAGGCCGATCAACCTGGACAGATACAGCCTGTGACCAATTCGCCTACTACCTGACCGGAGCTTCGGCTTTGATGACATTTACGGTGAGGCATTTTCTGTTCTTAATCTCAAACGTGACACCATTTCTGCTCAGATTCTTGTCTCTGTTAAAATGGATCACGTTGTATAGCTCCATCAGGCGTCATCTGCTTGTTTCTGTCTTGTAACTAAGCGCGTCTCTTTTTTTATTTCTGCTTCTTTAGGAGATGACAAATGAGCATCCAGTGCCTGTCGTGTTGGTCGTCTCCAACAAGTTGGGAGAGTTTATCAGCATTGCCGACTTCCTGGTCAACGAAGGCCTCGCTCTCAGGGAGAGAAAACCAAGGTCTGGGTTCATGTAAAAATGTCTTAGTTATGAGGGGCAAATACATTGTTTTTCTATGTTGGCTTCAGAAAGACTTGAGCTTATTGAGTATATTCCTGTTTTTGTTGCAGGGTCGCAGATGCCCCAAAACCCAAAGAAACTGATGTCCAGACCTCAGCCAGTGACCCAGAAACTTGTAAAAAGGAAGAAAGCAACTCTCGTCCATCTGTTCCCCTTTTTTCTTGCCCCTCCTCATCTTCCGCTAAATCAAACTACATTCCTCCAAAACCATTCACCAGCTTCTTTACAGCAGCTGAAAAGGTGATTATTTAAAGACTTTATATCATGCTTTTTTAATCCCTCCAAAGTCAACTATAGGTATATGATGAAATATTGCCATTGGCACTACGGAGTACTCATTCGTTATGAAATATGTCTTGTTTTCTGCTGCCATTTTTTCCAACCTGGAAGCGCTGTTGTAACTTCTGAGCAAGGAAAGTTGCGACTGGTTGTCCTAAAAGTCGCTATATGACAACATCTAATTTGTGGCAGCTTCGTCTTGAAACTCACCTGCAGTCAGAGCAAAAGAGGAGAGACTTTCTGTTCCCACATTGCAAAATGTATCCTGCCCTGAATTACAAAGAGGGATAAAATATGTTTTAATGTAGGTGTTTTTCCTCTGAAACTGTTGCACTAAAAGAATTCCCTGCATTTGATTCATAAACAGCTTCAATCCCTTGTTCACCTCGTTCACCGTGTGCCTCTGGTAACTGTTGTTTTGGTAAAAATTTGTTTTATGTGGTTTGGATTCAGGCAGTGTATTAAAATTCATAAATTATTTTTTACGGCTCATTTGTAGATCCGAAATATACATGTTAAATTGAAAAATGTAGAGATTCTATTATTAAATTAACATTTATTACTACATAAACACACAAAAGTACCAAAAATGGGTACCATTGAGTACTGGTACCGATTCCCAGGTGCCAGGTATCGGTACCGTATCGTTTCAAATATGAGAAGTACCCTCCCTAATTATTATATACCGTGTGTGATTGTGTGTACAGGTGAAGACTTCAATGTATAACCCTCCAGAGATGCCGTGTCCTGGTCACATCCCTGTCAGCGTTTCTGCTGTTGGAGACGATGGAGTCATTTATGCCAGGACAAAGACTGCAGGTACGCAAAAGATCAGTCGGCGAGAATAATGCCTATTATGAGATATTTTAATAAAGGGTTCATATTGCAGAGATTATAAACTCAAGGTGGAAACCTAAAAATGAAGCATAAACCTAAAACTACTTTGCAGCCCACATAATCAACCTGTTTTGCAAAGTGTGCCGGACTTATTGTCAGAATTTTCATTAATGCCTCTTTGATCGACGGCAGATACAAATTTTAAATAGTAGTAAAAAGTATTGAACACATTGGCAATTTTCTAAGTAAATATATTTATTATGGTGTGATTGACTTGAAATCCTGACCAGATGTCATGCAAAGAATAAAACGGTATAATATGAAATGGCTGATAAAATGGAATATTATCTGTTGTCTACATCTGGAGGGGGGGCATTTGGTGCTTATCCCCAGCAGTCATTGGGTGACACAGGACGAACAACCATGCACACACACACACACCTAAGGGCTCTTTGGAGAGACCATTTAACCCAACAGTCATGTTGTCGGCTCCTTCTATTATAGATTTCCTATAGGAGTGGTTATTTTTTCTTTGTAAAACAAAAAGGACTTTTTTTTTTTTTTTTTTTTGGTCGTCTGTTGATATCACTGCTTTATAGACGGCTGCAGATTTTTGGAGAATGCCTCTGCACTTGTTTCCATCCAGCCTTTAATTATATGAAGTCTGCCTGTGTTATATGTGGAAAAAGCCAACTTAACGGTTGCTACTGTGTGTTTGGGGTGATGAATTGTGTGTTTTTTCTTCTATCTCCAAACATTGTATATTATTGCATCCAAATAACTAGATTTTTTTTCTCTTTCAGTATTTTACCAGCTTACCTAAATATTGTTCAACAAACCTAAAAGCACTTTAACACAGTTTTTCTCAAGCTGTTTTGTCTTGCATGGCAAGTAAGCATAAATACAAGTCATGTTCTTACAGAGCAATACTGTTTTTTTTTTTTTTTTTTAAACAATTGTACCTGCTGATCCCAGGTCTATCTGAAGCTCCACTAGTGGTTTTTGGCTCTTGGACAACTCTTCTGATAATCATTTGCGCCCTTCTCTCTGAAATCCTACTGGGGAAACCTTGTCAAAGCTGGTTTGTGGCGTAAGGATGTCCTTTCTACCTTAACTGGATTACAGCCCCAACAGTGCTCAACAGAACCTTCAGTAGTTAATTTATTTTTCCTGTAAACACCATCAGAATGTTTTACAACAGTAGGTTGCAAACATCTTAGGATATCTCATTGCTTTTGCTCATCGTGAGATGTTTCTTCTGTGACACATTGCTAATAAGATGCTTTTCTATAGCCCATCTGATATTAATTTGTGCTAAAGTGAAGGGTTGCTTTCTTATTACTGATAGAGTTTAGCTTATGTCATGGCTTTCCCTGCTGGTGATCAGAGCAAGTTGCCTTAAGTTTTTTGGGGGTTTTTTTTGCTTCAAGAAAACTCATTTACTATTCAGGTTCACCATTAATTTAATTATCTTAAATACATTTGGCTCTAGCTGAACTTGGTGGAAAGCTGTAGATGTGATCCATTTCTTTGTCCCGTCAGTGTTGAAAAAGGAAGACAAAACACCAGTGGGCCCTAAATACCAGAATTAGGATGCTTGACGTCCTCTGTCTGTTATTCCTTATTTGCACATTGGAGAACATAGAGGTCCTAGAAATGGGCTGTTCTGCCATATGTGACCCCGTGGTTTTACGTAGGTTAGCAAGCCTGTAACATCTTCTGCATATAAACTGACTTAGTGCATCAACCTAATGAAAAACGATATTTTTCCCAGAGTTTCAGCTGGAACAGCTTAAGGAGGGAATTCGGAGGAGAATCAAGACATTGCCCAGACTGAAGCCCTACACGTGGAAGTCAGTACAGGGCTGTGCCGTCATCGGACCAGACATGCTGTGGTACCGAGGACAGCTGCTGGAGTTGCTGGGAGGACACGTCAAGGTCAGGAAGACATTTGCAAAAAATAAGTGGGTTTACTGACATCAAGCCTTTAGAGTTGGTTTGACAGAGAAAAATATATATTGTGAATGCCAGGACACAAAAATGAATAAAACTAATACAGTCGTTACTAAGATGATGTCAAATATTGGAGAAACCTTTGTAATTAACAGCTGCTTGAAAATAATTGGCTTGTGTTTTACCAACTGTAAGATAACTCTGCCCACACTGAGGTGTAGCGCAGGCCGATCGACGTTAATGGTGGCGGTAGTGAAGCTCTCAGCGTTAACGCCGCCATTTTGGCCTCATCTACCAACATCAAGGAAAAAAAGGCAGGGAAAAAATGTCCTAACAAGTAGCATATCGTGTCAGGGAAGTTACTTCAAGCTAACCACGGACAAATCAATGTTAAAGTCCAAGTTTAAATATCCAACTTAAAATATTAGATTCATCTTTTGCATTTTTCTAGACTCTTTCTAGGTTTTGGGAAAGGAGTGTACTGTGTTCCACCCTCTATAAACATTTGGGATATTGTGTTTCTGCAGTGACAACGTTTATGCATTCATACCAATGTTTTTTCACCTAATCCCTCTGACTGCAGTGAGATCTTAATGCCAAACCCCGACAACTTTATCGGAGGTAAAGGGTCTGCAGCTGCTGCGGGTAAAAGGGGGTTCACTTTGGGACAAATTGTGATCACTGATTGGTCAGTTGGTGACGAGCCTCCAGGATTGATTGACAGGCGGCGGACTGATTTTAATTTGTTGGTGCTGCTAGGGTTTGAAATGGCTGTGATGTATAGAATGGAAAGCAGCCTGTGACGTGTTCTGTCAAATAAAACTTAATATTACATCTGATAAACGTCTCATAATCCCTTTCCTCATCCTCAAGTTAAACGGGGACGGCCAGCCAAAAATGTGTTGAGTGTTTTTATCGTATCAAATAAGCTATGCATTTAGCCGTGTTGCTATGTAGCATTATATACGATGAAAATGGGAGATTTTGATGGTTGGAACAATTATTCTAATTTTCATCGCATACGATTTTTTTTAAAATGCTGTTTTGAGCTAAATTCAATTAATCTTCAGTTTTCTATGTTTTTTATCATATATAGCATGTATTAACTAGTAATATCAGCAGAAAAACTTGACTTGATTGGCCTAATGCACATTATGGCTTTAATGCATCATAAGAAATGTCTGTGTTCCCAAATGCACAAACATGAAAACAGAAACGTGGATGTGACTGAGCGCAACAAACTGGAAGCAGTTGGGTTCATTTGAATTCAGTTTAATCCAACTTGCATCCTTTTAAATGGAGATGAATTGACTTGTTGAGATGACAGTTGTTCTCATTTAGCACAGTCATCTAACAAAGTGAAAGCAGGTGTAATGATGCTGTGGTCGTTGTGTTGACAGGTCCAATATGTGGACTATGGTCTGGTTGAGAACATCCCAGTGGTGCATGTGTATCCAATGCTGCTCTGTGTTGATGTTCCTCAGCTCTGTATGCCCTGCCAGCTCCTTGGCATCAGCCCTGTAAGAATGTGTCTTTTGTTTTCTTTCATCTCACTTTGTTTGCTTCATTCAAACCACTGATTACCCCTTTTTTTTATTCACATTTTTAGGTAGGTGTTAAATGGCACCGAGATGGAGTAGCCTTGATGAGAGAGGTGTTACTAAACCGCTCAGTGGACCTGCACGTTGTGGTAAAATATACTCAGGAATAGACCTGCAAACTATTATCAAGTCCCAGTCGTCATCAGCACAGTATGTGAAATCCAGGGGTTATTTGTCTTAGGAGCTGCCAGCTGACCCCCACGGGCCTCTCACAGTGGAGATCTACCTTGACGGGATGAGTGTCAGCAGGATTCTGTGTCACCATGAACACGCCTCCATGGACCGTACTCTTTCAACGCAAAAGGTCTTCATTCAGGATGGTTTCTGTTTTTCCCTTAAAGGAACCTGTAGCATCTGAAGTGGCTTAGGACTGTTGGTGTTCTCCTGCAGGTTACAGAGATGCCTCCTGCCCCCCTCCTGGATGCCTGGGACATCACTACTGAGGTTTCAACCTAATACTATGGCTGCAGATTCAACAACAGCTTCTTTAACAGACCCTAGCAGAGATTTTGGACATTCATAAACTGCATAATATTGTTTGGTTGGATCCAAAAACAATTTTCTGTTGTGTTTATTTTGAGAAATGATGCTGTGTTATCAAAAATGATTTGCATTCATACTTCAGTCAAGTAATTTTCTTTTGGGTGCATGAGCAGAGTGAAAAGACCGAACAGAACATAAATTTAGTGGCTGATGCAGGTATATAAAATTGAGGGCAGAACATGCTTGATATATGCTTGTAATGTTTATTTGGCTTTTATGTTTTACCTCCAAGTTTTTTTTTACCTTGACTCCGAATTACGTCTCCTTTTGGTGCATCATGCATTTATTTACACCTCCATAGCTTCCTTAATCTGGATGACTAAGACCCTACGATTATATCGCTAAGAGATCCAGACGTCTATTTTTAATTGCTTTCAGGGTCTAACGGGTCCAGAAGAGCCAATGTTGGGGCCCTTTGTCACCCCAGACCCGCCACTGGAGGGAGAACACTTTGAAATCAGGGTCACGCATCTATGGACCCCCAACGAGGTATCTGCCAACTTCACTGTTCAGTCATGTTTGTAGAGAAACGGTGCATGACGTTGTAAGCAAAGTCTATACAAGAGATGTGATTCACAGATGCTTCAATGACGTTGCTTAGCTGAAAACCTTTGAAGAAAGGGAAGGTTGTTGCAGATGAGCTCCTGCTAGAGCGCCGCCCCTTTAAACTGACGAAGAGTTGATCAATGACTGGGCTTCTCTGTCATGTAGCTGTTCCTGTGGCCTCTGAAGGAAACGGCTGATTCAGAGATAATTGGAGACACTCTGGATGAAGCTTTGACCAGAATCAATGCAACCATCACCTCTCTGCCACAACTGACCAGCTTTCCTTATGGTAACGTTTCACTTTATTTCTTACCCGTTTATGGACGTCACAGGCATTCAGGGTTTTTTTCTCAGGCATCTTTGTGAAGGGGCTCCTTTTGTTACCTAGCTACCCTAAAGTCATTGAGTTGGCTCTGAACTGATTTGTATTATAAAGTAGTGTGAGATATGGCCAAAATATATAACTTTATTTAACAGTAAAATCACAGTCCTAATTTATATCCTGGCTTAGTCTAACTGAATAAAATATGACAGAGCAATAAATCCCAGCAGACATTTAATAACTACCTACTTACACGTTGTCTCAAATTGTTTTGAGAGTCAGAAAACACATTATAACTTAAAAGGTAAATGATGACAGCAACCCTCAGGTAAATTGTAACAGAGGTACCAGTGTGGAGATGTTGCATCTAAATAACTCTGGACAAGTTTATCATGGTTATCATCTGCATAGATGTTATTACTAAACATTATTAACAGTAGGGGTAAAACTAGTGTTGTAGTTTTTGTCATTTAAAATGACTTTAAATGTTCTGTATGACATGACAGTCCAAACAAACACTGTTGTTTTTACAAGCAGAAAAGTGCTGCTTAAGGCTTTTATTGTGAAGGTCTGGAAGGAAGCCCTCTCTGCTCCTTAGTGAAGGTGACGGCATAAAAAAGATGGTTGTCTGGCTGCTATGATTACAGTTACTTTGGTTGTCGTGCTGAGTCTAAGCCAAGTTTTTGGGCTGCAGTGATCATAGACCAAGTTGGTAACAAGTGAAACAAAGACTAGGCTGTTAGTGGCTGCTGCAGACTGAAGACTCCCACGTATTTACGTACTGACCGCATACTGTGAGCCACATGCACTCTTGAGATTTCATAGTTGACCATACCTATTGCCACATTTTCCATTTCGGCCACAAGATGGTGTCAACTCTCAAGCCTTATCAGCCCGGTGCCACCTATAAAACAGTTGGATGTGGAGACTTGTTCCTGGCGAACAGAAGGTTCCTGCTGGGCAGTGCATTGTGTGACACCACATAGATGGACACGGTTGTAAAAATGTAGCTCGGCGCTGACATGTCCAGCAGTGTCCAGTTTGAGTCGCCTCTACTATGCGCAGACGTACTCTGACTCAAGTACGCCCGAATATGTGGGAGCCTTGAGGTGTCATTCCCTCTGCCTGTAGTCAACAAAAATGTCTTTAAAAGGTTTCTTTGTGCTGTCACAAAGTCTGAAATACAGCAATATAAACACTTAACGCTCTTTAGTAGTGGAAATATCTTGCCTGTACTTTTACTGCCTTCTGCCTGAGTTTTATTTGCTCGGTAGAAAAATACAGTAAAATATTGATTTAATTTTACTATAATAGCAACAATTAGCACAAGGTTTTTACCATGGCAAGTGTTAAAAGCAGCAACTGTATCATCCCAACTACCGTATTTTTCGGACTATAAGTCGCACTTATTTTCATAGTTTGGCCAATCCTACGACTTATATTCAGGTGCAACTTGTATATCAAACTTAAATGGTAATTCATATTGAGCGGTAAGAAACCAAGTAGTGAACATTACCGTCTATAGCCATAAGAGGGCTCGCTAGGCTTGTGAAAACTATCCTGCTCCACTTAAACATTTATTGAAACATTAACTTATAGACAACAAAGACTGAACACGTTTGTCATTTCGCTGTGTCTGTATGCATTCATGCAGCGTAGTGTTGCGTGGTGCAGCTAGACAGAACCCTGTTACTGGGCTGTCCGTGACGCTAATAACGGCTAGCGCTAGCTTACAGGTCTGTTGTCCGGGCAGGTTATAACTTCGCTGATGCACGTGAGCTTTATGTTGCTCTGAAACAACCGTGTCATACTGTTAGCTTAGCATGTAGCACCGTTGCGCCCACGGTCTAATGTAGGTGTGATTTTGACAACTTTCAGCGTAACGGACCATTACGTTGAAATGCGCTGGATAAAACCTTGTTGGTAGGAGTTGCTAATTTATTTATTTAATAAGTTGGTTTACCAGATTAAATATCCGTTTTCAGTCTTGGATTGTGTGAAATAAATGTCTGAATAAATGCATACGTCCGGTGTGACTTATATTATATATTTTTTCCTCTTTATGGCGCATTTTTTGACTTATGCGATTTATATTCTGGAGCGACTTATAGTCCGAAAAATACGGTACATAAAAGTTAATTTATGAAGCTGGAAGAAAATTTATAGGCTTCAGTGTTTCCCCTAGAATTTGTTAATGAACAATTAACTGTCAATTGTTAATTTTTGGGGAGTTGCTAAGATTTTTCTTCCATTTAGCTTTCCATTATTTTCGCAGAGTACAGCTTTGTGTGAGCAGCCATCTTCTGTCTGTCTCACCCTTTCTCTTATTTATCCATCTTTCTGTCTGTTTATGTTTCTGTCTCTCGTGTATCTTTATGCATGGTTATGTTCTGAAGGCGGCCTGCCTCTCTTCCTTCTTCATTGAATGAAAATCTCTAATAATTTTGAGCATAATTGAATACAATTTTATTTTTATTACATTTGGGATGTGTTTCTGATCAATTCATGGGGTTTATCTAGCAACAAAAATGTATTTTCCGAGAACAAAGAAGCCATCTTTTTTCATTGATGGACTCAGGGAGGTGAATTTTTGTTTCGAACTGATTAGCGACAATCAAAGCAAATGGTATTTTTGTAGGACATCTAAAATTGACCATAGAGCCATTTACTTGAGAACGTGCTGTATTGAGCTTTAATGTTTCTAATTATAGTTTAAACAGACGTGATCATCCTCATATTTGTATCAGGTAAACGCTCTCGGTATATTGAAGTAATCGGGCACCACGTGAAAAAAACAAATGTGTCCCTTTCTGTTGTAACAAAACAGTAAAGGACACATTTATCCCGTTGGATCCCTCGTTCAGTTTGGGAACTCAGCGCGTTCTCTCTCCTGGCGGCGGGAGTGTGAGTTTACCTGCGGACGAACCCAGGTGACTGAGCTGCTAGTAGAAGGGATGATTCAGCTTAGGAGTCATCGTACGCCCAGGTATGCCCCCGCACACCTGGGCGTACTGTGAGCAAAATGTGAGCCGCACCGAGTCTCAGCGGATGTTTTACCCTTGATAGTTGATCGCAGTTATTGGCTTAATTTCTTGTGACAAATTCCTACATTTCCCACAGCAAACATCCACCGCACCTGTCTGTCTGTGGCACAGAGAGGTGCCACAGACAGACAGGTATTATAATACCTGTAATCCTCCACGATCTAAAATCATTGGATCAGCCACGCCCACATCTTTCCACTGAAAGCTACAGCTTGATCAAAAATGGGTTAATGTTGGAAAAATAACTTGCAGGTGCTACACCTCAATATGTCTGAGTGATGGGAATATTCCCTTGACATGAAATCCCTCTATTGTAGATGGTGACATTTTACACTGCCCTGACCTGTTTTTGGTTTTTAGGTGGTCCCTGTTTGGCGGAGTACAGTGATGGCCAGTACTACCGGGCCAGGCTGGTGAAGTTTACCAGCATAGAGCCTCTCAGGATCTTGGTTCAACATGTAGATTTCGGCTCCGACGAGTCGCTGCCAACCAGCAAGTATGACTTTCCCACAGTGCCTTAAAATGTCTCTGAAGTGTTACAATGAAATCCAGCAAGATAATCCTGCAGGAGTGATTTGGTGTGGACCACATAACCAAACCAGGTCAAATCCGCTGATTTAAACTGAAGCAAGTTATGAGCTTTACCCAAACAAAACATCTGCTCACCTGAGCTGCTGTATGATCCTGCAGGTTAGAGCAACTGCTGCACTGCCTAGGTTAGGCTAGGTGGGATGGCTGGTTCTGGTGCACTTGCAATGGTTCCTTAAATAATTAGTTTCTAGAAAATCATTCAGAAAATTAGATTTTGCCTGTCATTTATTTTACATAAGTTCATGCTGTAAAACCATCAAAGTGTTTTCCCCACTTGGTTACATACATTTGAATTTTCTTCTTCCTGTAAAACATTGTACTGCTACAATGATGATAAATGTGTTCAGGAGAGACTGGAGATGATGGGGGAGAAGGCCCAAACGCTCCAAGTTTAGGTCCCCGTCTTTAACGAGACGAGCAGAGCTCCTGTACAGCAGACAGTGTTAGCTTTAGCATAACAGCGCTACGTCGACAACAGTCAACATCTGTGCTAAAATCAGCTAAAAAAACAAAAGATTTGTGAAGAAGCTGTTTTCTAATTGGTCGGCAGTGTTTTGATAGATTTGCTCTCTCTGTTGGCTGGGAGAGTTTCCTTTGGAGCAAAAGTCAAAGTTCAACAAATTCCAACTTTGACCCGAGTGCAGCCAAAGGTACCCAGAGTAGAAGAAACCCCCATGCAGAGTCTGGAGCTGCACTCAGCTCAGCACCGATGAATGGATCCCAGACGCAATGGAGGCGGTGCAGCGTTTGGTTTAGAAGCTTCTAAAAAGCTTTACCTGCAGAAACCTAAACCTGTTGTTGGAGCCGAAGGCAGCAGGGTCATCCTGAATCACCACGAACAAAACAGGGTCCTGATGTGAGTAAGACGGGCTTAAAGTGAGCCGTGATGAGGCGCTCCACGGATGGGACGGTTTGGCTCTGAGCCTCTTTACACAGATTTTCAACATACTTGGAGAGGAACCGTGTTAGATTATAACGAGGAAGTCTTCTGTTCCGCTCCCCTGCAGTTGTTTTACTCTGAAAGAGACAGTTAGTAAAAAAAAAATAATAATAATAATAGTAATAATAAATTTGGGATTATCATTGAATACACTGGTTAACATTTACTTAAACATGGTATACATTAAACAAAGTAGAAAAGAACTAATTTTAGGCCCAGAAAAAGTGTCTGGACATTTGGCGTAACAAAGGAGCATCTGGTTTCCTATCCTTTGGGGTGAAATATTTATTTTGTTGGTCTAGAGCAGAGGTCACCAACATGGTGCCCGCAGACACCAAGTAGCCCCCAAGGACCACATGTGGCGCCCTCAAGCCTGTTCTAAAACTAGCACAATGCTCCAGTGTGCTCATCTAAAATGTAATTTTAGTCTGTTGCTCTACTTTTGTAATCAAACTTGCATTTATATAGATTTAAAAATGTCTAAAAAAAAAAAAAAAGAAAATCTAATGTTTATTGGTCAGCGCTGACTCTTCTAGTTCAAAGGTCAGTGCTGGTAATCCTTCGTGTGACACAGTACCGATAAAGTAGCCCTCAGTTTCAAAAAGGCTTTGGAGCCCTTGTCTAGAAAATGTTTTTAGTCCATTCCCAGCAACAACGAAAAGAGAACGTTACATAAAGTATCCCTCAGCATCAGCTCCAGCTGCTGGAGGACCAGATTTGCTGCACTCTGGGATAAGAACACCCCACATCTTTCCTGAAGCCATAAAGGACCCTGTCAGTTTATCATTTATGTAAAATAAATGACTGAATGTCTAAAAACACTTGTCAAACAGGTGGCTGTTCCAGAGAAACTGTGTTCTGTCTTCATTATTCAATGTTTGATCATTATTCCACTTTACGATGCTTCTATCAATGTTACCGCGGGACATTAACTTATGGGGGAGATGGAATGATTGTCGATGGGGAAAATGTGTTTAGCAAGAGAGGCATCTACAACATACGGTAGTGCGGCTGTTTTCACCAAGTCTCTGTCTTCCTGCCAGGCTGAGGCAGATGCCAGCTGAGCTGCTGCGCTTTCCAACACGGGGAATAAAAGTCAAAGTGGCCGGCTTCAAGGCCCCAAGCCTCAGACTGGATGAAGATGTCCTTCCATACTGCCCTGAATGGAGCGTGAAGGCTGCGATGAGAATGACCGACCTGTTACACAACAACATCACAGCCGTCGTCGTTGTAAGACCCATTCAGCATGATTGTTGCCAACCAGGAACAACCAGACTTTTAGACATTTTAGTGTCCTGAAGGCCTACTTGGTCTACATCTGATTTGTCCTGACTCTGTGTTTAGTCCCGGGAGCCAGAACTCACGCTGAAGCTGTACAACGAGGATGGAGAGCTGGTCCATGTGCCTCTGATAAACAGCGGACTGGCGGAGTGGGACTAAAACACCCTGATGGAGGCAAAGTGCAGGTAAGCAGATATGAAAGGTAATTCTTTAACTTGTCTTTAAACTTGCCATGTGTGGCGGTAACCATACTTTGAATATAAAAAAAAAATGCAAAGTTATATGCAGGGGCAACCTATTAACAAGTGATCAGTGTTGCCATGTTAATGTAAACTAGTGCTACAAGAAGCCATCTGAATATTTCTCCACATAGATGTTAATGTTGCGTGTCTCTTCTGTTTTCCAGGTGTCCCTGTTCTTCACATTCCTTTCTGTTTAATTACTGCTGTTTTTAGTTTGTCCTTGTTGGGAAGAAAAGTTGCAGCCATCTTCTGGCTGGTGTTTAGCAGTGAGTTAGTTCATGTTAGACTCTTGTGTTTAAGTGACCGGTTTGGTTTTCTTTTTGGTATGAAGACATTAAAGTTCTCAAACACCATCTGGTGGCTGCTGCGTGTTCTTGTAATCCACATCATTAACGTGTCAAGACCAGAGGAACCTCGACCAGAGTCAATAAATATAAAATACATTTATTTTAGAAGAAAAATTACATCTACAAAAATAAATATAGAATATTTTTACACAGTAAAAAATAAAATAAAACAAGTCTAATGTAGTTACCTTTTTGTCTGGCATTTGGATTTAATGCTTTAAAAAAGAGGCACCAAATGTGATTAAGCTGAGCTCAGTCTGGTCTCTTATTTCAACCAATGATATTTAAAGTGTGACACAGAATGAACAAATGCAAATGTTGCTCTGATGGCATAATGCTGAACGTTATGCCCGGTTGTCCAGGACAACGTTTCCATCTTTGTCTTTGACCCGGAGCCGCCCCGTTGGGTAGCGGGTTTCTTGCCTGCCGTCGGTGTAAACGGTCTTCACTGTACCGTCTGGATACTCCCGCCTTTTGTATTCAGCCGTGTGGATTTCCTTCTGGCCCGTGTTGAAGTGGATCTCTTTGGTGCCGTCGCTGAGAAAAACAACAAGTTGGCATTATTGAAAACGTCCAGAGGTGGGACTACATCGCAGTGAGTGGCTGAACTCTGTAAACCAACGAACAGGACGTTTTTAAATCAGTGACAGCTTGAGTGGATGATTGGACTGCAGTCAGGCCTCTTTTCTGACACCTAAGATCAGTTTTAATGGATCTTCCCTTAAGGACCCCCACAAATCTCACAAAAGCTGCATCTGAAGGGGTGTAATCGGGATGGACTCTTCAGCCAGACCGTCAGTAAGGAAGGATGTAGGGAAAAGGATAGTGTATGCTTCCTATCATAGCTCCTTTAGCATAGGGAGCTCACGATATCCCTTACTGTTAACTCAAACGGTCAAGGAAGAGGAGCTAGGGGCTATAATTAAAACGTTTCGTGTCTAACAGATCATCTTAAGCATCAAATGAACACAAACTAAATAGCAGCTTACACAACAGTCAGGTTCTTCCATTTTGTTGGTCTCGAAAGAAATGCTAGGCTAGGTTGTACAAAGTCAGCCGGCAGGGAACAAACAGGCTTGTAAGGAGCACGACTAGAGGGAGATCACTTCTTACAGGTTAAATGGAATAAAGCGACACATTGCTCTTTAGCCAGCAGAAGAAGAAATCTTTGTTTTGAGGTGCTTTTGGCAATTTCATGACAGTTCACAGGTAGAAGGAAAGTCCATATCTTGGATTTGAAACCACCAGAAGTCATTTCTTTGGTTGAACAAATAAGTCGGGTGCATCAGCGGTGACACGAGAACGTCCCACAGACTCAGGAAAGAAATTTACATCCTACTGTTACCTAAAAGCGGTGGCAAAGGTGAGTATAATGTCTCAAAATGTCAGGCGACCTTTTCCCTGAACAGTTGTTGACTACAGTTTTGACCATGATGTTTGAATAATCGGCTGCAGCAGTCAGATGGGCCGGCTGCGTTTAGTTGAAGCTAGGGTCTGCCATCTTCTGGAAGTTTCCCCAAGTCTCTGAATAACTGCACATGTGTAGGACCGTCTTACCTTCTCTTCAGGGGGATCGCGTGACAAAAAATCTCCCAAATCTACTCTGATTTTATTTCTTTCTACTGAGGCCTTCCTCTTCTTCTCATGAACACGGTTCACTTCTTGTCACTCAGCCATGTTCAAAGCATACGGTGAGAGCAGCAGAGCTACAAAGAATGGCTAACACTGAAGCTAACCGCTAAGCTAACCAGATACATAAACACTAGAAGTGCTCATGCGCAGGCAGGCAGCAAGCGGAAACTGACAAGGAACGAGCACACACTGGCGTTACATGAGCGCCCTCTGACTAATCCAGGCCTTTTGGACCGAGGGGAATGGATTGGTTATTTTTACAGGCCTGTAGCTCGCACAGAAAACGTTTTACGTCCTTTTTGAGAATACTGAATGCATTTACTACTTTTAGGATGGAAGGACCATTTTACCCAGTATAACAAAGTGTTTCTGAACAGGATTAGCAACTAGCTTTAACTTACGGGTTGACCTGGATGATGGTGCCGTCTGTCAGCACGCTCTCCTCCCTGCCATCAGGAAACAAGTTCTTCACCGTCTGATCTGGAAACGTGATTTCTTTGCGGCCGTCTGGAAAATGCTTTTCTGGAACAAGAATAAATGTTTGGAGCAACTGCAAATAAAAGGTTTATTGTTGTTGTTTTTTAGATGGATTAAAACCTTTAAAGCTTAAGGGATTTTATTTTTAAAATTGTTATGGCGCTGATTTAGTACTTTTCCCACAGGAGCATTTTACATCAAAATATTTCCTTATCTCCTAGTTAAATTTTAATAGTTAGAATTCTGAAAATCTAATTATGCCAATGCATGTGAATTGCAATCACTCAAATGTACACCTCCATTACTACAATGTAAAGTAGGTCTAAATAAATAAGATGTAAACAAAGGTGAATATCCAGTGAAAAAATGACCTCACACTCCTCCAGAATGTAAATAATGCAACTGAACCCAATCCTTTGAGGCTACTGAGCAGCCTTCATCTCCCAGATTCACGGCTTCATGTCTGCTCTCACCTGTCTGGTTGTTGGGAAAGTGCAGGACCTCCATACCATCGGGGTATGTGATGTGCGTCGTCTGAGCCTCAGCATAGTAGTAGATCTGATGGCAAGGAGCACACAGGAGTCTGTTCACCACGCAGCCAGCTCTGCTCCATTCACTCTAATGGTGCGTCCACACCCAACGTGGCTGAGGCGCCGTGATTTACATACCATCCCTATGGGAAAAGGAGCGGCCCGTGGTGCTGTCCACTTTAGCTGGAGTTCAAACACCTGAACGTTTCTGTCGAACCGCGTCACAGCAACCAATCAGGGACTGGTTGTTGTGACACACGGGGAAGGAGCGCAACGGAGACGAAGCTTTTTTCAACTAAATGGGAGAGAAGACTTAATGTTGACGTGGGATGAAGTAAGGAGTCATCTTTAGGTGTTAGGGGGCAGCTTTGAAAGTTTGAATTTAGCCCTTAAAAAAGGACTTAAACACTGCAAATACTAAACTAAACTATTCTTGAAATAAGTGCATTTGTCTTGATGTAAGCAGGTAAATAAGATTATCTACCAAGGGAATAAGATTTTTCGCACTTAAAATAGGAACAACTCATCTCCATCGTCTTATTTCAAGTGCAGAATATCTAATTATCTTATTTTAGGGGTAAAAATACTTAATCTTATTCAAATCAAGGAAAAATGCACTAAGAAAACTGTACTTTTAGTTCCCTATTTGCAGTGAATCATTCGTCCTCTCGTAGCCACAAAACCAAAACAGATCCCTGCCGTCCTGACCTCGGTTGTACGAGTGATCCATCCCTGAAGCGGGATGACAGTCTGGTGGACCCGCCGTTATTCGGCTTTCAACCATTAAATTCAGCACCGTGACTCGCTCTGTAATAACGCGGTCCGCCCTGTTGAGCTGAGCAGACAAGCGGATAGAAGCTCCTCCTATTTGATGACGCAGTGAAGCCGGTCCAAAACCGCATTCGGTGTGAACGCACCATTAAACGTTTGAAACGAGATCAAATTGGACCAGAGCCACAGCTAAACGTCTGAGGGCCCCGTGTGAACAGGTTTACTGAATGTATCCAGAAGTTTATAGGAGGACTTAAACTCTCACCACTCTCTGATCCGCTGTGATTTGTTTTGTGTCTCCGTTAAAGAAGGTGACCTTGGCTGACAGCCCGTCTGCGGACACTTCCTTCCTGGTCCCGTTGGGGAAGACGATGAGACGGTCGCCACTAGCCAGAACCGTCTCCATCTAATAGAACAAAGATTTCATTTAAAAATCAAAACTTCACCTAGGACTAAAATAATCCCACCAAACTGTTAACAGCTTGCATCCTTCATACGATTTTTTTAAACCAATAAACAGTCTCAATAAGTTAGATCCTCATCAATTAAACGTTTCACTAATTCAATGGAGAGTGTAGCTTACAAAGCTTCACTAAGCATTTGTTTCTGGAAATCTTGAATAATCATGGCTTACAGCTAATAAAAACCCTCACTTCTGTCACTCAGAAAACAGGATGACGAAACCAGTTTTTTTATAAACGGGTTCGGCTCCCTCATGCCCAGCACACTTTGCTGCTAGCAGTGGTGTTTTATGGCCTTGCTATGTCGGGTTTTGCAGTGAAGCCAAAGCAGTGAGACATTGACACCGTTCAGTAAGAAAGCAGCGTTCACCAACATCATGGCAGGTTTTGCTTACATGGAGGCCATGTGTGGGAAAATGAAACCAGTCTTAACGAGACTCGTCAGCCTTCCTGGGGGACGTACCGTCGTTTATCTGTCTAGGACATAGCATAACATCGGCTTTAACTTATATTAAATGCTTTAATACGCCAGTGAGCCTCTGTGTAATGGGTCTATAGAACCTGATTTCTTTTTCTCAAGAGAATTACTGAAAGACATTAACTTTTCGATAAATTTGAGATGCACCGGTACCGTCTGTACACCAGAACCTTTTTTACTAAACGTATGTTAGTCCGTCACATTTGGCACTTGATGACGATGCTTAGAAGGCCTTTCCATGCTGGCCTTCCCTGCCTGGCGGGTTAAACGCTCTTCTCAGTGTTACGTGTCGATACAACCCAACGGTCTCACCTTGCCATCAGGGTGTGTGACCACCTCCTGAGGTCGCTCTTCCTCGTTAGCCTTCCAGCCTCCTGCTTGTTGCGGCACCACATTCACTCTCTGTAAAGTCAATTTTAGTGACAGAGGCCATGACAGACACACAGATTGTCCTTAAAGTCGGTCATATCAGAAGCACACGTTCAGCTTTATCTGCAGGATCTGCCCAGTTTGAAGGGAACGGCGCCACCTACTGGAGAGCACTCTTGTGAATGGTCGGATTTTTGGTGGGAAGGCTTTTCCTGGCTCTTGCCAGCAGTTCTTGGGTTTTCCTCCATCCTTCGGCCAGAAAACATTGAAGGTGAGGATGATGAGGATGGCCCTGAAGCAGCTGACCTCCTCAGGCTGCTCTTCATCCCTGCTGACAACCACAGATCATCGAGCGTCACTGACTGCTCTGTCAGAGACATTTAGACAGCAACTTTCTGAAACGGCTCCAGTTTGTATAGTTGAAACAGCAAAGAGAGAAATACGTTTTAAAGTGAAGACATGTCTGTCAGCATGCTTTCTGATTACACTGATGTTTAATCAGTAAAAACTGTTTGTCTCTCCTTTTCTAGCTTAGATTTACATTCAGATGTACTTTAGAAATAAAATAAACCTCTTGGACAAAAGGAACAAATTTATGAACCCCGATAATTTCATTATTTTTAAAGTGCTCTTAAATAGAGCAAATACATTTTAGGAGCTTTTTTTAAATGTCCTAACTTTATTTTACTTTGCACTCAAGTGAAATGACTCTGCAGAAGACCCAGCCAACTGTTGTGCAATGATTTGCGTTAACTTTGTAAAGCTCAAAGCTGGTAAAATCCAATTAAAGCTCTACTAGTGCAGGAGGCAAACATTCAAGTAGAAGTGAACTAAGCTAAGGACAGGCTGGAGAAGGATTATGCATCCTGGAAACACGTCATTTGGCCAGAAGAAACTAAACCAGAGCTATGCAGAGCCTATAACACGAGGGACGGCGCTGAGTCTTTTTCAGCTTGGTAGTTGTTTTGGGATAATTTCATTTATGTGCGTAGATGTAAAATAATGTAAGCATCTAAAATAAACCAGGACGCTGGAAAAAAGCTGTTCAAATCCTGTCCTGTGTAACGGTACTTGGGACACAGCTTTAAAAGGATGATATTTGCATAGAGAGACAAATAATTTGTTTCCTCAACTATAATAGTAGACAACACCTAACATTCATAACTCTTCAACTTATTCACATCTTGTCATGATGCAGCCATACATAAATGTCTTATTGGGATTTCTGCAGAGCAGAGAAATAGGAGGAAAACTATAGTTGGTTGGTTTTTAGTTTTGTTGGTGTGAGAAGTCACCTAATCAGCAAACAGTCCAACTGGCCTTTGTGGATGAGCGGCAAGAAGAAAGCGGCCGTTTAAAGAAAGCCATAAAAAGTCCTAATTCCAGTTTACCATGAACACGAAAGAGGCTATTCTGGTCAAATTAGACCAAAACTTTAATCGCGTTGAAAAACCAACACTGAATTAGAGGTCTAGCGATACATCGGCCGGACAAAATGTTTTTGTTTTTTTCTTGTAACATCAGCCGATGTGCGCATGGGTTCGTCGATCCATCGGCACACTCAGGTTCAGACTGTTTTTTTATTTATCTTTTGTTGCATTGCTGTTCACAGATACTAGACATTGAATAGGAAGGTAATTTGCTCTACAAAGGCCTCATGCTGCTACATGAAGCGCACAAACATTTACGTTCCGTTTGTTTTTATCGTTATCTATTTAAATGTTTTACATCGTTTGCTATCCCTTGTTACAGTTTTGCTAATGTTTATTTTTGGTTTAAATTGAGGCTTGTGTAGTATTCATTATCCTCGTATCATTTTTACCATGTAAACGGGGCAAAAAAAAAGCAACATGGGCTTCAAGAATCCCCCCCCCCCCCCCCAAAAAAAATCCACCCTCCATAAAGTAGACTGAAGCTTGTTGCTACAACACGCGGTAGCAGTGTCGTTTAAAGGCTCCGTCTCTACCTGCACCTCCTTGACTGCTCTCCTTGGAGTTGCTCCCTGCAGCCGTGCTGCTCAGCGGCGGGCTGGAGCTGCTTCCTCTGGAGTCGAGAGGGATCTGAACAGGACGAGTCCGGGTCATTCACGTGACAGCTTAGTTGTCACTAAAAAGGTCATCAGAGCTCACACTAACCCAGACGAGATTCGTCAGCAATAATCTAGAACTAGGGCAAACCACAACTTCTCTGACATCGTTCTGGTTATATTAACTAAGAGTCATTTCATTTAACAGCATAGAAATATCAATAAAACTACCGGACTCACTGCAAATGTTACTCCTTTGGCCACAGAGGGCACGCTGCTCTCTGATGCTCCGGGCCCGTCTTTGGTCTGGACGCCTTTCTCTGCGCAGGCGGAGCTTGTCCTCCAGCCGCTCAGGCGCAGCTTCTCCAGCGTTCGAATCTTAAATCACAGGAGAAAAAGCAGCGGCCGATGCCATGAGGAGAGATTTAAACTTAGAGGCCAAAGGACCCTCTGGGCCAAGGCTGCTCTCGGTACCATCTTTCTAACCAGGTGCGTGACGTGCTGCTGAGCCCCACTAAGACGAGGCCACGGCACCAGCAGCCAGCGTTACCAGCTGTGGGAACATGTGGACTTCAGTCCTAGGTGTGAGCGAGGCTAAGAGTGGGGCGGCGGGCGCACCTCGTCCCGCAGCGAGCCGTTCTCCTGGTTCAGGGAGTCCACCTGCAGTCGCAGCCGGCTGTGAGCGGAGGCCCAGCGACTCTCCCTCCTCTTCAGCTCCTCCTGCAGGGAGCTCAGCTGCTGCTTCAGCGACTGTTAGGAGGAGGTTTGACATGCTTTAGCACGCGGCATACTTAGCAGAAAAACGCTGGAAATGTTCTTATAAGAATTTTGTATTTATCTTGACAACAATAAAGTCCAACTAGTGGTGTCTGAAAATCCCCAAAACTTCCATTATTGTCAGGATTGTTATCTTTGCTATTTTCTCCACTGTTGGTTTATTGAGATCAATAAATATCAATATCAAACATTCAAAAATATAGTTAAATGAAGTTACTTTTAGGGCTGGACGATAATTCAATAACAATACATATCGATCGCTGGACGTATATCGATGATAGAAAAAAAAGGATCAATAAAAATTTCAATAGAATAACAGTTTTCCTTCCTTTTGCATTCTAGCATATATATATATATATATATATATATATATATATATATATACACACACACACACATTATAGGCTGGAATACAATATATATAACGTATATATAAGTTAATATTACATCCTTCCAACCAATCGCAAACTCAAACCCAGGCAGTCACAAAGCTCCGCCCCTTCAAAGAGTACAAAGAGCACGCTTTCTATTTTAAAACTTGCAGTTTTGGTAAGAAGTTGACTGAATAAAGGGTTGAGTTTCAATTCAGTGTTTGTCTGTATCTAAAAATAAGTCGCTAAACAACAGCATGCAATGCCCAGGGTTGCACATACAATATATGTTTTGAATTTGTTGATAATTATCGATATCGATCAATATGTTTTCTAATTTATCCATATGCTCTTTTTCTATATCATCCAGCCCTAGTTACTGTGTAGTTCTGTAATAAAAAACACTCCTTAATGTAACCAGAGTCCTGATGAAGCATATTTAGAATTTTATTTTAATATGTTACATTTTTTAAGGTTTTTAAGGATAGTATTTGTGTTTATTAGGCGATAATTGACATGCAGCCAGTTACCTGAAAAACACTGCTGCTGTCAACACTCATCAAAATTAAATTTAGTCCACATAGCCCACCCCTAGCTACACAGAGATCCAGGGAGGCTTTAAGGACTACGGACGTAAACATCTTCAGCTGTGTTGTGATGTGAGGCTCTGTAAGCCAACCTGGATTTGCTCTCGCTCCTTCCTGTCAGGCACGGCTCTGGCTGCTGCTGCGTGCTTCTCAAACAGGTTGCGCTCTTTCTGCAGCCTCCTGGTTTCTTCCTTCTTGTGCTCCTCAAACTTGGCCAGCTCCTCGGCCTTTGTCCGTTCGAACGCCAAACGCTCCTTCCTACAACGCATAAGAGAATTAACAGACGAAAGCAGAGGAAGAAAAAACATGTTTGGAGAAACCGGAGGGCGTGATGAGAAGAGAAACCGTGTACCGCCACGTTCTGCACGCGCTGCGTAAACCCTCTCTCACGCATTCACCTGAGCTCCTCCTGTCTTTTCTCGTTCTCCTGCCTGAGTGCGCTAAGCGCCGCGTTCTCCTTCTTAAACCTCTCGATCTCCATCTCCAGCTCTGCCAGTCTCTCCCTGAGCTGTCTGGACCCGACCTGCTGGGCTGGAGGCGAGGAATCACACAGAAGCGAAACGTCAGAACCTAAATCTACTAGAGTGAGCATCTTTCATCTAAACGACGGCAGCAAGCGGTCTGGCAGGGGTCACCTGGGTCGTCCTGAGGCTTCTTGCTCTCTGATGCAGCGGGCGGCGGAGGCTTTGGCCTCAGCGAGGGAAAGAGCCGGGTCATGAGTTGAGAGGCAGGTGCGGGATCGGCCTCCGCGGCTCTGCTCGCCGCTACGCTCCTTAACGCACACTCCTCCGGCGCCGGAGCTCCCCTAGCTGCCGGCTGTGGGCCCGGACTAACCGGCCCACTGTCCCCCTCCCTGCTGGCGGCCGAGTCGTTGGCGTCTGTCCACGTGTCGTCGTCGTCGAATATAACCCTCCTCTGCTGGCTGTCCCCGTCCTCCATCAGAGTGGAATCATCAGCGCTGCTGGCAACGCTGTTGCTCTCTTCTTCCTCCTCCTCCTCCTCCTCCTCTGCCCCGTCCGACGCTGAATCCCTGACACCGTCCTCATCTTGGTACGACCGCTTGTCGTATGCAGGGTTAGAGGAGGCAGAGAAACGAAGCGTCCCTTTGAGCTGGACGCCTCCAAACCCGGAGCCGCCGTCATCCTCGTCTTTCCTTCCAGATCCCTGTCCTCCCGTCTCGCTCCTGTCGCGCCCTTTGCTCTTAAGCTCGTCGCCTCTTCCGTTCCTCCCAGATGCCGCCGACTCCAGGGGAGAGCCTTCACACCCTGACCCCTCGGCGCGCCGCTCACCTCCGCTCCTCTGAGCCTCGCTCGCCGACGTCAGCTTGATGGGGGTGGAGGACAGGCGTCTTTGGTGGAGCCCGATGGCAGCTTGCCTCTTCTGCTGGTCCAGGTGAAGGACCTGCGGAGCACAGAGAGTCTCTGAAACTGCACGACGATGCCCTAAGCTGGCGGGCAACAGCCGCAGGAAGCGGAGGAAAACGAGACGAAAGCCGTGGCTCAGATTCCTCTGAGAATCTGAGCGACCAGTGCCACAGCAAGAACAGCCGGGCTTAATAAGCTGGGGATTCATCCACACGATGGGACGTCTTCTCTTCCAATGGAGAGAACAGAGCTGCTTGGCAGGGCAGAGAGAGCTGAGAGGCCCACAGGAACGGAGTGGGAGAACCTGCTGGCACGACAACTATTCCTAAAGAACGCTGTTGGCCACCAGTCATGTCAGGGGCTCAGCAAAAATAAATAAAAATGTCCTGGAAAAGTTGCACTGGACCCCACAATGGCAGCATAATGCTGTGGGGATGCGTCATAAAGGCCTAGTCAAAGTACACAACTAAACTCAGTTCAGGAAGTGAAATAAGTTTACGATTGTAACGTTGCAAAGTCTAAGAGGTTTAAGGGGTGTGAATACTCTTGTGAGACTCCATGCCTAACACATAAGAGGAAGTAACCTGTCCTGAGGAAGTTTTTTTTCTGCTTGAATCGGTGCCGACGCATTACGGTACTCAGGGCTGACGGCCTTGAGGAAAAGTCCTGAGGGCTGAGGCGGTGACCACACAGGACTGGAACGGCTAAAGATCATTTCAAAAGGTCACCTTAAAACGTAGCAGAGCAGGTGGACACATGTTAGCTTCGCTGTGGATGAACTTTCCTCCTCATGTAAAGCTCCTTTACAGTGAAAGTACAGGTTTTTTTGGCTCATTACTATTCCACACCACACAAATGGGTCAACATGAAGGTTTTAATAACAACCAGCTATAGATCCATTTAGACATCACCTTCATGATGAAGGAGGAGTTTGACGAGAAGGACAGCTCCTCAGCCGCCTGCTCCAGCAGCTCGAACTCTCCCAGCTCCATGCTCTCCAGCTGCCGGCGGCACTCCCAGCGCCGCAGCTTCTCCTGGAACGACGAGTCGAAGGAGTCCTGCGGAGGTTCTCCTCCGTCCCCGGACCCAGCTTCTGCTGCTGGCGCTTCAGGACCAGAACTCCTCTCTTTCCCAGCATCCCTACCGGGCCTCCCTGGCCCTCCCAACACACCCACCTCTCTGGTTACAGGGTTGGGCTGCAGGTCAGGACCGGTGTTCCTCGCGGCCTGAACTGAAACGCCCGCATTGTGCTCCTTCTCCTGCCCCGGCAGGTGCTTTACTTGTCCGGCCTCTGGCTCGGTTTGGATGGCCGCCGGTCCGGTGTTCTGCCTCTGATGATTCCCCAGAACCCTTGTCCGCGGCGCCCTGTTCTCAGCGCCGGCGCCCTGAGGCGGCGAACAGGCTCCCCTGGCTCGGTTTTCCTTGTTGAGTACGGCGGTTTTGCGTTGGACAGGAAGCTGCGGGGCGGCGTGGGAACTAGCCTTCAGGGTGGAACCGGGAGCAGAGTGGTTCCGAGGGATCGCTCGGGGATCAGCCGCTGGTCTCTGCTCCTTCTTGTCCCACGCTTGCGCCGCTGGAGCTTTGGCGCCGCTGGCAAATCTGGAAAGGCCCTCGCCTCGCTTCAGAAAGGGCTTCTTGGGTGGGCCTGCAGCGTGGGGTCTGGCTGGCTCCTGTTAAGGTCACAACACAAAGGTTGGCTGGATGTAAAAACAGCGTCTGCAACAACTCTAATCCCTGGAATATCAACAACAACTATGGTATGGGGGAGGGAGGACCCTCGGCATCCCAGAGGGCACGATCCAACCACTAGCTGAGGCCTTATAGTCCTCTATCTGTTGGCTTTTTAAACGATCTGAGATAAACATTGCTGACCGGAGTCCTGATACAACCTTATAAACATCTTATCTTTCTTTCGGGTGTTCTTGTGTCTGTTTTGTGTGTACACTCTGTGCATTGCCCCTCTAGGACAATCCAGTGTTTGAGTGCAGCTATTTTTCCTCTTACACGTGGTTGCTGGGCAGACCTCAGCCTCTGCTCCTCCAGCCTCAGCTGCTCCTCCAGCAGCTCCTCAAAGGTTTTCTTCTGCCCCCCAATACCTGGTTTAATAGGCCTGCAAAGAGTGCAATAACTGTTAGAAAATCGACTTATTTAAGAGGGCACATATAAGAGAGACATGCTGCGGTGTGTGTGGTGTGTGTTTTATTGAGTGATTTTAATGTTTAGTAAAAGATGAGATGTGTTTACCTGTCATGTAAGGCTTTTTCCTGCTGTCTGCTATTGGCTTCAGGTTGCACCAAAGCATCGTCCGGCTCAGAAAAGTGCCTCGGGTCTACACTCTGCTCCGGGTTCTCTTCGCTGGAGTCCCACCTGGCTGCAGGAGGCCCAAAGTGTAAAATGCAGTGACATCATTTATTATGTCGACGTGTTCAAGGTGTCTCCGAGCCTTTTTTTCTGCCTAAAACGAAATAGATTTTACCCCGGCTGTTGTCGCCGTCGTCCTCGCATCCTGGGCGTGCAGAGAGCCGCTCCTGCCAGCGTGTCGGTGAGAGCTGCAGCTCCTGCTGGAGGCCACAGGTGCCACGGGTCGTCTCGGTGCGCTTCCCATCGGGGCTGGCCCGGATCGGGTCCGTTTGCCGTCGCGCTCCTGTGGAGGAGAGATCAGGTGCCGCGTGCGTGCTTTCCAGTAAAAATGAGTAACGGGGGGGCTTCATTTACCAACCTCCCGTGCAGCTGTGAGACACGTTGACTATCCCCAGCAGTCTCTGCTGCTCCTCCTGCAGACTCAGCAGCTCCTCCAGCTGCTGGGCTTTCAGCTGCTCGTGCACGTGCTGCTGCCATTTCCTCAGCTGCAGAAATGCACGCGTGAGTACACCGCTAGTACAGCTCCCAAATCCACACAGGCCGGTTAACAGCGGCAGGGACGCTAAGGAACGTCTTCTGCCACACCTTTCTTAGCTTTTAAAGTGCTTTAGGGAGATGCTACAAAAAGTATCAGTTATTCAAACTTTCTCTGGCTTGGTGCCGCTTAGCAAGGGCAGCGCTGCCCCTCCCCCGTCTGTTGCTGTGCACTCTCAGTCAGCTACACCTGCCCTGCACTTACACATTTGGCTCTTTGGGATTGGTGTATAAGCATTATACTACATATTATACGGTTTTAAAACTACGGTTTGACAAGTTATGAGCAACATGCCGGTTAATAAGGCGACTGCCGGCTCTCCTGGAGCAGACAGCTATAAATATTCAGCAAATATCAGCTTTTCAGCCATGTGGTGCTCTGGAAAGAGCCAAAATAATAAAACAAAAAAGGTAGGGTATTGTGTTTTTGCTTAAATCTATGTATCAAAATCCAAACACCATTAAATGAACGATATAGATAACGACGTAACTGTGTTATAATCGATATGGCATATTATTTAAGCAACAGTGGGAATTTTTATGTTTTAGCGCTGGGCGTCAGCACCATGAAACCGCTCTCGGTTACTTAGGGGTTATCGCAGCGGGAGCGTCTGACACCCATCAGGGTTATTTTATCTCCGGGTTTGAAGGGAACCCGACAGGACACGGACATGATCGCAGACTGTTTGGCAAATGCTGCTCGTGTTAAGAGTACTTGCCTTCTTCAACGCCCCCTTTGCAATTTAAGCCCTGGTCAGCGTGAACAGCCTTACGAGAGGGAAGCCTAAAACAGCAGGGGATGCCAACGCAGTGCATGGGTATTAACCCGTTGGCCACCCTCCTGCTCATTTCATCGCATCCACTTGGAAGCACCGGTTAGCCTCCGTCGCTCGATTGGATCGTCCCTTCAGGTCACCCCCCGTAGGTTCTACTGATTTGATGCGTTTCTTTTACCCGGATGCGTCCATTTAGAGGACCTTCCCGTCACGGCTGACCAGAGCACAACCCTAGAGCACAGGAACCGAATCAGCACAGCAAAAAAAAAAATGCTAATCCTGAACACCCTCTTTTTTATATTATTTATTCATTTGCAAGCATTTCGTGACCCGTAAGAAGTGTACGTTTGCGTTGAGCTGTGAGTGTTAATTATGTAAGATATAAGGTCTAAAATCTCCACATTGCACGGTTGCAGGTTTAGTCTAAAGAGACCAATAAGGCTGTTTCTCAGTATAATCCAAGGCCTTCTGCCAGTAAAGTGAATGGTTACAGGCAGCCTGTGAAAAATCAGCCGTGAATCGGTCACGTATGAGTCCATCTACTGGAATCTAGGAGAGGGAGCTGCCAGTTTAAGATGTCATGTTAAGGCCTTTCTGATGGCGTCTAGACTCAAAGAGGAGTTTATGTTTGATCTTTTGATGATCCCATACAGGAGGCGAGGTAGGCAACAAGGATATTAATAATAATAATCTGCGGTGTCAGAACCACGTCCTTACCTCTTCCAGCTTCATCATCAGGGGCAGGTCCCGAGCTTTACTCGCCATTTCCTCCAAACTCTCGACGTGTCCCTCTGACATCCCGTGTGGCGCAGGAGACAGGTCGCTCCCCGGCCTGCTTCCCTCTCCGCATCCGCCCACGTCCAGGCAGCTGCTGTCCGCGGAGGCAGGCAGCGGGGCGAAATCGGAGGCGAACGAGTCGTCCGGGTGCTGTAGAGCAGGCACCGCGGCAGCGACGTGCCGCATGGACCCGGCCAGCTCCGGGGACGGGCCCAGGATCACCCCGGCTCTGGTGCTGCTCGGCATCCACCTGGTCAGGAAGTCCGCCGGGGAGCAGCGCAGCTCGGACGGAGAGGACATGCCGAGCAAGGTGCTTTCAGGAAGCCTTTGCTAATCCGGGATTTGACAGATTACGGTGACAGGTTAAGGGTTAGGTTAAGAACGCTGTCTAGGGATCCAAGTTCCAGAGAGGATGCCACCGATCATGCCTGTATAAACACGGCGTAGCCCCAGCTGTGCCGGTTCTTAATAAACGCTAGTCGTACCGCATCCGAGGCATTTATTTCGGTGCAGTTAAACGCCCAGAATGGTGAGCATTTTATTTACATGACGTAGAAGTTAAAAGACCTGTTTACGCCTCCCGGTATAATGTTTAACCCCAGATGCAACGTTTTAAACGGCTGTTGTATTACTAACTATACACGTACATTCACGGCATCATTACTCTTGTTAACCCTAATTTGTAATTACCTGTTACGCACAAGAAAAAAAACGCTTTGACTGTGTAACAGAAAACGTAACCCAAGAAAAACAAACTGGATTTTCGAACCCTGCCGCCATTGTCAAAACAAAGCCCGCGAGAGGGGCCGGGTGTTGGTGCATTGTGGGTAGTGTATTTCAAGTGTCTTTTTAAAAATGAATTTCTTTTGGTGCCTTTCGTGTTTTTAATTAAAATACAGTTCAAAATTTTGTGTTGTTTTAAAAGACTCCTACAATAACAAAGAAAATCTAAAACATTTTAATGGCAGCAAAAAAAAAAGGTTTATGTATCCGGTTTAACCAACGGTCCTAGCGCAAACATGTCAGAATAATGGCTTTTATGCGGATATCGTTTAATCCGCCGTTACACTTAAATATGTGTGTTTATTTATTTTGAGTTATGTGATCAAATAGAATATTACAAGAGTTGTAAGGGTTGGTACGACAAAAAATATACGTCAAAGTAGGTCGTGAGCTTTTATATCAAAATCTCCATTCCGGAAGTAATCTCTGAGTGCTGTGATTGGTCAATGCAAAAGTTTCGATTCATGAACGAGACGTTGAAGCAAGAAAGTGGAGGAAAGCTTCTGAAATATAATGGAAACAGTTAAATGTAGCGTACACGGTAAGCTATATTAAAAATACTTGGAATGAGTTTTTATACACCAAAAACGTACCTCATGTTTGAGTATCGACGGGGTCTGCTATTTTATTTATTTATTTATTTTTAAAACACCTCCTCTTGCTAACTTTGAATGTATGTCAAGGTGGATTATTGGCCGTCTTTGGGAAAGCTTTAGAGATTTGTGAACTAAAACACATTCTGCGCGTCCCCTCGCAGGTACTGTATGCATGCTAAAAACCGGTGTGAGAGACGGTCCAAATAAAGGCAAGAGCTTCTATATTTGCATCGACAAGCAGGGCTGTGACTTCACTCAACAGGCCAGGTATGTCAACACGTTCATCAGGGAGATCCTGTGCACTGTAGTGTTAATAAATAAAACAAATCCAACGTAACGCTGTTGTCTGGAAATGTTACCAATTCTTTAAAACTACAGTACAGTTAGAGTAAAAAGAAAGTGCACCCTCCTGCAATCAGTCGCTTTACGTAAGTCCTGCTTATCAAAACCATTTCTATAACAGCATCATCATCATCATCATCATCACCATCATCAGGTGCAATCACACAATTGCATGTAAGCACCAGGAACACAATATTACACTAAGTACACAATATATGCTACTCTCATAGTAGCTTTGGGTGTAATAGACATATGTCTATGTCTTGGTGTGTTGCAGGGCTGAAACATATAATCAGATTAATCGTGATTATTTGATTGTTGAGATAATGGTCAACTGATTTAATAATCAAATAATGATTAACTGGAGTATACAGACTCTAAAACATGCCATTTGCTGTAAGAACAACCCATTCAGAGCCATATATATATATATATATATATATATATATATATGTATGTATATATATATATATATAAAAACAAAACTTTTATATATATATACATTTTGCATTTAAGATGAAAGGCCTTTGTCTGCAATTAAGCAGAACTCCTCAAGCGGCATAGTTTTAGCTTCACCTGGTTCAAGTTCTGTAAAAAAACAAGAAAAAAAACTGACAAGCACCTTTTGTCATCCGATTTATTAATCTGTTAATTGAAAAGATACTCAACCCATTGATCGGTTAGTAAAATAATTATATATAAGCTCGTTTTGCATCCACGGGATCTGGGCATCTTGGAGGTGTTGAGTCTGCCATGACCTCCTCTGTATGTCTAAATAGTTTTAAGGACATCTGTTAGACATCTAAAGCTTGACCAAAATGAATCATGCAAACCGTGAAGCGATGTTGTCGGGAGAAGTGGATAAACTTTCTCCTCAACAATATGCAAAAGCCACAAAGACATGCAGAAACTACCTACTTTGTGTTATCGCTGCTCTTCAAGCTGTTAAGTCAAGTCATGAGGTGTACTTTGTTTTCGCACACAACATAGTCCACTTCTGCTTAACTTATAACAAATGATTGTTTGGAATCTTCATTTGGGGTTTAATTGAGATAATCTTCAAACATTATTATTTTTTAAGTAATTATATGTTAAACCCCTAGAGTAGAAAGAGAATACCATGACTGGATGAGCTTTTCTTTTGTGTTGTCTGTTGTAACATTGTCTTTTTCTAAGCCCAATTTCACCAGAATTTAGGTTTGCAAAAGGTTCCACTGAGATTGACGGAGTTAAATATTGTCATGTGTGAATGAAATGATCCAGTTCTGCTTTTAATCAAAATTCTCAACATTGCCTGCTCCAGTGTCTCACCTTCCCACTGTCTGCATCATGAAGATTCAATGGTTGAGCTCCAGGCGCTCAGCTACAGTCAACAACAGCAGAGCCACCGGTGAGCATGCAGGAGGCCTGAGTTAGGAAACGCATAAATATTTTTTAATGATCATTAATGGTTATTGAGATTAACAGAAGAAACATTATACCAACTTTTTCCCCAGACTTTACTACAGATGTGCTGTTGGAAAAAGAACAGGACAGCGTTGGTGTGGAAACGTGCCCTGGATTGCTGTAAGACCAGCCACAGAATCCCCACTAAAAACAACTTTATTTATATGTGTTTTGTTGGATTTTGCTATCATTATGTTAGGTACTCGTTAGTTTAGACATAATTTTGAATATAGTCTTTGTAGTCCTACATTCTCTGTATTTTAGTTGTTTTTTCCTGGAAATATATTCTGCTAGGATGCATTACAGTTCGCCCAATTACCTAAACTGCGTAGACATTTAATATTGATCCCATCATGTTTGTTTAAACTTGTGTTTTTATTAATAATTGCAGCCAGAAAAAGCAAAGAGAACCCCTCTGACTGACTCCCAGCTGCAGCCCTCCTGCATGCCACCTGTCAGAAATCCATTTAAGGCTCCCAGCAAGACAGACAAAACCTCAGACTGGAGAAAAATTCAGAGTGGAGGGGGTGAAGAGAAAGGAGAGGAGAAGAAAATCAGCAAAGCAGGTTACCATGCAGAAGGAAAGCAAAGTTCCCAGAAGGAAAACGAAAAGGCTTTAGGTGCAGGAGCGGAAGCAGAAGAGGAAAGAAAGGTCAGCGCATCCGAAATGCATCGAGGTAAGCTGCTCCCACCGGGTATGAAGTTAAAGACGAGGATTTCAAGCGAGGAGAGCAGCAGCTCCAAAGCTGACCGTGACGATAAAGCAGCAGTTAGGATACGAGACAAAGCTGAGGTGGAAGAGGCAGAAAAAACTATTTCTGCACCAGACGTTGCTGTCGATGTAAACCATTTACAGAGAGTCGGTCAAATTTGCCCCGATCGGCAAAAAAGCATACCACAGGAAGCGAGCGACAGTCGGACCGAACCCATAGCAGAGAAGAGCACATCCAGCAGGAGCAGCCAGTCTTCCAGAAAAGAAGATGGGGCCGTTTCAGCACGTGTTCAGTCCGATGGAGTAGCAACCCACCCAGATGGGGAGGATGAAGATGTGGTGTTGGTTTCAGTGAAACCGGCAACTCAGAAAACTCCTCCGGCTTCTGCTGTCCAAAAGACGATCACAAGCTTCCCTGGGTTCCAGTCGGCCGCCAAGGGGGGAGATCCGAAAGGGATGCACTGCCTGCTGAGTGCGCAGCTCCAACAGAAGAAGGTTAGTGGTTACAGTAAATCTGGGCTCCTGCTGCAACCTGATGCAAAGATGGATGATCAGAACGAATTCATTTAATATTACAAAGACTTCAAGGGCAACCCAGTAACTCTGGTAGCCAATAACTTAGTGTTTGAGGTTTAAATAACCTTTTGTATCTGGCTTTTACCGTCAGCAGAAAATTCCAAAAGGCTGCAACACAAGCTATAAAAATAAAATGTGTTGATCTGAAAATGTTGTTGAATGTTTCGATATTTTCTGCTGTTAAGTTTTGGCTCCATATTTATCTGTTCGCCTGACCAGGCCACTCTGTCGTCGGTGAACGTGGCGGCTCTGCCAGATAAAGGAGAGAGGTTGAGGCTACAGGTGAAAGAGCTGGAGGATGCTCTGGAGTCCCTGAGCCTTGCTGCCGCCTCTCAGCCTGGTGAGTTAAACAAACGGCTGCAGATCTACCCAGGATTTCAGTGGCGTAAGAAGATGAGCTCAATTAACTAAATAGTGCTGTAGAATTGCACACCCGACACAGTCGCATATTCAAATTCTGGCTGAACCGTGTTGCTATGGATTTTTTAGATGCGACAGAAAATTCCACCAAATGAACGTGACAACTCTGAAATACTATATATTATTAGACATATCATTCGTTACTGCTTCCCAGTTTATGGAAATGCTACTCAAATGTCATAGCAGTGCTCCGGTTTTTTTATTAATGTTATTTCATGCAACTCTGTACAGATGCTCTGTCTGTAACGATGAGGATTCCCTCTTCCCCACATGCCACATCCTTGGAGTGACTCCAATTAATGGCAGCTCAACCTACATAGGCCCTGTTTACACAACGCTTTCTGATGAAAATGAGCAGGTTTGGTGGCGTTTGCGCTGTTCATTTACCCGACAGCGGCACAGTTTGAAAACGGGTTTCAGACTTTAACGATTAGAAAACCTCCCGGTCTCCAATGACGTGTAAGCTGGAAGATCAGAATTTTTCCCACAGGGAATACCTGGCTCATGCCAGTATCACAGAAATTAGTGGACAGTAACGCACACTCACACAACTCAACAGCTGCCTACAATTTGAAAGACCACAGAAGAAGAAAATATCAGTAATGTCGGATAGTGGAGTACTGCTTGTTCTGCTGACCCTCCTGAACATGACCACAGCTCTCCATCAGTGCTCCAAAAGGTTTTTGTGCACATGCTGAGATTCAAAGAACACAGCACCAACTAGTGGCATGGCGAGGGAATTACACCTTTTCCACCTCCCTACTGTTGCCATGTAAACAGAGATTGTAATTAGAACGTTGTCACATAAATTTGTTGACACAAACAAAAAGAAATCCGGCGTAGAGCCGTGTCGTTATCCTGACACGGCTTGGCCTTTATCCCAATAAGCTCACACTTTATTAAACGGGTGCATGCGTAGCGCCGCACGTACTTCATATACATGACGTGACTCAGAGTGCATTTAATGAGCGTTTTTTCCTCCTGGTTAGATCCATGCAACTCACACTTTCCAATCCAAGACAGCAAACACTGACGGTGTCAGTTATTGTTCCTATTTTACTGCTGTAGTTTCTCAGTTGTTTAGTCGACTTCCTCTTCTTGGCTACTAATAATGTTGTAATTATTAATGCCCTGAAATGATGTCAACAATGTTCAATTCTTGAAAAATTGGATGAATGGATTACATTAAAAAAAAAATTTTTTTTTCATGTAACTGAATTTGTTCACTGCAACAGGTCAACATCAGTGTCAGTTGACATGGTAACTGTGAAATCTGTTGGATTAACGTTGACGTTTTTATCTTCTCACTGCTACTGTGGCATTCAATCCCCTTCCAGAGTCTGTGGCCGAGTCTAAGAGCGATGATTGTGCTGCAGCTAGGCCCGTTGTCAATCCATTCAGCAGGCAGGGCGGGACCATCCTGCTCCCCTCCCCCCCAGTACCAGGCCCAGTCCAGGACCAAGCCTCCAGCAGCTCTCTGGGGAGTCAGCTGAGCCAGGGGAACACCCACATGTTTGGAGGTGGGCCATACCTGGAATATTGAGGTGTTTGTTTGTATCTCTTTGACTTTGCTCACTGCGTTTTCTTTTCTTTCCCAGCCGATCTTCTGATGCACCCTTACTACGGCGGCAGGATGACGAATGATCGTCTGCTGGCGGTGAAAAACGCCACCTGCGAGGCCATCGACCATCTCCACAAATCCCTGGAGTCCTGTCCAGATCCCGAGGAGGAGGCTTCAGACCCGGGGGGCATCAAGGTTTCCCTCTCCTTCGCTCTCTGTTCTGCTCAATCACCCGTAAACTCTGGCCCCCTGCATTAGACTCTGATGCGGCCCCTGATGCATATTCTTGATTGCTTTGTACCTTCGATAGCGGTAGTTATCAGGAATGGACAGTTTGGGCTACTTTCTTTTACTCTGGGAGTGTCCTGTTTCAGTAACACAGCCTTTTTTTTATTGGCTGCTCAGGTGCCGCTCTTGCCCCATCAGAGGAGAGCTTTGGCCTGGCTGCTCTGGAGGGAAACTCAGAATCCATGTGGAGGAATTCTGGGTAACTTTTATTCATCTATTTATCCAGGCTCTTTAGACAAACCTTCAAACAGTTGCAGATCATATAATGGAGCAGATTAAAGATGAACCAATGAGGGTTTTTTGCTGGCTGACCTAAAATCTGTTTCCTTTAACTTTTGCCAATGTTTACTGAGTGATTAATTTATACATCTTCTCAATCTAATGACTGTAACATATAAAGGAAAGAAAGGAGCTTCTTAATCTGCAAGGTTTATACATCCAAGCATTTGTCCCTAACCTTTTATATGGAAAAAATAATTGATTTGTCTCAGAACAAAGTGCATCAAAGTACAACATGCTCTCTGTTGGTGTGTTTCTAGACCGAAAATGAAGGCCTTTGCATGGATATATGTTCTGAAAAAGCTTCATTTGCTCTTTGACTGATAAGGAGGAGACTAGTCACACTCTGTGATGTTTGGAAATGTTCTCATGACTGCTTTGCTCTTTGTTTGGGTGCAGCGGATGACATGGGCTTGGGGAAAACCCTGACCATGATCGCTCTCATGCTGACAAAGAAGATGGAGGCAGAAAAAGAAGGTGAAACGAAGAAAGAGAAGAAGTTGGACTCCTGGGTGTCTAAATCAGGTAAAACCCTGCTTGTAGTCTTTCATTTTCTACTAAAATGCAGCTGAGTGAGCTCAACAGTATTTTACTCAGTTAGTAATTGAATTACACAAAGCTTGTCTGGTTAATTTGACTGCCTGTTTCCCATCCAGACCCCAGCACTGTCGTCTCCAAAGGCACCCTGGTGGTTTGTCCGGCCTCCCTGATTCACCACTGGAAGAAGGAGATAGAGAGGCACGTGAGGAGAGGCAAGATGTCGGTGTACCTGTACCACGGGGCCAACCGCGAGAAAAGTGCCAGAGCGTGAGAACCGCACTCCTGTTAACACACACACCACTGCTGATTCCTTTTCTCTGCCTTGTTTCTCTACTTATCAGAGTAACATCCCACCATGCTTTCTTTTTATTCACACACCGTCCAGTTTATGATCAGGCTGAAAGCTAAAGCTACTGCGACATCACTCACAGTTTTCTGATCTGTCCTAGGACGACTTCTCCTATATTTTAATGGCCACTCATTGATTAGAAGTAGGGAATGTAACCTATACAATCATAATAGCTTAAAGGAAAACATAGTCACTTATTTAGTCGAAACCCATCAATAATAAAAGCAATATTTATTTATTTTAACAGTTAACCGTTATTTTAAATCATTTTATTGCATATTACTTGAAGAAAGGCTCTCATAGATAATTTGTTCATGCTTGAAATGTGTTCTTAGATGTGTTAGAGTCCGAAAGGCAACATTGATGAAGGTTTGGTTCATGTCCAGAGTATCTTTAGGTAAATGAAGCTGCATGCTGGAGGCAGGTGGAAAGTCTGCTATGCTTTGCTTCTCGTGCATTAATGTTTACTTCCTGGTTTCCTTGATTAGAGAAAGAATTCTAAAAACACAACAACAACAAAAAAATGTGTAGAGATAAGTCCGTTAATAGTTTCAGTAGCCAGAGAGCTCATCGGATCATGATTATCGGAGGGGTTCAGTAAAAAGTAAACTTGGATACCAGAGTATTATTTTTCCAGAGTCCATGGTCTGAGAAGGAGTTTTCTACTGTACTAGGCTCCCAAATGCAGTCTGATAAAGTATGGAATATGATTTAAGTATTAGAATATGAAAATATTTTTATTTTCGGAGTCTCACTCTCACTCACCCATTCTCTAAAAGTTATCCATTTCTCCAACATCCATCCAGCCTTTCATTTCCAGTCTTTTTGTCTCTCCATCCCATCTTCTCACCCTTCCTGTCTGGGGGTTGTCCTGGTTCCATATTTAAAGTGCAGAAATATCTGCCAATACATTCATAGTAATCATTTCAATTTGTGCTTCAACATGAGGGCCAAAAACTCTCCAAATCGGCTTCTAGAAAACAATAAAAGTTTTGCCCTGAAAATGTGCAGGAACCCTGTTGATGCCACGTTTGTAAAACCATTTATGTGCTTTGGTAATTCTTTATGTCACATCGGTGGTAGCAGCCTTAACAAAACTAATCGGGATTTTAGATAAGATTGTTATGAGTACAAGTGAATGGCAAATGTCAGCTGTTTTCTACCTTTTCCAGATTGGCAGAGTACGACGTGGTCGTGACCACATACAGTTTGGTCTCTAAGGAGGTTCCAGTCCAAAAGGAGGATGCAGAAAACCCCAGCAAAGAGCCTGACCCTGTGGTAAATACAGCAAGTCCAGTTTAACATTGCAGCTTTGTTGAAAACATTGAAAACAAAAAACAAATCTGATCCATAATTAGGCTAACAATGTAGATTCCAGGAGTGTTAAGATATTTGGCATGTAAGGAAAGAAGAAAGTGAAATGAACTCTCCTCATCTAACACATCTGTATCTGTAGTCGTGTCGTTCAGCGCCCCTACTGCGAGTGTCCTGGGCCCGTATCGTTCTGGACGAAGCCCACAACATTAAAAATCCCAAAGTGCAGACCTCCATGGCAGTCTGTCAGCTGAGAGCCCGCACCCGCTGGGCGGTCACCGGCACGCCCATCCAGAACAACCTGCTGGACATGTACTCGCTGCTGAAGTAAGTTGTAATCTTGTTTGTACGATCTGGTTGTCGGTTCAACTCCTGCCCTAGTCCAGAGCTGGAACGTATGAGTCTAATTGTCCAGCCAGCCAGATTCCTGTTCGCTGCAAAACGATATAACGGCTGAAATGACACACGTGTCCACATGGTTGCGTATTTAATTTATCATGTGTACAGGCAGCTGTTTAGATTCCGGAAAAAATGGGTTTCATTGTTGTTGTTTTATTTTTATTTTATTTACTTTCTTGAAAGCAATGAAGTCGTTTCAGACCCGGTGGAACCAAATCACATATTTTCTGTGATAATTTAAAAGGAAATTAGCATTAGAACTTACAGCCTGCTGAAGCGAATGGGTTGATTTCTTGAATGACATGCTGCTAACTGTCTGGTTGTCCTTCAGGTTCCTGCGTTGCTCTCCGTTCGACGAGTACAAGCTCTGGAAAGCTCAGGTGGACAACCGCTCCACGAGGGGCAGAGAGAGGCTCAACATCCTGACGAGGACTCTGCTGCTGCGACGGACCAAAGATCAGCTCGACTCCCAGGGGAAGCCGCTGGTAAAAAGACTCTCCGCACCCACTGCTCCCGTGATCAGGCACCATCGACGCAACAGGCACAGCGGCAGTAACCATAAACCGTGGGTTCTTCCTTACTCCAAAACGGAGGCTAATGAGAGGTGTTGGATGGTTTCAGGTGTCTCTCCCTACCCGGACCTGTGAAGTGCATCAGCTCAAACTCTCTGAGGATGAGCAGGCCGTGTACGATGTGGTGTTCGCTCAGTCCAGGTAAACCTCCAACTAATGAATGATGAAATTGTTCATTCATATTTCATTAAGAACACTTGAGCTGGGAGATTCTAATAAAAAAAAAGCACTTTTTTTTTTCTTTTCAAAGCAGGCGGAAACTTTGCAAAGCCCAATAAAGCCCCAACACAGAAGCTGGTTGATTAAACCCCTATAAGATAGACAAAACTCATTTAAACTTTAGGGTGCTCAAAGGCAAACAGCAAAAAAAATGTTTCTGGAAAAAGACATTTTCTGCACTGTGGTGCACCGTTGCTCCAGGAAGGTCCTAGGTTTGAATCCCAGCCAGGGGTTTTTGCATGCGGTTTGCATGTTCTCCCCATTCCCACCAAATACTAACACCATTTAAACAATGTTATTTATTTTATGCCTTGCCTTTTATTACGATTGAGCTTAAGACACCCAAGCTGTTATTAGTCTTCATTGTAACATTGAACATCATAATATTCAACAATCATAAAGCGTGCGCATGTTTTCCTCATATCATCCGGTCCTTTTTTTTCCAACATGTTTGGTGCGGCAAGCTCAGAAAGTTGCTGAAAATGTAACTAATTTCCCGTGTCCAGACTCAGAAATATAAGATATGTATGTATGTTGTGTTTTTGGGGGGTTATTTGCCCTTTGTCCTTTTTTTGTTTATTTTTTCTGTCGGAAAAAAAATGACATGAGATGCTGTTTAAGATTTCTAGCTTTGAAAAGAGAGCGATGGGATTGCAGAGTCTTAGAGATGGCTTTGGATTCCATTCGGCTTCCATGGGGCAGAAAAACAACTAAAGCTTTTAATAAAAACACAACACAGATTTTACCGGAGGAAAAGGGGGGGGATATTGGATGTATTTCAAATAAGCTGGCAAAGATGAACATGTGAATGTTTTCCACTTAGGTCTACTCTGCAGAACTATCTGAAGAGACATGAAGGGAAGGATTTGGACAAGGGAAACACTTCCAGTATCAATCCGTTTGATAAAGGTTAGATCACGCTTGTCTTGCTATCAGAAAGGCATGGAAAAACAATAATTTCAAGGTGAAATTGAGAGCTACACGTGTGGTGTGCTCTTGCTCCAGTCGCCCAGGAGTTCGGTGTGTCCCAGGCCGATCCTGCTGGGTCGAGCTCTCGGCAGGTGTCCAGCACTGTCCACATCCTCTCGCTGCTGCTGCGCCTCAGGCAGTGCTGCTGCCACCTCTCGCTTCTTAAAAAGGTACAAGTTTTTTGTTTTGTTTTGCTCTTCCAGAACTCATCCATTTCGGCGTCAAGAAAAACCCCACAGAGATTCAGTCTGCGTAGCCTGCACAAGCATTCGTGTCTTCTTTTCTGTGCAGACGTTGGACTCGTCTGAGCTGCAGGGGGATGGGATCGTGCTGTCGTTGGAGGAGCAGCTGAACGCTCTGTCGCTCTCCTCCTCCTCCTCGTCGCCGTCAGGCCTTGACCCCAAAGACACTGTGGCCCTGAATGGCACCCGGTTCCCCTCACAGCTGTTTGAGAAGACCAGTAAAAGCACCAAGGTGAGGGACTCTGCTGTTGATTACTCAAGACGTGACGTGCTGACTCTTAGATACGAAATATGAGGCACTGACTTTACAAAACGCTTCTTATATTGATGATTATCCAGAATCTTTAGAGCAATATTTTATTTGCCCCTTTGTATCTCCACCAGTGTGTATGGACTCCTGAGACTCGTGCTTATACATAATATTACATCTAGGGCTTATGTTCTTTTGTTAACGGTGATCTGTTTATTACTTCCTCCCCAAACATTTAGATTTCTGCAATCACATCTGAGCTCATGGCAATAAGAGAGAAGAGTGACGATCAGAAAAGGTAAAAACACAAACGGCTCCCGGTCAGCTCCGTAAATGGCACCGCCTTCAATCTTCTGTCATAGTCTGGTGTTTTTAACCTTTTCATTGCATGAGTCATAACAAGTCACTTTTCAAATTTGATCCCATGATGAGATTGTTTTTTACCTAAATGTGTGTTTTCCTTGTATAAATCTCTTCTTTTGCTACCTCCGCCATCTTCTGATTTTTTTTTTTTTTTAAACTTTCAACAATGCAAGGCAGGTTTAAGTGATCTTGTGATAATTATACCTCGTATGTTTCCTGCCGGCTGCTGTGCAGTGTGATCGTGTCACAGTGGACCAGTATGCTCAGCATCATAGCCGTTCATCTGCAGCAGATGGGCTTGACTTACGGCGTCATCGACGGCACCGTGAACCCCAAACGGCGCATGGACGTGGTGGAAGAGTTTAACACAGACCCTAAAGGTCCCCAGGTAAACCTCAGCTAAATTTGGGCATTCTTGGAATCAAACAGATTATTATTTTTTTTGTCCTTAGTTGTGCCGAATGTTAAAAGCAAGCCTTTGTTGTCTTTAACGCGGAGGTGTAAACATGTTGTTTTCTTTTCCAAAAGGTTATGCTGGTTTCTCTATGTGCTGGTGGGGTTGGACTCAATCTTGTTGGAGGGAATCATCTCTTCCTCGTTGACATGCACTGGTGAGATCACAGCATGAATATGGATCATAGCATCAACAAACAAAGTGTTTTTGCTTTGTTTATCATCTTGCTTTTCATACTATTGGGCACCCATGGCTCTTATTGGCCTTTATTGCAACTTTTTCTGAACACCTCTTCTAATGTACAGCTACTTAAAGACACAGCCACTAAACTTTGTGACTAAAACAAATTGCATAGCCGAGTCAGTACTGGTTAGAACCACATTTCGCTGCAATCACAGCTACAAATCTTTTGGGTTATGTCTCTGTCAGATTAATTTGTTATCCAGGTTTCTGTTTCATAAAATAGAAAAATCATTGACTCTTTGTTTTGCTCAGTCATTAGAGTACCATTTACCCTATTTATTGTAGAAACATTAAGACAGAAACCTCATTGCTTTAAATCCTCTGACAGGAACCCAGCCTTGGAGGATCAGGCCTGTGACCGAATCTATAGAGTCGGACAACGTAAAGACGTCACCATTCACAGGTAGCGATGCTGTAAAATCAAATGTTCACATTTACACGATTCCCTCAAGGTCAGGAAATATATGGGATTTGAGTCTGGTGTTTTCCATGTCTGGCAAAGTGTGAAAAAGAAGATTTTAGTACCAAAACATATGTCTTTCTTTTTTTTTTTCTCACTATCTCAAAGGTGCGTCTCACATTCAATAACAGTTGGCTGAGTGAAACGCATTAGAATCAAGAGTCTGTATTGTCATCATGATGATATTTTTTTTTTGAGACAGACACCGGCTCAGGATGTACACAGATAAAAATAACGCACAGACACGACAGATATATTTCCACACTTTTTTTAAGTAAATTAATTCAGTTAATTGCACTGACCAATCACCTGCCTGCGAAGCTTAAAGCATGCAGGTTTGATAAGATTTGTATCAAGTCAAAAAAGTCCGATTTCAGGCCCTTTGCAAACGATATGAGTTAATGGATCACTAAGCGCTCCCTCAGTGATACACTCATTTCTGCAGTAAGTACTGTGCAGTGATCTTATGCGTTAATTTACAGAACTGTGAAATCAGACAATACCTGAGAAAACACAGTGCGCAAATAGGCATTACCAGTAGTGTTATTGTAACGTGACAGACCACAATTTTGTTGGCAGGGGGTGATAGCCCTCACAGCCTTTGGAAATAAGCTGTTTTTGAGGCTTTTTTATTTTATTTTTTTATTTAATGTTTCTGAAGCATGGAAACAGGCGTTTCCCTATCCTCACCACCTGGGGCCTGTTGGTGAGGAAGTCTGTGGTCCAGGAGCAGAGCGGTGCGATAATCCCAGGTTGTGGAGCTTCAGGGCCAGCATGTCTGGGAGCACGGTGTTAAAGGCTGAGCTGAAGTCCACAAATAGCATCCTAATAATATATAGAATAATTACACATACGAATGGTTTCAAACCTTTTATCTTCAGTTATTATGATGATCTTCTGCTTACAGCTAATGGAACATAACATTTGAGAGCAGAATATTATGTCAGACAAATAAAAAAACAATTTTTAATACAGAAAATGTGCGCTTAATCAAAAGCATGTTTAATACCTGCTTATAGGTTATTATTTTCAAAAGGTACTTTTAATCTTACAAATGAGTCTCATCAGAACTATTGAGTTCTGATGTACAGCTACTTAAAGACACAGCTTTAACTTAGACTTAGACAACTTTGTCATTTTGTATGTACAGAGTGCGTACAGAACGAAGTGTCGAAGTGTTGTCTTTCCTGCTTTGCGTTTTTCTTTCTCTTTTGTATATCATGTTATTTTTTCCTTCTTACGCTATGGCCTTCCTTTCTCTTCCTTCCTTGCTCATTTCCCTCCCTTTCTTTCACCTTTTTTGTGCCCCTTCCTCCTCTCCTTGCTTTTTGCCTTATGTTCTAGCTCCCTTCTTTGCTTGTATCCTTCCCTTCTTCTTTCCTTCCTTGTGACATTGCTTCCTTTCTACCTTGGCTGCATCTGAATCGTTCTACTTATAGCTCCTAGCTCCTGTTCCTTGACCTTTCACAAGGTCAACAGTAAGAACTCTGTTGGACGAAGGAGAGGAGCTTCGGACTGCCTTTAACGCCGACGTCATCGCGTGACGGAAACACACGTGGATGATGCGAGTCAAAACCGGGCCTACAGCCTTCTGAAAATGAACTACTAAGTGCGCCCTCTCTTCTCTCTGGACATTTTCATTCATTTCCATGTGGTGGGCTGTGCTGATATGTCACGCAAAGGATTGTGGGATTCCTTATAGCTCCTTAGTAAGCGAGGATCCTGTGCTAAAGGAGCTGTGAGAGGAAGCATACAGGCTCCTTCTCCGACCTCCTTCCTTGCTCACTACACTTTTCAGAAAACACTGATCATGGCGACCGCTGACTCACTTCCGCTTTGGCTAAAAAGTCCTTGCCCAAAAGACGTTTTCACATTGCAGCCCTTTTGTCCCATCGTCCTTTCTTCATTTTTCTGTTCCCCCCCCAGGTTCCAAATATAAGGCCTGCCAAGTTAACCATAGAAAGTTCTCCCTTAAATCCCTATGAATTTAAGGGAGCCCTACTCTTATGTTATACTTCATTATTTGGTTAATAAATTACATTAAGAAAAAAAATGTAGTCTATTGTACAAATGTGTATGTGCTATTTATGATTGCAGGTTTGTGTGTGAAGGAACAGTAGAGGAGAAGATTGCCACACTGCAGACAAAGAAGAAAGAGCTGGCCCAGAATGTGCTTTCAGGAACAGGAAGCACCGTCTCTCAACTCTCCTTGGCTGATCTCAAAATCATATTTGGTGTTTAAAAATAACATCCTTGCAGGGCATCGTTTTAAATGTTCGCATATTTGTTTGCTTTTTGTATATGTGTGTATTGATGCAAACCTGTGGAAAATCTTGAACTAACCTAATGAGGATGAGGTATTAAAATACTTAAAACGAAAGACAATAGTAAGTCTGTCCTGGTTTGTTACTCCAATACAAAACTGGCGACCTGTATTTATGTTGCTTCACTGCGTGAAAATAGCTGAAATTATTGGCGGAAATACTTTTGACAGCAATGCTCTAATACCTGTGGCGGTGTTGAGATGTCATTCTAAACGGTAGTACTTTTTTTAATTAATGCTCTAAAGATGGAAGTTTACTTTACATAGTTTTGATCTTTTGTGGCATTTTTTTCCTTTGGAAACACTTTAAAAGTAAATAAACACTTTCACGTTTGTGTCATGTATTGTGTGTGTGTGTGTTTGTATGCAAATACTACTGGTAACTAATAATTCACATTTTTTTTCAGACAAATCGGTACTTATCATTTAAAAAAAAAAAGTCCATCCTAAAAAAATTAGCACATTATTCTCCAAGCTGAAGAAACCTAAATGACATACAGTAAATTACCGTGTAATGTCACCTTGACTCGAGATAGCTTTTATTCAAACTGCACTCGTGACGATATTATCCCTTTTGAAAATTAGATCTATCGACGAATTTGGTAAATCTTCCAGCGATTCACTCGAGTACTACAAATTAGTCACCTGAAGAAACCGAAATGTTAACGCATTATAGGCATTGATTGAGGGCAAAGTTCACGATGCGGGTTGTTGAGCTGCTAACTTGTTGACTCAAAAAGCATTCTTCGCCTTTGTTTCTGCTAAAACAAAGAAAGACCGCGGCAGGAATTCCCGCAAGGAAGTGTTTGACTGGAGCAGTTTCGAGTCTTTCCTACAGGAGGCGGGGAGCCTGAACGCCTCTCCGTGAGGGCGGTTGGTTGTCAACGCTCAGTCCGAGCGAGCACACAACAAGAGCGGACTCGGCCGAGAAGAGGCGCCACAGCCCTGCCTCCTGTCAGCACGGCGGCTCGAACCCCGACTCTGAAATAAGCAAACATTCAGCGATGGAGGCGGAAACCGACAAAGTAGAACCGGTCGAGAGCGAGCAAGACGAAGAAGAGGATGTATACGAAGTGGAAAGGATCATTGACATGCGTGTGGAAGAGGTAAAGCTAACGGCTAATTAGCTCCCCGGCTAGCTGGGCAAACATGGCTGGCGTTTTTTTCCCCTTCTTCTCCCTCTTTTGCACGGACGCGTAGCCCTGGCAAAACGGTGAACGGAGTCAGCATGAGACGAAACCCCTATCCCCAAATTAATTTCAAGTCATTTCTTGTGCAATCAACGGCCCCATAGCCACTAAAATGTACGCGAACGTTGCCTTTTTCTGCTCTGACTCGCTGCTGGTCCCTACGCTGCACCGATTCCCTGCACAACTTCTCCCATGATGTCCGCTTGCCTCCCCCCCACCGAGGCCAAGGGCAGCCAGGCAAATGTTTTCATCATGGCTGCTGCTGCACAGCGGTAACTCCGTTCCTCCCCAAAAGAACCCAACAATGGCCCCTTCAAAGTGTGCCTAAACACATTAGCGTAAGCGGTCTCCGGTAGACCCTTGAAGTCTGTCCGTGTGAGTTAACTCCAGCCAGCTAGCCCGTTAGCAGCTTAGTAGAAACTAGCACATCGTTAAAGCTGCTTTAAAACTGGCTTTGCTGAAAGTGAGCGCGTGGTGCGCGCTGTGGTGGAGACGTTAGGCTCGAGACAAAAGCCGCACGTGTGACAACGAAGTAACATTCGGTGCTTTTACGTTAAGACGCGTCGGTCTGTGAACAAGGCGGCGTTGTCAGTGAAGGTAACCTTCCCAGCGTGTGCATTTGTTCCGAGCACAGCCTGGGCAGCCACGGTGTGGGGGGACGGATCAAATATCTGGGTTCAGGGTGACGCTTCCTGGGAGGCGGGGTCAGGCCGCATTGCCAAACAATAGAGCTGCCGTAGCTTAGTGAAGATCGCCACCAAGCATTATTCAACGCTTTCATTTCAAGTGTTTTCTTCCCGCTGGTAATGTTAGAAGCATTTATTTTGAAAACAGTGCTGCTGACTTTTATGTAAATGAATGGGATTATTTGGATACCGAGTGCTGTGCTACAACTACTGAGGCGTAACTAAATTAGCTTGGTTCAGATTCCCCAGTCTGTTCTAAAAAAGCGGAATCCACCAGCGAGCTGCATCTAAAACTTAATTTTACTAGGCTGCTCTTCCTGTTTATTCACACTTGCATTTATATAGATTTAAAAATGACAATATCCATAACAAAGCATGAAAAGTGTGTTTATTTTACATAAAGTTAAGATGAACTCTGACTCTTGTAGTTCAAAGGTCAGTACTGGTAGCCCTTCGTATGACACAACACCAATGAAGTAGCTCTCAGTTTCAGAAAGGTTGGTGACCCCTAACCTGACAACAGCCAGCTGTATGTCGCTCCGCCTAGCTCCACTCACATACATCTGGGACTCCGCCATAGGAATGCGGTACCGCGCGCGAGCTATTTTTAGAAACACAACGTCACGATGACGTCACATCACGTGGTACGCAGTAGGGCAAACTCCCAAACCGCCGCTGTTTTGCTGTGGAAGAGACGTGCGTTAGCCTAGGTTTTACTCGGTAAACGACTGCTTTTTCCAACATCTAAGACCATGGTTTATAAACATTGTTGCTATGGGACGTGCAACAGCGACTCGAGGTACGCTGATCGGCCGCATATGAAGGATGTTTTCTTCATTACTTTCCCGAAACTCAAGAGTGCCAAGGAGAAGTGTGTGCGTTGGGTACACTTGTGCGGACGGCCTACACAACATTTCAACCCGGAAAAAGTTACCAAATTCACCTACATATGTAGCAAGCATTTTGTCGGTGGAAAGGGTGATGATAGTATATAGGCTAGCATGTTAGCAGGCGCTAACCGGGATAGCTTACTCAAAAACAAACGCCCTGAATCTCTTAAGCGAAAGATTCTGAGATGTGAACAATCGTTTTGTAGCTACCTATTGGCAAGATATACAGATTCCTGGACGTTGATTGCAAACAAACAAAAAAGGCCGACGTGAACGGAGCACGGTGGAAATCATAACAAAGGCATGAACGCCGAGCAGGGAAAAAAACAAAGCTTACCGTTGAATCAACTCGGCCCGTCTTCCGGTTTTTTTGAGCCCTCGACACTCAAGCCACCGTTTAAGCTGAAGGTTGGTGTGCTCTTCCACAGTGCGACCAGTAAACCGTGCGCCTGGGACATCGTCTTGGGTAAGTTTAATGGCTGCAAAGTCGGTCATATCGCTGGTTCTGTTGCGCTTGTAATGGCTGGTTTGTATGTGCGTTCTACGACTGTTTGCCCTACCGGTGCGGCAAAAGGGGCGTCACGTGCGCGGTACCGCATTGCATTTACAGAAGGCTGGGCCTTATCAAAAATTCTTGCATATGATTGGATAAGCCACTTGTCTGTCATCTTTATTGACGTGCTATTTCAACCACTCACACCGAAGCTAACCCGTGACGCTAATGATAGCGACGCAGGAAAAAAAAAAAAAAAATAATAATAATGTGTTTGCGGCTCTAGTGGCACGCGTTTTATTGACAGTGAGCTGACAGGAAGAGGGGGGAAGACAGGCGGCAAAGCGCCGCGGGTCGGAGTCGATTCCGGGCCGACCGCGTTGAGGACTAAAGGCCTCCTAACATGGTTAGCGCTAACCGCTAACCGCTCCGGGGCGCGTCCGCGTCTGCGCGTCCGCTGGCCCCGGAAAACAAAACTTGCCAAATCCGGTCGGGAGAAGGGCGAAAACATGGTTTCCACCAACAAAAGCCTTCAGAGGCGTTCTCTGATGTTCTTTTAATGAAACAATATTAGGTAGATTGGACAACACGGTAGAAATAGCAGCATCAATGCTAATGCTTGCTTCCTCGACGAGCCGCCATTGCTATCAAAACAGTCTCACGTCATGGTCGCGTCGCCACTACGTCACATATATGAAACTCCAGCCCTGCGTCCTGATTGGCCAGACCATAAAATTGGTTGGAGAAATCATTCTCTATCGGCGGTGTCCCAGATGTATGTGAGTGGAGCTAGGCGGAGCGATATACAGCTGGCTGTTGTCAGGTTAGGTGACCCCTGCTTTAGACCCTAATAGTGTAGTTTAAGTGGATATAGTTTGCTTTTTTCCCTTATTTATTCCATTTTGGTCTAAGGCCTATTGTACATCAAAATGGGAAAAAATGTGCCACAGGTTCTTTGAGAGGTAGCAGTTCTAACTCCCAAGATTATCCCGATTTATGCATCAAAGCGCATGTCACTAACCTTTGTCTGATGCTGCTGTTTGATGCGTTTACGGAATGAAAATGGTGAGTTGTTTGAGGCATTTAACTAAATGGATTCTCCAGTAGTCGACCAGCCAATCGCCGATCAATGAAGACCAGCTTGTGTGATGGATCGCGAGCTGCGAATAGTGTTCAGCATTTTTGCACAATCTAAACGTCCAAATAAACAAGTCAAAATACAACCGGGTAAAATCGACAAGATGCAACCCTGTCCACAATTTCTTTACGTAAAAACGTATTCATTAACATGCAAAACATGCGCTTTACCATTCATGACCGAGTCGCATTTTCATTCATCCGTGCAGGTTTGCCCGTCCCTGTAAAGGGTCATTAAATTTCAGTTCTGAGGAATCAGGAGAGTCGTCGGCTTCAGAGTGTTCAGTCAAAACCAGAAACTGTTTTGATTAACAATAGAATAATGTATCCAGTCCTTGTTGCAGCAACCGCGCAGTTGCAAAGGAACGCTAGGGTGCAGTACTTGGTAGACTAGGGCTGGACTATATAGGAAAATAAGCATATCGATAAAATAGAAAATGTGATTATTGTGGAAAATATGAAACAGTAGAACATGTTATATTAGAATGTAATAAATATGAAAGAGAGAGAAGATATATAAGGAAAGAGTTTAAATGTATTAAGGAAAAGATTAATTTATTAGATATTTTGAGGAAGCATTTGGGGAGTAAACATATACAAATAGTTATTCAATATTTAAAGAAAAATAAATTATATCATAGAATTTGATTTATAGAAGGAGTGAATTATATAAATATAAATTATATATAAATTATATAATTATATAAATGAGTATATATATATATATATATATATATATATATATATATATATATAGATAGATAGATGGATAGATAAATAGACCATTAAGAACCACACTCCATACCAGTAAGTGGCGGTAATGCTACTTAAAGTTTGTTGCCAACCGCCATAAAACTCCACAAGAAGAAGAAGAAGATAAAATAGAAAACATATTGGTCGATATCGATAATTATCAACAAATTCAAAACATATATTTTAAGTGCAGCCCTGGACATTTTATGTTGACCAATTTTTAGATACAGACACACAAACAATGAATTCAAACTCAACCCTTTATTCAACCAACTTTTTACCAAAACTGCAAGTTTTAATAAAAGAAAAAATAACACGTGTTCTCTGAACTCTTTGAAGGGGTCAGAGCTTGGTGACGGAGCGTTCCTGGGTCTGCGTTGTGATTGGTTGGGAGGATTGATGACTGTAATATTAACCTACATGATAGGCTAGAATGTAAAAGGAAGGAAAACTGTTATTCTATTGAACATTTTATTGACCTTTTTTTTTCTATCATCGATATATATCATTATTAAATTATTGTCCAGCCCTATGGTAGACTATAATGTTACAGGTGGGATGCATTGAAAGGCCACTTCCCCAAAACATATTAAGCCCATTGGATGAACCTTTGCTGTCCATTATGCCCACAACTAATGGAGGTCATGCTGATGAGGATGATCAGCCTCTGCAATCACCCTCATCATCAAAATATTGGCCAAACACACTGCGGTTTTGTGTTTTCTGATGTCATGCAGGCCTAATTTAGGATGTCAACAACATTCAGGGGAAGTGCGCTCTGCCTGCAGAAAAGCTAGTTTAGGAATCTGTGGTAAAAACGAAAGAGAAAAACTGATGCATGTGCAAGAACATAAGTGAGTTATAGAGAGTCACCATCTCTCTGCTCTGATGGAATCCTCCAAATCCCCTAACCCAGGGGTCACTAATTAAAAATCAGCGGGGTCCGAATAAAGAACATCAACAACCAGTAAAGGTCCGGACACATTTGTAATTACAATCCATTACTTCAAACAGTATTTAACACTGAAATAAAATGTTTATGCATCCACAAAAAAATAACATAAAAATAGAATGTTTTTCTATTTTAAAATCCAAAGTGCTTTTTGAAATAGAGAACCACAATCTTTCACAGTTTGGTATATAGACAATTTCCTGACTTTCACATCTTTTATAAAACACCTGAACTTTTTTTTAATTTCTTTTTTATGGTTTAATGAGAGAAGTGAGCTTTAGGCTGCCCTGCAAGGATTTTAAACCTGGGTTTGATTGGCAACAAAGCCAACCTCAAGCACATATCAAGGTGCTCCCTGTCACATTCAATATAAACCAATTTTATGATCATACAAGGCCAAACACAGCCTTGGAAATGCAGGACACATCACCAACACTATCATGACATAATACATTTTAATTTGACACAGATTGCACATGACAATAATCAGTCTCTGCTTTGCCCGTTATTGTTCACCAATTAATCATTACAGTTTATAAAAAGGCATGATTTAACTTTTTTGAAGTTTAATAAAATGGTTATATTTTAGCCCAGTGACTGAAGAGCTGTCCAGGATGAACCCTGTGTCCGCGCTCCACTTTAACTTCATAAAAAATCTCTCTGAGAATCGCCTTTCTCTGGCCTCACCCAGTTAGAACCCGTTCTCCAGTCCATGTTGTAGCTGCAGTTTATTTATTTTATCTTTTTGATGTAGTTTTCTTAACAATCTGTAAGCATCAAAATCCTTGTCATTTTATTTAGTGTCCTGGAGCGCAGCTGCTCATCAGGTGATCACTGCTGCACACTGACTGACAGCCGATGAAGCTCTGCCTTCTTTGTTTCAGAACAGCGCAGTTTTTTTTATTTGTTTTTTTTACTTTTTCTCAATTGAACCCAATCAAATGCCGACTTTTCTTCTTCAAGGGTCATGCTAAATTAGCCTGTGCTAGCGCGTTACTCTTCTTTGTGTTTAAATAAAACATAATAGCGAATCACGAGGAGATCCCTGGTTGGTCGCCGCGAGGGAATAAACGCTGACAGACGACATGGCCACAGGTGGAAATAATTCATGCAGGAGCAGATTGACACGCTTACCGAGGGAAGTTGTTATCAGCGGTTCTATCTACTGAACTTTCTGACCTGCTGGTTCGCATTAATCTAAAGAAACCTTTGACCACCACTTCTTTCATTCATACCATCTGTGGTCAATTTGAGATGTTCTTCCAAAAGTTAAAATGATTAAACACCGATAAACCTCAGACTGGCAATGTCCGCTTTGCAAAGACCCGCCCTACTCTCTTTCTGATTCGCTAATGTCCCGACTCTGCCAGGTTTGATTGGTTGAGAGCAGCTTCAGTACAAAACCTTGAATAAAAAGTCTAGACGGGACTTTTTGCGCTCAATTTCCAAATGACGGAAATCCGTCGCAGCGACGGAGAACTTTAACCCCTGAGTTAGACACTGTTGTCAGACAACATGCAGTAATATATAAATGTTTTAAATCAGGTTGGGTCCGGATTAGCCAGCAGGTGGGTCCGGATCCGGACCCTGGTCCGCTAATCCGTGACCTCTGCCCTAACCCTTCATGATGCATCGGCAGTGAAGCACAGATGCTCACTGGTTCCTGTGACCATGAAGAGTAATACCCTATCTAAGCAGCTTCTCTGTTTGTTGTTAGGGTGAAGTGCTTTACAGAGTTCGCTGGAAGAACTACTGCTCTGACGATGACACCTGGGAGCCCGAAGCGCATCTAGAGGACTGCCACGAAGTCCTGTTGGCCTTTAAAAGGCACCAAGCAGAACTGAAAGCCAAGAAAGAAGCCGAATCCAAGAAACCTGTGGTAAGTCTCATCCACCGCGGGGTTAGTAAATACCTTTAAATGCTGTAAAAAATAATACTAGGGTTTATGACGCATAGTGTTGACTGTCATTTTCAGCGCCTACTTGTTATAATTGGCAAGCATGGTTCATTTGAAACTCAATCTTGATCAATCAAAAAAAAAATCACTCCAATAGCACCTTTTCTGATGTCATATATACATATATTGTTCATATTTCTGTTTATGTAACTGCTAATGTTTTATAACCCTAAATCTTGGGGCTTTGTTCAAAACATTTGTGTGAGAGTTGCTTCCTTTCTCTGAATTGTGAGCCAGAAAACCAGTTTTCGTTGACAACTTTTCTGTTTGACGTAGATTTTACAATAGATTTTAAAACAAAGACGAGGAACGTTTACCAAACGCTTCTCCGTCCCGCTCTCTCAGCAGAAACTGTTGCCCACAAAGAGCGACGTCTTCGATGCCGACTCGGAGAGCGACAGCGACAAGGATCCCCCGATAGAGGAGCCCATCAAAAAGAAGAAGAAGAAGAAGAAAAGGATCCGGGAAGAAGAGGACGAGTCCCCTCCAAAGGAGAAGAAGAAGAAAAAGAAAGATAAACGCAAAGATGAGCCGAAGCCCCTTCCTGCGCCAGAAACAGACGACGACGAGGCGGCCCCGACCCCGCCCTCTTCGCCAAAAGACAACCGGGTTGAACCGAAAAGGCGCTTTGTTGACTCTGATGAGGAGCTGGATGACGTGGCTTCCTTCAAAAAACAAAAGAAGGACAAGGAAAGGGAGGGAGGGAAGCATAAGAAAGACAAAGGAGAGGAGGGGAAGAAGAAGAAGAAAGGGAAAAAGGAGCGAAAAATCGATACCTCTGAAGATGAGGCCACGGCTCCTGTAGAGGAGGATCTGAGCGAGGGTCCATCCGAGTCGCAAATGGACGATTCTGCGTCGACAGAGGCTGCTACTAAGCCGGTGGACAGGATCAGTTTGGAAGATAAGGTCAGACAAAAGAAGGGCAAGTGGGAGGTGAAGCTGCAGGGCATTAAGAACCTTATTAGTGACAAGAAGATCAAAAAGGCAGAAGGCAACCAGAAAGAGAGCGGCCTCCAAAAATCCAAGAGTTCTAAAAGCAAGGAGGATACGGCACTACAGTCAGACTCCAGCGACAGCTCCACTATCCATAAAAAGGCTAAGAGCAAAGGGAATGACGGCACAGCCGCACCGCAGAAGGTCCCTTCCTCCTCCACTTCCTCTGCCTCGTCCTCGTCCTCCACCACGCTGACTACCAATAAGGTCAAGGAGGATGAGGTGACTAAAGAGGAGGCGCTGGGACAGAAAGACACTAGCGGCTCGACCAATCTGTTTGAAAAGTTTCTGTTAAACTGCGAGGCCAAGGACCGGGCCCCCCGCAGGCCGGCACCGGCCACAGAGAAGAGCAGCACCAAGTCCACAAAGGTACGGTTCTCTGTGATCACGTCACAGATCTTCTGTTCCAACATTTTGGGCCGGTGTCCCCTGCAGAACGGGCTGTGTTGACCGTGCTGTTTTGTTTGTCTGTCAATATAAGTTGATCGGAAAGATTGAGAAGATCCCCAAGCCGTCCAAAGAGTCTCCTTCTCAACGAGCGGAGGTGGAGAAGACCGAGAGGACGAAGCAGTTGGACGGTAGGCTGGAGCACAGATGCATCAGAGACCGTTTTAAAAACGGGGGCATGACCACTACCGCTCTGAAATCTGGTTGGATTTAAAAGGATCTAAATTCCAGACGCTCGTACAGAAAGCCGTGTCCCTAAACGTTATGCGAGTTCTCTTTTGAGATGTTGAAACACCGAAAAAAATGCATCGATGGTTGGTGTGTTTTTACTCTGAACATTTCAATTTTTTTGTTTCAAACCATCCAGTTTGGGCCTCTTCAATATGTGGTACTGGATCGGATACGTATCAAATCATTTTTGAGTTTTTTGTCCTGGTTCTCACTACACAAGCACACAGACTCCTCTGCAGCAGCAGCCACAGCTCCACTAAAGGCTGTTGGTAATAGTTGTGCTTTTTTTTTTTTTTTTATACTTACCTACTTGTTTAGGTGTCGGCTTCCTTTGCTCAACAACTAAACAATAAAACAGGGATCTACTATTATTATTTTTTTTAACAAACCTTTATTGAGCACAATCAATAACAATTACATTCGTTGCCACTTCCGGAAACGATGCGCCGCTGTGCGACATCCACTTTCTCCTGCGCACGCGGCTCATTTCCGAGTCGCAAACCGTTCAGACAGAAGTCTTATTGGCGGTCGCATCTATCAGCAACCACGGCAAAAAATAAATAAATCAGATTTCAGGATTGAGCATCAAGACCTACAGTGTGAACACAGCTGCTCACGCTGGAAGGGTTTTTAGGCCAGATCTGAATTGTCATGGTGAGGACTTCCAGTAAAATCTACAAAGATCCACATCCACAGAGGTTCAAATTGATACAGGCTGGCACAGATATACACATACTATTAATATTTTCAGCAAGTTAAATAAAAACAACAGCAGGTGGAAGCAGCTTCATCCTGATGATCTGCTTTGCTGCCTGTGTTACTGGTGCTTTGCGCGACTGGGTTGATTACAGAAGAAAAAGGACGACCTACGACACGTAGCATCGACACGTATCGGGGAAAAGGATACATTTTTATGAGGTTATGCCTTTCATCCACACATAAACAGCGTTTTACACTTTGTAACAAATGATTCTTAAGACTCCGGCCAAACTGGAGACGTCTTAAAAACTCTGTTGTTGAGCCTGTGTGTGTACTTGAATAGATGGAGTTTTGGGGTCCGATGCCTCACGGCCTGACGTTACATTGTTATAGACTTGGCCATGCAGTGGAGTTAAAAAATGAATGCTGTCAAAAAGGTGCTGATTTCTACATTGTTGATGTTGTCGTCTAATCAATGTCAAAGTGGAGAAATTCACTAACCTAAGGATCTATGGTAGTTTGCCCCCACACAGCATTTGCTGGTTTCGCCTTGATATGGAGACTTCAAAGTAAAAGCGTACATGGAACATTATAAACATTACAGCTGGTTAAGACACTTTTTGTTTATTTGTTCTTACAAGCCCGGCTGCTCCAACACGTTAAAGTGCAAAGGAGAAAAAGTGCTTGAATGTCAGATGTTTACACAGGCACAATGCTGTTCAACATCGCTTTTATTTTGAAGGACTCTGATTGGCTGATCTAGGTTTTAGCTTTGCTTACACTGCCCCCAATGCGTCTGGCATGTTTAAAACAACAAATTTACACGATTTTGTTCGGGAAGGTTTGGACTATCCTTCCATACATAGGTCCCTGCCGGGAAATAAACCCGCCAGCTTCAATGAGTTTCACTTTAAAATTGAGCCTGTGCATATAATTTTAAGCATGTTTGGATTGGAGAAAATCCATGCTAAACGTTGAACATGTCCACACCTTCGATGGCTTTTGTTGTAGATTTAGATTTCCTAGGAAAAAGAGAGGTTCAACTAGATCCTCAAAGCCCCAAACTAACATGGCGTCTCTGCCCGTCATGAGGGAAAAGGTGCAGGCGGCACGAAGGGGTCTCGAGACGTCAAATGATTTCGGCAGACCTCATATTTATGTGACTTCTCAGCCGTTTACACACTCGTGCTGCAGTCATGTCACATAAAGTCTTCCGTTTAAAACTGTACGCTGGTGATTTATGCTTCGGCACCGTGATGAAACCCTGTAAAAGCAGCCGAATGCTCTGTCTTCATCGCCCTCAGCCCCCAGACCCAGCCAGAGCTACGGCTTCAGCCTGGACAGCGACGAACGGGAAGAGGAGCCCACGGGAAAACCGCGGCCGGCAGATGATTCCAGAGAGCGGAAGGAGAGGGCGGAGGAAGCCCAGCGTCCGTCTTGGGAGAGGAGAACATCAACGGACGACAGGAGGAAGAGGAAGGAGGACAGTGAGCCCAGGCTCTTCATATCCTGTGATGAGAATCAGGAACCACCAGAGGGCAATGACAAATCTGGTAAGACTGCTTTCTTTGTAGGTTTGAATCTCCCGTTCTCGTGTTATACCTCATCCTACCCCTGAAAGATTGGGTTTCTTTATTTTTGTTTCCATTTTGGCTTCAGAGCCAGGAGCTGCTTTAATGCTTCGACCTGTCAGCTGATGATCTCTCTGTTCTGTGTTGCACAGAGAAGGGTCAAGCCACCTTGAGCCTAGGAATGGATCTTAACCTCGACTGGATGACACTGGATAACTTCCAGAAGCATTTGAACGGAGAGGATGAGATCTTATCAGGTCCACCGCTATCGCCCAGTGAGTGTTTTCCTTTGGACTTTACACAACAACAAACCTGTGCGGGTTCCCGCTGTGTCGGGAGTTTAGAAAATATATCATAGTGTGAAGGAAGAGGTTTTAATGAAGATTACATTTTTGTGCCTACTGGCTTGTAGTTCACGTAGAGTTCTAACTAATGCATCATTTGGTGTGCTTTACTACCACTGCATCAATAAGGCAACTTCATCAACATCTATGTCCTAGATATTATTAGATATGGTCCTACAAGGCGGCAGCAGGGGGGTGTAGGCATGATACTCCAACACAAAGTAGCATGTAAATGGGAGGTGGAAGGAACTGGAAATAAAGGTTTAAAAACATTTTTACAGTTAAAAATATTTAAAGGAAGTTTTAAACCAGGGTTTAAACCTCCCTTCAACATAATCTTGATCCATTATGGTTTTTTCTTTTCTGTTTCTACATATTTGATAGTTGAATCGATAATGTGACTGAGTAAAACGTATTCTGTCTTTAAGCAAAGTTTTCCTTTCTCTAAGCAAAGTTGCGCTCTGCCTTGTGTCTCTACCTTGTGTCTGTCAGGTGAGCTGCGAGATGCCGTGAAAAGCGGAGATTACATGGCTGTTAAATTAGCATTAAATTCTAAAGAGGACTACAATCTGGAACAAGAGGTTGGTGCTCCCTCCTTTACTCGGTTTAACAATTCAACAGCAGTTCGATTCCCCCACCCCAGTTACTGCATGCATATTGTCGTTTTAATTTTATTCTGTTTTTAATTACATGTATACATATTCAGAACCCAGAAATTTCCAAACCGAAGTTGCCTTTCACAGCGTGCACCTTGGTTGCCCCATGTAAATGTGTGCGTTCCTGTTAGGAAGGATGAAAATGTGTCTGCCAGGCTATGTCTGTCTCATCCACTGCTAAAGATGAACACCTATACATACCGTGGATGACTTGATAAAGCAGGAAAAATAGACAAAGTTAATGACTTAATATTAACCAAAATAGAGTTGACATATGAGTCAAAGCCCTAGACATGCAGACTAATGCATTGAGTTCTGTATTTCTGGTTAAGAGCAAAAAATAAGAATAATTAACTTTAACTTTCTTTATTGGGGCATAAGCAGTTCAATATGGAGAAATTCAGTCCTTATTTAAAATAAAATATTTAAGTGTCACTTCCTTGTTTGGCAGAACAGTAGACCCAATAACACTAATAGTATACAGCGGTGTGAAAAAGTGATTTCTTATGTTTTTACATGTTTGCCACACTAAAGTGTTTAAGAACATCAAACAAATTTCAGTATTCGTCAAAGACAACCCAAGTAAACACAAAACGCAGTTTTTAAATGAACGTTTTTATTATTAAGGGACAAAAAACGAACCTACGTGGCCCTTTATGACAAAGTGATTGCCTCTTAAACCTAATAACTGGCTGGGCGCCCTTGGCAGCAACAACTGCCATCCAGCGTTTGTAGTAACTTGTGTGTCTTTTCCAGCACTATGGAGGAATCCTGGCCCACTCATCTTAGCAGAATTGTTGTAATTCAGCCACATTAGAGATTTTTCCAGCATGAACGGCCGTTGTAAGGTCATGCCACAACATCTCAATGGGGTCCAGGTCAGGACTTTGACTAGGCCACTCCAAAGTGTTCATTTTGTATTTCTTCAGCCATTCAGAGGTGGACTTGCTGCTGTGTTTTGGATCAATGTCCTGCTGCAGAACCCAAGTTCATTTCAGCTTTAAGTCACAAACAGATGGCTGATCTATCACAGCAAGTCTTCCAGGTCCTGCAGCCACCTAACAGCCCCAGACCATCACCCCTCGGTTCCACTGCACGTGGAAGCGCCGTGGTGCGACCTTCACAGCTGATCACAGCAACTCTAGTCAGTCAGAGCGGTTCCGCTCGGTGTGCTACAGTCGGCGCTCACCGCTTCTCTAAAATACGCAGCTTTTCTATTTTTGCCGCACCAATGCCATGTCAGTCTAGAGCAGAGCGGATCGTTCAGGCAGGAAATTAGTTGATCCAGATCGCATTTTCTGGACTTTTATGTAATAACAAATTCTGTTCATTCAGTTAATCAACAGCAATAATAAAAATGAGCATTGAATTAAAAAAAATTACTGACAGACCAAATATTTGAACTCATCCATGATAGATCCAAAGAAAACAATGTAAGATGATTAGATAAAGAGCAGGCACTCGAGACGTGGGTAGTACTGGCCAAATAACCACTTTACTGATTTATTGTTCTGTTTAACGCGGGGGTGTCCAAAATTTTATTTTTTTTCTCTTTTTCTGAACTGCAGTGCTACTTTTACACCAGATATAACGTGACAAACTTTTGTCTCATCAGTCTCGTCAAGATGTGTTCTGGAAAAATTAAGACGAGCCATGATTTTTTTTGCGTTTGGTCTTGGACCTCTACCACGGAGGCTATTTTAGCCCAGTCTCTTTCTGATGGCGGGGCATGAACTTGGACCTTAACTGAGGCAAGTGAGACCTGCAGTTTTGGGACCTCTTGGTCACTGCGTTCTTGGGGTAATTTTGCTCAGCCGGCCATTCCTGGGAAGGTTCACCCCTGCGGTTCGCTGGAATCCCAAAGCTTTAAGAAATGTCTTTGTAACCCTTTCCAGACTGAAAAGTCCATCAGTGACTTTCTTTCTCATCCATCCATCCATTATCTAACACGCTTATCCCTATTGGGGTATTCCTCCCGCTGTCCTTTTTTGGAAAGTGGGAGGAAGCTGGAGAACCTGGAGAGAGCCCGCGCATGAACAGGGAGAACATGCAAAATCCATGCAGAAAGACCATGGGCAGGACTCAGTGTTCTAAAACACTTAAATGTGACAAACGTGTTTTATTTTTTTTATATAATCAGGAAGGGAGCAAACACTTTTTCACACCACTGCAAGTGTTAATGTCTTCTATGGAAGTATGTACCTTTGATCCAATGATGCAGTTATTTTTCTTGTATTATAATTGCTTATTTTTACTTTCAAACTACATGGTTCAATTTTCCTGTCAATTTGCTGAAGATAGAAATAAATTTTACTACTGAGGTACGATAAAATAAATGGTTTCAAAACAAATATTTGCCGCGCCACCATGACCTGCGTTAATAGCCTCCAATAGCTTTGCAATTAAACGGAGAGGTAATAAAGAGAGGCGCGTTGGTTTGTTTCATCACTTCGCTATTTATTAGCTGACTGAGCCGTCACCTGATTATCATTAGTAGAAGTGCCTCTGAACTGGGAAGCTCAGACTGACAGAACCCCATCATTGAGCTGTTCATCAAGATAATACTTAAACAGATAGTGTTAGCTTATGTCACCTGGGAGGTTTACTACTTCACTGTTGCAGATACATAAGTTTTACTGACGCTTTTACTTTGCTCTCAAACACCAGTGTCCTTGCGTAAGCTTGTAGCATTAGCTTGTAGCATTAGCTTAGCATGTAACATCGTTTAGCGTATTTTTTTCTTGTATGTCTGCCATATAGGGAAAGTTTGTGTTGTCAATAAAGAGGGTCTTTAGTCAACATGTTAGCAGAGTTTAAACTTCCAGCAACAGATAATTGTTGAGATGAACAGGACCATGGTAGCTAGCGTCCTTATGGCCTATAGTCAGACTTAGACTTTATTGTCAATCAACTGCACATTCACAATGTACATTGGAGCGAGATTTCGTTGCAAGGCAGTCAGGAAAGGGATTATTTTTCAAGCTGCACCATATCCTGAAGATCAACAAGCAGACTTCATTTCTTCGTATCTCCTAAAACAATCACTCCTGGTACAACTTCAAAGTACCTTTGCCTCTGCACGGAATCAGGTAGGAAAATATTTTCAATCTTTTAAAGAGTTATTTTCAAGTGATGTTGTAAGATTGTGCATGTTGTAAAATGTAATTCTTTTAACTAATTACAAAATTTCATCAAATGTTCTTTAGCACAGTCAACCAAGATTTAAGTTATGAGATGACTTTTGTAAGTTATGTTTGTACTAAATGAACATACTACTTAAACCTGAGTTGTATTTTTCTAATGGGCTGGATATTCAGGAAATTCACATTTTTATTGTAGCACCCGGTGTTTTGATTGCTAGTTATTGTTAGCCACTTCTCTTATGCAGTCAACCATAATACTATTAAATTTTTATAACATTACATTCTCAGATAGGGGTTATCAAGGTGTTTTGTAAAACTATTTTAAGGACACTATAGAAGGTTACTGCTCCTATAAATATATAATGCACATTTAATTAAGATTTTAACTATTCATCCTGTTTTATGACTATGAAACATTTGAACTGGTTATATAAATAATTTAGTCTTATGTTAACTATATCATGACTGTAGAGATCTAAATTATTTGGAATATGTGCACATTTGAGACAAATATTGCCTTTCTTTGCAGTGAACGACCAAGTGGAAGAAAACTTGTGAAGTACCTGGACAATAAGATCCATTTTTAAGCAGGTACATATCTAAATATGATTTCAAAATGTCTGCAGTATACACTAATTTTAATTTCTGGTTTTAATATTTTTTTTTTATTGAAAAAGATAAATCTGAACTAAAATACAGTCTTAAATGTGACTAGCAGGGCACTCCTAAAGTGTACCTTTGTTTTGTAACCCTAAAATGTCGGTTACAGCACTGTTGGCTGTTGTGGCCATATTTCGGTGACGGGTCATGTTAAATTACCTGTTCATTCTGTAACACTGGTATTCAAAGATAAATAATTTTTAGTTGTAAATCATGCATGCAGATTGAGCATCAGTGCATATTTTGTTCACTTCTTGTAGCATTTCATCTGACACCCCCATCCTGAATTGCTTAGACATTTATGTTAAAACTCTGCTTGATCCAATAAAGCCATTAAATGTTCTTAAATGGGTCACATGTGGTTTTTTTCCTAAAGATTCGGGATGTTGATACGGATGTTGAGTTAGAAAGTGATGTCTAACCATCACTTTGAGTTATGTTTGAATGAGCCTGAATCCTAATGGGGCAGTGCCAAGGTGCAAACTATTAAAACAACAAAATATTAGAAGATGGGCAGCAGAATTCAAAAAATAATGCCAAAACTAAAAAAAAGAAATCACCATCATTTAGTCAAAATTCAGAAAACTCTTAGCTCTTTCTCCTTCCCCCAAGTTAATTATCTAAAACATACATTTTCCTTTCACCTTAAATATTTATGGGAACTGATTTGGCAACAAGTCTTACATTTACTCTTTTTTTGCAGGCAAGTACTATTGATGAGAAGAGATATGAAGGACAGAGGAACTTGATTGAAGAGCGCAGTTCCAGTGGGACTCTTATGCTCACTTCTAGCAATGAAACTAAAAGAAATAAAGAGGGCATTCCATCAGCAATGAAGGACAATATCCCTCAAGATATGGATGGTCCACAGAATGACAGTAGAATTTCAAGCTTCCAAACTAGTACAAACGCCAAGAAAGTAACTGTGAAGAAACATAAAAAGAAACTACGGGTTAGAGGCAAAAAAAGTGAATCCAAGAATACATCATGTGATTCATCAATCCCCCAGAAAAGTCAAAGAGAGGAAGAGAAGAGTGCTGATGACACAAATGGTGCTTTATCCACCCAAATGACTTTGAACATTAACTTAGATTTAACCAAAAATACAGAAGAGATAGTAAAGCAGGTAGATGATGGAACAGAACAAAAGCACAAAGCTAACAAAATCAAAGCTGCCAACCAAGGAAATGACCCCGGTGAGAACACAGATGGTGCAATGTTGGAAAACGCTGGCAGTATGGATCAAGTGCTTTCAAAGTCTGAGACAAAAGAGATCGTTAAAACACATTGGCTCCGCAGGAGAAAAACTACTGAGATCAGATTGCCAACACGATCAAGTCTGAGGACCCACAAAAAAGTGCTTGAACCAAAACCTATTAGTGTTGTTAAAGAAAAAAAGGAGACTTACAAGAAACACTTATGTGTTTATTGCAAAAGTTATTTTACTCAAATTGCAAGACATTTGGAAAATAAGCATGTAGAAGAACCAGATGTTGCCCATGCCATGCACTTTCCCAAAGGTTCCAAGGTAAGACAGACCTTGCTGGACCAGATCCGTGACAAAGGAAATTGTAAGAACAATTGTGATGTTTCTAAAAGTGTCAAGGGAGAAATTGTAACCAAGAATCAGTTGAAGAAACCAACCGTATCTGTGCGTGACTTCTTGCCCTGCCAGTATTGTCTTGCATTTTATCGCAAAACTGATTTATGGAGACATGAGCGGACATGTAAAACTAGAAAAGGAGACCAGAAATCTCCTGAAAAGATAAAAAGATTCACAGGGTGCAGTTCTGTCTCCGATCTGCTTCCAATGTCGGAGTTCTTAACTGGAAGCTGCAAGGAAATCATTCAAATCATGCATCAAGATGACATTTCAAGACACATCCAGTTAGACCCACTTATTTGTAAGTACGGTAATACATTGTCTGCCAAGTATGACCATGACAAGTCTCAGTTTGCCTACATTGCACAAAAGATGAGGGAGTTGGGTAGGTTTGTCCTAGCAGTAAATGAGCTGGACAAGACCGTGAAGTACCTGCATGAAATTTGTCTACCATCTAGGTTTGAATTAGCTGTTGAAGGAGTGAAAAAAGTCAGTGGCTTTGACCCTACTTCCAGTACGTTTAAAACAATTTCCCTTGTCTCAAAGATTGGCTACTCTTTAAAACGTGCAGCGGAGATAGCGTTTGGAGAGAGTCGCATGACAGAGGACAGTGAAACGGAAAGCGAGTTGAGAATGTTCATCGAACTACTTGATACAAAATGGAGTGAGTGTTTCTCTCGAAAGGCACTTGCCTGCTCTTTAAAGCAAGAAGCCAAAAAAGTGGATGTAGACAAATCAACTGTGACAGAAGATTTAATAAAACTCCACAGATTTATTACAGGAGAAGAAGAAGAAGCAAGGAAGGATTTAAAAGAGAATGCCACCATGTCAACATGGAAGAAGCTAGGTGAAGCCACTTTAGCAAACGTGTGTCTTTTTAACAGGAGAAGAGTGGGAAATATTGGAAGGCTTTTTCTGAAAACGTACACTCAAAGAACGAGTGGGGAAACATGTATGCTCTCTGCAGATCAGGTCAGAAAAAGCACCAAATTGGAGATGGAACTCTGTTCTAGTTTTACAAGACTGGAACTTGAAGGTCAGTATGGAAGAAACATGCTGGTTCTGTTAACAGACCGGATGGTTTCGTCAATTGACTTGCTTGTTGAAAACAGGGAGCAAGCAGGTGTCTCCAAAACTAACCCTTACCTGTTTGCAAGGACTGAAGGGCCCTCTTTCATAAGAGGACTGGACTGTTTTCGAAGGGCTGCTGTAGAGTGTGGTGTTAGAAATCCAGAAGCACTTCTGTCCTCATCTGTAAGAGAACAAATTGCTACCTCCTGGCAGCTAATGAGCCTCAGTGAACGAGAACTGGATCAAGTAGCAGGAATGGTGGAAAGGAGCAGCGAAGAATGTTACAGGCTTTCTCAAAATGCAACCCTTCTGGAGGAAATCAGCAAAGAACTGTTAAAGATGGATAAAACACTGCCAACAAGCCGACCAAGCACTACTAAAGATGGTATGTATCATTTGTGTCCCATCTTTGGATATGCATTCATCTTTTTGCTTAAATTTCTGTTTGTGTCAGTGCTGCTCAAGATTACAAAATCAGGGTGCAAAACAACCTTGCTTGAATATCTTTTCTATGGCAATGGCATATTGCTTCAGTTTATATTATGTTTAAATCAGAATAAACAAGAAGGTATTAATGTCCCATTTAAAGCAAATGGACAGGCATATGTTTAGAACATTGGTTTTCCACGAAGACAGACTACGTGTGTGTGTGTACGTGTAACAGGTGAACCACACCTGCACATGCACTCACAATCTCACACACACAGCAGTCACCAACCTCTCACCTTGGAGGGGAAAGGCTGTGCTATAAAGTTCCAAAAGGTTGGTTGCTGAAGAATGCAATTTACGTTTTCTGTTCACCCCCAAAAAGACAAATACCTAATGATCGGACAAGCTATACTAACTTCAAGTTTGTCAAGTAAAAACCAGGATCTTTTACTTCCAAGTTCTCACATAAATGGAGGTCTTCTTTTGAAGGTGTTCATGCACAAGATTAGTTAAATATGTCAGAATTAATTTGGAACTTTTGTCATTAGTCTTCTGCTAAAGCTAAAATAGTTAAATATCAGGATTATATATTATATTTAGAATTAAATTCAGACATTTTCCCTCCTTTTTTATAAAATAATTCTCCACACTCTTTATCTTTTAGGAATTAAACAGAAGCCACTTTTAAAAAGAAGACCTTGGAGCGAGAGTGAACAGACGGCTGTCAAACGCTACTTGAATGACTTCATCACGAGGATGAAGGTTCCCGGCAAAAAAGCATGCAATGCCTGCATAGCTGCTGAGCCAGATCTTGGTGGAAGATCCTGGACGGATGTTAAAAACTATGTCCACAACACATTACAGACGTTGCGTAGGAGAAATAACCAGCAGAGGTCTGATGCGGATAAAAACGATTTGAATGCAAAGAGTCCAAAAGCTCTAGACCAAACCGAAAACATTGATACGGAGGAGACGAGTGTTTGTACCATGACAACTGTGAATCCAGATCACTTGCAAGAAAGTAATTTAAACTGTTGTATGGCAATGCCAACTGAAACAAACATAAGAGAGTCATCACCATTCTCCCCGGAGATGTCTGCATGTTATACGCCATTCTGTTCGTCGAATACAAACATGGTCCAGACAAGTCACCCATTGATGTCAGACTTCACACATTTGAATGCTACTGATACTCAAGTGGTTCCTACGTTTACCCCACACCACTCAACAAATACCCTAATGTCTCCTGTATACACATCAGAGAACAATCACAGTCTGTCAATGTCTTCTTTTTATGGACAGAATACTACAAACATGTTGCATTCATCTGTGTATACCCCATTGGACACTACAAGCCCACCGTTGATTCCTTCCTATACCCATTTTAATACCCCATGTACTTCAATGGTTTCTACATACACACCGCTAAATACTCTAAGTGCACCAATGATGTCTGCATTCACCACACTAAATGACAGAAGTAGGCCTGTCATGTCTTCGTTCACACCTCTTAATCATTCAAGTTCCCCGCCTTACCCCACCAGCCTCCCCAGCGTCCATGCAACTGCACAGGTTGTTCCTTCAATTCATGAACATGGCCTCTCTGAAAGTGCTCCAGCTGTAGAGGAAAACAAACCTGTGTCTTCTGGGAAAAAGCGAGCCCCTCCAGGTATGAAGCCTCAAAAAAGAAACAAGCGTTTATGGAGCGAGGAGGAACAGGCAGCGGTGAGACGGCAGTTTGGAGACTTTAGTCAACTCGTCAAGGTGCCTGGGAAAAAGGAATGCGATAGATGTTTAGTTGCCGAACCGGTACTAAGCACCAGAACATGGAGGGAAGTTAAGTATTTTGTACATAACTCAATTCAGTCACTAAAAAGAAGAGGTCATGCTGTTGCCTCCAAACAGAATAGACCACCAGAACCAGAGACTCAGTCTTCAAGCAATGATTGGGATGCTCCCGTGTATCTGTCCCTGTGAATAATTTGAATAGACTTGAGCAAAAACAACATGAGGACTTGAGAGGTCTGTGGCTTTAACCTTAATCTGATTAAGGTGGGAAAAAATATTACACTTGTCGTCCAATGTGTGTTGGCTGTCTGTTTGCCTTGAATTCACTTGTCATGTTACTTTTTGCATTTGCAGACAGTCTTGCCGTTCTACCAGTTACATTTTTAAAACTGTCGCAATGTGTTCAAAATAGTATTCTTCAGTGAAACAAGCTTCTTCATTGCATGAATAAACTGAAAGGAGGAAAAGTGAGCTTGATCGGGTTGTAGCTTGGCTTCTACCAGCTATGTAAAGCCAGTGGCTTTGGACATTTTTAACTTCATTGGGGTAAATCCTATGACTGAATACCTACAACACCCACTCGTAAACTTGTTTGAGCAGTGATGGTTTGACTGAGAATTAGCATTCAGATTTTATTGGCACGTTACCTTTTGATCATTTTGTTTCTTGTTGTACTGTTTTAAGTAGCATTTTTATGTATTTTATTAAGTGATCCCACTAGATTCCCTGCATCCGACCCGATCAATGTGAGACGTGTACCTTGCTGTGTATCTTTACTATATCCTGTCTTCAACCAGTAGCCTATACTGTAGGTAGAATTTTTACCTTTTTTACACTTATCACAAAAACATGACAAATCATTTTGATGTTTTTTTTTTTGTCATTGTTCTTAGGCTACGTTCACACTGCAGCCTGAAGTGACCCAATTCCGATTTCTTTGCCCATATGCGACCTGTATCTGATCTTTTTATGACAGTCTGAACAACACAGATCGTATTTTTTCAAATGCGACCCAGGCCACTTGGATATGTTGTCCTGAATCCGATACGTATCTGATCTTTTCAAATGCGACCTGTGTCTGTACGGCCGGGTCGCATTTATCCGACCTGTACGTCACCGATACTCGACAAACGTCACTATTCTGCGTCCTGCTATGCAGAAGCGGGAAGAAAGAAGACACCCATGGCGGACTACAATGAGAAGAGCAGTCAATGGAGGGAAAGCTCCGGTTAGAAAATAAATTAATGACCGCAAAATGCGCGCCAGCATTATAATCCATGTTTACTTCCGCAAACACTGAGGACGCTTGCTACGTGTGACATCATCGCGTCCTTGAGTGCGCATGCGGGACACTTGGGTTGAACGCATTCAGTTCACACAGGAGATCACATACAAGTCGCATATATTTGGAAATGTGAACCACCAAGCAAAAAAATCCGATTTCACAAAAAAATCGGAATTGAGCATTAAGACCTGCAGTGTGAACGTAGCCTTAGTTGCTGTAGTTTTTCTTCATGCCTATTTGTATTACTACATACTTTCTAACACTAAAAAGTGACTGTTTACTACCTTTTTATTTTATTCTATTTGATGGACACTACCTTGAGTTCTGATGTTTTTAGTTGTTTTTTGCTGTTTATCATTAATCTCTACTTGCTAAGATCCAGTTGCCTTACGGTCGTGTATTTTGTTTTATCCGTTCTTGCCACCCATTATGGCATCAAGCATGCAACTTGCAAATTTTGATCTTGGCATTATATATTGTTTTCTTAGTAAGTAATTTTTGTTTTATTGTTTTTTTTTTTTTTTTACAGAAAAACATAACAAAGTTGTGTCTTTTGAAGCGCTTCTAAATTGATGTAATACATGTGCCTGACAAAGTGGAAGAAAACTTAACTGTTTTCCTCTTCAACCGTTTGGTTGAGTATTGATCAGTATTGCTAGCATTTAAAAAAAAAAGCAGGAAGGTGAATTGGACCCTGTCTAAACAATGGCACATTTCAGTAAAAACAGGTCTGTTACTGGAACATTCAGCAAGGCAAATGGGATTTAGATCATGTGTTGCTGAATTGTTGTAGTCTCTGTAGATATCCTTTAAAAAAGTAAATTAAAAACATGCACCGTGAAGTACCGATAGTTTTTTTTGTTTTTGTTTGTTCTCACTGAGATGTAGAGAAAAAAAAACGTTCTTCTTAGGTCTAAACTTTCCACGCCTGTTAGAGACTTGTTTCTAGCCTCAGTAGCTGCTAGTGAACCTAAGTTGAGCCTGTGTTCACGTTCTCATACCAAAGTCATTAGTGTCAGATATCAGTTTGGCTGAGGGGGGGAGGGGGGGGGGGGGGGGTTGGAGGTCACATACAGTAGCACAAAAAGTAGTAGTATTTGGAGAATACCATAGCTTTATGGTGTGTGTGTGGGGGGGGGACTTTTTTACATATACGTACATAGCTTTTGTTTATATCCAATGTTACTGTAAAAACATTTGTTTGTTTATCATGTTTACTGTATGTTGCTTCAGTTAATGTTTCACTGTAAGGAGCTTATAACTTGTGCTTACACAATAAAATTCTTCTGGGCTTGATATTTTAAGCGTTTTGGAGAACAATAATGTTTTGGGAGTTTTATTTTCACCCCCTCTTTGTTTACAGCTTGTGTGAGGTCAATTTTGTAACCTTTCTTGTTAAGAACTCTCTTTTGACACATATAGCCCATATTGCAATTATGCATCGAGCCGATCATTAAACAAAGGAAGAACGTGACAAATGCTAACCGCAGATATACCAGCTTCAAAAGTCAGAAAGTGGATATTGGTATGATTTGGGGTTGTGTGTTTTAGTTGTGTGTGTTTTTTTGTTTGTTCGTTCTTTTTAGCGTTTTATGGCACCTCAGCAGTTCTTTTCATCTAAATATTCAGAATCCATCCTCCATGGAATATAATATTGAAACAAATCTTGCTGCATGCGGTTAGACATGCTTAGATTGAAATCAACGCATGTGTTGTTTTTGGTGCAATGCGAAAATGTTTAAAATATAGGAAGCCTAGTTTTATTTTAATTTTTATACTTTTACCACCCCCCCCACCCAACTCATACATAAAAATCCAGTACAAACTCATACTTTTTAATTTGAACCATTTTGTGTTAAAGGCTTACATCTTTGCCTGTGTTTGTCCACAGGATGTGAGCGGCATGTCCCTCTGCATGCTGGCTGCAGCCGGGGGGCAGGATGACATCCTTAGGTTGCTAATAAAGAAGGGAGTGAGGGTGAACGCCAGACAGAAGAACGGTACCACAGCACTGATGCACGCCGCCGAAAAGGTAACGCTATCCATTACGCAAGCTGGGTCAGACATCACCTGTCCTTTTTATGTTTAGAAGAAACATTTAATTGTTTATCTTTATAAACCTGAATGGTCAAAAACATACATACACATATATGTACACATTGTTCTTTTATTCTTCTAACATATGCTGAGAGCGTCTGAAACTGGAGTCATATTCCCTGCTTGTGGGCACAACTTTTGTCGATATAGTCGGTTCTGATTGCTGTCCTTTCATGTCAGAATTTCTTGACTACTGTTGCAATGCTCCTGGAGGCAGGATCCTACGTCAACGCTCAGACGCTCGGAGGGGAAACGGCGCTGATGAAAGTAAGTAAAGAGCTGCACAATATTTTAACCATAATCATCATCACAATATTGGTGTGTCCAGTATTACAATTGCAAAACAAGTGCCTTGATTCATGAATTATTAAGATGGTATGTTTCATATGTCCAGCTTTCTAACTCTGCTTGGCGTAAAAAAAAATCTGAATACCTTCCTAGGAAATAATTGACTTACTATATCATTATAGTGATACTCAACAATATAGCAAATATTATATTTTCATGATATCATGCAGCTCTGAAGGTAATTTGTATTTTTAAATCTTCTCTAAATGCCTTTGGATTTTTTTATATCTTAATTTTGCCTTTGCAGTTTTTTTCAGGTAGCAAGCTAATCACGTAAAACGCAGTTGTGCCACCAGGAGAATTAGTTTGTAACCAGTTTCATAGTATTGCAACAGGTTAATAAAAATGACAAAGATTCATAGTGGTGTCACAAACTGGAAAGCTGTGTCTCATAAGCTTGGCGTCATTAGCAGACTTGTAGAGATTATTAATTTTTAAGTGTTTGCTGGTAAAATAAATTTTTTAGCTTTAAAATGTCAATAGATATTTATATAATATTTGTTGTAGGCAGGAGTTTAACTTGCTGGGCTTTTGTTCTGTTCTGCAGTAATGGCAGCTGAGGATTCATTGCTGTAGTGGAAGTTTTAAAGTTTTTGTTGTTCTCACAGTAATGCCCCAGCATTTGTTGAGTATTTTAATTATATAAATATTTAAAAGAGAGCCTGGTTTAAATTATGGCCAATGTGTTGTTGTTTTTTCTTCCATTTTGTGGTAGAGCAAAAGCCCGCCTATTAATAAGTCACCAAACAATATTGAAGTATTCCAGCCATTTACAAAACACCGAATCCGCTTCTTGCAATTACTTACTAAATTTAATCATATCAGTACATCTGTGCAAACACAATATACAATTATTAATGCTTGGAAAAGAAAAGAAAGAGTTTGCAGAGGGAAGTCCTTTAGAAGATGTTGATTGTGTTTCAGGCCTGCAAAAGAGGGAATGCTGACATCGTTCGCCTCCTGCTGGAGTATGGAGCAGACTGCAACATCCTGTCTAAACACAAGAACTCGGCTTTGCACTTCGCCAATTTCAGCAACAACTTAATAGTGTGCGACCTCGTCAAGGACCACATCAGCAAGTAAGCACAAATATGGAGCTTTAGTGTTTGTAGTGATAATTTATTCTGCAAAGGATCCTGGAGGAAGAGTTTGGAAAAAATGATACAATCTGTATTCAGGATAGAGAAACCTGTTTAATACATTTCAGGTGATCCTATCACACAGTAATGCAAAATGGACGTTTTGTGTTTGTTTCCATCCCCCAGGCTGTCCAGTGTGGCTGAGGACACCATCCGAGCATACTTTGAGTCCCGTCTGGTGCTGCTAGAGCCGGTATTCCCTCTGGCTTGCCACAGGCTTTGTGAGGGACCTGACTTTTCCATGGAGTTTGGCTTCAAGGCACAGCCACAACCGGAAGGTAAAACACATTTTTTAAACATATGGCTACATTTTTTAATTCAACATCTCTCCATTAAACACTGAAAATCTGTAATTCTTCCTGTGAAGTATGTGAGGTAAAGTAAAAAAAAAAAAAAAAAAAGGTGCAATAGATAAGTGTCTGTAATGAAAGACCTCTACTGAAGGGGGTGGAAATTAACTTTCTTTCAATTAATGATAGTATTTGTGGTATTGATATTCATCCATGTGAGGTATGTGTATTTTGACTGGTAACTCTATCAATTAATGTCAAAAGTTCCCATTTTCACCACGGTTTCCACAGTTTTGCAAAAGCATTGAAGTTGAACCCACTGTTTCAACCCGTGGTGAAAGATAGGGGATGGCAGCATCATGCTGTGGGGATGCTTCTTCAGGGGGACAGGAAAGCTGGCTGGTGTTGGTGGGAGGATGGACGGAGCCAAGTACAGAGCAATCCTGTAGGAGGCTTTAAACACAGCTAGACACAACTCTAAAAATACAGCCTCAGCTAAAACTGAAGGGTTTGAATTTTGGTATAAGTGTGTGAATTTGTTTGGGCCAGTCAAGTTCCAGACCTAGATCATGGGTTAAAGTTCTCCGTCGCTGCGATGGATTTCCGTCAATCAGAAAAAGGGAGCAAAAAAATTAGATCCACTTGGTTTTGTTTGGACTTTTTATTCAAGGTTTTAAACAGAAGCTGCTCTCATCCAATGAAACCTGGCAGAGCCGGGACATTAGCCAATCAGAAAGAGCGTAGGGCAGGTCTTTGCAAAGCGGACATATAACAGGCTGAGGTTTGTCGGTATTACATCATTTTAACTTTTGGAAGAATCTCTCAAACTGGCCACCGATGGCATGAATTAAAGTAGTGGTGATCAAATGTTTTCTTTGGACTTATGAGAACGAGCAAGTCAGAAAGTTCAGTGGATCGAACATCTGAGAACAACTTCCTCGGTAAGCGTGTCTATCGCTGCTCTTGGAGTTAAATTAATGAGTGATATTTCCACCTGTGGCCACATCATCTGTCAGCGTTTATTCCCTCGCTTCCAGTAACTTAGCAGATAAACGTGTGCGACCACTCAGGGATCTCCTCGTGATTCACTATTACGTTTTTATTTCAAACACAAAGAAGAGTAACGCTTCTTGAAGAAGGGTTGGCTATATCGACCGTTGATGGTGGTGTTTAGTATAAATGGAGGCTCGGCTGACAGAAACGGATGAGAATGAGAAGATAGTCGGTTGTGGTGCCAAAACCTTAACCTGCCAGGCACCGCACGTTTTCTGCAGCACACCTCCACTTTACCTTGGAAATGGGGTGACCATGATTTCCGTTTGTGCGGGACTGTCCTGCATTTTTTACTGTCGCCCCGCTGTCCCACGAACCGAAACAATGTCCCGCATTTGACTGGGTCAGATTCGGAAAAAGGTTTTTAAGAAAATCCACTCATGCTTTTCTGAAACAAAAACCCAGAGCTGCAGTGATCGTCAGTGAGAGCTGCTCGGCTGTTAACATGCAGCTGCGCACCAGGACACTCGTAAGATAAAATTACAAGGATTTTGATGCATATAGATTATCAAGGACACTACGTCTAAATAATAATAATAAAAAAAACAAAAACTGAAAAAGCCTCCTGTCGATTCTATGGGCTCATATTTACTCCAACCCAAAAACACCTGCCAGACAGACAAGCTACAGCAGCCAAGGTTAACATCAACAATATTTAACTTTATGCAAAGGTTTAATAACATTTTTCTAATTAAAGTGTTCATCTTTAAAAGCTAGTAAAGTTTTTTTTTCTGATAAACATAGAACAATTTTATTAGACTTAGACAACTTTATTGTCATTTTGTATGTACAGAGCACATACAGAACGAAATTTCGTTGGATACAGCTTACGACAGTGTAATGGGATTGCAGGTGGAATAAGGCAACATTTCACTATAAAGTGCAGCAGTGATCAGTTGTAATAGTGCAGGAGAAAAACAGTGTGCAAGAACAGTATACAGAAGAATGTTCAACCATTTGTTATTACACTTTTTTTAAAGTTTGACATCCGTGCAGGTGTGACGCCATGCCGTATCTGACGGGAAACGCGGCTCCACGTAACAGGGTTGTGGGGGGGGGGGGGCTGGTGACTGTCTCCAGCAGTCAATAGGTGAGAGGCGGTGACACAGAGTACATCCTGGACAGGTCTCCAGTCACAGGGCTAAAATGTAACAGTTTTATTAAACTTCCAAAAAGTTAAATAATGCCTTTTTATGAAGTTGTGAGAATTAATTGTTGTGCAATAACAGGAAAAGCAGAGGCTGATTATTGTAATGTGCGATCCGTGTTAAATTAAAATGTATGACGTCATCATAGTGTTGGTTATGTGTCCCACGTTGCCCCTCACAAGCATCCTGTTGTCCCACATTTGGTCATTTTAGACCTGGTCCCCCTACGTGAATCGGCTACAGAACCGAGGCACCTGTATCCATGGCCGACCGTGTGTGTAACCACACAGTTCCAGGTTTAGGTAGTTTTAAACCACTTCCCTGTTGTCTTCAGTATTTCAGTAGTGTGGTTCCCCTTTTATTGTAATATTGTAATAACATTTTATTTATAAGCCCCTTAAGATCCCTCTATGGATAAACATGGTACTAAATAAAATAATAAAAAGATAAATAACCTAGCAAATACTTTGAACTTGCATTCACTTGGATAGATATGAAAGTCAGAAATTTACTCAAGGACAAGGTTGTGCTTGGCCTTTTATGTTCATAGCATTGATCATGATTTATATAGAATGTGACAGGGAGCCAGTGGAGTTAATGTACAGGAGTGAAGTAGATGATGTAATGATGAAGCTGCTGTCTTTGTACCAGTTGCAGTTTATGGAGGGTTTTCTGGGAGACAGGGAGGGAAGGGAGCTGAAAGTGTAAAGTCGAGAGGTGAGTGGACTGTGGACCAGTAAAATGTGAAGGAAGAACTTGCTTGATGCTGCAAAGATGAAAGTTAACCAGGTGATGTTATGGATGTGGAAAGTGATGGACAGGATAGAGAGGGCTGTCCAGGATGCTGGTGAAGATTCTGGTGAAGATTGGATGACACCAAGGCTCTGAAGCTGAAAGGTGGGAGAAATACAGGAATTGTCGCTGCATATTTTAAAACTGCCAGATTTGGTTAAAACTGACTTTGCACAATAAGCAAGTGAGGTACGTAATGTGGCATGACGTCCACGGCCCTGGAAAAATATGGGCTGACTAGAAACAATTTTCAATCAGACTGATTATTTTTGCTTTAACTCTTGACCTAGATCCAATTTATCTCTACTGAGGGGGACTCAAATAAAATTAGGATTTAAAAAAAAAAAAATTATTATTTCTTTTTGGACAAAATTTTTTAAAATCATGCATCCTTTTACTTTCACTTCACAGTGATGTGGTACTTTGTGTCATTTTGCTTAAAAGTCCAAGAAGTGCGTTGAAAGTGACATCTAAAATGTGAAACTTTTCAAGCTGTGAACATTTTCCTGAGGGACTTGATTTGAATGTAAGATATTGATGTCCTTAATACTTGTTAACAATAATATATCTTCCATTGTTACGATAATCTCTGTTCAGTCTTCTATAATAATTCTGTTTATATTACAAAGCTCCTGCTGAGTCTACATGGGTTCAGGTGCTTATGATGCAGCCTTCAAATCTTTTTTTCTTGTTCGTTTTTCCTCCAAACCCTCTGTGCTTTGTGTTCTGCTCCAGGTTTGGGCATTCTGCTCTTCATCTTTCACGCCAACTTCCTGAATGAGATTACAGCCAGGCTCTGCGGACCCTGCAGTGTTCACGCTGTCGTCCTCAACGACAAGTTCCAGCTGCCCATCTTCCTGGTTGGTGCACATTCTGCTCTTTTACTTTGTTATTGTGAGGCTGATTGATCGAACCAAATAAAAACTAGCTGGTAAAAACCAAGTCAGACCTGTTATAGTCCCACAATAAAAAAAAATTGCTTGATGATATTTTGCTTCTCGCTAACTATGGTACTATGCAGGAAATTCACAGAACCATGCACTTTAGCCTCACTGGTCTATCTTCCATGCTCATTTTAAAGCAGCATAGTAAAAAGGCAGGTTTACGTTGCAAAGTTTCAAAGAACTCTGCCACTTTTTCAACGAAAGCTTTCACTGAAGAGTTTCTGCCTCTTTACAAGCAACGTGGACAGCAATAATTAGATGCTTTGATTTCATTAGTAAATATACTTCATTTATCTCCTTGGTGAAATGATTGAATGGATCACAGCGCGATCTATTCAAAAATGTTAAAAAAAAGCAGTTTACCTTGTGATGGTAACTTATTTGGTTGGTTTATAAGATTGTACCCATCGATCTATCCAAGAAATTGTTTTTCAGACATTGGCTTCAGTGTTCAAAGTGACCCAGCATTCTTGAGATTTAATGACTGTAATGTATGAGCTGTGGGTAATGATCAGCTTTTTTCTCTTAATTGTCATATTTGTTCCTTCTACATTTCAGGATAGTCACTTCATCTACTCCTTCAGCCCGGTTCCAGGGATTAACAAACTCTTCATTCGTCTAGCTGAAGCACCATCGGCCAAGGTGACGTATTTGCATGCCTAAACCCCCAAACTCTTACAGTAACAGCTCTGCCCCTTGTCAAGGTATTGTACACTCTGCTGAAAGTGGCGAATTGAAAAGAGGTGTCTGCACATTGACATTTTTTAGATGTTTCTTTGTCAGACTCCCCATGCAGGTTGACAAAATATGGTAAAACGGAGGACTGACACTAGCTGGATCAGGAGGCGACTTCTGTCAAAATATTATTTTGCAATCAAACTGGGTCATTATGGCTTTGAGAATGAATAGTGGAGAATTAAATTATGCTGCAGGGTAAAAAGGCTTCGTTTATTTATTTTTTGTCATCTGTAGATTTTTATGTAAAATCAAGATGAACATAAATAAAATCCTTTGTGGATTTTGTTTGAAAAATAAAGGAAACATGTCTGTGTTCTGTAGTTCAGAGTATTTCTGCTCTGTTCGAATGCTCGCTGTGAGAGATTCGCTGCAAGGTGCAGCATCTTAGGGCCACCAAGTCTCCATAGCAACCACCAGACACTATCAACATGCCCACTTCTGGTGTGGAAGTGACGGCAGAAAAATAAAACGGCTTTTACCTTCACAAAGGCGATTGTGTGGACTTTACTAAACGGCACCGGGACCTTTTCTGATACTGCTTTGGTCAATCGAGACCAACTGTGAATTTATCAGGATCCAACACTCCGGGTTACTCCGGTGTACCAAAAAGGATGATCATATGGAAAGTGCATCTCTTGCCCACTGTGTAGTGTGTGTGTGTGTTGGGTGGGGGTACATGATGGTGTTTTTTTTACCAACGACCATGGTAGCCTCGTTAGAGTACATGGCTGTGACTTTCTGCAGGATAATGATCCAGAACATTTGGCCAGATCAGTACAGATCTGGTTAAAAAAACAGCCTTGCTCTATGGCTTTTCCAGTCTGTGTCCTGTCGAATCGATACATTTAGTTTCAGTGTCCAGTTTCTTTACTATCTGAGGGCTTAAAATGGAGAGAAATGCATAAATGTCTTGTTTAGCTACTACCACAGCCGTTGGCGAATCCCGCTGGTTTTCCGGCTTGCAGCTAGAACCCACTCATAGTGGCCGTGGGGTCATTCCCAGAACCGACCTCTAAGACAAACTTTACGTGACGTTAGATGTTGGGGACAAAACAACACTGGAGCTTTTTACCGTCTTTGTACAAATCTTTTTCTTTTGGAGCAGCTTAGTGTCTTGATCTTTGGTTGCATCATCAGTTTAAGTTTAGTTAGGTGCCTCAGATACCAGCCCTCTGGATGCACTTGGTTGCCAAAGGCATTGTTGACAAAACTTCCAGAATCTATCTGTTCTCAAAGGTTCGAGTTCAAACAACTGGGCTTCCCAAAATGGGGGCCAGGACCTTGGGGGTTGGGGTCACGAAACACTTCTTGGGAGTCGCAAAATGATTTGTATTTCTTTACTGAAACCGCTTCCATTTTAACACAGGGGAAGGCTGCACTTTTTTGTAAGAGTTCTTATAAAAGTACTACTTTATTCTCGTAATTTTATGACTTTATTCTCGTAAAAATATGTCTTTAGCCTCATAATATCCCCATAAAAAATAAGACATGCCATCCACCAAAAGGGGGTCACCAGTCTCTGGCACTGTTATTTTGGGGGTTGCAGGCTGAAAAGTTTAGGAACTCCTGATTTAAAGGGTAACTCACCCCCAAATCAACTTTTGCCAATAAACTGCTAACATGGTTGTCTTATAGTACTGTCTACATATCCTGGTCATTATTTTTTAATTAGTGCATATTTGTAGAAATCCTGCTTTTGTGTCTAAAACCGTCAGGTAGGCGCCCTCCTATGGTTAAACGGTGGTTTTGCATTGAATTTAGAATCCGTATTTCTATTGGTTCAAAGGTTTTTGTGACGTAATTTGGAGAAACTGACATCAGTACCAAGACGTTTTAATATTTAATCAGTAAATTTGGAATTATCCAGAATTGCCGTTATAGATATCTATAGCGTCATTTTGACTAGTCATAATGTCACTGTTACTGACATTACTCACAGCTAAAATTCATACTAATGTCTTTCTGACTTGTCAAAACTAAGTTACAGATATCTACGTCATATATGGCAAAATAGTTTGAATCTTACAGATAAATTACAGATATTTTGAATAAGAGTTTTGACTGGGCCAAATGATGTTGCAGTTATCAGTAATTATTATTCGGTCTAGCGATTAAACGTCTGCCTGTGAGCTGTCTCGTCCTGAAAACTGCGTCGGCACTCTGCAGCACCGGCTTCGGGCATTGCTCAGTCAGTGCCTTGAGTCGTTGGCTCAAACTGATAAGCCTCTGGCCCGCAGGGCTCCACAAAGCCTCCCTCAACCTCTGGGGGTGAAAATCCTCCACCTCAAAAGACCAAACCGTGGTGTATCTACTAGAGTAACTCTGCTCGCCCTCCGTGATTCAATATGGCTGATTTCCCCCAATCTCCAACACAGCCCCGTTCCCGCTTATTCCCTCCCACTTTGATGGAATTGTTCAGATTTGTCTGAGGGGGGAATATGCTTTTACATGAGGGTGAGTTGCACTTTAAGGCTTAGAGGACAGGTACCTGAGGATTGGAGACATGAGTTCAGCTACAGGTGAGGAAGCCTCATCTTGGTCAGAGATGGTAGCAGAGGTTTCTCGTTAGTACAATTTGCTGCCCTTTTTCTATAAGCTTGTTTCCTGTCCGAGAAGATCTAGCAAGGTGTTGCTCAGCATACAGTTAAACCTCCAAAAAACAGATTTAGACAAGAGATGTGTTGTCATTACAGCAATAAACCCCTTCCCATAATTGCTGAGCAGCTTTTTGCATTTTTTTCTCCGTCATATTGAGGATTTTTCATCAGTGATGAGCTCCAAGCCTTTGAGGCCGAAAGTGCCTCCTTGCATGTTGGGAACTTGTAGGTTTCTTACTGTTTCTGTCGTCTCCTCTCCTCAGGTGAAGCTCCTCATCTGCGCATACAGAGTCCAACTGCAGTGACGATGACACGAGAGCCTTTTTCACCATGCTGCTGCCCGACTCGGCGTGAACCCGAGTAAGATGTGGAGTTCGTCCTTCACCGATGGTGCAATCACGGCTCAGCCCCTGGGTGGAGGGAGGCTGTCAGACTCCAAAGACTGAAATCCCTCATGTGTCGTGCCTTTCTCTGAGTTCCTCCTGCTGACTGGGGGGGATGATATAGATGCGTGCGATGATGCGAAGTCTAGCTTGAGCATTTATGCGTGGTACTTTTATGCATTTTCAGCGTTTAACAGCATAAGGCCCCCCTCACTTGTTGATTTGTAATGAACTCGTTAATCGTAATTTTTTTTTTTTTGCTTCAGTGAAAGTCAGTCTGTGTTTCCAAACCGTCTTTAAAAACTGTAGCAACGGCTGGTTTTGCTAAACCAGCAACTGGTTTAGCGGTAGAGTCACTACATCGTTCCACAGTACGCAAGGAAGAGACAGGATGTCCAACGCTGATTCTCGGACAAGTTCGTCCATTGTTTTACCTTTCCTCCACGTGGTCGGCTGTCCCGTTTGCCACCAGAGGGAGGGAGGGTTATTTTAAAATGAGATGTTTTAGTGAGAAAAAAAGAGATGTTTCCTTTGCCTGCCATGCACAACTTCTGTGAGTTATTTTTATATATATTTTTCAGTTTGTACAGATTCACATATGATAAATAAATTGTGAAAAATATACGTTTGAAGTGACGACTGCTAATGTTTCATGGACATTTTTGCCCCCGTAGAAGTGGGTTAAGTTATTTTTGTGCTGTAAAAAGCTCTGCTGGTAGTTTTTCTTTTTGTTTTAAGGCCTAACATTTTTCAGACTTACCTTCCTTCATTTTGTTGCAACCATTAGAAAAGCTTTGTCGTCATCAAATGACCATTGCAGAATTTCGATATTTTTACATAGGTACTGTACATGACTGCCAATTAAAGCTTTGACTTAATTCTTACCTTCAGTCTCCTGAATATTTTTTTTAAACAGCTTTAGTATTGATGTGAAAAATGCGCAATTGTGACCAGAAGTTGGTGTCCTGGTTGCATCAAAAACCCTGCATATTTTAAGACATCTAAATCTGTTGTTTTCTGTTAATCGGTTGGTTTTAATCTAAACGTAGTTTAAACATGTGATGTTGGACCAAGCAGAAATGTAAATGTAGTGACGGTTGGGTTCAGATTAACCTAAAGGTCTGATCAAAATGAGCCCTTTGCTGTTTGTTTGAATTGTGCAGTTGAAAATCTGGTTTGCATTCAGCAGCTAACGCATCTTTCCCCTCTTTTCACTTTCTGACTGCTTCCTAAAACTCATGACTTGCATTTAGAACCTGTGATCAATGTTTACTGGGTCACACTGTCTAGATCCACAGTGCCTTACAGAGATCTTCATGCCCCTTAAGCTTTTTATTTTATTTATATTTTATTAAAACTGCAAACTTCAATGCATTTTAGTCGGATATTTTAAAGTGATGAAGCAACACAAAGTAGACTTGCGATGAAGAAGGAAAACGATACAAGGAAAAGGAAAGGTGTGCACAGAAGAAGAAAAAAATCTGAAGAGTGCAGCACTCTGTCTTGCAGCCAAGAGACCAATGGTGACTCTGGAGGAGCTGCAGGAGATCCACCGCTCGGGTGGGAGAATCTGTTGAAAGCGCTACCATTAGTGGTCCTGTCTACGAAGCCGATCCTTTATGGAGGGAAAGTTTCTGAAAATAACCCACAAGAAGTCCTGTTTCCAGTCTGCCACAATCTGTGTATGGGATACGGCAAACATGGAAGAAGGTGCTCTGGTCACATGGGACCATAATTTTTGTTTTTGGCCTACATTGAAATGGTACGGATGCCAGACGGCAGAAAAAAGAATGGTACAAATTTGGTTCACCAGCAAAATTATTATTTGGCATTTTAAATTTGGGGGGAGGGGGGATTTGTGACCAATCAGTGCATTCAACTTTTCTGATTTTGCCCACAACGTAAAAAGGTTAAACACCACTAGTTTCACTGTTGGTCCTTTCTTCTCTTTCACGGAATGATTTAAAGTCAAAAGTTTCAAACTACTGTTTTTCAAGTGATCTCAACGTTTATTTTGTGGTAAAATGCTTGTCCGTTTCTTTAAGAGAATTATGTGAAAGCTCTTTAGATCAGTCCATCCATCCATCGTCTTCCGCTTACCCGGGGTCGGGTCGCGGAGGTAGCAGCTTCAGTAGGGAGGCCCAGACGTCCCTCTCCCCAGCCACTTGGGCCAGCTCCTCCGAGGGAATCCCAAGGCGTTCCCAGGCCAGCCGAGAAACATAGTCCCTCCAGCGTGTCCTGGGTCTCCCTCGTGGTCTCCTCCCGGTGGGACGTGCCCGAAACACCTCTCCAGGGAGGCGTCCAGGAGGCATCCTAACCAGATGCCCAAGCCACCTCAACTGGCTCCTCTCGACGTGGAGGAGCAGCGGCTCTACTCTGAGTCCTCCCCGGATGACTGAGCTCCTCACCCTATCTCTAAGGGAGAGCCCAGACACACTACGGAGAAAACTCATTTCGGCCGCTTGTATCCGGGATCTTGTTCTTTCGGTCATGACCCAAAGCTCATGACCATAGATGAGGGTAGGAACGTAGATGGACCGGTAAATCGAGAGCTTCGCCTTTTGGCTCAGCTCTCTCTTCACCACAACGGATCGGTCCAGCGCCCGCTTCACAGCAGATGCCGCACAATCCGCCTGTCGATCTCCCGCTCCATCTTCCCCTCATTAGTGAACAAGACCCCAAGATACTTAAACTCCTTCACTAGGGGCAGTACATCCTCCCCAACCCGGAGAAGGCACTCTACCCTTTTCCGGCTCAAGACCATGGTCTCGTATTTGGAGGCACTGATTCTCATCCCGGCCGCTTCACACTCGGCTGCGAACCGCTCTAGTGAGACGCGATCCTAAGGCCACCAAAACGGATCCCCTCAACACCTTGGCTGCGCCTAGAAATTCTGTCCATAAAAGTTATGAACAGAATCGGTGACAAAGGGCAATCTTGGCGGAGTCCAACTCTCACCGGAAACGAGTCCGACTTACTGCCGGCAATGCGGACCAGACTCTGACACCGGTCAGACAGGGACTTCTTAGAGGGCCAGGTACTCCGTACTCCCTGAGTACCCCCCACAGGATCCCCCAAGGGATACGGTCGAATGCCTTCTCCAGATCCACAAAGCACATGTAGACTGGTTGGGCAAACTCCCACGCACCCTCCAGGATCCTGCTGAGGGTGTAGAGCTGATCCAGTGTTCCACGGCCAGGACGAAAACCACACTGCTCCTCCTGAATCCAAGATTCGACTATCCGACGGACCCTCCTTTCCAGAACCCCGGGACCAGGGAGGTTTAAGAGTGTGATTCCTCTGTAGTTGGAACACACCCTCCGGTCCCCCTTTTTTAAATAGGGGGACCACCACCCCAGTTTGCCAATCCAGGGGAACTGCCCCCAATTGTCCACACAATGCTGCAGAGTTAACCAACACACCCCCACAACATCCAGAGCCTTAAGGTACTCAGGGCGATTCTCATCCACCCCCGGGGCCTTGCCACCGAGGAGCTTTTTAACCACCTCGGTGACCTCAGCACCAGAGATGGTCTTTAGATCAGTACTAAACTGAAATGTACAATCATAGCATTCTTGCTTCAGGCTAGGTACCCTCCCACCTTATAAAAGGAAGCACATGTGATGTTGATAACTAAGATGGTCCAGATTACAAAGGTTTACTTGTTTATAGACCAACTTTGCTGGAATACTTGGATGACAACAAAGTGTTGACATCTGAGGCAAGATTTATTTTTTTCAAATCTAATACTAAGCTACATATCACAAATTATACTTTCAAATGACTAACTGGCAATAGCAGAATATTGTATCTACGAATGCAAAACATTTTTGCTGAGGCACAGTATCTGACTGGAGGAGTATCTCGTAATACTCTGTAAATTTGGATCTTCTCTAATTCTCATTTAATTTTGTATTAAAATTCTTATTGCAAACTAAGCTCTGAATAATCCATCCAGTATTAAAGATGATATTGATATTTGTTATACAGGGCACTTAGTTATCAAAGGGGAGCCAGATATTTTGGTTGTCATATTTTCTTTTGTGGAACATACTGTACTTCCAAGTTTTGTCCATGAGGCAGACACCAACTAGGCTTTATTTATTTTTTCATATAAAGCCTATACTTAGAGTAGCTGAGATTTTTCTGAACTATCTCTGTAGATAAACTTAGGCTACTTGGCTGACCACTTTTTTTTCTCACCATGCTACTTTTTCCTACTACTCTTCGGTTATCCATTATATGCAGTTATTTGTCATTACCTTTGAGTTCTTACGGGAGTTTTTTTCTCTGTGGCTGACAACAATTTTGACCTAATTTTTCATCTTCTAATTTTTTCTAAGGATTCGTTACAGTTTCTTATAGCCAGAACTCCTGGCTCAGTGCTTTTCTGTTTAACTGGTTCTTTCTTAGAAGAAGCTACTATTGGCACTACCGCTGGTATTAACTCAACATAGAAAGTACTCATCACTTATTTTTGTTCCATACCTGCTCTATATCCTCTCTACCCCCAGTGGTTCACTGCAGAAAGATGGATACAGATATTAAGCAGGAAAAGCAGGAGTTTCTGCCTGTGAAAAGGCAGTTGTTCTTTTCCATTGTTGCTTGTCCAGGAGGAGAGATTGCTGTGAAGTCAGTGACTTGAAGGATCAGCACGCACAAGGCAGCTGGACCAGATAACATCCCTGTACGCGTGCCCAGGGCATGTGCGGATCAGCTCACTGAGGTTTTTACAGACATTCTCAACCTGTCTCTTGCCCAAGCAGCTGTACCAACATGCTTCAAATGCACTTCCATTGTGCCAGTGCCAAAACACTCCAGCCCAAAGTGCCTTAACGACTACCGCCCTGTAGCACTCACACCAATCGTAATGAAGTGCTTTGAGCGGCTGTTCCTGGCACACCTAAAAGACTTGCTACCATCCATATTGGACTCACACCAGTTTGCATACCGCAGCAATAGGAGCACAGAGGATGCAGTTTCCATGGCACTGCACTCTGTGCTCACACATCTGGACAATAAGAACACTTATGCACGCATGCTGTTTGTTGACTGTAGCTCAGCATTCAACACTGTCATCCCGGCTAAGTTAATAGCCAAACTTCGAGATCTGGGCATCAACACCTCCATGTGCAACTGGATTTTGGACTTTCTGACCAACAGACCCCAGAATGTCCGATCAGGCTCCAACTGCTCCACGTCCATCACACTCAACACTGGTGTACCACAGGGCTGTGTGCTAAGCCCGTTTCTCCACTCCCTCTTCACCCACGACTGCAAGCCTGTGTACGCATCCAACTCCATCATCAAGTTTGCGGACGACACTACGGTGATTGGTCTCATCAGCAACAACGATGAGAGGAGATCAAGCACCTGGCCACATGGTGCACTGAAAATAACCAGCTCCTCAACACCACCAAAACGAAGGAGCTCATCATGGACTTCAGAAAAGATTCAAGAGGCACGCACGACACCATCCACATCAGTGGAATGGCTGTTGAGTGTGTCTCCAGTTTCAAGTTTCTGGGGACCCACATCTCAGCGGACATGTCCTGGTCAACCAACACCTCCTGCCTGGTCAAGAAGGCTCACCAGCGCCTCTTCTTCCTGAGAACACTGAGGAAAAATCAGCTATCCTCGACTATCCTGGTGAACTTCTATCGCTGTGCAACAGAAAGCATCCTGACCAACTGTGCAACAGTGTGGTATGGGAGCTGTTCTGTTGCAGAGCGCAAGGCACTGCAGCGGGTGGTGAAAACCGCCCAGCACATCACTGGGACTCCACTACCCACCATTGAGCACATCCAGAAGAAACGCTGCCTACATCGAGCCCGTAGCATCCTTAAGGACTCATCCCACCCAGCCCACAGACTGTTCTCTCTCCTGCCCTCCGGCAGGCGTTTCAGGTGCCTCCGGTCCAGGACCAGCAGACTAAAGAACAGCTTCTTCCCCAGAGCTGTCTCTTTATTGAACTCTAATCCTCGCTGATCCCACTCCCCTCATATACTGATAGACTCTCCTCTACCTCCTCACACCTACCTCCATTTTGTTATTTACAAGACTGTAATGTTCACTTGCACTCCTGACTGTTACTATAGTAACAACTGTTTACATGCATCTTGCACTACTCACCTTGACTGAATATTGATTTGCACTGCCGACTGTTTATTCACAGCACCAATTGTTTACATATACATTTGCAATACCGTACTTTAACTGTAATATGCAATTACCTTCCACTGCACTTTAATTTAGATAGCTTCTGTCCAAACTTTATTTATTAATTTTATAGTAATAGCCACCTGTATATCATGCTCATAATTCTGCCTATAGTAATAGCCATCTGTACATATATTCATAGTACATATTCACTTGTAAACTCTGTTATAATAACAACCATCTGTATATTATGCTATTGTACATATCTGTAAAAAACTCTATTTATAGTAATATCCACCTGTATATTATATTCGGTACATATCCAGCTGTAAATTTAGTTCACAATACTAGTTATCTACATATTATATTCATAGGACAAATCTATCAGTAAAATTCTGTTTATAATAGTATCCATCTCTATATTTATTCAGTAAAAACCCATGTCCTGTACTTATGGAACCATTGTTTATCCTGCACTTGCTGCTATTGCACTTCTGGTTAGACCTAAACTGCATTTCGACAATAAAGTTGAATCTAATCTAATCGATGCAACTAGCTGGGCTTTCTTTACAGATAACTTGTTTCCAAGTGGTATTGGAAACTTGATTTGTCTGCACAAGGACCAAACTTAAATGTGTATGATTAGATGACTAGATTTTGTATATAACTTGGATTTGTTTGTCTTCTAAATTGGCTTGAGACTGCATAGATGCTACATGACTAAACTGAAATATTTTTAATAAGTTTGCACTGCATGTACCTGTATATCAATGTCATTATATGATCGGATTGTGATGGACGGAATACGTTCTGGATTCTATGTAATTGCATATGAACTGGACCTCTTTGTAAAGTGCCTTGAAATCACGCGTTGCCTTTCCACAATTAGCTGAATCATGTAAGATCTGCTGTAAAATGAGGATTGGTATGACTAGCTGTCAGTTCTGCCGCTCGTACCAAACCTTCCCCCGGCGTTAAATGAATAAAACTGCTTCCTTGCAATCTTGTTCAGGGTGACTTTTTTAAATATGACAAATGTTTTGCTTTTCTTCGGCCATGGATGCAAGCGGAAATCTCAGACATTTTGTTGCAGGACACAATAAGCAGATCTGGCAACCCCAGCAGCGACTCCACGTGACTGATTGGGAATTAAATGTATGAATCCTGGGCCTGCTCTGTGGCTTAAGCTGTTGAAGTTCCGACATGCGTGAGGCTACAAGGAGGGAGATGTTCTCCGCACCGCCATCCTGGGGCAGAAATCAGATCAGCGCGTTTCCGTGAGCTCCGAGCGCACCTGGTCCGCCATGTTGCCAACATGACCGTGTGTTCAGAGCACGCACCAGATTAACCCCGATAAAAGCCTTCCTCTGACTCCACTTGAGTCTCCCTCTGATCACAGATCAATTCTTAGCGCACATAAATGAGTTTTATCTACGTCACGCCCGGGCTGTTCTCTAACATAATTATTAAGGCTGCCTTTTTAACCAAAGCCGGTTGTTAACTGGTTTCGCTATTTTCTGCTGTCTGGCCAACGTCTGGTTGAAATTAGGGAGGAAACCCGACGTTGTTGCACCGACTACAGAACACAACTGAGACCATGAACCCTATCAACCCCGATCCCTGCTTCTGATTGGACCCGCGCTCTGTGCAACGCTGCAGCTCGCTTTTACGCACTGGAGAAAAAAAGCTTCCCAACTTTAACAAACGCTCACTTCCCGTCTGAACGGTGACCGGTTGTCACGAGAGACGTGACACGCGTGGATAAATTGCTTTTAACGCGATGGGGGCATTTTAATTGCCAGCCACGCACCGCTGATTGCTCCTGCTGCGCTTGCGCGGCGAAAGAAATATTGAGGAAAAACGAAAAAAAAAAAAAAAAAAAAAAAAACAGATGCCCTACCTTCGAAAAGCACATTATAAGAGAGAGGGCTCACTCTGTCTCTACTTGTGGTTATAGGAGAAGAAAAATGAATCACAGGACACGTTTTAGGTGTACAGGTGATGATTACAACATACAGCTGATTAAAACGCAATTTTGTGTGTCACAGAAAATGATAGTATAACATAAGCCGATAAAACAAAAGATTTTTTTTTATTACAGAATGGTCGAGGCCATGTTGTTGTGGCCTACACAACGCGGAGGACAGTCGCCTCCACAAGGGAGCCAAAAATGACATTGCTTAAGAAATTGGCTGTTCAGTACTGTATCCTAGCCTAATTGATGAAAGGTTTAGTGGAAGGAAAATGTGTGGCAGAAAAAGGGGCACATGCGACAGGATAACCGAGGATCTGGGGAGCCACATCGGTTGCTGTTTCACTGTGCTCCACATTTCCCTCTGCTGACAAGCTTTAAATGCAATTGAGTTGAAGCGGTCTGATCTTCCTGGAATTATCTGCAGGGACTTAGACATGTCAAATACTGGTTGCATATATACCACTTTATACCCCTTACACATTGCCATTTTATCGATTGAGAGCTGTTTGTATCTTTTCCAAAGTTGTTGTTTAAGTCTAAACCTGTGAGGGGTGTGAATAACTATGAGCCTAACGGCATCACTCTCTGTGGAAGGAATCTGAGTTTCACTTTTGGGTTGAATTAAAAAGATGAAATAAATTTAAATAAATATACATTCTAATATCTTGTACTCCATTCATCCATTAATTATTTTTTCATTTCCTAATTGTTTTTTGCTCCTTCTGGTAGGAAAGCGTCTCCAAAGTGTGATGCCTGCCACCGCTGTGTATGTTATTATTTATTTATTTTAGGTTTTGTGGCACCAGTGGCCTTTATTCATCAGTAGCTGGACAGAAAGTTGGGCAGAGAAAGACACGACATGCAGTAAATAGCCGAAGCCAGGAAATCGAACCTGGGACTGCTGAATCAAGAGCTTTACCTATTCTCTCTTTAGAAATGTATAGAAATGAAATACAAAAAAATATCACACACAGTTTGAAAAAAATCTCTTTTTTTATTATGTTTTAATAGAAGTAATGGCAAATTCCTGCACACAATAGGGTTGAAGAAACCTCAACATAATGAGGAATTCTTGCAGCAGACGTCCTTGCATAATCATCTCTGACTGGAACTAAGGGTAAGCCCTTTTAAAAGCACTCTTAAGCTCTTAAGTCACTTGTTCTGATTTTGCAGATCCCACATATGGTTGAAAAGAAACCGGAGTCTCAAGAAGATGTGTCAGATATGCTGGAAATGTTCAAAGTACCGAACCGCCCTATCATGTGGACTCTGCTGTGTCCCTCCCTGTGGACGTCCTCAGTTTTGAGTGTAAGGTTTTTTGTTAAATTTTATTAAACATACTCTTTTGTACAAGTGAAAACACAGATATACTGTATGCAATAATCATCCACTTAGAGCTTTTCAGGATGGAAAAACAGTTTGGATCACTTTAACTCCTAAATGTCCCACTCATCTCTTGTTTCTTACCAACATTCAGGTTGAGGTAATTGTTCTCGTGCAACTGGAGAAGCCGTTCCCTGTTCAGAGAACTGTTTATGGACTCTCTTATTATGTGGAGAAATTTGAATCTAAAAAATATAAGGTAAAACTCCCCCAGCTGATTGCTGACATTTGCAGTAAAGTAGTGTTCACACTCTTGGATTTTTACACATTTTATCACATTAGAACAGCAAACTACAAAGCATTTTTAAAAATATATATCTATTGCAAGTTATGCAAACACAATGTAGTGTCATTTACCTATCTTGATCCTCATGATGGTGTTTGTTCACTAGCCACTGACGCCTTCAGAGGACAATTGTCTATATACTGAGATTAAATCACACAATTCCACATTAGGTGACTTCTGTTGCAGTGGATTTTATTTAGGGTTGATAGGGTGACTAGACCTAAATATGCACACTACGCTTTCCAGATTCTTATTTGTAAAATGACTAAATAATAAATAAATAAATAAATATGTACCCTTCATATTCACCATCACAGGTGTGTGGTATTTTCTGTTGGACAACCACATAAAATCCTAATAAAATGCGTTGGAATTTGTGGTTGTAACGTGACTAAATGTAAGACAGTTCAGGGGGTGTAAATACTTTTGCAAGTCACTCGCTTCCAGACACAAAACCAACAAGCTTTTGTAACGTTAGATCATAATGAAAGCAAAGCTGGATTTGAAGAGACTTCTCTGGACCATGAAACTCCAAAGAACAAGTACTCATCTTCTTCTTTTTGTTTAATGGCAGATTGCAACCATGACTTTTAGGTGCAAACCGCCACCTACCATATCGGAGTATGTAGCATGAATCATATCCATTGTGATGAATACTTTATATATATATATATACATATATATATATATATACTGTATATATATATATATATATGTATATACATATTATGTATATGTACACACACACACACACACACACACACACACACACACACACACACTCACTCACAGGTACATACATAAAATGTTAAATCTCATAATATATTCCTATATTCTTAAGATACCGTGTAACAGCTAGAACAAGTACTGTACTCACTAGGAAGTAAGTTATTTGTGCTATAGACGATCTCTGTAGGGCTCGCTGAAGAGGTCTGCGCTCTAGTGCGCACGCGCTCCTCGGATTAATGTCAGGGCACAAAACTGGCGCTACAACGTTTCCAGCTCTCCTCCGGTAAGGATATTTCCCACAAGGGTTTTATTTCCCACTTTCGTGCCTGATTGATTAAAGTTTCGGGAACTTGTGCGGGGTACCGGTGGGATTCCCGGGGAGTCTCCGTGGAGTCCCAGCGGCCAAAGGAGACGCGCTGAGGGCTGAATAAACAGTTAATTTGACTAGCTTTTCTCCCCGGCTCCGTGTACTGTGGCCGCCGCCGCCTCTGGTCTCCAGTATTGTTCCGCTGGCTCCCTAATGGCGGACAGCGGGCAATGCTGTTTTCCGCTGGGGGGTTGTGGGAGGTGTGTGGAGGGGGTAGGAGAGGGTGCAGATTTCGGCCGGCCTGTGTGACCAACCGCTCGCACCTGGGTTTCTGCAACCGTCAAGCGTATAATGCAAAATGCGAGGCTGGAAATAATTCGCTTCTTGCTGTTTACCATCACCACCGCATGACATAAATAAAAGCAGTTCATGTGAAGCGTATGGGGAAGGGCGCCCCTAGTGGTGACCGGGTATGTCCCACTGATTGCGCCAGGGTGGACTGTGTGCAGGCTAACTTTCCAATTAAACCCCCAACGTGACAGGTATCTCAGATATTGGCCTTACTAGCCGAATTTCGGACCCGGCTTGGTGCAATTGGTCTGCGGGGCACCAGGCAGAGCCATGGGAACAAACGGGATGTGGGGGGGTTGCGATTATAAACGTCTCCAAACGTCAGGGGTTTTGTTTCTGGAGTGTCGAGCTGTGCGCTTTGTGCAAAAATCGCTTCTGTGCGCGTCAATTTTGGCAAGTTGTCGTTGTTGTGTTTTTTTTAGCGGCGTTTTAACAATGGCGCAGTCTGTGTCTGCTCTCCTCCCCTCGATCCGCCGCTAATCCAATGGCTGTTTGCGCCAGGAAGAGCAGGGGTGGAAACGGAACACCCTGAACCACGTTTCTCATGCCCCCCCTCCCCCCGCCCCCTCCTCCCAAACTTGGAAGCTAGCTTTTCCTTCAACTCGGGTTATTTATGGAAGAGTTGCGCAGACCAGGTAGTTGGGCTTTTACTGTCTTTGATCAAAGTTTTGGAGCAGCTCTCCCCTCGTCCAGTTTAGTCAGGATCAAGCGCTGAAAGAAAGGGGGGAAGGAAGGAAGGAGGGTTGCTTGGAGAGGGGGTGGGGGTTGTCCCCGTGGTAATCGGGCTCCTGGACCTCATTTGCTGCTGTGGTGGTCGTTCCAGATCCTGGCAATTATCAAGGACACGGCCAGGTTGTCGCCTGAAAGCTAGCTATATTGCTGTCTTCCTGTGGTCCTGTTTTCACATCTTTTCTCATTAAAGCCCCCCCGCCCCAGCTGTAGATCAGTGTTGTAGTTTCACCCCCCCCCCCCCCCCCCCCCCCGCTGCCAGGTGACCAGAAGGGGCTGTTTTTCAGCTCATCATCTGCTTTGGAGGATGATGTTGGCTGCGCATTACGCATCATACTCTCGGTGACATAAGACTTATATAATGAGCTCACGCTTTTAATTTGAATAAGATGCGCCATCTTCTCATTTAGCGCAGAATGCGGCACATCTCCACCCTGTGACCTGCTGCTGCTGCAAGAAAAAAAAAACCCCACCATGCGCAAGCTGGTGTGCGTTGAAAAGGTAGAGGCGCACCTATGTTGAGGTGGTGATGTGGCGCAGACCCCGATTTGCCCATGAATGGGTTTTGTTGCAGGGAGGCGGTCTCTCCACTGCGCCGGCCCACCTTTATCTGTCCACCTGGTGTTGACGTTGGAAGCAAGGTTACATGTCAGAGCTCATTAGTGCTGGATCCTCGTTTTTTTTGCTTTCATCCACGTGCATGCAGACTGTCTCCCAGCTCTGCATTGCAGTCTGAACTCGGTCTACACCAGGCTATTTATTCCCCTCCACAGCACCACTGCTTTTGCTCTGAGATTCCTCTGTTCGTGAGATGGCAGACCGGAGAGCCGGCCGTTCCTTGCTCTTTGCAGTTCAGCTTGGCTTGAAGTGCTCCACATGTGCCAGCATTTTACCAATGGTTACCATGGCATTTGCAAACAGATGTGGTTGTTGTTTTTTAACCTCATCACATCTTGTTTGTTGACATCGGCCTGGTTCTGTCCTCCAGTGGTAATGCTGTGACATGCAGCTGCTTCAGTAGAGCCATCCTGGTTAGGAAGTGAAAAAAAAAAGAATGACGTGAAGAAATGGACTGACATTTTGCTACGTTGTGTGCTTCCTGTCACGTGAGCAGACAGCGAGTCTTCCTCATTCAGCTTCAGTGTTTTGCAGTGAAGCAGATTTTTTATTATTGAAGGGTTAAACATCCTGTCTCATTTGGAGACCCTGTTTAAGCAAACATTTACAACGAAATGCACGTTATGAGCTCTTATTTTAGACAAAAGATATTCTGACCACTGCTAATATAATGTAGTTATAATAAAGTAACAGTTTTATTTATTTTTGTAAATTTTTGTTTTAATACATAAACAACTACAGAAGTAATATAGAACAAGCTTGTCATAAAAATCGATTTTATCAATATAATCAATACTAAAGAATAAATCTTTCTGAGCTACTCGTGTGCGTCAAAATCGATATAAGCTGACCCATTCCCATTTGCCCAAAGTGTCGCGTTTGTTCCGTCCGCAGCGCTACAAAAACGTATTCAGCCTCCCTGCAGCTGCTCATCTCGACAGTGAGCTGCCGCTGGAAGTTTAAGCTCTGCTTCCGTGTCCAGTTCAGCCTCTTTATCAACAAGTACAAAAAGCATTGTTTGGAGGAACTTCCTCTGTAAGCTAGATGGACAGGAGACAATGAAATGCCGATCGCTGCTATCGCTACAAGCTAACAATACAACGCTGATGTTTGAGAGCAACATAAAAAGGTCAGGAAAACTGCCGCATCTACAACTGTGAAGTAGTAAACCTACCGGATAACACAAGCTAACGCTATCTGGGTTTGACATTAGCTTCCCGGACAGCCCGATGACGGGGTTCTGTCGGTCTGAACGCCACCGTCGAGATGCGCTCCCCGGGTGCAGTTCCACACCACGCGAAGCGCCGTTCCACTGCGGTGAGCATATAACGCAGGGAAATGTTAATCACCTGACCGCTCAGTCAGGTAAGGCAGGTAGTAAGGCAAAAAAAACAAATGATTTTCTTACCATGACACTTTAGTGTAGGGCTGGACAATTAATCGGATTTCCAATATAATCGCAATTTCAAACTCGCAGAGGTCTGCAATTTTTAGCTACGTAACATTTAATGGATAAGACGCGTCCTTTAGGTGTCATTAATATGTTTAAAGTGGGTTTGCCTCCACATGGAAGGGAAGAGAGTTCCAGCAGTGAGATAATGTAATTTAAATTCTTGTTTTATATAATATTATAATATTTAGAGTTTATATAGTCAGTACTTTACCACAAACTTTCAGGAAGCTCATCATAGCATTGGGTACCACTCAAGCTGTTTAATACACAGACTTGTTTGTTGGTTGCACTTTATGTTTAACAAGGAATGATGTCCAACTCAGTTAAAAACTATTCTCTTGAATAAGAATATTCTGATAAAAGTTCAATTTCTTGTTTTAAATAGTCCTTGTTTAAAAACATCCATCTACAGGCATTTTTGTTGCTTTGCTGCTAAGCTTACCACAAAAAGTAAGAGCGTTTGTGTTTAGTTGATTATTGTTTTCTTTCTACAAAGCTTTCTGACAATAAATCTTATCCAGTTGGAAAGCTTGTTACTTGTGCTTTAAAGGGTGGAACATTCGTTGGGATAATGAATATGGGGCTTAGCAGCAGATTTAACTACGTGGGTTGCGCCGATGAAAAAGTTGTAAATCCTTTCGAAGCCAAAAAATATGTTCTGCTACCACCAGTTGTTTGTTGGTATTTATTGGATTGATTAATTGAATTTTCAACAGTTCAACCGAGTTGCCACTAAGGTCAAAGGAATGGACGCAACCATAAAAGTCTGGTACCTCCACCATTCACTGATCACCTGCTATTGGATTGCATCCCATTCTTCAACCAGCATTTGTGGCTAATCACCTAATGGTGTGTCGGTCATTCTGGTCCAAACAGCGTTTCCAAGCCGATCCCACAATCATTCATTGGGGTTAAGGTTTGGAATGCAGGCAGGCCAATGCATCCTCTCTACTCCCCAATTTTAAGGGAAAGGTGTACCCCGTTTACACTACCCCTTTTTAACCGTGCCAAGACCAGTCCGTGCTCGGTAACTGAGATAACTATCGAGTGTAAATGGAACGCAAACTGAACTGAACCGAGCCAGACACAACCGGACCGCGCTAAATGCAGACCAGTTCCATGTGTGGGTTCGGCTCGGTTTTTCAGTAGCACGGTTCTCTAATTACAAAGAGCGCATGAGCAGACCGCGTCATCTCCTTACAGCCAGCTGACATTTCAGACATTCATAAAAATACTAGCTTCCCTACCGTGACACACGATTTCCAGTGATGATTCTGCTTAGCAGTGTGATGAACCCCAACGTCTGTCGTTGTTTCTTGCGTCTGTAAATCCTTATTAGACGTTCGTTTGTCTTATCCGCTTCCCAAAAGCCGACTCTGTCAAGTAAATTCACCAAAGGTTCGCGTCTTCGCCTGACTCTCCGCAAACAACGAAATATCACAATAATAATCAAGCATAACTTCCTGAATGTTATGGGCGCCGCCATTTTGATTTGCTCGAGTCCCTCCTTCAATCCTAGAGAGCAGTAGTACCGCAGATCGTCACTAGGAGGCGAGGAAACCAAGGAACTGAGATAGCGTGATGTGTAAACGGTCGTCAGAACCAAGCTCGGCTTGGTTAACTGATCCAAGCTCGGACCGAGCTCGGCCTGGATCGGTTTAACAAGGGTAGTGTAAATGGGGCTTTAGTCTGATAAACCTCGCTCTGTGGGGGCAAGTGTTAACACCTTAGATGACAGAATTCGGTCTCTAAGAGTGGAGATGTGGGGTTGCCACTGGTTGCCGTCTCTCATTTCAATATCCATGCATTTAGATTGCCTCCAAGCCTAGTCTTCCCAGAGAGGGAGATGCCGCCCTATACCATCACACTGATTCGGTCTCTTAGACAAATTTGGCTCTGTAGAAGTAATTCCAGGATAAGTGCCTCCAGGAAAAACTGCCATTGGCAAAAGTAATTTTTCTGGTTTTTCATAGGCACGGCTCTGCTATTCAATCCACAAATGCAATCCAAAAGTGGACCACTAAACAGGAAATAAACTGGGTTTTCATCGGTATAAGATTAATTGCCTAGACATAAAAGCATAATGTAACCTAGGGCTTCTTCTCGTCCCCTCACTTCCTGCTGTGAGCTGCTGATCAGCTGGCTGAAAGGAAGCTACTACACTTTAATGTCTTAGACAAATTTGCCTCTTTAGAGACATGTCTAACACAGTAGTGGTGTAAATCACCAGGTTTAGCATGATACGATCTTATATCGATCTGTTTGGATGACGATACGATATTTGCCGATATCACAAGGTCTTTTTTGATTGCCCATCAATGCGATCGCTATGATGTGATATCGTCTGTCCATCTAATATTATTATTGATATCAGTACAAAAAACAAATATGATTTGACCATTTAAAAAATTTAAAGTTTTTACAGTGTGTCTTCTGTTCCCAGGATGCACTCCCAAAGCGGAGCGTTGCGTAGTGCAACTTGAAGGGGGCTGTTCGTCAAGCTAATAAAAACTAGCGTTAGCTAATGTTGTTTGGGAGGGTTATAGCTGCACTTATGCACGTTTAAGAGCTTTACTGACTTTTCAAAGTTGCTCTCAAATATCCGTGTCACTGTTGTGTCGTACTGACTGCTACGCCCATAAGAAATGAGCGTAACAGTCTAATTTCAGCGTAACTTCGACAACAGTCCACTACGCTGAAATGCGCTGGCGAGAACCCTGTATTTTGTCTGACAACGGCACAGTTGAAAGTGGGCTGCAGTATGTAATGGTTTGAAAACATCCTGGTTTGTGTTGTCACGTAAACAGGAATCCCTGGATTATGCGCAGTACGACAGAGATCGACAGAAATGAATGCACAAGCACGACATTACGGCTGCCTACAGTTTTATAAAACCACAGAAGAAGAAAAAAATGGGAGAGTACTGTTTTGGCTGCTGACAGTTCTGAATATAACACGGATGGGCAAGGATATAATTCAGTTACCCTAAGCAACAGTTGAACCTCATTGTTTGTCCATAGAAAAGCTTTATTCTCTGCCATCTCAAAGGTTTGTTAGTTGGCGGCGACATTTAGACAGTAAGCATGCGCGCTGCTCTCAAGCCTCACGCAATGGCCGTGAGACACGCAGTTTCCTGAATGGCCTGTGAGTGATCCATTCACTGCACTGTCCATTCAGTCCTTCTTCTGCTGAGCTGTTCCGGCTTTTTCACAGATTGGTGGCCATCTGTATCTCCCACTCTGGTGTTTGCAGAGCGAAGACGACCTCCCCCTCCCCCACCGGAAGCATTGTGCACCAATCAACCCCTCCACCCAAATACCCGCCGCGGGAGCCTTAACCATCTCACTCTAGAGAACTTCTCATGCTACTTGAGAGTTCACATGCTGAGTTTCAAAGAGCATAGCACCACTAGTGGCACGGCGTGGGAATTACACCACTTTCAAGTTTTCACTACTGCTGTGTAAATGGAGATTGTTATTAGAACATGTCATGTAAACATGTTAACAGATCAGTGGGTCGTTGTCGTGTAAATGGCCTAAAAGATGCAGGGCGCTGTCCCTCATGGACTGGCACTTGACACCTATGGTCTAAATGTTGTCCAGAAGTGTGATTTTTGTCTCATCTAACTTGTTAAGTATATATATCTTCAAAATGAACTGAACTATATGGTTTGGAAAACATTACTTATTGCTCTTATTCGTTAAGATTGCTAACTGCGACATGTAATCATGGCTAGCAGTCCAAAAGCAGCTTATCTGTTAAGTAGACATCTATTGGCAGGCTACAAGATCAGTAAAGTTTCAAAACAATTCATACAAAAAATAATAATAATTAAAGCAACAGTATGTAACCTTTAACCACTAGGGGGCCTAGACCTGAAAGTTGCAGGTTTAGCGCCCCTGTAGGCCACTAGCATGTGGTAGCGCTCTTGTTTAAGGGGCGCTCTAGGTCACATGACTTTCTGAGTGATGGACCCGTGCCTCTCAAGTTACATAGCCAGTTTTTTTAGAAGGGCAGCCCGCACAGACCATCAATACACGCTGAGTGCTGAATATTGACATGAAAAATCGAATAATAAATCTCAAATTAGGCTAATATATGGGTCAAAAGTTATGTGTTTTGTTGCTTTAAATATACAAATTTTAATCCAAATGGATACTAATTGAGCCATTTTCCTTTCCCCAATCCAGCGTGCAGCTTCACCAAGCCAAGTTGCTGGCATACAGACATTTAGCTCCTCCCTTCCCTTTTTAGCTGAACTATCATGGCTGAGAATCAAAACGTTGAGCTGCTGCTGGAGGTTTATTGCTCCAGAAACATGGCAAGGATGTCCTGAGAGGAGCATTTGTGAACCTCCTGAGGATAAGGCAAAAATGTAATTTAGCCTGTGAGGCAGATGGACTGGAAAAGCCAACTTGTGAAGCCTGTCGCAATTAAAGTGAACTCGATTATTTCCATTTGGGTGCCTGTGCCTTTACCGTGCGTCTCCCTCTCTTCTACCAAAGTGAGGAGGGAACCCTTGCGCCAGGTACTTGCCAGGCATGGTCTCATTACGTACCTCGGAGTGCAGCATGAAAACCCCATGAGGAGTAACTAGCCTGAGAAACGCTAGTTGAGATTTGGAAAAACAGCGATAGAATTGCTGGTGAAGATTCTCAGTCATTCAGGTCATGATCATTCCAAAAAAGGTTAAAAAACAAAACAACTGGACTTTTTTCCAAAGTTTGAAGTTGTTTCACTTCCCATCCAGAAAGCTTTCTCAATTCAAATGTCTGGAGTAGTGTGGAGTTCCAAGCTTTATATTATTCCCCAAAAAGGCCTTGTTATGGCTTAGATAACATGCAAATTGAACCAAAACAGGTGGGTGGACCTTAGAAATGGGGAGTCGTGAGGGTCATCGCATGGCTTAACACAGGAGAGCTACCTCCTCAGGACAAGACTCTGCTGTCCACCTACACCTTAAGGACAAAGGACACTCTTTTGAGGACCAAAATGTTCACATTTTGGACAGATGGTTTGAAAGGGGGGGGGGGTGAAGGAGGCCATCTACGTTAAGAGAGAAAAAACAACTTTAAACAGAGGAGGAGGACTCGGGTTTCAACTTTCAAAAACTTACAACACAGCAATAGGGTTGATTCCTTCCAATTTTCACCTCAATCCTCACCTCCATGCAGGTGATCACAACATCTCCCCTGTAAGCCAGGCCAACGATGACCCTCACAACTCCCCATTGCAAAGGGGTTTCTTCAAACTTTGGGAAAAAGTCCAGTTGTTTTTTTGTTTTTTTTTAACCTTTTTTGGAGCGATAGAATTGGTTTCAAAGCTGAACGCGGCAGCTGCAGTGTGGAAGCACTGTGGATTCGAACCACATGACCGTGGTGAACCATTTAACCTGTGCAATAGGTATGTTGCATTTGTTCTAAAACAGCAGCAACGAAACGCAGCAATACAACCAACATGCAACTGCACCTAAAACATAATCATCCGGTGCAATTTTCCCAGCTGTGAAAAACAGACTGCCACCGATGGGCCATCTCCGTCTTCCTGACAGTTCACAATCAGTGGAGCGTTTAATTTATACAGAAAATCCAAAAAGGGCAGTGCACAGTGGTGCACACTCACAGGCGGTGTAGTTTAGGGTGATCAGGTGTCCCAGATTCCTGGGGACAGGTCGTCTAATCTCCCCGATTTCAACGTTTTATGATGCTAACAGAAGTGATATGGATTGTTAAACAATATGGATTGTTAAATGTTCTTTAGATGTTAAAGTTTATTGATCCTTGAGATGCTTTACTTGCATTATTATAGGGCTGGACGATAAAGAAAAAAAGCTTATCGATTAAAAAAAATGCATATTGATCGATATCGTTAATTATCAAAAAGATTTAAAACCTGGCTCTTATGGGCAGGTTTTACAACTGCAGACAACTGCAGCATATCCATCACTATGAAGCATGTTACTGCATGCGTGATGTCCTTATGCCGCTTGGACGCTTTGTCATTTTATCACAAAGAAGGGAGCCCAGTTTAGCTGCTATACCTGCTTTGTTTTGGAAGAACTTCCAGAAGATTCCTCCGATGAGGCGGAGCGGCGCCGGGGCTGACACAGCTCGCGCTGCTGCTGGTGTGAGCGGCTTACGTGATGAAACAAGTTGGTTACGTTACCAGACTTTGTTTTTACCGGTTCCTTGCAAGTTTTACAAATCACTGTGGTTGATTTCTGTCAGACTGGCGAACTAGTAAAACCTCGTTTTGGGACCGTTTCCTCCACCGCTACTTGCTGCGACATATTCACATGCTGTGTGTTGTGGTTTGAGAGGGCGGCGCTTTGTGACGGCATGCCTGGGTCCGCGATTACGATTGGTTGAGAGGAAGTAATGACTGTAGCATCAACTAATATGATAGGCTGAAAGGAAGGAAAACTGTTTCTATCGAACTTTTATCGACCCTATTTTTTCCTATCGCGCCACACGTCTATCGATCGATATATATTGTTATTGAATTATCGTCCAGCCCTACATTATTATGCTATTATCATTATATTAGTTGAAAATGGTCTCTGCAAAAAGAAAATAGTTTATCTCAATAGTTTCAGGGATAATTTAGCATCCAGCTAATTTTGCTATCGTCACAGGCCTGCCGCTTGTATCGATAACAAACCTTCGGTTACAGAACGGGGGCAGAAAAGTTGAGTAACACTTAAGGCAGCACGATGTTTGAAAATGTTGCGATGGTGATTATATTAATATTGCAATGGATATCCTTTGAGAAATACGGCCATTTTCTTCTTTCCTGTCTGTCTCATCTGTACTTCCATCTGTCTGTGACCTTTGGCCTTTAGGGCATTTTTCAGAGTGAGCATTTGCCGCAGATGCTTGGCAAAGCATCTTGAAGACTTACTCTCTGAGATTTGAGAGAGATTAAGGTCAGTAATGCTCCATTACTGCTGGTAAAGTAGAAAACATACTGGACGGCACTGGCTGACGTTAGCGGTTTAAATGTTATCAACTTGCTGATCGCCCTCGACACTGTGGTACGTCAGTCTGAGTCCCCCCCATCGAGGCACCTTTCCTTTGCGTCTACGCTCCAGTCCACCGCTCTGTCCTACTGCGGGTAAAAATTCACAGGGGAAAGCGCTCCATTGTGTAAATGGTAAGGCAGTAGAACGACAAGCACAAACCCCTGCCATTACTCTTCTGTTCAGTAGTGCAGGACATTGTGGCTAATAAAATTAGTAAGACCGAGGCAACCTGCCCGGCTCGCTCTGGTTGATCACCAGAGAAAATATGACGCAAAACTGCCAGAAACTAAACCGGTCCGCTGCCTGATGAACTCGCCATACCAGATACTTGTTAACGCCTGCACGACAGCCAGGTTTATACGGTAAAATGCCTTTTTTCTACTTAATTGCATAACCGATTCCATGGTGCGTGCACATCTGACACCATGTCTGTTGTTTTGACATACAGAGGGGAAAAAACATACGTTTTATTTCTAAATGGGTGCAGAATTGCCTCCTACCTAATACTTTTGCCCTAAGTAATACAATAGAAATATTGTTGCATTGTTTTTTTTGAGCCCCGTTCTTTCAAAAAAGTCCGCTGGAATATTGAACATCCTTTCTGCTCTTTACTGTCTCTCATGGAGCTTGGTAAAAGCGCTGTGATAATTGTTGGTCTTGCCCACCGTGGCCCTTTGTTTTCAGCTACCCTGTCCTTGATTTAAAACTTGTGAGATTGAGGGAAACGTTTGGAGAAACAAATTGAGCTTGTCACTTTTAATATACGTCCTTTAGCTTGACATCCTGGTGGTGGGGACGAGCCGTCAGCAGTTAAAGTAGGATGTGTCCCAATTTAGAGCCATGTGATGTTTCACAGGGAGGCCGGGGGTTATCCAGTGGCTGCAGAGCTGTGCTGACGCCGTGCGACACCCGGGACCGGCTCAGATCTGGAAGAAACCAGGACGATGGGGGGCGGGTGGGGGGATCTCTCCCACTCCCCATCTGACCTTATCAGGCACTAAAAATGAATGAAAATCTACCCGTGCTGACTGAACTGTTGAGGTCAAAGTGCAATGAAAGCGGGGATCTAATGTGTGACCGGACGCTTTCTTACCCTGTGTCCTCCCAACATGCTGCTGTGGCACAGTGCTGGGATCAAAATGGCCACCCCGGTGATGCCAAGATGTTGTGGTTCGACTGACATAGCTCCTTTGTAGCGCATACGAGCCTCTAGTTCAGTGAGATGTGTTCATGTGCTCTTCCTGTCTTGTGTGTGTGTGTGTGTGTGTGTGTGTGTGTGTGTGTGTCGAGGTGAATGAGGAGCTGTGTTTGCTTTTGCATCCGTTTACGCGTGTTCCTGTGCTGCAGCTGTCAGCGGTGATGTGATATGTGCGGCTCTCAGCCACCCTGACTGCTAGGTGACGGCAACACATCAGCTTTCCGACTGCACACATCCTCAGAGCTTCTCCCCGAGCGCAACGGCAAATCTGACGGCAGACCTTTCACTGTCCGTCTTTGCTTTCGTGACTTAGGTTCTACGTCACGCTGGCTGGTTTCCATGATTGCTAAAACGACACCGCCCAGGTGAGGCGCGCAGAGCGAGGGGGTCCTTTTAGAAGCGGTGGGGCCTTACCATCACCCTAGCAACGAAGGTGTAGCTTCACCGGTTGCCCTTGGCGACCGGTGAGTACCTTTTGCGGAGATGTGAAAGGCAGCAGGTGAGCGAAGGTTTGGAGTCCCACTCGTTGGGTGAGGAGGAGCATAAAATGAAAGGTGAAGTGGGAAGTTGTGGCCGTGGAGAGCCCACTTTCAGTCTCCAGTGTCTGTGCAGTTTTGACCTGGCGCTGCCAGTTTCTGGTAAAGGACTGGAATTAAAACGCTTTCTATATATTCTGTCTAGCCTTCCTGCTGGCAGCGGTCATTGATCATATTATGAGCAGAGGCACGCAATGTCTGTGTCACTTTACTTTAAAACCGGGTTTTAATCATTTACAAAAAAAGGACCAAATCACCTTTGAGTGGAAATTTTACACCAGGTATGGCCAAGTCCGGTCCCGGAGAGCCACTGTCCTGCAACCTTCACATGCGTTCCTTGTCCAACCCACCCGGGTCAAAAAGCTGAACTCTCTCATCAGCAGCCAGTGGACCAGCTCTGCAGAGGCCTGGTAAGGACGAGGCGTGGGTCCAGCAGGGTTGGAGCAGAGACGCTGGGGCACCCCTGATCTGTAGCATCTTATATTAGCACGGTTAGCCAACGTAGACCCTCACCTTAACTGGGATTTCTAAAAGGCTGCCATCGTTTCTCCTTCCAGCATTCATGGAACTGTAAGCCCAAGGAGCTAAAACAAAGAAATCTGAAAAATGTTCAACATTTTTACCTGGGCTCAGTTCTGGGTCAGTAATGTCCCCAAAGGAGATCCTATGGCAGACTGTTTGTTTTCGTACCCAAAAACGTTGGGTACGACATGAGTAAAACGACCAGCACCCTAATCTAGCTCTCCTTTTGCAGCCTGCCTGCCTTTTGTAGAAAGCCGTTTCCTTTCAAGTGGCTCCTCAAACCTTCTTAGCTTTGCTCTGACTTCAAACACATTTCAGATACTCAAAATGATTACTTTTTAAGTTCGTCTGTGTTTCTCAGAAAGTAGATAATTATGTATAATGGATTCAGGCTCTATGCCAGCGATTTGTTTGGTGATGGTTCTTGTTTAATTCAGCAGAAAATATTCCAGGGGGGGGTGTGAAGGTTTTCTTACTAAGTTGCTTCATTGCCAATGCGACAGATATGGCCCAATGCAGATTTGATGTTTTTAAATAGCCCTGCTATAAATTTTCCAGTGGCTGGATTGACTGCTCACTGTCACTCACTGTGTGGTTTTTCTAAAGGACCGACAGCCGGTCAGGGTCTATCGGGGCGAAAATCGGCCTATTCCAGTCGCCAGTCGATTTCTCTGTGCATCTCTAGTTTACGTACGTCGTTCCTTAAGACATTTACCCACGCGGTTGCACCTGCGGAGCATTTTCTGGCCCTTCTGTGGTAAAGGCAACAAACAAAGTTACTTCTGGGTCGCCAAGCCGGCCACCCTCCTTTAGCTCTGACAAATTATACTTGAATGGTTTTAGCAGTTAGACTCGGCAGAGGTAATCTAATACACCGCTAAAGAAAAGGGGGCTTATTTTTAGAACAGCTAATCCAATGAATTCATCTTTACATCAGTTAACATAATTCAGATTCCGTCTGTGAAATTATTAAAGAAAATTGTTTACTGGTTTTGTCAGGTTTTCCATCTGGAATGCCGCTAATAAACCGGTTAATTACTAAACCGGTAAACGGTGTACGTCTGCGGAGGGATTGCTCCTGGAGGCCGATGGTGGCTGCCTTTTTATCTGTTCAGTGCGCTCCCCGTAATAAGAAATAAATAATAAATAGGTGCGTCTGACCTAAATCACAGACATCATCAGAACAGCGACGCCGAGCCGTCCATCTCGACTCTGACCGAACGCAGAGCATCCAGAGTCATGCAGATGGCTCTTTTGTAGTCAAAACACACAATTAGGACAAGCTTGAGGGGAAAAAAGAGTAAAAGGGTATGTTACAGGGTTGGCACTACCAGATTTCCAGGGGGGAGGTAAAAGCATGGCAATGAGGCCGCTGTTCCCTCACAGGTTTGCCTCAGAGGACACCTGAGCTACCTGTACAGCTGTCAGACATTAAAACTAATGACAGGTGGGGTCTTTTCCTAATTATGTCCTAAATGGCTTTTGTTTGACTTGCCAGGTGGTTGCCTTAGTGATGGATGGGGAGTCAGAGCCAAACCCTGTTGTGGCCGAGGAAGTAGAGGAGAGGGCGGAGCTCCTCGATGCCACTCCTTCCTCCCCACAGCTGTCCCCACCTCCCGCTGAGGAGTCTGGGGAGCCAGTGTCCATGGAAACGGGAGATGAAGCCACAAAGGAGGGTGGCACGGAGGACAATGATGACGATGTGGTTCTTGTAGAGGAGGCGGCCGGGAAGCCCGCCCCCTCTCCAGACGAATCCAACACGGAGAGTGCCGAGCAGTCAGCTGTTGAGGCTGCAGATGCTGCAGCAGAGGACACAGCAGCAATGCCTTCCAAGAGCCCCGACTCTCCCCCGTCTTCCAACGAATCCGTGGCGGCGGCCCAGAAGCCTCCACCCGCAGCGCCAGAGCCTATCGTCATTGATGACGAGGAGGACTGTGAACAGAAAGAGACCTCTTCCCTCTCGCCTGTGCCCCCCGGAGACTCCTCTGCGTCTCACTCACCCGGTACACTCAGCAACAATGATCCAGATTCAGAGATCAGGATCTCCAGTGTTACCACACTGGGCTCCAATAACCAGAAAAGCTCTGCGGTGTCTGCAGTAGGCACGCCGCCACATCCAGATGATGCCCAGGCAGACATAAACCTGATGATAACGTCTGTGACGTCCCTCCAAGGTGGAGCAGCAGCTGTTGTAGAGGTGAGACTTTGCATTCAGTCAGCTCACCTGGAGCCGCAACTAAAAAAAGGGGGCCTCCTTCTTACAGCTTCACAGCGACCAGTGTAGTTATTCTGTCAGATGGAGCGCTGATACCTTATGGCCAGTCAGGTCAACATGTGTGTTCATATCTCAGACGCAAAGGACAATAGGACAGCAGTGGTCTTTGGTTCTTTATTACCTTGTTTTCAGATGGTTTTGCGAAAAACTAACCTCTGTTGTATCCGTCTTTAGGCAGGCGAAAACGAGACGGAGGAGAACGGTCTGCAGATCAGCAGTGCCTTCAGTCTGAATCCTGAAACCCCATCTGCTCGACCAACCGCCTCCTTTAACCCCGGCCGAGGCTCCGGCTCCGCCAGCCAGCTGGTTCAGAACGGAGAAACGGGGACGCACAAAGGAGCAGGTAACAGCTTCAGTTAACCACTTCCTGTCAGCTAAAGGGTTAGAAGGGCCACACATGTAGGCCCGCCGACTTTTATTTTTGGTCACTGGAAGATGGGCAGACTAGCAGAACTCATGAAGAATTAAAGCCTCCTGCCGCTCCGTGGTGTCACCTGAAACCACGCACGAGAAGATGGGACAAGGAGCGGACTGACTAAGCTGCCTTAAAAAAGGCATATTACTGTCAAGCTTTTTGTTTGATAGACAAAGTGGTAGAGGGAAAAGGATAAATGTAACATTTATTGCAGAAACAGTCCCTCAGATTTAATACTTTGCAGAACATTCCCTATTTATTTATTTTTTTGTTATTGGGGGCAAATGTTTGCATATGCTGTCAGATTGAAGGAAGTGTGTCTGCCAACATAAAACCAGGCCATTAGAACATGGTCGATACAAACCATTTCATCGTAGCTCTGGCTGAATCCGTTCAGGTTTGTTGTCGCGCTGGAAGGGATCATCTGAAGCCTTAATTTAGCTTCGTCCATCGTCCTGTCAACTCTGTCCCCTTTCCTCCTGAAGCAGAGCCTCCCCCCAGCATGATGCTGCTACCGCCATGCTTTACAGCGGGGACTGTCCGGGGGGATGTGCAGTGTTGGTTTTTCAACACAGATGACTTGATGGATTGAACTATGCTCACCGAGCGCAGGTCCAAAAGGGGTCAGAAAAGTTCTGACACGTTTGAACATTTTCACGGGAATTTATGGGAATAAAGGAGAATAAATCAGAAATTTGAGAGGTTGGTTCTGAACAGGGATTTTAACTACAGTTGTGGAAAATGTGTTTTAGTAGGACCTTGACTAAGGAACCACTTATCATGCAAGAACGCTTGAGTATATGGATGCTGTTCCTCAGTCGCATGCAGACAGCACACCTCTTACAGCGTTCCACCATCACATGAACAGATTATTTGTGGAACCTTGAACCATTGAGGCTATACATTTGAGCCCAGAGCACGACACTACTGAGGCCACACATTTCAGTCTGTGGACTGCATGAGCTGAAACCTGGTTAACTTTACTGGGTAGATATATTTAATATATGGTATTAATGGAAACTTGCAAGTAACTCTGGCCATGACTAAACCAATTTTCATTCTTATGTTTAGGTATGGGACAGTTTGATTAAGTCACCCCAGATTTCCAGTTAGTTCCTATGAAAAGTTTCTGTAGGTTTCGTGGCAATTCACCGTTTGCAATCCTTGTGCTCTTTGAGAATCTTAAATGTTGGGATATTATCTTTTGACCTTTAAACCTCTGCCCCTTGTCAAGGTTTTCTTTATAAAAAAGCTTTGAAAACCAAATGTCATTTTCCTCCCAGTTCATAACTATGCCCTCCAGCTACCTTCTGCTGGTCTGTCACATTAGATTCCTAAAAAGTGCATCAAAGGTGCAGTTTGGAAACTCAAACGTAGAAAAGGGACTGATAATTTTGCACGCCACTGTACTTTATGATTACGTTTGTACCTTGTAGAAACTGTGCAAAGATATTTTACCGTGGACATTTTTTGTCTTTTTAAAGAGACACTGGACATTCTTCATTGTCCACGAGTGGGAAGACTTTGGTGTGGGGGCATTTTGTGACCTCATTAGAATAGATGCACTTTAATCCTAGACTAGGAATTTTCTTTAAAAAGAAATGACCCCCCCCTCCACACACACACACACACACACACACACACACACACACACACACACACACACACACACACACACACACACACACACACACACACACACACACACACACACACATTATTTTGAATAGTCGAATACGTTGAGCTTGTTTCGGCGCAGATAACCGGCCCTGGTTTTTAACTCAAACTTGTCCGATTGTATACCTCGGCACATGATTGTGTAAAGCAATATTTCCAGAGTAATCATCATTTATGGATTTCACATGAAATGCTTCCCTGGCACAAAAAGCCTCTGAGCTGAGATTTTTTTAATGTTTTGGTCGAGCTCCAGAAAGGTGCTGTGGCAGCTGATCTTAGTCGCTCTTTATATTTTTATTGATTGTAGTTTGTTAAAACCTTTAAAACAATGTCATGTTTGCTGTTTAAGTCGGCCCTTTTGAAGTTATTGTTGGAAAGCATTTATTTTTTATCACTCTTAGGATTTTCTCTTGTTGGGCATCTCGGTTACACGCTGATTTAGACCTTTTCTACATGGCTGCAGCTTTTCAGATGCCACGTTTGTGTTTTGCCTCTGCTTGTCACTCTGCCACCTTCAATTATGTTTCCAATAAAAAAATACCACCCGAGTGATCCCATACGTATAATTATGGAGGAAATGCTGGTAAGAAAGTCACAAATGTAAGACTTCCTTTACTCCTCTTTATTGTAGACTCATGGATCTCTCAGTCGGCCTCAGTTCCCCGCAACCAAAAGCAAACAGGGGTGGACTCCCCATCGCCTGCCACCTCGCTGCCCAAGCCTGCAGGCCAGTCTTCCTCCTCTACTTCCTCCTCAGGCTCCCAGACTCAACCCAGGACAGTCAAGGTAACTTCACCTGGGCACGGATCAGTTTTTGCAATTTGTCTTTATAATCATGTAGGCAGTTGTACCCAATGTTTCCATTCACTAAAAAAAGTGAAGCTGCATCTCTTAGAAAGGAAATGTCAGCTATTTGTTTGCTCAATCTGTTCAAATTCAGTTCAATACGTACATGACCTAAATGTTTCCGCAGCATTTGTATAAATGCCTTTAAAGCTAGGGTCGGACTTCTTTCCGGAAGTTTCCCCAAGTCCCTTTTTGAATAGCTGCGCATGGGGAAGACCGTCTTACCCTGCTCTTCCGCTCTTCAGGGGGATCACGTGAAAAAAATCTCCCAAATCCACTCTGTTCTTATTTCTTTCTACTGAGGCCTTCCTCTTGTTCTCATAAACATGAACACGGTTCGCTTCTTGCGACTCTCAGCCATGTTTAAAGTATATAGTGAGAGCAGCGGAGCTACAATGAACGGCTAACACCGAAGCTAACCGCTAACTTAACCAGATACATAAGCATTAGAAGTGTGCATGCGCAGCCAGCAAGCGGAAACTAACAAGAAACGTGCACACACTGGCGTTACGTGAGCGTCTCAGAATGATTGGCATGTGGAACAACCTATAGAAAAGGCGATACGCCTGGAACTAGAGGGACGGAGGGAGGCGTGGGCAGGACCAGTTTTTACAGGCCTGCAGCTCCCACAGAGATCAGTTTTAACCTCCTTTTTGTGAATACAAAATGTATTGACTGCTTTCAGGATAGAAGGACGGTTTTACCCAGTATGACAAAAAGTGTTTCTGAACAGGATTACCAACTCTAGCTTTAACCATCGTGTCGAGAAGTCAAAGATTACACGCTGCTATTGCCAGGGTCACTGCTGTCTGGAAGAATCAGGAATGCTATTTGAATATTCATCAGGTGTGAAACCATGGGGGGGGGGAAATAAGATTATAGAAGAAAAATCCAGGGTGGATGGATGAATGCCATAAATCCATGGTATGCTTTGGTTTTTATACTTTGGAAATGGGCTAAGCATGACTGAGAACGCTTTCATAAATACTTTTCCAGACTTGATTTAAGTCTGGAAAAGTATTGATGTATGATTTAAATATTGTTTCAGGTGTGGATGTATGGGTGGAAAATGGTATATATTGTGTTCTTTAACCAAACATCCATCCATATATTAATCCTCTGTTCAACCTGCCATCCATTTGTACCCATTCAAGGGTGCATAGTAAACTGTTGTTTCTAATTTAAAGTGGGCTAAAAGGGACTGAATTCTACAACATTGAGTCAGGGAACGTATGGTATTTTGACATGACTTTTGTCTTTGGACACCTTCCCTCTGAACTCTTTCTTTGTACCTCACAGGTGACCTGTGCAAACTGTAGAAAGCCTCTGAAGAAAGGCCAAACAGCCTACCAGCGGAAAGGCTCCTCCCACTTGTTCTGCTCCACCACTTGTCTCTCCGCCTTTTCACACAAACCTGCACCCAAGAAGACCTGCACCATGTGCAAAAAGTGAGCCTTTCACTTTCTCTTTTTATGCCTGAAAATGCATGTTTTATTTTACCGAGTTACAAGCTCAAACCAGGTTTTAACTCTGTCACAACTAACTCTTTAACTAATCAGGCCATATTTTCTGTAGGTGTTTTTCTGTCATCTGAGCCATGTGAATTGTTTGTTTTCCAGGGACATCACACACATTAAGGGCACCATTGTGGCCCAGGTGGACTCTAGCGAGTCTTTTCAGGAGTTCTGTACAACTGGCTGCTTGGGTGCGTACGAGAACAAGCACAACCCGCCTAAAACAGGCCTGAAAAACAAATGCACCGTCTGCGGAAAACTCACAGAGGTCAGTCTGTCAGACACATTTTATTTATCTATTTATTCATTTATTTTTGTTATAATTATTATTTAAATATTAAAGACATTTAAGAAATGTACTCCACAGATACCATTTTACCAGACATTGTAAACCTTGTTTCTAAACATAGGCCCCATGCACATGACAATGAATTAAAACCGGGGTTACTTTTCTGTTTCTCGATCACATCTACATGGCAATGCTTTAATTGTAATCATCTCAGTGCGCACTTGTAGAAACGCTAAAACGGGTGTAATTTCTTTGCTGCGCCACTAGTAGGCGGTATTTTCTTTGAAACTCAACATGTGCCAGGGCGTCCCCATACGAGCAGAATCCATTTTTCCTTCGTACACAACAGCGGAGACCGGGATGTTTTCAGAACGCTCCACCCTGGAACCCGTTCTCAAATCGCGCCGCTGTCAGAGAAGAGGCGCGCCATGTTCATGTACACGAACAGTGGAAACGCAACAAAGCCGTTCCATTTTAACCAAAGAAACGTCACGTGCATAAGGCTACGGTCTACAGTTTTGGATTATAGGTCCTGCTTGCAGTCCTCCTCACAAATACAGGTCAGCAGTTCAGGAATCGGGGCTTTCCCCAGCTTCAGTGCTTACTTTTGTACTCTGATCACGTCATCTATTACTAAGACAACTTTTACAAACTGAGCTGTTGATCCATGGACTGCTTTTTATAGGGATACTGAGACAAACTGATCTTTGTGGATCGACTGGGCTTGCCATTGTTTCCTAGAAATTCAGAAAGGAGGGTGAAGTTCACACATGCTGGACAAGGCCTTAAATGCGATGTAATTATGCTGCTCTGGGGTGGTTCTGGAAAACCAGGCTGTTTAGCTGGTTCTTAATACGACAAACCTTGATCCTGCTCTGGAGCCACTTTTGTGGAGATCTTTTGTTTATTGGATTATTTTTTTACTTTTCTCCCTGTGGCCTTGCTACAATTCATTATAAGAGGAAAAAACAATACATTACTGATGAATACATTAGTTAAAGAGTTCATCTTTTCTCTGTATGTGTTCCCTGGAGGCTCCATGTGTTGGTGCAGCAGCACCGTGTGTTGGTGTTTTGTCTACCAGACCTTATCTGTGTCTTCTGTACTGAAGCACGGTGGAGGCTTAGTCCAGTCCAGAGGAAAGTAAAGCTTTCCTGCTGCTCTAAACATTGCATCTTGCATCTGTCATTACTCTGTAGCCCAGACACCTTCAGTTTTGCAGGCATGGCTATGTTTGTTTTTGTGACATAATTCACGGCAGAGTCCTGTTGCATTATCTTCCCTTTATCACTCCCTTGTCAAAATATATCTTCTTCCATCACATATCTACTTATCTGAATTTTGCCTGATTGTGTTTTCCCTCAATAAATGATTCGTCTGTCTTTATTCTCATCTAGTTTCAGCATCATCTACTCTTAGCTGTCTGACTTTTGTTTCCTGCTTACTCTCCATCACTTTTGTCCTCTGGGACCTCCGCTGTTGATGGGGCCACCACAGGGTGGGGGGGGGGGGGGGGTCTTTATTACCACTAAGCAATTCTTAGTTTATTATAGGCTGCAAACATTTCCTGTTAAACACACCATCGAAAGCTACAAAATCAAATCAGAAAAAAGCTATTGGATTAATACAAGGCTATAAGATGGTTGCCTCCAGGTTTCACAGTCGCGTACCACCGTCTTTACTGAGGGCCTTTTAAAATCCTCACTAAATTTAGCATTCTAAAGAAGTTCTTCTGTTTATTTAGTTTACGTTATGATCAAATTCTGATTCTCAATAATTTTGCATCCATATTCTGCTAAAGATTAATTTTTCGCTGTGATGTTGTGTTGGTAGGTTAAAGTATTGCTACACAGATTATTGTATTTGAAAAGATAAAATATAATCTTTTCGTTACTGCAAAGGAGTTCAGGCTGCAATCAAACCCGGGTCAACCGCGTCGAGGACTGAAGGCCTCCATGCATGGGTCGTGCTCACTACCCCTGTGCCATCAGAGCACACCGGTGTTGAACCTTTCTCGTTTTCCTTTCCTGTCTCCAGATTCGGCATGAGGTTAGCTTTAAAAATGTGACCCATAAGATCTGCAGCGACACGTGTTTCAACGTTTACCGCAAGGCCAACGGGCTGATCATGAACTGCTGTGAGCAATGTGGCGACTACCTGCCCAGTCGGGCTTCGGCCAACCACTTCCTGCTGGTCGACGGCCAGCAGAAACGCTTCTGCTGCCAGAACTGCATCAGGGATTACAAACAGGTAAGACTGGTCACCCTGCTTTAACCTGCATCTTTTTTTATTGGATCGTTATGCTTTCAGTCACTTGTATTAGTGTCTAAAGGTGCTTTGTGTTTTCGATGTGACGTCCTTCCTATTCAGGCCCACAGTAAACTTGCCAGCTGCATGACTTGTAAAACACTAATCAAGACCGGCGAGGTGCTCCAAAGCCTCGGATCAGGCGGCTCCATGAGCTCCTACTGCTCTGTCAGCTGTATGAACAAGGGCAAGCTCACATCACTCATCAGTGAGTAGTCAGAATACGTGGTTTTTATAGGCTTTTTGTTTGACCTCAAACTGCTTCAGGATCAGGTTTAATGCGGTACCGCGCACGAGCTATTTTTAGAAACACAACGTCACGATGACGTCACATCACGTGGTACGCAGTAGGGCAAACTCCCAAACGCGCCGCTGTTTTGGTGTGGAAGAGACGTGCGTTAGCCTAGATTTTACTCGGTAAACGACTGCTTTTTCCAACATCTAAGACCATGGTTTATAAACATTGTTGCTATGGGACGTGCAACAGCGACTCGAGGTACGCTGATCGGCCGCATATGAAGGATGTTTTCTTCATTAATTTCCCGAAACTCAAGAGTGCCAAGGAGAAATGTGTGCGTTGGGTACACTTGTGCGGGCGGCCTACACAACATTTCAACCCGGAAAAAGTTACCAAATTCACCTACATATGTAGCAAGCATTTTGTCGGTGGAAAGGGTGATGATAGCATATAGGCTAGCATGTTAGCAGGCGCTAACATGGTACCCTGCTACTCAAAAACAAACGCCCTGAATCTCTTAAGCGAAAGATTCTGAGATGTGAACAATCGTTTTGTAGCTACCTATTGGCAAGATATACAGATTCCTGGACGTTGATTGCAAACAAACAAAAAAGGCCGACGTGAACGGAGCACGGTGGAAATCATAACAAAGGCATGAACGCCGAGCAGGGAAAAAAACAAAGCTTACCGTTGAATCAACTCGGCCCGTCTTCCGGTTTTTTTGAGCCCTTGACACTCAAGCCACCGTTTCAGCTGAAGGTTGGTGTACTCTTCCACAGTGCGACCAGTAAACCGTGCGCCTGGGACATCGTCTTGGGTAAGTTTAATGGCTGCAAAGTCGGTCATATCGCTGGTTCTGTTGCGCTTGTAATGGCTGGTTTGTATGTGCGTTCTACGACTGTTTGCCCTACCGGTGCGGCAAAAGGGGCGTTACTCTTAAGGCCGTGACGTCACGTGCGCGGTACCGCATTACCTCAACACTGAATTTATCAAGAGTGAACCAGGTTAACTTACCCAGTTCCCTGTTTCTGCTGCATATCACTTAGTCAGGGTTATGTTTTCGACGCTGATAGTAGATGCAGTTTGCTTGGATTTGGTATGTTCCTTGTTTAGTTTAAATAATCTTTAATTTATATCTTTTAGGTGTAGTGGTATCTGTCCTCGCTGGCTATTTAACTTAATGAGAACGTTTAGGCTTAAGCAAGTTGTTGCATCATCTGTCAGAGATGCATCTTTTATTTTATAAATTAGTAAAAACACAGTTGTGTATCTAAAGTGGCATGAAAACGATCTGGAATATTTTTTTAAATAAAATTTTGTTTTGTGCAGACAAAGAACCTACATGTCATTTCTGTAAAAGAAGCTCATTACCGCAGTACCAGGCCACGCTGCCAGAGGGCAGCATCCTCAACTTCTGCAGCTCTCAATGTGTTACCAAGTTCCAGGTGAGAACTGTCATTTTAAAACAAATAACAATGGAGATTAAAACACCTGGGGGGGGGGAATGCTACACTATTTAGTGCATGAGGATGAATTAGGTGGCTATAAATGGAGCATACGTTTATAATTTTGCCGTTTACCATCTATTGCTTTGGATTTTTACTTTTCAGTTGCATCTCAATATAGCATCATCAAAGTGATTCTATATTCCAGTAATTCAATTTAAAAAGGGAAGCTTTTATTATATCTACTTTTATGTGTATTTATTACACAGAGTAATTTATTTAAGGAGTAAATTTATGTCAGTTTTGATGTTTCTGTCCAATGACAAAGCTAAATGTATTTTCTCCCAAAAAATAAAACATTACCTAAGACCTATAAGCAGGCATTTATTGAAACCCTCCCCTAGGTGGGGAAGCCACAAAAGGGCATTACTAAACAAGCTGGCTGTTAAGGGTGCTGTAAGCATATATTAGGGGAAGAATGAGTAGAAGGTAAAAGTGCTGAAAAAAGGTGCTTATGTAAGGATATTTATGGCCTTCAGGGGGATTGTGAAGCAAAGCCCATTTGAGACTTTACAGATGTGTGGACTAAAGCCGGTGCTTCAAAAGCGACCAGGCACAGACATTTCTAGGATATGGGCCACACCTGTGCCATTCTGTGTGGCCAGACCTGAAGCAGAGGCAATATCAGACCTGGGCAGAGAAGAAAAAAAAATAGACAATTGCCCAGCGGTCCAAAGTCCTGTTTTCAGATTAAAGTAAATTTTGCAGAGTTTCTACGGTCAGGGATGATTGGCATCGCAGTGTCTGGCATCTGCTGGTGTTAGTCCACAGTGGTTTATGAAGTCTGCTGCCTGCTCAGTCAGGAAACACACCTGAACTGTAATCAGTTTTTATGTGAAATGTTCAAAACACATCAGATTTGTTCAGTGGAGTTAATATGTTTTAGCTCTGCTCTGCAAATCAAGGGGAAAAGTTTAATTATTTCAAGATATTGAGAAACCACCATTAACAAAGGCAGGGTTCTACCATATTAAGTAGATTCATTGATTAGTTAATTTTATTTGAAGAAGTTAGCAGTTACGTGTCTGACCTTTTGCCTCCTACTCAACACCTTTTCTTTGCAGAATACAACCCTTCAAACAACCACCAATGGTCAGACGCCCCTCACCAACAGCTCTGTCCAGCTGAAATGTAACTACTGCCGAGGAGCCTTCAACTTGAAGCCTGAAATTCTGGAGTGGCAGGTGAGACCATTAAAACTCACACAAAAAAACCCTCTGGATTTCTAAGAGGTCCCTGAACTGGATGCGATGCGTTTTCTGAGCCAGTTTTCTATTAATTTATGTGTTTTTGTTGCCATTTTAAAAGCAGGACCACTGAAGTAACCCGACTGTCTTTAAGATGTAAAGAGTTTATCTTCATTTGATGATATAATTACGTAATGCATTTCCCACTCACTGCCGCCACTGCATAACAGCTTTAGACATCATTTACTATTTTCTTGTGTTTAATGTACCGTATTTTTCAGACTATAAGTATGTCGCAGGATCCACCAAACTATGAAGAAAAGTGCGACTTACAGATCTTGAGAGATGCACTAACATTGACAAATGTGTGTGTGTTTGTTTTCAGGACAAGGTGTATCAATTTTGTAATAAGACATGTTGTGAGGATTACAAGAAGCTCCACTGCATTGTGACGTTTTGTGAGTACTGCCAGGAAGAGAAGACCCTTCATGAGATGGTCAAGTTCTCTGGTGTCAAGAGACCCTTCTGCAGCGAAGGTACCTCCCCCCTTCTCCTGAAGGACCGTTGATAAATGTAACTTTCCCTTGAGAGGTTTGAAGGCGGTAGAGTTGGATTATGTTTCAAGGTGGATTCTTCTGTGGGTCTGCCTAGGTTCTTGAGTGGCTCCTTTCGCTTCATTTAAGCTTATAACTCAAATTTGATTGAATAATAGGCTTCAAATTGTTTCTTTTTTTTTTTTTTTTTTTTTTCTTCGTCCCGTTAATTTAGTTTAACAGTTTCTCTGTTTCTCCAGGGTGTAAGCTACTGTTTAAACAGGATTTTATCAGACGGCTGGGGCTCAAGTGCGTGAGCTGCAACCACTGCAACCAGCTCTGCAAGAGAGGCATCACCCGGGAGCTCGGCGGCATGACCCGCGACTTCTGCAGTGAGGCTTGCGCCAAGAAGTTCAATGACTGGTACTTCAAGGTCAGTTCTCTTGTTGAGCAATTAAAACCACTGTTTTGTGCATTTGTTAAGACGGAGCATCGGTGTTCTGAAACGGCTTTTCTCTTGGCCGCCAGGCTGCAAGATGCGACTGCTGTAAGGTGCAAGGAAGCCTGACCGAGTCTGTGATGTGGAGATCAGAGATGAAGCATTTTTGCGACCAAGAGTGTCTGTTGAGGTTCTACTGTCAGCAGAATGATCCCATCATGGTGACGCAGAAGGGACCAGAGAACACCACGTTGGGTACAGACTAGTCCCTTTGTGTACATCTCTGTATGTTTTTAGGGGAAGCTTAAACTAACGCGCCTGCAGCTAGATCTCTGGAAACCTTTCACATAAGGCCTCCTATTCTATAAATGATTTGATTAGCTGTAGTTGGTATATATCTTTCAGGAAAGGTAGGTTGGTTTTATAGAGTTGGAAGTGGAAGAACAAAGTGTTTTGTTATTGTGATTCTCATAAAGGAACAATGGCAAAACACTGATCCAGACATGCGCTTGGTACTACTGCGACGACCATTGCTGCTAAAACTGAGGTGCAACTACGTTACTGTCCTTACATGGTTCCCCTTTATTCAGAAAATGGGATTGTGCTGCAATAACCGAGCAGCCCGCTTCAATAGAAAGGCTCTTGGTGAGGTAAACATGTAATCCGTGCTTTTTTTCCCCCCCTCATAGGTAATGAGATGCAAGGAGCAAAAGCTGGGGTAAGGAAGAACAATTGGTAGCAATATAAAATGATCAAAAATTACTGCTTATTTGGTGAGAGCATGAGATTATTTGAAATGTAGGACAATTGAAGCCCTTTACAACTGTAGCTAGACTTCTGTTGGTTTATGGATGTGCAATTTGTTTAATTTAGTCTCTTATTGCAGCTGGGGAATCAGGGTGCTGTGGCATACTCCAGTGGCGGCGTGATTCGAGATGTGAAGAATAAGGCGGTGCTCTGCAAGCCCCTCACCCTGACCAAAGCCACCTACTGCAAACCACACATGCAGAGCAAACATCTACAGACAGGTAAAAGAAGCACCCGGGTTGCCACGGCGCCTGTTGGACTCCTTTTACATTTTATCACGTTGCAACCACATCTACTATTTATTATCTACGGATTTTATGCGATAGACCTACACAAAGTTGCGCACAGTGGGGGAGCACAAGTTCAAATAATGTGGCGTGCATTTGTATTCAGTTGTTTTACTCTTGATTCCCACTAATAATATCTAATGCAACTAATTACCTTTAGAAGTCTCCTAATTGTGCAGTTCACCAGTTTGTAATTTAACTAACACACACACCAATACCACTGTGAAGCAAAGTACTGGTGGAAATGGTGTGTTGTGTGAGGATGTTCCTTAGCTTGGACATGGTAGCCTGTCAGGTTTGAGGGGCAGATGGATGAATCCAAATGGGGGCAATCCTACACAAAAAAAAAACTGCTAAAGTCTCCAGGACCATAATCCTAGGCATACAATCAAAGCTGCAATGAAATGGTTTTGTTTGAAGCATATTGATCTGTTATAAGGACCTTGTTAAAGCCCAAACCTAAATCCAACTAAGAGTCTGTTACAAGACTTAAAAATGTATCTTCACAGATGTTTTTTTTTATCCAATCTCACTACACAAGAACTTTTTTTTTGCAAAATAGGAAGAGCAGAAATAGCCTCTAGACTACAGGTCACCAGCACGGTGCCCACAGGCACCAGGTAGCCCCCAGTGACCGCAGGTGGTGCCTATGAGCCGGTTCTAAAAATTGCACAGCCCACCAGTGAGCTGCGTCTAAAATTGTACTTTTAGTTTCTTTTCCTTTTTAATATGCACTTGATTTTAAAATGACAATATCTTTAAAGAAAAACATTAAAACATGTTCTTTTCCATAATGTTAAGGTGAACTTTAACTTTTGGTTCAAAGGTCAGTACTGAGCTTTAAAAATCAAAAAGGTTAACAGATAAAGTTAAAGGCATAACCTAAAGAGTTGAGGCTGTGTTTGCAGTGAAATATGGGTCTGCAATGTGATGAGAATTATCTGCAATTTTTTTTTTTTTATCTATAGATTCTACATAAACATTTGTGGTTGTATCGTGACAAAATATGGTAGAGTTAAAAGCCTCCTAAGTAGTTTTTGCAATACGCTATAGCTGAGATGGAAATGGGATGCATTTAAGGTTCATAGTTTTAAAAGAAATATATTTCACTGGAGGATTTGTGCGCCCTAATTTGCTCGTTGTGTATGTGTGTGTCTGCAGATGTAGATGATGGCGTGAAGAGGGAGTATATTCCTGTCCCCATACCTGTGCCCGTCTTCATCCCAATGCCTATGAACATGTATGCCCAGGTCACCCCTACTCCAGTCTCTATGCCCGTACCGGTACGCCACCATTCACGTTTCATGAACACATACAGAATTAAAAGAAGACTTTAGATGTTGAAATTGGTTAGAAGGATAAAGAAAAGAATTATTTCTAATTCCTGGAATTAGAAAGAAGGCCGTAAATATTCAACGTGCTCAGCTTCTATAAAAAATAATTTTTGTTCTTTTCAGGTTCCTGTGCCTGTGTTTCTGCCCACCACCCTGCAGGGGGCAGAACAGATTATTCAGACCATGAAAGATCTGAAAAGCGAGGTGCCCTCTGATACCGTGGAGGCCGATGTAATTATAAAAGATGACGAGAAGCCAGGTGAGAGACTGGAGATAAGACCTGGCAAATGCCGTGCTGACAGAAGATCCTGAAACGTGTCGAGTCATGCATCATACAAAGCTTTGAAAACAAAGCCTGTGAGCTAAAACCTGCTGAAACCGTAGACACTAAGGGTCTGCCTGGTTGTCCATTTTAGACGTGAAGCCGTTGATAGGGAAGAGGAAGCGTGTAAAAGAAGAGTCCTCCGGCTGTAGCTTCGGGGAAGAGGAGCATGTGAAGGAAGAGGAGGAGGAGAAGTACGACCCCGACCTGGACCTAGAGGCAGACTTCCCTCAAGGTAAACACTGTGCATCTCGATCTCAGCCTGATACCACAGCTTTGTCAGAGGAAAGTATTAAATACTGTAGCTTCCAAAAGTATTCACACCACTTGAAAATGTCACATTGTCCACACTTCTACCACAGACATTTTGTGGGCGTTTTATGCGATGGACCAACACAAGGAAATGTTTATTTGGGAAGCAGCAGCAGGAAAATCCCAACATGATGCTGCTGCCTCCATGTTTCACCGTCAGGATGGCGAGTTGAGCTTTCATGTCTGAAGTTCAGTTCTTTTCTCCTGAAACTGCAAGTGGGACTTCCCATGACTTTGTTTCATCGATGGCTTTATTCCCTCTCCTTGGTCTTCGTGTTGCTGTTTGGTCACTGATGGTCTCTAACAAACCTCTGAGGCCCTCACAGTACAGCTGGAGTTTTACTGAGATTACGCACGGCTGTCGAGGCAGTCAGGTGAACCTCATGTTATTTAGGGCCGTAAGGGGGTTGGATACAAATGCATGCCACACTTTTCAGATTTCCATCTGCTCATGAAAATTGGACAACATTTCAAAGGGTACCTTTGCAAGGCCTTGTGGTAATCAAGCCAAACTCTTCCTGATTTCATAAGAGCATTTTAGCATCAGCCTGTGGTCCTTTGGGAGTTGAACAGAATAACGATTAACACATGACACCCAGAATACCTTGCTGGCCAAATCATTGTGTTGTGAGGGTGACCTGTCCAAGTTTCAGGGATCTGTTTAATTAGATCTACGCTCAATGCAACACTATTAACTCATCTGCTGAGTAACAACTGAAACCTTAACCCCTTTTGGCTCATTTATTTAGATTTGTCCAGGTTTCTAATTGTAAAGCACGTGGACGGACACCGCCAAAAATGAAATCACTTTGTCTCCAAGGCCCATTATGATCTTCTCCCTGATTCTCCCTGTTTTAGTTTGTCACCTAATACAGCTTTTATCAGGCGCCATCTGAATCTGTGTTTTTTATTTATTGTTTTGATAGTCCAGTGCAACAATTGAGATGAATATTTTTTCCTCCTTTGTGTATTTTATCGGCACTGTTAAAGCACATGTTTTAAGGTTTGCTTTTCTGTCAAGGGATTCGGAAAGTCCTTACGAAGCCAAGGAGATCTATCTCATCATTTAGCTTTAAAATTAGGTTAGAAAAAACCCTTCTTGGAGCGTAATTGACAATATATTAGATTATCTTGGGCAGCTAATCCTCCCCCATTGCTCGTATATTGTTTAAGTCGACCATTTGGCAGGTTGTTAGTGAGCCACGGGGTCCGGCCTGAATGCAGGAGCAGCGAGGCGGTTCGCTATACATTTTTTCTTGCTGTAAACCGCAACCATAGATTTCAAATCAGACAATAAATTTAAGAGAAAATATAATCAATTCAGGTTTTATTTCCTGGTATTTACTCCTGGATCTGGCACCAAACTTAGAACGGAGCATTATTTGAAACAGAACAACAGATTTTTAGATGAGCAAAAGATTAGGAGTGTCTGGCCGGTGTCTGTTGTCGCCATGGTTTGTCCCAGTACAGCGATGACAATAATTATGGCTGGATGCCGCCTCTGATGGGTTTTCCCTGCAGAGGCTGCATTTATGATTAGAGATGGAACCAACATGCAAACCAGAAAACTATTTATAGATTAAAACAAGCAATGGTGACATTGACAGAAGATGAGACGTCAATCCGAGCCTTTTGCACAAACATTGGTAAAACTTAATACATTGGACATGTGCTGATTAGGAAAGAAACCTCTGGGGTTCAGCATGACCGACATAAAACAGGTAGGCAAGGGAAGACATCAGCAGCTGTAGACTGACAGATTGCAAGATAAATAAAAATTTTGAAATGACTAAAAACCTCTGCTTTATGGACAAAAGCACAGAGGCTTCACCCAAACATGCTGACCAATCCTTAGCTAGAAGAATGGGAATGTCAAACTGGAATTGTCCTAAAAGCACAGAGATGAGCCTAAAGATGTTCTGGGGCAACGTTTTAGAAAGTGATGGGAGAAAGACGAACCTTCGCCATAAAGCTGAAGTTTGGGGAAAGCTTCTGTCCATGCCCCCATGCAATCTCAGCCGTGAAAACCCAATGGTAACACACAGATAATGTTATGTCTTTGGCTTGTATGGCTTCTTTGGGATCTAAAACATGCTGCCAGAACTCGTAAAGGAATTTTTTTACTGGACTAATCAGTATCTAGACTTAAATATGATGTATTTAACACATATTTTACCTGCTGAAGAGGAGACTGATGGGCTGAAACCAGCAACAGACGAAAAATACTGCAGTGAAATCCTGCAAAAGTACCACAGAAGAAGAATGCAAACACATTTTGCACTTTTTGAATTGACATAAACGGTTTTCACTTTAATCCATTTTAAGTCGATGTATACAAGTTGTTTTTGTCACTTAAGCGTCTAGTCCTCTGTTATAGATGTAGGGCCCTATAAAATCCGTTTTATTTTTTCCCAAACTCTGTTTTTTCCGTTTTAATTTTTGAAAATTCTGTTTTTTCCGTTTTAATTTTTACGAATTCAGTTTTTTAACCCTTTACTGTTATTTCAGTCGTAAAAAGAATGTGCTTTTAATGTTGATGATTAAAATGTACAAAAATAAAATAGGAATGACCTTAAATTTGAGGCAACATAACACTGCACTCTAAGTGCTAACAAAATATTAATGGTTATGAACCAGTTGTTATAAATAGAAGTGCTCCATTAGCTTTTTCAAGTAAAAAAATAAAATAGGACCTCTCAATTTCAGAATTCAGTGTTTCCCGCAGGAATTTGTTTAGGCGAGGCGGTGAGTTGTTGGCCGGAACAAGATTTGCGTGGACGACTGACTGACGGAGCGGGGGGGCGTATCCATGTATTTTCGCCTGTTTCTTCCCTGCCAATCACTGTATGCACGCGCGAAAGCAACAACAAACAACCGCGTGTTAGTGTCAAATAAACATGCAAGTATAGCGAGTTAGTTTTTTTTTTTTGGAAAGTTAGCGAGGCGGTAGCGTGAGTTTGTCGAGGCAGCCGCCTCGCAAAGATAGCGCTGCGGGAAACACTGGAATTATATGAGTAGGTGAAGTTGGCGAAGACTGCTTACATTTTCAGGTAGGGCTCCTCCCTGTTTGCAGTGCTTCTTTAGAAACGGCCACAGTTTTGTCATCTTTTCCAAAGGGATGTCAGCCTCAGTGTTTCTCAACTTTTTCGCCGAAAGCGGAGCTGTGGAGAGCCGCTTCGCCATTTTTTCAATGTTTTGATGGGGGATGGTGGGGGTAAGCTGAAATGACAGAGCGGGAGGGGTTGTGTCGCGCAGATTTGCGTCCCCCGGTGTGCATTTCCCCCAGACGTACGTTCTTCTCCCACACAAAAACAGAATTTCATTTCAAATGTAGAAATTCCGCCCTATAGATGATTCTGCCCTCAGAGATTGAGACAAAATGTTGATCTTCTGATGTTAAACCCAAATGTTTGCAGTCTACAACACGATGAAAAACGATGTTCAGCTTTTTTGGACAAGCGTCTATCTGCACACGAACACAGAAATTTCTGAAATAAATGACGGACTTTGACTCCTGAGAATTAGCCAACTGGATCCTGATGTGAACTAATTTCTAATACCATCATTTGATATAAACCAGTGAATAATCCAACACATGTTGTGAACTGCCTCAGCGTCAGAGCCTGTTCCGGTGCTGGAAGGAATGGATGAGGATATGGGCTTTTCTTTGCCTCCAGTCCTAGCAGAGGAGAAAGAGGAGCTGCAGGAGTCTGGACCTCAACCAAAGCCCAGGAAACGGGTATGTAGACGCACCCATGTACATATAACTGTTATTCCACTCGTCGTCTTGGCTTGATTTTGTTGTGATGCTTCTGTTTCAGGGAAATAAGAGGCAGGCCGTGGAGGATTTGCCTTCATCCTCTCCATCACATCCAAATAGCAACTTAGAAGGCAGATCGCTGCCCCTTAAATCTCGCTACGGCATCAATGCCTGGAAACGCTGGGCGCTGTCGCTCTCCGACCAATCAGAAGACACCAAAGAAAAGGATACCTCCAAAAAAAGTGAGCTGATTTGAGCATCGTTGCGTTTTAGGATTTGTGGAGGATATGGATTACAAAACCCACCTCTTTTTATGCGTGTCCATAATGTTATAAAACTTAAAAGCAAAGATTTTGCACATTTTAGTCATATAGGGTAATTGGATGGAACCTACTGAGATAACATTAGTAATCCTTTCCCTGTCAAACCCAGAACATAGTCCCGGCTGTTTCACAGCACATCTGGGGGTATTGCTTCGCATTCTTTTCATTGGACCGTCCTCCGCAGCGGAGGATGCAGGGGAACTCATTTGGTAAACAAACATCGATGGTTGTGTGCTACCAAACTGCGATTTTTACATCTCTGTAGCTGTGAGCCTGTAGAGTTAAAAATTGTTTTCGTTACGCAGGTGTTGTAACCAAATGGTGGCACTGCAACCTTTAGGGGGGCAGTACATCAAGCGGTGTTTTGGCAACGAACAGTTTTTTGTTTGTTGTTAGAGGTCAGAGTTCTGGAAATCTGAATCCCTCCCCAGTGATAAGACCAGTGCTTTTTTTTCCTCTTCAGAACAGTCATTTATTTACCTTCAAATTATGTTTTCAGAACATTAGTTAACTCAGTTATGCTTTGTTACCACCCTTCCTATTCACTCCCCTGATGCATATAAACACTTGGGGGGTGGAGGAGTTTGCGTTCCTGAATGGGTGTGCGGTCTGCCGTGTGAGGGGCATTAGGAGAGGGACAACAACCACTACCACAGGGAATTTCATGCAGTTGTTCACTTGGAACAAAGCACATACGTTACTTGATTATATTTTCAATATGCCTCCCTCAATCTAAAGCTTGCTTGTAGTAACAGCCTCTGTTGATTTTCATCTCTTGCAGCACGGTCGAGAAGTAACCTGTTGTCATTGAACGCAGAGGAGCTGAATGTTGCTCTGTCGCGATTTGTCAGGGAAGTCTGCAGGCCCAACGGGGAGCGCTACTCTCCAGACAGCATCCTCTACCTCTGTCTGGGAATCCAGCAGGTGGGTATACTGGAATGTTTAACCCCAGAATAAACAACCCTTCTTCACAAATCAAAAACCACCGGTACAGATCGGGTAGATGGGTTGACACCATCCATGCGTGAGATTGCACAGGCGTTGCCATTGTTTTCTGGAAATTTGATAGTTGTGCAGAAATATTTAAATGCTGATGTAAACCGTTGCCATGTCAACCATTTTCACATGTAACGTAGAGAGTTGATTGGTTGTTACTGAGATGAAGGGATAAAACTTTGCCCTCAGTTGAAGAAAATCTGAACGATTCCTAGGACTTCTTGGGTTAATACACAAAGACTATCATTAATTGCTCCATTTTTACCAATAAACACATTTTTGTTCCTTCTCCTAACTGGAGGGACAACAGCATCTCATGGCACGTCATCTTAATATTAAAACGCCTGGCTAAATTTATATTGAATGTCTCCATTGCTTTGAACCGGTTTGTGTTGTAGTAGCATGTCAGGTTGATGAAAGAGGACAGAGACAGAAAGGTCAGAGGTTTTACATGCCTTTTAAAAAGCCTTTCCATATGGTGCTGGCCAGCAACAAACCAGAATATAACGTTCGCTTCATTTGTGAAAGCACAAGAGTTGAGATAGCAGTTCAGTCCAAGGTTTTAATTAGGACCACTTTAGAGGGTGCTCTTCGCAGAAAACGGCATCACTTATTGATGCCAAACTCACACAGGGATATCCTAGACTGATAACAGACCTTTTAAAACAAATTTATTTGTGAAATATTTATTGTTAATGTTAAGAACAAAAAAGGAGATGGAGATTCTTGGTTTGATATAAAAACAGTAAAATGTTCTTGTTCCTTCTGAGCTGGTTACATAAGCAGAATTTATTATAATTACACCCGCTAAACCCACTGAAGCACTTAGATCACATGACGGCAAACAACTATGGTTAGTCTTCAGTACTATTTTATTTCCCTTGTTTGTTGTTTTAATAAACATTTAGTGAAATATGTTTTTTTTTTCAGATTTCAGCATGTATACCATGTAGAAACAGACAATTTTCTTAAACCTACTAGCTCTGTCCTTCCCTGCAGTAATGGATAAGAAAAATAAGTTAAATTGTTAAATTTTAGAACTGGTATAAAACAAATTTAGACAGTAAAATAGCTTTGGTTGACATTCCTGTTAGGTAGGAACCAAAGTTGGGGTACGTGTTTCAAGTAGGACCGGTATTGCTGGTGCACAGCCTTTCCCCTCCTCTTCAGCCATGTGAGGATCAGCGCATGGCTGCTGAGAGGAGCACATTTATCTCTAAGCTCGCCACTTGGAGATTTCTGACAGGAAAACGTAAGAATTGGTTTGAAGCGTTGTTGTCTGTTTTCAGCAAGTTTCCGGAAGGAGTTTATTGGTCTGTGTTTGGTTGCATTTGGTCTCCCTTTGTTTAAAATAATGGTGTCTGGTGGTATTTATTTTTGATTTTACACAGGTTTAAATGTACTTGTTAGTGTGTCCAGGGATTATATCCATTGCTGTTCACATCCTGAAAAACTGTGATGTTGATCTTTTCTATGAGGACACTAAAGCCTCGTTGCTTTAGATGGCCCCAGATCACCATGTGCGTTGTACTGATGGCAGTTTTTCTGTTTGTCTGAAGCATCTTCACGCCAAAGGCCGGAAGGATGATCTGTTCAGTGACCCGTGTTACCAGCAGTTTGGAGAGGAGCTCAACAAGGTGCTCAAAGACTGGCAGCCCAGTGTGCTTCCTGATGGTAAGAGCAGCCAGAACTCGTAGTCTACACACCAAATGTTAAGCTTCTGGAAAATCGCGTTTGTCGTAGTTTATTCCCTTAAATGCTATGACTAGTTTAAGATTTATAGTAGTATTTATGTTGCATTCCATTTGGCTCGGAAATCAAAAATGGGAGCTGGGAATGGGATAAACCCAGCTTATTATAAATAATAATAATTAAAAAAAGTTTAGGATTCCAATATGGTGACGGACAGGAAATCTTTTGTTCGTAGGAGCTCTTAAAAACGTCCTTTAAAGCTGTACTTTCCACATGTAAAGGCCCCTTTCAATTTGTTCGGTTCAGAGTTGTAGCAGCTACTTTGATTTTAGACGCGCTCACAGCTGTGTCTTGTAAAATAAACATATTTTCATGAGTTTACTCTTGAGAATGTGAGGAGCTGCCATATTGGACAATCGGCCTTAAAAAATGTCTCCGACTTTCGGAGGGGAAAGTCTGACTTTATCAGCCGTTAGTTGATTTTTCCGGTTGAAGCCAGAATTTCCTAACCCGACCCTAGCCAGATTGATATCGCTCCGCCTAGCTTCACTCACATCCATCTGGGACCTCTCCCATAGAGAGTGATTTCTCCAACCAATTTTATTGTCCAGCCAATCAGGACGCAGGGCTGGAGTTTCATAGATGTGACGTAGTGGAGAAGCGACCGTGAGACTGTTTTGATTCAGACAATGGCGGCTCATCGAGGAAGCAAGCGTTAGCATTGATGCTGCTATTTCTTCCGTGTTGTCCAATCTACCTAATATTGTTTCATTAAAAGAACATCAGAGAACGGCTCTGAAGGCTTTTGTTGGTGGAAACCATGTTTTCGCCCTTCTCCCGACCGGATTTGGCAAGTTTTGTTTTCCGGGGCGCGCCTGTGGCGGACGCGCCCGTGGCGGAGTGGTTAGCGCGAACCATGTTAGGAGGCCTTTAGTCCTCGACGCGGTCGGCCGGGGATCAACTCCGACCCGCGGCGCTTTGCCACATGTCTTTCCCCCTCTTCCTGTCAGCTCACTGTCAATAAAACGCGTGCCACTAGAGCAGGGGTCGGCAACCTTTACCACTCAAAGAGCCATTTGGACCCGCTTCACACAGTAAAGAAAACACTGGGAGCCACAAAACCCTTTTGAAATTTTAAATGAAATAACGCTGCATATAACAGGGTTTTTTTTTTTTGCAACAGAATGGACCCGCAGCAGAACCAACGCACCTCTGCGCTTGTTGTTTTTTCCGCACGAAGTACAAAACTTCTACTTTTGTTTTATGGAAATCATCAACTCTGCTAATGTCAGAGTTTTTATTTTGAATAACGCTTGGTGCGAGTAAACCCACGTCATGGTCGGGTTATTTGATTTTCAGCCCATATAAACGGTACATCCAGAATACTTTCTTTTAATCACATCCGGAAAAGTTACGCACGTAAACGAGCTCCTGTCATTAACCAGCTAACCGCTGCATTAGACTTTAATTGGCCGCGCAGGAAAACGCTCACAGTGCCGAGCCAAGCGATGTTCGTGTTTCCTCACTTTGAAAATGAACAAACGTTAGATATAGAAACGACTTACCCTGCTGTTTAGCTCTCTTTACCCTCATCAATGACTCCATGTTATTTTAGGTCCTGTGTCACCGTGGTGTTCTTGTCATTTGTAGAATTTACTACAAATGAGCAGCATTTAAAAATGCCGCCTCAACTACGCCTCGCTGTGTTTATTTCGTCTCTCTGCTGCCAGTCAGCTAGCAGTTCTTCTTCTTGAGTTTATTGGCGGTGAACAAACATCTTTTCAGTGTGCATTACTGCCACCAACTGGTGAGGAGTGTTCATCAGCCAACATTGACGACAGCCTGCATGAGGTAAACGGCTCTGCGACATAATTATTTTCAACAGCTGAGCCACATCAGAAGGATCAAAGAGCCACAACTGGCTCGCGAGCCATACGTTCCTGACCCCTGCCCTAGAGCCACAAACACATTTAAAAAAAAAAAGTTTTTTTTCCTGCGTCGCTCTCACAGCGTCACGGGTTAGCTTCGGTGTGAGTGGTTGAAATAGCACGTCGATAAAGATGACAGACAAGTGGCTTATCCAATCATATGCAAGGATTTTTGATAAGGCCCAGCCTTCAAAAAAGGCCATTCCTATGGATCAGTCCCAGATGGATGTGAGTGGAGCTAGGCGGAGCGACATACTTCTGGCTAGGGTCAGGTTAAGAATTTCCGAGTTCCGACTGCAAATGAAACGCAACATTAGAGGAAGCCAGAAGCTGTCGGCTAAACGTGTGAAGCAGCATCTCAGCGTGGCGCCTGGAAACAAAATCATCTCTCACTGATAATCTAGCCACACGGTGAAGTGGCAGCATGGCAGGACACGGTGCGCCTGAATGCAGGCCTGTCGGCGGCCGCTGCTTTCACGGCGCCGGTCAACGGTCATGTCCAGTGATTATAACACTCTTCTGCTGTTCACATCCTGATGTTCTGTGATTGCATTAGAAAGGTATATGAGGACATGCAGGAATTACACCTTCAGTCTTTGCTCTGTCGCACAGTAAGCATGCTTGTTTGGTTTGAGTCCTTGAATGGTTACTGGAGTGCTTTGTTCAGGCGCACTGTGGGGTCGAGTGGAGGAGCAGAGCCTGTGGAGCAGTCAGCACCTCGGGGGGCAGAGTCCAGCCTCCCTGCTCCGCTCTCTGGTTTACCTGAACACCAAATACTTTGGCCTGCGCACCGTGGAACAGCACCTGCGCCTCTCCTTCGCTAACGTGTATGGGCCCGACACCATCCATCCTGTCAGCAAGGAGAGCACCATCTGCATCCGCGTGCCCTCCATCTCTCAGGACCACCATGGTAAGGCTGGAAACATGGAAGGACCTACGTGCACTCCAGTACTTTAGGGTTTATTCTCCTTCTTATGCAACTGGGTGAAGATTTCTGTTTGAAGTTGCTTTTGTAAATGTGAAAAGTTTTCCACGTCACTGGTTTTCTGTTTTTCTAAATCAACATGGATGCAAACCAAGTTACCTGCTGGCTTATGGCTGTAAGAAGCTTTATTATTTTGCTGTAGATGGATCAGAGTTTTGCTAGAATTGAATTAGTTATTGATAAGTCAAACAAATCTGCTGCTCTGAGAAGTTATATGAATTCATAAAGACTAAAATTAACTATTTTTCACCTTAGACTGATTATTTTCATGTATTTTATCTCCAGTCACTGTCATGGAGTTGGCTTATTGCCTTGTACATGAAAACACAGTGTTGGTTTAAAGAGGCTTGAGTTTCTTTGCCTTGCCCTAAAATTAAGTGAGATCAACGAGTCGAAAGTTTCACGTTAGTTTTAATCTTCACATTAAGTGAACATGTTAAAATTTGAAAGTTAGCATAACCATGAGATATAGCAGTAATGTTGTGAAAAATCATAAAGTCAGGATAAGTTTTATGTGAACATTTTACAATTTGAATGAAGCTGAAATGAAAAAGTTTTTCATTTCAGCTAGAAATGAACTAGCTGAAATGAAAAAGTTAACGTTCAGCAGTGTTAACCTTTTTTAGTATGAACCAATCAATCTAGTGTTGATGTCTTGGGGTTATGTTTTCCTGCAAAGATGTCTAAACTTATTTTTTTTTATTAACATGGCTTTTTTTTTGCGTCCATCAAAACATGACTTGCAGCTCAACAATATTTGGCAGCGGCTGTAAAAAAAAAAAAATCTTTGAAAATTTGAAAAGTAACAGGTTGTATATCTGTTTAGGGATCCTTTTGATGTTTCCTGATGCCTCTTGGTATTTTTATTTTGCTGTGTTTTTAGGGGGGATTTCGTTATGTGTTGTTTGCACACTCCCATTCTAAAAAAATATTTTTCAATTTGGAAATGACATCCTCCAGGAAGAAAATTTCCCTCCAGTTCTCAAAGATGACCTGCCCTGCTGATACCTCCTCACCGTTTGCCACACACCCTTTTTTAAACGGCGAGTTTTGTTTCATCTCGATCTGTAGGCGAGGCGGAGGCAGAATCCAGGAAGAGGAAGCGGCAGCTGAACGAGGACGGACCGGATGAAAACGACGGCTCGGGGGGCTCCTCTGTTTGCTGCCCAGTAAAGAAGCACGAGTGTCGTCTCTATGAGCTCTATAGATCCAAGTGGTAAATATTCTTCGTTTCACTGCTAGTGTAATGTATTTTTTTTCCCCCACATGGCTATTTTATTATGCGTTCCAGCTGCAGCGTGAAAAACAGACATTTGTGCAGAAAGCAGCAGCCATTTTTTTCAAGAGGTAGTTTGCGTTTAATTGCCTTCGAGTGGGCGTGGCCCAGATCCTCTGAGGACGATATCCCAGAGTAAAAACCCCATAGAAAATGTAAAGGGTTTACCATGAGCACATCAATTATTCCTGCTGCTGCTCAAATTATCCCTATCGATTATAATAGTAACAGCAATGGTCCAAGATTTTTTTTTTATATTTTATTTAAGCCAACATATAGAATTAACACCTGCTAAGTTTAGTATCATATCTAAGTTCTTATTGTACGGAATATTATGACTTATTGCTGTTTTGCTCTCTATAAATTAACTAGAAGAAGCAGAAATTATCTGGTTAGTTGGGCTATCTGCTCAGGAAGTCTGTAGCTGGTTTTAGTTTTAGCAGGGTCACGTAAATAAGAGTGAGTTATGCTTCTTGATTATTTCTGTTTTTAATAATCGAAAATATTTCCAAGCAGCCAAATCGTCTTTTTTTTCTTCCTGTAAGCAAAGGAAAAGTGTAGGATCTTTCTTGAGAGAGTGAGTTGGGATTATTACAGTTTCTTCAAATTTCCCCTCTACATGCACATTATTTTCTCCGTTTGGAGTGGCAGTCTGTGGAGAAGCTGCTTCTAATCTCATCTGTGGCCCTGCCGTCCAAGTGGGAGGAGAACCGTTTTCTCGACTCTCAGGAGGATGAGGAACCGCTGGGCGGAAACAGTCTGGGTTTAGACCCAGACCCAAATTACTTGGTGGGGGGGGGGGGGGGGGGGGGGGGGGGTCTGAAAGTGAAGTTCCAAGAACTCATAGTGAAAACGCTGCCTTTGATGCTTCAGCACTAATTTAAAATGAATTTAGCAGGCGGAGCTGGTAGGAAAAAGCTGATTAAACTTGAAACGTCTTCGCTGCTGGTCCCGAGTCCTGTGATTAGAAGTCTCTGCTGTTCACATCCTGAACCTCACTGTTGACTGAGAAAATATGAGGACTTAAAATGTTGCTTTATTGAAGGTTTCTTCATGTTCTGGAATAGATTAACAGTCTGCTCTTTTTTTGTCACCCTGTCTTTTCTTTTCTGCTCCCTCTTCGTCTTCCTCTATCTGCCCTCGTTTTGCCCTCCCGATTCTGCTCCCCTATTTGCTCCTCTCCTGTCCTCCTTCCAGTCCGGCGTTGCTGTGGGAGCGCCTCGACGTCTTCTACGTCCAGCCAGATCCCGCCTGCAGCCCCAGCGACCCAGTGTGGTTCAGCTCCACTCCCCTGGACCGCCAGATCCTAGAAAGCCTCCTGACTAGAGTCCTCCTGGTCAGAGACATTTACACAGACAAGCCACTCCTGGAGGAAGATGACGACGAAGAGGACCACGGGGAAGAAGTCGGAGGAGAGTAGCATCGGCTTGAACTTTGTTTAGTAGAACCTGAGAAGAACGTGTAGGGTAACCTAGTAGTACATGTCCCCTTTATCCTCGTCTCTTCACCGACTTTAGTGACTTATTGTTTCCTCCTGGTGAGGGACGCCCACAGCAAGTAGAGGATGCTTACAGTGGTGGTGAAAAGCAGCCCAGACTTTTGCTTCTGCCTCAAAAAGGAATGCAGAGGACATAACCTTTGATTTCAGACGGTGGTGGAAAAGCACGGCCACGTAGGAGAACCAAGAGCAACAACTTTATGATATAAAGTTGTGAGCTGGAGCTTCTTCAGACCACGAAATGCGCCCAAAGAAGGGTCAGAGATGGTGTGGGTGTGAAGGGATATCAGGATATTTTTCAAAAACACACTTCTGAGATGCAGGTTTTAGTTTTCAGTCCAGCAGCTCGAAGATATAGGAAACAAACCAATCATCCCTCAGGCCGCCTCCAAAAGGGAATCACTGTTTTACATTCGCGTCCTTTTCACCGTCACTGGATGGAGAGCAGAAAGCAGCACTTTGGGTACAAGAGAAGTAAATGAGTTCATGCTAAAAACCAGCAACACAAAAGAACGTGTGAGGAGAGTACCACAAGGTGAAGGGGGAGAGAGAACAACGTTCTCAGTTCAGTAGGGCCCATTTCTGCAAAAACTAATGGCGTCAATGTTTGGTCATGTTTAATTTTGCATATTGAGTTTAAAACATCCAAGAAAAACAAAGTCCACATCGGATCTTTGCATTTAATTTGCTCCGTTCTGAAACACTTGGTTTGGGGAACAGGCCATGCTTTCTCCGCGGTGTTTTATATAAAGGAGAGCATGACACATTAATTAAAGCAGTAATTGGATCACCTTTGATATTCGGAGGGTTTTTGGCTTCTTAAAGTCCGTATTTTCATCCCCCGTGGTTTTATATTAACGCGTTCATAGATGAACTCCTCTTAAGAGAATAACGCCCTGCTAGTCCATCAATACACGCAGACACTGACACACAGTGTGTTGTTTTTCTGGTTGTCAGATCCCAGTTTGTCAGACGTGGTTTGACAGTAAACTGGTTGTGTATCAATAATAACAATACATGCACAATGTACTGTATCCCCTGTTTGGAGATGTTGACATCAGAGATGTACCGATCGGATATGTTGTAGCGGCCAGTTTCCGATCTTTCCCATTTGTGGAAGCTCTGGCCAAACTATGCCAGTTTTAGTAAATTGTGATTCCTCCTTTAAAAGTTATTAAAAGTAAAATACTTTTTTTACTTTCTGGGTAGTGCTGACCTTTCTTGACACTAGGTAGTCGATGGTGAAAGACGACAGGAAAAAAAGCAAATCAGAGTTGCAGAGCTCGCTCTCTCCATCACTGTAAAGTCAGCATTTAATACTTCCGGGACTGAGGGATGTACAGATTTAAAAACCTAACTAAGAAGAATTACAGCCTAAGCCCGTTTTGCCGTTACAAGACAAAAATGCAGCAGAAACGTATATTTTTTTGCACATCTGAAGGTGTAATGCACACCATATCAAAAGCCATTTTCTTATGGCGCGGTCCATCCACAATGAACTGCGTCGGCCAGGTTGATATTTGAGCAGGGAAAGTTGTGATTTATCATAGTGTTTAATTGTTAAATCGTTCGCTCCTTTATTGCTTAAACGAGCCTCAAGAAGTCTTCTGTGATCGATTATTTGCGCTGACATCGCATGAGGGAGAGAGCAGTCCATGTTGCACAGCTCTGCAATTAAACGCTTCACTAATTTTATAAAATGAAGAAAAGGGTAGGTGACATTTTTTTAAGCTCTTTAGTATCTCGTCTTAGAGTTAAGAGGATTAGCTTTACTTACAGCTATCTCTGTCCCCGGGGTGAGTGGACCTTCATTAAACAGATTTCCAAATGACTGCCATTGTGTGCTGCAGGATGTTTTATCCCTTTACTTAAGTTTTTTTAAAGGATAAAACTATAACTTCTCTGATACCTTCAGCTTCCTGTTATCTGCTGAAGTCTCCCACCTTGTTTAAAAAGGAAGCCTTTTCTTTTCCAGAACCATGTTGCATCTGTTGCGCTTCCTCTGACTACATTTCTTTATAAACGATCCACGGATCTGGAAAAATGGCGGACAACTTCTGAGTAACAACCTCCACACCAAAGAGAGGCACTAGCGTCTGTGCATTTACTGATCGGAAGTGTTCGTTTCAGACTAGTGGGTGAAGTTCAGTCACGAGGATTTGTTGGTGCGTCTCTAATATGCCCTGCATTGTTCATCACTCTCTTAAACGGCTCTAGGTACAGTTGAATCTTAGGCTTTTGGCCTGTACAGGTGCATGTGTTTAATTATTGATGGCGTAACAAGCAACCAGACGCCTACATTTCAATAGACGGTAGACGTCGACGTGTCGGGAAACCTAAAAACGCTGAGTTGAGTTTTGGGGATCGACCGTTTCCACTGATTAGAGCCTTTCTGTTGCATCTCCGTGTCGTTCCTCTGCTTGCTGAAAGAGGCTGACTCGACGTCGTTTTCTTTAGGGATCAACCTCTTGTATAAGAAACTAAGTTGCTACTGTTCTCTGCAGCGTCGGCTCGGTAGATCAGAGTTCGGGTCTCTGTTTTTTCAAGCTTAGAAAAAGGAAACCAGGTGTCAGGATTACTTTCAGGACATGAATGCTTGAATCTCAATAATGTGACTTTCTACCATGTGTTTGGGTTCACTTCCTGCGTCCTCTTAAAGGTGGCGTTATAGAATCTGCTCTTTTTCTTTAAACTGCGTAAGCTCTCCATTAACGAGGCTGCCTTTGATTCCCCCCAACACGGCGCTCTCTGCTCCTCCTCGTCCAGCCCTGCCGTCTGGCTGCACCGGGACTTCGGTCGGCTCTGATCCCAGGCCAGGAAAGGGGCGTTTTCCACTCCGACGGATTGGACTGCCTCTGGTGCAGGAGACGCGCTACCTTCCAACACGCTGTTTCTTTGTTGGGCATCAGAGTAACCTTCACTCCTGTGATGTAGCATTGCCAGAGTACTAACCCCAGACTGTTGCTTTGTGTCGACACAAGACACCCGCCGTTCAGGGGGGGAGGCAAAGACAACTTCAACCTGTAAGGCTAGAAGTCCCTCTAAAACTTTTGATTTATTCCATCTTTCCCTTTCCGTGTGTTGGGATTTTGTGGCTGACGTCTCCGTCTCGCCGTGTCTTCATTCATCGCCTGCTGCCGTCCTGCGGCGGCGAAGGATCCCGTTAACCATGAAGGATGAGCATAGTTTGAATAAGTGTCCCATTTTCCTGTTTTTCTAGACGTCTAGTACTGCTAAGTAAAAGCTTTCGTTGTAGCAGTCTTTTGGTTGAATATGTTTGTGTGCTCATCAACTAACAGCTGCAATAGACTTATGTACTTTTTGTTTTTACTTGTCTTTAAAGATTTCTTTGTAACTGTTTTCCATGAATGCTCAGATTTTGTTTTTTCTTTTTGCGGAGACTTTCGGATGTTCCTCCCTCACGTGCAACATGCCTTGTTCGCATCTTCTCGGTCGCTGCTTCCCTCAGACCACCTTCCTCTGAAGGGCAGCGGTCGCTGCTGTTCTGGACACCAGATGGTGGTTAAAGGTCTGAACCTGCAGTGGTGGCGTTTTCCCAGGGAGATTATCGTCCAGGTGTCCCCACGCAGCTTAAAATCCAAACAGTTACGCTTTCCAGGTGAACGGACGCTGGATTGGAGGAAACCAGTTTACCAGACGGATTTTTTATTTTTATTTTTCCCCCTGCTGGACTGAGAGGCAACAACCAAACCTACCGCTGGTTTGGACCTTCAGTACACGCTGTGGCTGGCTTTAACGCCTAATGTGAATGTGCCTATCTGTATATAGTGAAAGTGAGTGATTGTGACCTGAATCCGATGCTATGTGTGTGGGCTGTTCTGCCAATACGGTTATGTTTAATAAATGATTTCCTTTTTTCTAGCCAGACTCCTTTGCAATGCTGTTTCAGCCCATCGTCGTATTAATGAAGCTTCACAGCTTCCGCATGCACTTTATCATTTATCTTTTATTCACGCACTTAAACTTTTGATTGAGCTAAGCCTCTGGGTCAGAAAAGGAAAGTGTCTAATAAGGTGGATTAAGTTTCTAAGTTTAAGACTGACATGGTTCTCAGTATTGCAGCAGATTGCTGAAACAAACCTTTTTCTTGCTGGTACAAGCACCAAATTTGTTACACTTGTGCTCCAGGACTCATTCTCAGAAAAATACGTTACCCATGCTGATAAACAAAATGGCTGCAAATTTTCAAGATGGCTGCCATTTGAGGTGGTTTTAAATTGTGTTATATGCTGGTGAAGATTCTCAGTCATCCAGGTCATGGTCATTCCAAAAAAAAGTAAAAAACAAGGCAACTGGACTTGTTATCCGTAGTAGAAGACGTTTCGCTTCCTCTCCAGGAAGCTTTCTCAATTTGAATTGAGAAAGCTTCCTGGAGAGGAAGCGAAACGTCTTCTACTACGGATAACAAGTCCAGTTGCCTTGTTTTTTACTTTTTTTTGGAATTGTGTTTGAACTAAGTTTTGATCAAATAATGCGATGTTGATGTTCTATACACCGAAATGTATGTTTTTGAGCATGAAAAAAATCAATCCTGCAGTTACAAGATCGTCCTTATTAAAGACTAAGATCATATGACAGGAATTAAACACTAAGCAATGCTTTTAATTTCAACAAATAGCCAGTGTCTATCATAGACGCGTACAGTTACTGTAGAGCTGTGCATGTTGCCTTTCAGAAGTATATGAAGATGGTTCTACCAACGTGGGGTAGGCTGCTGCATTAGACATGATTACATGTTTCTTGTAGGGTAGGATGATGTCGGCTCCCTGCCAACATTTTTTGCAAAAACTGAAAAATAACAGAGGAGGGAATGGTTTTCTTTACATTTGCCTGGTGGGTTAGACGATAACCTCACATTAACATGCACACAACTGTACATTTGAGGCTGAAGCGGCAACATTTGTCTCGGCATTCGGGCCTTGCAGCCGTGTTTGTTGACTGCTGACCACTCTGGCGGAAGAGAAGGCTCGACCAAAAGATATTCCAAACCCCACCATCTTTCTGCCACCCCCATTTGGCAATCTTCCGTAAGAATCACAAGATGGTACAAAGCCCCAAATTTGGGATCATTTTGTAAGACAGCCCTGAAAAGTACTGATTTTGAGTCATGCAATGAATGACGTCTTGAGAACTGGTGGCCATGTTGGAATATAATTGTCAGAAATAATGTTTAGGAGTCAAAATGGATGAAACACTCTTATGGAATATGGAGTTAATCTGCTGCACTACAATATCTTAAATTAACATTACGCCAATCAATTAAATGAAACTTGTGCACTTGAATATCTATGAATGTTGCTGAGGTAGAGGATGTGGACATTTTGTTGTATTCACTAATCAAATTACGGTACTTATTTTTAACTTCTACAAATTCAAAAGAAAATGTTTGCAATCGTGAATGTTTCCAAAGTTAAAATGTTGCATTTTTAAGAGAAAAATTGTTTTTTCCCAGTTTTTTTAAACTTTCCTGGCAAATCCTGAAAATTTGATGTCGATTCTTTTTAACCAAAAATAATCGATAAAGTGTAAAAGCCGCTTCTTGCTGAATCTCACAGTACTGTTTTAATTTTATTAAATAAATCTAGTTAAATGGTGCTGATTCACAACAAATGCTCCAGGGCAATTTGCAATAACATATCCAGTTTATATACAGAAATGTCCAGTCCAATCATACGGGCATTCAATAACGCGTTTCAGTCCCGTACAGGAGGCTGTTTGAGCTGAACAGAACATCAGGCCGGAGAAAACAGGCAGAACTGAGAGTTAATGGCAGCAATCTTTAGATTTTGTAAGAATGAGGGGTTTCTACTATGTTAAATTGGTTAAAATGCACCAAATTATGAATATTTAAGGCCTGGAGCGTGTAACGAAAATAATTTCCCTCTGGGATTATTAAAGCATTTCTGATTCCGATTCAAAAGTTCCCAACATTTTTAGTCTCTTTGAAAATCCGATCTTTGTTGGTAATTGGACAACTTTTTAAATCTAATCACTGGCTGATCTCTGCCATATAGATCTGGAGAAGGACTAGAAACCTGATGGGGGATGGTGTGAACTTTTAAGTCAACAGGAAATGACATCAGTGACAATAAATCTGTGGCTCTCTGCCAGTGGAGGAGTTCACAGGCAGAGAGCACGGCGTGGGGGCCTCTTTGTTATGTTTTGACCTTCTCGGCTATCATCTCCCATTTTTACAAGGTGCTGGGCAGACATGACACTGAGGCAGCGAGTGTTATCTGGAGGATGACAGAGCAGCAGCCTTAACCCTCCCACCAGCCTGAAGAGGCCTGACATTCTGTGTGCAGCTTTCCAAGGTGTTGAGAAGCCGGTCCAACCTCATCGGTCCAGCAGCTGTCCATTTGGAGGCTCAGTCACTGCCTGCAGCGCTCTGCTTTTGCTTCACTTTCTAAGGAACAATCAAATGATTCAAGTGATGAAATTGCATCCAACTGAAGAGCACTTGGAATTTTTTTGTTCATTATCAAGCTATGTTAATCTATTACTGATCAACACACAATCCTTTTTTTTCTCATTACAATGCACCAAGTCAGAAATTGCCAGGCAAAAACTGAAAATAAGGACGATAAAGATAAACATAGAAAAAAATGGGATGATATTTTTACGTAATTAGGAAAAGACAACCTGATAAATTCTTGCTAAACACACAGGAGTTTTTAGCATACAGGCCGACAAACATGCCAAACTGAACGAAGATGCCAATCAAATTTTGGCAATAGAAACAAAGATAAAATCGTTAAAAGTGTAAATAGGAATCATAAAGTAATTTGTGGTACTGTTAAAGCCACATCTGACTTTGTTCTGAAGCAACAGCAGAAACAGAAGGGCCTATTTTAGGTAAAAACTAATTACTTTGGATTCAAATTGATACTTGTCTGAAAGGGGAATTTATGTTTTTTTAAGCAGGGTTGTGTGGAGCACTTATGGGTAATCAGTATCTTTTCTGTGGTAGCTAGTGCTCAGAATCCTCTCAGTTGGATAAATCAGGATGGATTTCTTATGGTTAAGTCAAGCTAACAGCTGCTCACAGCGAGGCCAAGTCGAGGGAAAATTTCAACTGAGATAACAAGCTCCAATCATTATTTTTCACTTTATATTAGGTATCTTTATTGCTTGTAACGTTATGGTTTGCTGCATCAGAGAGAGGAAAATTTGTTCCATGCATAAATTCTTGATTTTTCAAATTAAAATCAGCTGTCTTTTACAGGTAACATATTCACTGATTGTAACTCCTCCACGGAAACCCTAGCCATGCCTGCAAGATGAATCCTCGCGGTGTTTGTGCTCACAAACACACCAGGGTCCATCTTGTATGGCTTCAGGCCCGATCCAAAACCGGTCAGCCAATCGCGTTGCAGTCTTATGGTTTAAGGCGGGACATACCAGCTGTTACGAAAGCGATTATTGCTGATCCCACAGCCGAATCAAAATAAACATGGCTGCGCAGGAGGACGTACGCGTAGCTGCTGCTATCACATCTGTCTGGTCAGAATCCACGAGGGTCACCATCAAAATAAGCGCAACTTGACCAGCATCATTTGTGGTTTCTCATGCCGCCTGCTGCTTACATTTTCATTTGATACCGTGATTGGCTAAAACCAACTTTTGGTGGACAGGCAATAGGTGTCGCTTCGCCCAAACACCTCGGACAGTTCTGCAGAACATCCCTCCTTTCCCCAAACCGATTAGATGGAAGCAGACCCAGATTGATAATGTGCAGAACAGAGAGTGCTACACATTATCAACCTGGCTGGCTGGGTTACAGCAACCCAATCCAAAGTGATGTCGTCACAGTTTATAGCAAGTGGATCGTTCTTAGATGCATGCTAACATTTAACAGGGAACACTAAAACATTATTAAGATAAAGTTTCCTCTGGTTTTGTGTTGAAGAGCCAAAGACCACTTTCCTGTTTCTCCCACTAGGAGGTGCTGGGCCCTTGCTGTGAACCCCCTCCCCGAGAACCGGCACCCTATTTCTGAGCTCCTTGTTACTCCCTATAATAGCATCCATCATATCAAACCATAACAGCCATCGTCGCCCATGCCAGGACCCGCTTCCAACTGGAGCTTCGTCTGCAGCGACTGACGTAAGGAGACCCTCCCAAAAGCCAATGCGCACACCACCCCCAGCCTCGCCCTCCACGCAGAAGAGGCGGTACGTGAAACCAGGCAAACCTTCATTTCTCCTCACAAACTACTGTTGAAGGTGGACAGAAACAGGTGCAAAACGCCGTTGCAAAACCCAATTATTTGAAGAGGCCAGCTTTTTCCTTTCTGTGCTCTCAGAGTTGGCCAGACTCCAATAATTTGACCCATTGATCTAAACCTAAAGCGGCCCTGTGCGACCACATGGGCCAGGCCTGTGAGGGAGCAGGGAGGGTGTAAAAACATTTTTTCACCCTTGTGTTTTGTTTTTTCTCCTCCCTTTTTTTGTTTGGGCTCAATCCCCAGCTCTTTCAGGGGGCACAAAGAAAGCGCTGCACTCAGCAGGGTCATGTGGGCGAGGGCCGGGGGTTAGACTATAGGCGGCGATTAGGGCCTCTAACGTGCAATGAATCCTCTTTGGATCACATGATATGAACTAATGTCACCATTTAATGATGAAACACCGGTGCCTGGGAGGGATGAGCTGCAGCATATGTCTTGGTAGATGCAGGGGACGACTGTAAAGAGAAGATGAGGGCAAGAATGGATGTGGGAACTCACAGGAGCATGGACCACAGCACCAAATCCAGTCTCTTTCAGTTATCTCTGGCTGACAACTTGGCGATATGTGTCTGCACTTTCATTTTGTTCACACACATTCATAACCCCAACCCCTTGATCTCAGTTTGAATATATTCTGAATCGAGTCCGCCTTTGACGAAATGAGGGCAGGCAAAGAAAGAGGTCAAGACATTTGCTCTTATTTGAATAATCTAATGGAACGCAAACTCAAGTAAATGAAAAGGAAGGAAAGTCCCCGCACTGGGGATGTGGGAGCAGATTTATGTCCTCGTAAAAGGAACAATACGAGAACAGCATCCTGCTTTAATCCCAGAACCATGTTCTCCGTCTCCTACAGTAAATAAATGCAGCGTGTGTATTTATTGGGATCTTAGGAGACAGAGCAACAAAAAATTGGGGTTTTTGCCTTGCTAGAAGATGAACATGCTCAAGAAAAGCATATCTCCACAGCATGATGGCTCCAACGCTATGCTTTACCAGAGGGATGGACTGTTCAGGGTGATATGCAGTGTTAGTTTCCTCTACACAGAGATTTCTGCATGTGGGCCAAATGTTCAATTTTGGACTCATCTGACCAGAGCACCTCATTCTTCCACATGATTGCAGAGTCTTGTGACAAATTGCAAACAAGACGACTTATGACTGTCTTCCTTCTTGTCAGTCTTACACAGAAGGCTAGATTTCTGAAGTGGATGACAGATTCTCACGCATGACCGGTGGCTTCCTGCAGCTCCTCAGGTGTAACTATGCAACTGATTAATCCTATTTTTGACCAGTCTGTCAGTTTACGTGAACATCATCCACGTATTGCTGCTGGATCTTCAGACGATGGACTGAACAGAGCTCTGGGTCAGAGCTTTCTCTCTGACCCGTCTAGTGTTTCACCTCGGCTTTATGATGCTGAGTGAAGCGGGATGAATCGAAATGTACGCCACACTTTTAATTTTCATTCCCTTTCTCCCCCCACTTTGGCATTGTGTGCAAAATGTTTTAGTCCATTACATAAAATCCACATAAATTACACTGAAGTTTCATGTATTTAACGTGCGATAAAAATGGACAGGTATGAGTATGTTTGCAAAGCATTGTATCTTTGACAGCAGTTACTCTTGATTTCTTCAAGGTTTTATCTGGTGTGTTCATAACGTAGGCTGCCGTTTTGGTCTTTGGCCTTAAAAGGAAATACCAAAATATTTCAAACATCCATGGATGGGCAATTTTTAATACTAATCCTGGGATTCGGTGTACTTTTTATTAGTGGCCATCTTGTCACAAATGTATCCTGCTAAAAGTTCAGTGAATCCAGAGTGATGTGAAACATGCCAGGATCTTTACGAGGGAAGAGACGAACAAGCTCTCAAAGCTGGAAACAAGTAAGAGACGTTAACAAGCAGGCTTTCCACGTAACAATGATGTTTTTACAGAGACGCAGCAATAAGATCAGCCAAACATTGTGTTAAGCGCTCAACACGTGCAGCAGACTTTAATCTGCGTCCAGCTCCTGACTTGTCCTCCCTGTCTCCTTTTTACGAGTTTATTCGATCTACAACCAGAACTGCGTGTGTATGGATTGTTACGGAGATGTTTCAGCAAACCACAGAATGTGGAAGTCAAAAAGAAAATAAGAACAATACAGAAACCCTGGTGAGTACGTCCAATGCAGAGAAGAAAAGGCCAAAAAATGCACTTTTCTCTAAATGGATGGATATTTATGGCCGACATGGAGGAACTCAATAATCTGTGAATTCTGAGTTTTCCGTACTCAGGTGGACGCAGCCAGGTGCATTGTGGGTCATGTGGGCATACTTCTTTATGATCTGTTGGTGTCCCCGTGGCGCCGACCTCCTCACTCATAAATCTCTCATCGTGCTCGTTTGCCCGGTGTCAGCCCCTCCCTTGCTATGTGAGCAGACAATCAAAACACGCGACCCCATACGACCACGCCGTGTACACATGCTGCAACATTGCATCATTTATAGGCAGTTTGAAGGGCACGTCTGTAAGAGCAACAAAATGTACATGGATGACTAATGGATGAGCTCTTTTATTTATAATGTCTAAAATATAAAGACTGTTTACCCGCTTCATACCACAAGGATGAGAAGATCAGACCTTTATTGGTTTATGTAATGAGTCACTGTTTCACTTTCAGCTCGGCTCGCAGGACATTTATTGTCTAAAAACCGATCCAGTAGATTCTGTTACCAAAGGAGGTCAGATAGTGCTAAACAGAACACCAGCTTTAAAGGCAGGAACTGGGGCTGAATCTGGCAGGATTAAGGTGTCAAATATTAACGAGTGTAATCTTTTGCTGCTAAATTACCAAACAGGGACGCATGCTTCCACCTTTTTCCCAGAAACAGATATGAGATGAAGATTACATCCACTCCTTTATCGTTGATCACTTCTGTTGTTTTTGCGATCCACATGACGCCATGACGGTATGAGCATTTGCTTCCTGGATTATACCGTTTTTCATTTCTTTCTAATAACTTTGCATGCAGTTTAATGATTGTATATGAAACTAAGGCTGCTGTGCAAAGTTTCAATTCTTTTGCTTAAAATATAATCAAAATAGAAGAAATTGTCTTTTCTTGGGAGGGGTGGGTGGGTGGTAAAGAACATAGACAGCAAACAGGTGGCATCCTGAGGAAAAAAACATCTTGTAGAAATTCTGAAGCAACATCTCTACACATCAGTACGCAGGTTAAAACTCGGGCACAAGCGATGGCACACTAACTCTAAGCAGACCCCCAAACAGGTTAAAAACCAGGTTTAGGTCAACAAAGTCAGTTTTTTTTTTGTCAAGCAAGGATTTCCATCCCAGAGAAAATTTGTGGGCAGAGCTGAAAAGATGTGCGCGAGTAAGATAGCACCTGGAAAATCATTTGCCTGGAGAGGAAAATGTGAACACTGTGAGTCCTTTGGGATGCCCACGATAAAGCATCCTGATACAAACAATGTGTGGAGCAGCTTCTCGTGCTTCATTACAGCTCTGCTAAAAAGCACTGCCATGAATGAAAAGCGGAGTCAAAATATCCAGAGAAGATTCTGTGATGATCGTCTTGACTGAGCGGCGTGTTGAAAGGAAACATGATGGGAAAGTTGCTGAAAGATCATAAAATTGACATTTTCAGTCTGGGTTTGGAGCAGAACAAAACATTCCTCATGCCAGTTGCAGGGGATGTTGCTCCGTCCTGTTCATGGGGACTAGAGCTAAGCAGCTGATCTTTACCAGCTATTAAATTTAGACAAAACGTTTAATAAAGCGAGACATTCACACTTCTGAAAAAAGAGAGAGAAATGTAAAAGTGACGACTTTTGCTAACAATGCATAATGTAAAAAATTGACAAAATTGATATTTAATCATACAAATACCATAAACATGTGAGTAAGACGAATATTCTATTCTCTATCTGTCCCCTTTTAGTTTATTTTCCTTGTAACCACATAACAGAGTACATTTACAAGCCTAGGGGTTAAGGGGCAGGGGCAGGAATAAAACTCGCGACCCCCATGTTGAAGACATCTGAATTAGGTAATGAGATCAATTTTGAGTCACTTAATGCGGTCCTTCACACAAACTCCCAATGAAAGACATTAAAGTGTGCGATGGTAGCATAGATTCAGAAGTTAAAGCGCCTTAAAGGGGACATATGCTTTTTTTAATGCTCTCCTTTGTCCCATTTAAATCTTTCAGTTGTGGTCTATATAAAGTGGAACTGTAATGCTTTGGTCTGAATTCTTTGTTATTGTTGCCCCACAGCCCCTCTTTTGCCCTTGTTCTAAGGTGAGTCAGAGAGCAACTGAATTTAGGTGCGGTCTCTTTAAATGCAAAGGAGACACCACCACCCCCTCCAGGTCACAGAGCCTTCCACTCTACCCTGTTCGGCCATTTTTATAGTATGCTGGGGGACGGTGTAATGAACTGTGTGGGTTAATACACAAAATAACCAAACATTTTCACTTCTCCACTTGTAGCTTCAGCATCCTTTAGCTCGGACTACAAACTCACGGCCAAAAATTTTACTTGGTGGAGTTGCAGAAATGATAAACTGGAAGTCCAACACCTTGTTTAGCAGCTCTGCAGCAAATGCGTTATTGTTCAAAAAGCATAATAGTGAATAGAAAAACCAGAGCAGATTGAAAAACATGATCCAAACAGAATATGGAGATATCTACACAGCAGTTGGAGAGACTGAATACAAATTTTCTCCACTACTAGGCACCCCAAGCACGCAACTAAAAGTCTTTAAGGCCCGATTTTTGCATAATATGTCTGCTTTAAATCCTTTCACAAGGCTGTAGGTGAATTTCAGAAAAAATGCAATGGAGATATCAAACGTTTCCTGCCAACTCATAAACGTTTCTGTCAAACAATTGGCTGTCTTTTCATGAACCAGAGGTCAGACCTCCTCTAAACGAATTCATCACACTCCTGAAATACATAAAGAGGGTCTGAGGTATTTGTGGTGTGGCCTGAGTGTGAATTTGTTAGGTGATTAAAGGCTAAATTTAGCCCCCTGTTCGCTCCGAGCTGTGGACTGGCGAGTCAGTGGCAGACGTTTGCTTTCTCTACAAGTCTTTTTTCCACTGCGAGGCAAAGTGGGGCTTTACAGGGGCCAAAAGGTATAAATACCACCAGTCAGTCAATCTTGGCAGTGATTTTTTTTTTCTTCACAGTGCAACATCTTGTCTTGCCTAATTTTATTCATTCTTTCTTAAGTTATAGGTAATGTGATGGAGTACTGTGGTATGTGTTTGATGTATTTCCACCTTTAATCAATGGAATCAGCTAATCTTCTCTTAAAGACTGAAATTGGAAAATTGTTATGCTGTAAGAAGTGAATTGAATGTAGAGAGGGACACAACAGTTTATCAAAGAATCTAACTATGCTCATCCCCCTTAATACACCGTGTCTATGATAAAACGTGGCAGTGGCAGCATCCGGCTGTGGGGATACATCCAAAATCCAGAGCTAAATTCGGTTAAAAATCAATGACCAGGTTTAAAAATTGCTGTTTACAGATACTGTATAAGTTAGTGGCATTTGTTTTATAAGACTTAACTCTAGAAGTTAAAGCCTTTCAAGGTGCAAAACTGGTGGAGATAAGGCCTGCAGCTGCAACGCCAGCTAAAGGTGGTTGTTTTTGAAATGTTGACTCAGGGGGTCCGGGTACTAATGCGTGCTACACCTTTTAGATTTTTGTCTAAAACCTTTCTGCCATGTCACAGCTATGTTCTACGACATCAAATTCCAATAGATTACGTAGAGGTTTGTGGTTGTAGAGTGACAAAATGTGAACTGTTCAAAGGAGAAGGAATCAGTTTTCAATATAATGTGTGCATCCCTGTCCCAAAACATTAAGCTGTTGTATTCAGAAAGGACCAAAAAGAGCACATTGAAGTGAAGTGTTTCCAAGTTAGCACAGACACACTGAAGATGATGCACAATGAGTCAATCACTAAGCAATCAAACAGACTAAACCTAAGATATAAATCTACGTGACACCGAGTCATTATAGTTTTACTGCTATAGGCTTAGGCTACTGGAGGACATCAGGATCTAATTTTCTCACTCTATAGAGTTCTACTGTTCTTCAATTATGCATTACATGTTGTCATTTCTGCTTTAACTTTCTGTTCTCTCTCTTTTTTCTTCATAGTAGGTACACCTGGTCTGGCATTCTGTTAACTGTGAAATCATCCAGGGAGGACAGATCACAGACTATTACCATCTAATATAGAACAGATTACTAGATCAATGTGTGCTTGTTTGTCTCTCTTCTTGTGTCTCTGCTCTGTCTTCTGTAACCCCCAGTCGGTCGAGGCAGATGACCGTTCATACTGAGCCTGGTTCTGCTGGAGGTTTTCCTTCCCGTTAATGGGGAGTTTTTCTTCCCACTGTCGCTTCATGCTTGCTCAGTATGAGGGATTGCAGCAAAGCCATGGACAATGCAGACGACTCTCCCTGTGGCTCTACGCTTCTCCAGGAGTGAATGCTGCTTGTCGAGACTTTGATGCAATCAACTGGTTTGTATCTGTATAATCTGACCCAATCTGTATAATATGATTGAACTTGACTTTGTAAAGTGCCTCGAGATGACATGTTTCATGAATTGGCGCTATATAAATAAAATTGAATTGAATTGAATTGAATTGAATTATTCCTTGTGCTAGAGGTCAGAGATGTTTTAGTAATGTGCTTCTTTACTCACTCAGGATAGGTCTTTTAATACACTGGAAGCAACTACAACCTGCAGCGCTCCACACTAACAAGATTGTGGGCACAACTTCATTATAAGCTACTCTGGTGCACTTTGCACTTTGAATATGAACACTTTGGAAATTAACCCCCACATCTTTGGGGGTTCTGTAGTGGCACTGCACTGTTCCCTTGTGTTTAACTCCAGACCTGGGCCAATCTGCATGGAAACTGCACACATGGGTCCTTTTCAGGTGCTCTGACTTCCTCCAGTATTCCCAAAACCTGTATTTTAGGTGAAAATTTCTCTCTAATTTTCCCATAAGAGTGTGTGTGTTTCCAAGGTGTACCTCCCCTCTTGGCTATTTACTGCTGGAGGGATAAGCGGGCTTTAAAAAATGGATGAATAGGGTATCAAGGCACAGTACCTTATACGTTGGTCTGCATTTTTTGGTCTTGAAATAAAAAAATTAATAAATTAATATGAGGTTTAGTATTTTATTTAAGATAATCTGGTCTTCCTTTCCAGAAACCTGTATTACAAAGCTGGTTCTGTATATTCTAGTTAATGTGTCCTGTCTGGCTGTGTAGCATTAAGAATTGCTGTCTTAATGCCAAAGAGAGCCCAACAGATTTACTTTCATGATTGGAACATTACTGCTTTCATTATAGTGCTCCACTTGATATACATGCAAAAAACTTTATTAGATATTATTTTGGGACTATTTTAAGTTCAATGGACACAGAGACGGAAAGGGAAAGAAAGGAAGAGAAAAAGATGAGACAAAATGCTAAAGGGGAGAAAAGGTGACAAAAGTAGAGTAGAAGAAAAAGAGATAAGTCAACATCCCCGGAGAGAAAGATAGAAGTCCAGCAAAACCAACCAATAAAGTATCAGAGGTACAAACCTCCAACGCATTGATAACATCACTGGAAAAATGCATAGTATTATTTTAATAAAAGATGTAATTAGTGACAGCCAAAGCTTATAATAGGGGTTTGTCTGTATAGAAGTGAATCTGTAAGGACCTGGATCCAAGCACCTGTAGGTGTTTGTGAGAGTGCACTTGTGTATGTAAGGTTTATCTGTATGAAAATGCTCAGTAGTGGTTGTCAGGAGCCGAAGACCCACCCCCAGAGCACCAAGGCAGACACCAGGGGAATCAGAACCCCAGATGCCCGAAGGGACCCCAAAACAAACGAGCCCAAGAAGGACCAACACAGCGAAAGCTCCCACCACCAACCCAGAGAAGAGCAGAGAGGAGCCCCAGGACACCCCCCAGCATCCACAGTATCTGGGTGCCTGTTTTAACTAACCCTGCCGCTTCAAAATCTCACTACAACAACACTACTTCTCAACTCAGTACATCAACACTGGCTTTTCCAGTTCTATTATCTGACTGAACATGCTTTCTAATTGTTTTGCACATGTTAAATAAATAGAAGCGCATAAATGCATAAATATCCAGTATACCATGATTGGAAGCCCGGGGTTTATTTCACAGTAAACACTTATACATTTCAATTAACTTGTGCAATTCATTCAGTTCCTCCAGGTTGTCTTACATTCATTCATAAAAAAGTGAACTCAATCCACTTTACAACAGGGTCCAATTTATCTCCAAAAGGTTGGTTGTGGAATATTTTATTGATGTATCTAACTCTGATCATACTCTCTAACTTTCCTGTGAGAAAGAAGTTCACATGGTTACAGAGTGAATTATTGTGTTTTCTTTTACCATGGACTCTTCTTTAACCAAGAGTTGTGTTAGATGGGAACTGGATCGTACCAGTGTCTGCGCTCGTATTTTTCTCAGATGAAGGCTACTCCCACTTCCTATGTTAACCCAGGTTAAAGGTTTAGTGTACCCTTTTCCTCTGTTTCCTGACTGCGTTGGTGGACAGAGACATTCAAACGCTTCATTCCTTTGAATTAAATTTGCAAAGACAAAGATGCATCTTTCTCTTAATTAAATGAGTAGTGTGCTTTCCTTCTTGATAACAATTAATATCCACCACAAGTTCTTTTCAACAGTTTGCTGAAGGCGAACAGACTAAAGACATGGATGACTGGAACCAGGTCCCGGGGTCGGATGAGACCAAGATAAGCTTAGTTGGTTCAGATGCCATCAAGCAGACGTGGCGGCAGCCAGGTGAGGAATGTGTCTCGCCTACAGTCAAGCGTGGTGGGAGTGTCATGGTTTAGGGCTGGATGACTGCTGCCAGCTGTGGGGAGCTCCATTTCTTTGAAGGAACCATGAATGCCAACTGTGACATAATAAGCAGAGCATGATCCCCTGTCTTCAGAAACTGGGCCACAAGGCAGTATTACGTGATAACGACCCCAAACACACCTCCAGGATCACCACGTTACATCCTGGAGGTAACGTGGTTGTAGATGTGACCTCAGGTACCGTTTCTATGCGTTAGACCCTCTTTGTACCAGGTCAAGGAGGTTGCAAGGAATAACAGAGGCACGGTTTCCCATTAAATATATAATTTATTAAATATACAGGTACCAAGAAACAGAAATCAATGTATCTTATGGTACACAAAAAAACTAGTTTAAAAATGAGCACCTATGCTGGTCTGGAATCCTGCTAACTGTAAAGAAAAATTAAAAACCCAGTTGAGTTAAGTAGATCCCTTGGGAGAGGGAGAACGACTACAAAACAAACTGAATACACCTTAGTGTTCCCCAACAAAAACACACTCACTCCCAAAACCTTAGTGCATATCATACAAAAAGAAAACAAACTCTCCTCCCACTAATCCCCTTAACTCAATCTGAATAAAACCAGCGCAGGATCCAGGGACAGCATAGGGCCCCAGGTGGGTCGAACCCAGACAGCAGCCGAAGAATACAAATCCTCCCCTGCTTTTACTAACACTAAAAGAGAAAGAAAACAACAAAACAATCTGGAACTGTGGTGAAACGGTAATTAAGATGAGACCAAACAACCAAAGAAACAGTAGCAAAACAGAACTAAAATTCCAACTGAAACAGTAACAGGTCAGCCTCTAAGGAATCCCCAGCCTCGAATGTTCTTTCCTCAGCTATCTGCCCCCCTTTTAACCAGAAGGGCTTGATTACCCCCAGCTGCACCTGATCACAGCATCCTGCAAATATGGGCAGGAGGAAGGGTGTGCAGCACCATGCTTCAGGGCCATAGTGCCCCGGCTACAATCTACCCCCATTTTTTGTATTGGCGGCCCGGCAATATACCAATGCACTACTAGCACCATGGTTGGAAAATATCTGCCGCACTACTACCGGCACCAGTAATCTGAGACACTAGCCAAACCATACCCATTTTAGGGCAAGCCTTTTTTTTCTTTTTAATAGCAGAACACTTTGCTAATACCGGAAGGCCATGCCCCAGGTTGTTTAGAGGGCCCATGATGGCAGTCTCTAATAACCTCCCTTCCCAAGGCCCCTAGCACTGTAACTACCAGGAATGTCCCAGGGGTCTCTCACCACCAGACCACCACGTCTGGGTACCCCCTTGCCCAACACCTCTACACCAGCTTCCAGATAGCCAACCTAAGGGATGCTACGCCCATTGCTGCGTGAAGCTCCAGACCACAACAGGCCTACAAAGGGCCCCTCCCGTACTGGGTAAGGAAACGGTGTAACTGTTGTCACCAGTGTCCTAAAGACACTGCCATGGAACATCCCCTAGTCGCACCAGTACCATGGGACCTGGCTGGCCAATAGTGAAGCTAAGCGTTTGTTTTCATGACCACTAGAACCCTGACCTCTCCCTTCTGAATTGTGACTTGGCAAAACAGAAGGAGCTTATTTCCCGCCTGCTGATAGACAGCTGCAGCCTCTCCCTATAATGGAGTTGGGTGCTGCGGGACACGGTCTCCCCCTCATTAATCCGTCTCGACACCTGCAATTAATAGGGGTGTTCTGGCCGGACGTGAAGTCCCTAAAGTGGATTATAACAGCAATAAATCCTGACATTTCATTTATCTCTTTACATAAAACCAGGCATGAGAAAACCCCCGACAGATAAAAATGCACAATTACATAAAATTTGGAGCAACCATTTTTTTTCCATAAAAAGTGGCGAGGACATCTTCGGGCCTCCTCTGTCCAGTCCTTCACCCCAGTCCCAGAGTTACCTTGAAGGAAAACCAACAAGAGCTTTTATGCTCCCTTAAGATGTCCACAATGCCGCCGCTTCCTCCGTAGAGACAGGTTAGGGGTCCCTCCTGGTCACAGCCCCAAGGGTAGAGGGCAAGGAATCTTGGTCCGCCATGGACATTTCTTTGAGCTTCTGGTCCTCTGCCTGAAGGTGATGTGTCCCATCCTTCAGCTCCCGCAGCTCCTCCTCCATGGTTCCTCAACGCCAAGTTCCTCTGTAACCGATCTGCCGGCCCCCGTCGAACCTGCTACTGTTTCAGTGGAATATAAAAAGAAAAAAAAACACGACAACGACACCTCTATTTGGTCCTGTTTCGTTCCTTAAAACAAACCCCTGTTCACCAATGCCACTGCCTTGCAAAATCCTGCCAACAACGCCAGATTGTGACCTCAGGTACCGTTTCTATGCGTTAGACCCTCTTTGTACCAGGTCAAGGAGGTTGCAAGGAATAACAGAGGCACGGTTTCCCATTAAATATATAATTTATTAAATATACAGGTACCAAGAAACAGAAATCAATGTATCTTATGGTACACAAAAAAACTAGTTTAAAAATGAGCACCTATGCTGGTCTGGAATCCTGCTAACTGTAAAGAAAAATTAAAAACCCATTTGAGTTAAGTAGATCCCTTGGGAGAGGGAGAACGACTACAAAACAAACTGAATACACCTTAGTGTTCCCCAACAAAAACACACTCACTCCCAAAACCTTAGTGCATATCATACAAAAAGAAAACAAACTCTCCTCCCACTAATCCCCTTAACTCAATCTGAATAAAACCAGCGCAGGATCCAGGGACAGCATAGGGCCCCAGGTGGGTCGAACCCAGACAGCAGCCGAAGAATACAAATCCTCCCCTGCTTTTACTAACACTAAAAGAGAAAGAAAACAACAAAACAATCTGGAACTGTGGTGAAACGGTAATTAAGATGAGACCAAACAACCAAAGAAACAGTAGCAAAACAGAACTAAAATTCCAACTGAAACAGTAACAGGTCAGCCTCTAAGGAATCCCCAGCCTCGAATGTCCTTTCCTCAGCTATCTGCCCCCCTTTTAACCAGAAGGGCTTGATTACCCCCAGCTGCACCTGATCACAGCATCCTGCAAATATGGGCAGGAGGAAGGGTGTGCAGCACCATGCTTCAGGGCCATAGTGCCCCGGCTACATAGATATAACTCAAGGAGTTATATCTACAGTGTTGTCCCATGAAAATATATATTAAAATGTTTACTCAAATGTGAGGGGTGTACTCACTTTTGTGAGAGACTTTATAGTCCAGTTCAGTGCAGCTCCAATTTAATCAGGCTTGTAAATTACAAAGTGTCTATTAAAAAGCTTTTCTAAGAGAGACGTATTTTATCTGATGTCAAATGCCAAACCAACAAAAACAGCAACAGATAAACTCTGTTGCTTCATGCAGACATGTCACATTAAGGCTGTGGCAATGGAAACGAGGCTGACTAGGCGACGGGAAGAAGGTCTTCAGAACATATTCCAACAGATCTCCTGTCACTCTTCAGCCACTGAACCCAAGAGTCCAGCACTTGTCTCCAAAAACTGTCTCTGCACCCAGGAGTCTTGCTCTCAGTTTCTAACATAAGACCCTGGCTATAATCTTTTTTTTTTTTTTTTTTTTTTTTGACAAACTGACAATAATGAATGTTGTCACAATTTTGTTTATCTTTATTGTTGATATGCTTCCACTGAATTAAAAGTTATCTGGGAAGGGGCGCGCATATGGCGCAGCTGGTAGCGCGACCCATATACAGAGGCCATAGTCCTCGACGCGGTCGACCCGGGTTTGAATCCGACCCACGGTCCTTTGCCAAATGTCTCTCCCCCTCTTCTACCCCCTTCCTGTCAGCCTACTTTCAGAAACAGCGAGCCACAAATAAATCCCGAAAAAAAAAAAAAAAAGTTATCTGGGAAATAAACTAAAGTTCATGCAAACCAAATTACTGCTTTTTTGTTCGTCTTTACACATTGCAATAAAAAGATCAGTATAAAACTAAATCTTTATGTTTACAACTGACACATTCTACTTTGTTATATAAGTGGCTTGTATATTAACAGCCATGGTATTGCTAACTTATTTTGGTAACTATTGTCTTTGTGACCAAAGGGACGGTCAAGCAACAATACTTGGGTAGGCTGTGGCGTTTTTACTGCGCATCCAAGGGGCCAGATATGTACCAAGGACCTATCCCCCACTCCACCACCAAACAGAATCGTTTAGACAAGCCGGATTGGGTCCATGCTTTCCTGTTGTATACGCCAGATTCCACCATCCATCCATCCATGGCTGCAGGGTGGCGGGGTGCCTGTCTCCAGCAGTGATTGGGTAAGAGGCAGAGAACAACCTATGCAGTGGGAAAGTCATTCCCAGGGCCAGTCTGACTGTAGCACCTGACATTGAGAGTCCGCAGACCAGGCAATATTCTACCCGTCTGTCAATGTGCCGTTTGTGTGAGCCTATCTATAGATACCTTTGCTGTAATGAGTGGTTTTTCGATCCACTGTCGCCTTTTCATCATCATGAGGCAGTCTCCTCTGACATCAACAACGTGTTTTTGTCTGACTGATTCTCGCTGGATCTTTTCTCTCTTTTTTTTGGTCCATGTTATGTAAACCCAACAGAAGGTTGTTCCAGCAAATATTTTTCTTTTTTTACCGTTTTGTTTCTCCAGAGTCCTATGTTTAGGTCTTCCTTCCACCTCCCTCCATATCATCACAATTGCTCCGTACACGATCTTTGGTTTCCTTTTGCTTAGGAAGACATACTTGTCATTGTTGTCAGTCATTGTTTGGCGCTGCTGTTTGTTCAGCTGTGCACAGTGAGGTCCTGTTTTCTGTCTGTCTGTTTGGGAATGTCTTGCTGCTGCACTACTTTTGGTTTAGTGTTAGTTTATTCAAATAGACTTAATATGACGTTTCCTCACTACTGAGATTTAGATTTTGCCATTCATTACGAAACACTATGACAATGCTCAGTGGTTGAGAGTACCATTTTCATGAAGTGATGGGTAAATAAACCTTTTTGAAATACAATTTTTACTGCCCCTCAACACATTAGCATCATTACTATTTGTGCCTCATTCTATGTCAGTACTTAGTTGACATTGTGGCGAGACGACCACGTCCTGAAAGATCAAAATGCACTTTGTACGCAGGTGTGAATTTGACCCATCTCTATCATGTCTCGGATTGAGTTGTACGTTTTTTGCTCATGTAGTTGTGTTAGAGGTTTGACTCCCAGGCGAGAGACACGCACACCCGTTGCATTTTAATTATCTCTGGGTGTTTTTATAAAATTGGCCTGACTCAGCGTCAGACTTCAATACTCATCATGCAGAGGGAGGAACGGAGGTTGGAGGTGAAAGAAAACCAAACAGGAAGCTACAAGTATGGGAATTGAAGAAAAAAACTTTTGCGGCTCATCTTTTGGTGTTCTCAGCATCAAAGACGAATTAAGTGCAGCTAACTATGTTAAAATGCTCTTACTGAAACATGTACAGTGCATGATATCTATCAATTAAGTAAAGAAAATGAATGAATTAAGACCAAACGATTTTTTTTTCTGGGTTCTGGTTGCAACGATGGGAGAACAAATGCCTCCCTTCCTCTGTCACTTCCTCTAGGTCTCTGAGGGAGACCCCCAGCTGCTCCAAGGACGATCAGAAGATAAGAACCCAGCAGAGTCCACACCCGGGGCGAGGACTTCTGCCCAGTAACAGAGAAATAAAGAAATGTTTTCCCTCTTCTTTCTTTTTTACAGCTTTTACTCTTAGATGGAAACTTTTCACAAACATTACACTATTTAGAAAGAGTCACCCCCTAAAACCATAGTGGTAAAAATAGAAAACATAAATTAGCATAAACTGGCAACATGTATAAGGACACAATCTATGCCACTACCACCTATTCCTGTCCATCGATGTTGCACAAATTTCTTTAAAAATCACATGTGGATCTCAACTTTAGTTGTCTTTTTGGTCAAAGTGGTATTTAGAAGGCGCTGCACAATGGTGTAAAGGTTGGCACTGCTGCTTCAGTTTTCATTGTTGTTGTCTTCACATACTTTCTGATTTGAATCCGGATGTTGGCCTTTCTGTGAGAACCAGCTTCAATTCAGTTTGATCTACAACTGAGATGCGTACTTGGAAAGTACAAAAGACACGTGAGTTTTTGCTTCTTGTTTTCTGACAAAAAAAATCTGACAAATATTCTACTCTTCAAAGTTATTGGTATTGTGATCATATATAGTAACTAATCAATGACGTTCTGGACTCTGAATCAGAGGATTTGATTTGGGTTAATGAAGAAAGGAACTACAATGACAACATGTCACCTAAAACATGCATCGCTTTATTATTTGTTTCTAAATATATTTCCACCTTCCAACTCACAGCTAAGGTCTCACTTTGATAAACTAAAAAAAAACCCAGCAACAAAAAAAAGCCTCAATGATCATTTCATTCAGACCAGTCTGGTGAACCTCTAGGCTAACGTTGGCATGTTCCCTCCCTGTTTTGACAGGGCTTGTTGATAATGTACACATTTCAGTGAAGGTCCAGTTAATAGTGTGGAAACAAAACTTGGAGACAGAATTGTTCTGCTCCTTCATTAACTTAGCGCTTTGCGTTGAACGTCGTATGATTTAATGGCCAGTGTTTCAGCTGCTCTCTGCACAGCTCTTGCCACACACAATGTCTGAGCGTTGCAGAGCAGAGCAGGTCACATGAGACAAGCAGAAGAGAAGCTGCAGCAGCCAGTTCCAGTCCATTTGTGTGTCTCATTGTCTACAGTCAACACTTCATGATGGTTTCTATGATGGTGATCTGATCCTGCTGCAGCACAGATTCCCAAACCATGATACTTTGCATCCTTCACAGCTAAAATAACTTTTCCCCCCCTGGAAAGCCATGCTTGCTTATGTCAAACAGATCCTCTGTACTGGTGGACAACTAAATCAGCTTTAGACCCATCTGTTCAGAGAACATTTTTCAGAATGTCTGGTCTTGGTCTATGTTCTCCCTGGCAAACATCAGTCTGGCCTTCATGTGTTTCTCAGAGAACAAAGGTTTCTTTCGTGCACGCTGAGCACTGTACTTTCTCTTTCTGATTGTACACAGCATCCACTTTCATCTCTGCAATGGCAATGCCCGGCTGTGGGTCAGAGGATTGACATTCTGGGGTTTTTCGGAGAATTGTCTTAGTATCTTTCGGTCTGCTCTCAAGACAAACTTCGTCAGGCAGACCTGGGCATCTTGGAATTTGTTCAGAACGTCCTCCACTTGTAGACAGTGTAGACTTGTGGATTTTCCAGACGTGGAAATGGCAGATTTCAAATTCAAACCCCTCACCAGACTCGTCAGCTTCGTCAGTCTTCCTTTGCAAGGCCTCAGACAGACCTTTTGATCCACCATGGTGTCAGTGAGGAAAATACCAAGCTAAATGGTTCAAACAGGGACAATATCTTACCAAACGCGGGTGCTGTTGATGTAACATGATTGTATTTTTGGCAACGTGATGCTGTAATAAATTATTTCTTGACAGAAATTGTATTTTATTACATTTTACTGAAAATGTAAGAGATATGTTTTCATTTTGTTAATTCATATTAATTGAACTTTTCTGTATTGTTACAATTTATATTAAATAATAACGATATAAAGCCACAAGAACATCTCTAAAGGCACATGAAATTGATAAATGATCAAATAAAGGATCAGGAAAAAAATACAAGTGATGTAGTAATAACAAAGCAAGATTCATGATCAGTTGAGGGTTCAGATCATCCAATCATATTCAATAAACTAGAATATTAATGTAATAATTTACATCAGAGACCACAAAGATCACATGTGGGGTTCCCCAAGGGTCCATCCTGGGTCCCCTCCTATTCAATCTCTACATGCTCCCTCTAGCCCAGATCATAAAAAACAACATCAGCTACCATAACTATGCAGATGACACACAGCTCTACATCACCATGTCACCAGGTGACTATGAACCCATTCGAGCAATGATTAAACAATGAAAATAAATCATGGATGTGCCAACATTTTCTGCAGTTGAACAAAAAAAACAGAAGTTTAAATCAAGGTGAAAAAACTCTTTGTTTAGAGTTGCCTTTGAATGTTAATGTTCATGTCAAACTGTTGTAGTTCTCTGAAACATCATTCGATTAAGTTTGTAGTCTAACTTATCTTGATCTACTGCTACTATTCCACTGCAATGTGCTTTCCTCTGTGTATTTCACTTAGTGAGGGAGTTACTGAAATAAATTACCCTTTCAATAATATTTCAATTTATTGAATGGCTCTGTATGTGTAAACTAAAAATCTTCACTGTTATGGTTACCAGTAAAAGTTACTTAAACGCTGGTTTTGTGACAGTTTGACATATATATATCATAGCGCCTCAAACTTAAACAAAATGTGAATCTGACATTTCACCTGTCAGAAAATAATGACTAAAATGCTAATTTGGTCCTCCCTAAGGAATTTAATTTTAGTTAAATTCAAGCTGACTGTAATGAAACCTGAACAGGACTTGTACTGCGATGAAGCCCACATTCTCAGTCATTGTTTGAAAAAGGTGGGGTTTATTATGGGAAGGTTGGAGTAGATCATTCAGGAGCAGATATTTCCCATCAACCCAGGTTGCATGTTTTTATGCAGCAGGAGGAAACCAGAGCATCCGGTGAAGACCCGAGCAGGAACAGGAAACCCAACAAACTACAAAAGGAAATGTTCCAACAAATGTTCTCACTACCAGACAGCAATGTTAACCGCCTAGATGCTCCATCTTTTATCCAGGACTAGTTTATCATGGGATCAGTATTTAATTTTATAAAATTTTACTTAGCACATTTGATCAAATGCTACACTGGCGTATCAGTTGGATTTCAACCTCCAGTCACATCTAAAGCTTTGTGTTTCTGCGAATGATGAATGTCTGCGAATGTCTGTTGCACAAAGCAAGAGTGAAAGCTAGAACAGCAATTATGGTACAAAATTTTTTATTTAGTAACAGTTTTGTAAACACTTGAGGTAAATTAACATTTACATCAACTTGTTCTTACAATAGAATCATTCATACACAATGCACTTCTGTTGTTTAAGACAGCATTGAAAACAGCTTGCTGCTGTGAGCATCGTGAGATGGTTCCTACTCCCTGATGAGCCAGAGACATCATGCTCCGCATGAAACAGACTGTAAGTGGAGAGAGCTTCAAGGAGTCACAGGGACAACGCTCTTTGAACCCAACATCCTGTCAGGGTTGCAGGGTTAGGGAAGGGCCAGCTACCCATTCTCTGAACAAGCAGAGCTGTCTGATATGACGTCCAGTCGGAGTCCCGACGGGCTTGTGGGAACACATTAACTAAACAAACAGAAAAATATTTGAGCTGTTTTTCTCTCCTTTTTCAATGTCCAAACACTTTAATATCAGCGCGTGAGATGAATGAGCCTCTTTTTAATACTCCTTACTCTGTGAATATTTGTGTTTTTAAGACTTTTTAGTCTGTGATTAGCAGTCTTGTGTCACATTATTTCTCTCCATCTCCAATACTATCAGTTCTACTATTGTACAGGAGCACAATTATTTCCTAAATGTGCAAGTACCGACTGCTAAAATGTAAACTTTAAGAATCATAAATAATGATGAAAGCAGAAGACTTTCTGGTGTTTTTTTCATAGTGGAGCTATAAACTGACAAAAGGTGGTTATAGCTTAGTCTTTTATCCTTGCATAGTTTCCTCCTTGTGTGTTTTCAGTGAACGGCATTCTAGCAACTAAAACACATTACAGTGGGAATCTTATACCTATAAGGTAAACTATACTCAGACTATACAGTAACATGATTTTGTAGCGACCTTTCTATGCTGAAAACTGTCCTACTATACCCCAATCTGCACAGACGCTGCTGTACAGACAATGTATAAAATACAGCCTACAGAATATTATTAAAGGAAGGAGATTGGGATTTTAGAAAATAAGTTTTATTGAAAGGCTATCTGCTGCAGTAGAAAACGCACGTTGCCTTTTCATTTAGTATAAATCCTCATTAGTTGGTCCTGGAGGCTGATGCTAATGTCTAGCCTGGGAGGGGTCAAGACCGGAGCGAATGTCTACTGTCTTAAAACAACTCCTGTCTCAGAAATATCATGGTAGCTTATGCAAACACTGTTTTACGAAGCTTAAACCAATTTAACATCTTGCAATATCAACACAGGAAATGGAGGTAGGAGGCGGTGCGCCACCAAAGAGCTACCTGTGTTAAACATGCGCTATGAACGGAACATGTGAAGGGTCTCCGGTCAGTTTCACCACCTAAGCCAAGAGGAAGGCGGTGTAAAAAAATCTATGAAATCGTGTTGACTAAAAGCACTACTATTTTCTGTTTCTTTTATATCTGACAATTACTTGGACAAACATTAAAACTGCATGTATAGTTCATTGCACGTCTCACACAGGAAGATAATTGACGGCGCACCACCTCTTACCTCCATTTCCTGTGTAAACATCAGCCGTTCCTGTGAGAAACGGCTGATGTTTACGCCGCAAAGGCCGGTTAATCTGGATGTATACTAAATGAAAACGCTCTGAAGCTCATCTATTGCACGTAAGATATTATTACGTACTTTTAACAGAAGCTCACTTTAAAAATCCTAAACTGTCCCTTTAATCCTTCGTTGGGTTGTTACGCTCAGCAACATGTCGAGTGCAGATGGGGGATTCACTCCGGTGCCCCGGTGACGGGCTGACGGTAAAACACCGCAGGATAAGGTTGATGTGAAGTGAAAAGCCTTTCGAAGATGTCTGCAGTGTGAGCAACCAAACGGGACAGCGACACGACACGTACACAGGACCGTGGCGGCGGATGGGATCGGTCAAGGCCTTGGGTATCCTAAAGGTGTCTGAGTATCATGACAAGCACGAGAAAAATAAAAAGCATTAGTGGGCTACTGCACAACAGCATTTTCAAAACGCGCACCAGCTGTCTTTGTTTTTTTTTTTTTTTTAATATGAGCTCTTTCTCAGTCAAAAAACAGACTACTACAGGGGTGCAGTTTATGAATAAAGTTCAATTCAGTTTCTTAAAAAAATAGCACTTTTCAGAATAAAACCAATGAAGAAGCACATGAAGTGAGTCACAATAAAAAAAATAATGGAGCTTCTAAAGTTTCTATCGTTCTTTGGGTGTGATTAAAAAAACTGGGAGTGGGTTTGTGGGATAAAATCATCCAACAACAGAACTATGAAATACCCTTTGGGATACTATATTTTGAACACGGAGAACGTTGTTATCGTCATTATGATGGCGGCCCTTATATTTGCACTCTATTGTTAAGGTAGATGGCACTCAACACTTTTGTGCAAGATTTCTTTGACTTACGTTGGCTGAAAGGCAGGTACCAAATTTCCCCCAAAAAAGTTAAAAAACAAAACAACTGGACTCTTTTCCGAAGTTTGACCTTTGAACTTCGGAAAAAATGATCATGACCTGGATGACTGAGAATTTTAACCAACAGGTACCAATTTCCTCTGAGAGGACGAGATCAATTCTGGGAATCATGCGGTTAACTTTGACCTGCATTTTTTTTTTTACTGTCATCCCTGATTGCTTTTACGGCGCATTTATTTAAAACATCGACAGAAGGAGATGTCGTGGATTTAGTGTGAAACCGAGTTAATATGCCAGTGAATCGGTGAGTTATAGGACTACACTTCCCGCAGTGATCCACTGTGGAAACAATAAAGCTATTTGAAGGGTTGTTAGAATAGTTGAACCAGGGTTAGAAACATTTAACGTTACATGGATTTGAAGGTCTGCGCTGTAAGACCCTCACAGGGAAAGAAAAGAAGCTGACCTGAAATGTAACACACGGCGCATGTTGGACTGTCAAATCAGTTAAAAACGGCTAACAGGACACGTGGGACTGGTTAAATAAAATAATGCCAACTGTCTGTGATTCCTGCGGCTCAACAGCAAATATTCAGTCATTATTAGGCATGAGTCACTGACATCAGGGTGACCTTTGTGTCATACCGTTCCTACGACTTAGATTCGTTTTAAAGAAATCCCTGGGAAAGTGCCTGGTGCTTTCTGTTGCTGTGCAGAGTAACGCAATTCCACAGTCGGGGAAGCAACTAGCGGCGTGTCTGCAAAGCACCCGACTGCAGGCCCACTACCCTGAGCAGGTAGCCAAACTAATAACCAGCGTTAGATACCATGAACATAGTGGCGTTTATCATATCATAAGAATCTCATACTGGTCCATGCATAGTCATTTACTTGACCCATAATCTCTTACATGAGGAAAAATAGGTCAAATAGAAGGAAACACCATGAAGTCTTCCCACCAAACCAAACAGGTTGGTAAAAATTGCCTTTAATGATATTAAATTTTACCGTTTGCTTTTTGTTTAACTGTGTAGCCACAGTTTCGGTGCACAGACCTAAAAAAACCGAACAAACCTTAAACCCGCAGCTCTACAACTCACCGATTGCACTAAAAGGCTGCCGCTAGGGGCAATAATACGTGAGCAAAGACCCTCAGTACCACTCTGAGTCCCCACAGTCCTCCTGGTGCTGTGTTTAAGGCTAGGCGACATTTGATTGGCTTTAGGGTTAGGGTATGAGATCAAATATATAAAAAAAAAAAAACAGAAAAAGATTTAGAGTGGTGGGGCCTGAGAGCGACGGCTGAGGTCAGATACTTCTCGCTGGGGCAGCGATTCCATGTTAGCAGCAACATTTTACGATGTTTTGCTTTCCTGCCTCTTGTCTTTTTTGTGTTTTACTTCTTTTGTGGATTTTTTCCCCATGCTTAAAGCAAATTTAATTCAAAATTGTTTTCCTTTCTTAGTTATCGTTGACAATTAGAGTGTCTGAGGGAGTGGCAGAGGGAAGGGGGGGTGGTGTTGGAAGGGTTGGGGACATTGAAGGGCCAAAGAGGTTTCAGACAGCCAGGTCACTCGGCCTGGCCCTGACGTTGCTGCTCTTGCTCGCCCGGCTGAGCCGCCGCGGGTCTGTGCTGGCCGTAAGCGGGGGCTCGTGCATCTCCACCGTCGTGGTGGTGAGGTGGGCCTCCTCCTGGTGGGTTTTGCTCCCTCCACCGCTGTGTGCGTCGGAGGCAGCGCCTGGGCTGCTGCCACCGGTGCCGCCTAAGGTGGCGTCGTCGCTGGCGTCGCCGGAAAGAAGCGGAGCGGCACCGGCCGGCGCCTGCTGCTGTTCATTCTCATTGTTGGCAGAAGAAGATGAGGATGGGGAAGGCGACCCCAACTCCCGAGTCTGCTGCTCGGTAGCCAGGTTGGCCCAGTTCTGCTGCGTGGCCAGCCTGTGGTTGTTGTTGTTGCTGATGTAATACCGAGAAGGCGAGGAAGACTGCCGAAGCGACTCCTCCTGCTGGAGATCAGCCACCTTAAACTGCGCTGCCGAGGCCATGGCTGCGGGCCTTATAGGCGGCAGAAACGCCCCGCTGCCCGCCGTCACGTCTATGTAGTTGGGCGGGTAGCCGAGGCTGGATGGGGCAGTTCTCGAGGCCGAGGCCAAACACAGGGGCTCTTTGGCGCCGGCGCGCTGCAGTGACTTGCTGTCGGGGATGAACTGGTTTGTCATGCCCTGTTTCAGTTTCTTCCATCCAAGGTGATAGATTTCCAACATATTCAGCAAAAGAGATACGCAAGCCACCACAAGCATAAATATGATAAAAATAGTCTTTTCAGTGGGCCTCGATATGAAGCAGTCAACGGTGTTGGGGCACGGCGAGCGTGCACATTTGTACAGGGGCCTCAGCTGGAAACCATACAGGAAATACTGGCCCAAAATAAAACCCACTTCAAACAGGGTCTTGAAAATAATATTGAACACATAAGTGCGCAGCAGTGCACCTCTTATACGGATTTTGCCATGCTCGTCTCTGATTGGTGGCTTCTCCTTCTTCCCCCCACCTCCAGCCTCGCCCCCGTTTCTATAAAGGCGTTCCTTCTCCTCTTGTAACCTGTTGGCTTTGCGCATCTCCTCCTCCTTCTCCTTCCGCTTCTCCTCCATTCGGACAATGTGCAGCACGTGGCCCAGGTAGATGAGGGTCGGCGTGGACACGAAGATGATCTGCAGCACCCAGAAGCGGATGTGCGAGATGGGGAAGGCCTCGTCGTAGCACACGTTCTCGCAACCAGGCTGCTGGGTGTTGCAGGTGAAGTCGGACTGCTCGTCGCCCCAGACCTCCTCGGCTGCGGCGCCGAGCACCAGGATCCTGAAGATGAACAGGACGGTCAGCCAGACTTTGCCGATGACGGTCGAGTGCTCCTGAGCATTCTCCAGCAGCCGCCCCAGAAAATTCCAGTCGGCCATGCTTCAACGTTTCTAGCCTACAGAGAAAGTACAGGCTGGGGTAGGAAAAAAAAAAAAAAAAAAAAAAAACGACAAAGAGGAGAGAGAAAGAGAGATTATGTCAAGTAAAAAAACGAAAAGAAAAAGTTATTGAATCTTGAAAGAGTAGCAAAGCGTGGAGGCTCTCACCCTAGCTGAGACACTGTACATAAACACATGCAACAGCTGTTGGCATAAATCCTTCTATACCATTGAATATCTATCAGATGAGGCTGTGAATAAAACGCTGCAGCTAACTGCAGCCTTTCGGTCCAGATGCTGGTATACTGTACAGGCCACCTGTGTGATTGAAGCCTAGTTCATTGGCTTTTCTCTCTGTCTCTGTGTCAGGCCCTGTCTCTGTCTCTCACCTGCTCGCTCCGCTGCCCAGCAGGCATGTGCTGAGATCAACATTATTATGTTCGAAAACAGCATTTAGCAGAGATGGGGCTCTGGGATGACACACACACACACACACACGCACACATACTGATATACACACATTTACACATCCCTCCCTCCCTCCCGCACCCCGCTCTCTGTCTGCTGTAAAACAAAAACGCTGCATGAACCATGTACAAAAAAAATAAAATAAAATATCTGTTACTATACTTCTGACGTAAGAAAGTTAAGCATCCATTGATAGTATTAAAGTGGACAGTGGAAACTGTTAAAGAAAGTTTGCGTCTCATTCAGTTTCGAAGTACCGATCACTGGGATTTATTTTTCCACGATAGATGAAACATTTTGCTTTCAAGGGCCAAAACGGATGCGTTCAAATAGATTTTCCTGGTGAATAAAAGCTCAACAAACTGGTGATATTCACACCATTGTGTTTAAGAAGCCAACATCAAGAGTTTTCCTTGATCAGTTTATTTCTAACAGCATAAAATCCTTTGGAAGTTATTAGCTGAAAGTTTAAATCGACACTTTCCAGTGGCTTTTGAAACTTTGTATCTCTAGTTTGCCAGCAATTTGAAATAAACAGGTAATAAATATAGAAAATTTGCAGCAGAGCAACAGACTTACTGAAAAACTCTTGAATTGAAGGTAAATCCATCGACTAGGGTTCAAAAAGTGTTTGACACCTGGAAGAGAAAAGCGTTTATTGAGCATAAACTTACTCACTCCTTTTGATTCTTTGCATTTAAAAGCCAAGGTCACATTGCAGTTCAGCACTTGAACAAAAATACCGTTAAGAATCAGGAAACAGATGATTATTGAAGAGACTTGGCATTTTACTTGCTGAAGACGCTCCAGAGAAGTTGCTGTCACTGAGTCAGAAGGCTCTCCTTTCTCACGTGGTGGTGGCAACTTTTCAGCGGCAGATCTCAAATTCAGCATGAACCTATCAAAGTTTGGTGGTATTTTTGGCATTTAGGTCTACCAGCTGAACTGAGTCAGGTTCAAATACAAAGCCAATACGTGCCAGGCTCACAATGCAGAGTGTGCCAGAGTGCCCAGACTCCCTTTAAGCGCAACAAGCTTTGTCGGGCTTTTGTCCCCCCCGCCCCCCGCTGTTCAGTAAAACTGAGGCTGGTCTCAATTACCTTCAGATTTCTTTTTCGGGTCCCCCTGACGAGCTTGGGAAAGTGTCTAGGTCTTGGGCGTTTGTCCGTCATACCTCTGAGGATGTCACAGTTACAGTCCATCGGCCGTGCGCGGTGCCATCGCTGGAGCGCGCTGAAAAGCGTGAAGACCTCCTGCTGAGAGGGACCCCGGAGACTTCTCTGATGATTTCATCAACTCTTTTTTTTAGTTTGGTTTTAAATGTGGCCTAAAATAATAATAACCCCCCCACACGTGCGCTAACTCCTCCAGGTGCCTGGTCTGTCCTGGTTCTGTAAGCAGCTGCGCGCAACAGTAACAGCAAGGAGGAAAAGTTGGCCTCTGTTTTGGGGTCAGTTTGTGGAGGCGGCTTGAAGTCGCAGATGTTGTTCGGTCAAACGGAGCAGGGAGCCGTTTCCACCCATGTCTGGGCTGTCACATTGTGTGACCATGCATGAGTGGACCCACGGTCATCTGCCTGTTCGGAGTCACACCACGCCCCGCGTCAACCTGCCCCCACCCCAAAAAAATACGGCTCCAAAACTGTGCGCAAAGTTGACAGAGATGAGCCATTATTTAAAGGTAATCAAAGTATTTCCAAATTAATCCAAACTGCAAATGTCTGATCTGGGTATACTACAAGTCTTAAACTAGTAGAATGAACATCACTTCATAAATAAACAACATTAACAGTAATAATGATAAAGTATGCAAATGAACCTCATAATGTAGCTCGAAAGCTTGACCTCAACTATGAACTTCAGTAAGATTAAAATCTAATCTAATAACTCAAAACGTGATCCTCTCTACCGCATTTAGAAAATAAAATATGCGGCATACAGATGGACATCATGAAGTAGAACCCCAACCACAAATTGCTATTATAAAACTGCACATTATCCAGTAGAATAAACCCTGAGATAAATAATGAACCACATATAGAGGTCATGCTATAATCTTAAACCAAAGTTTAACCCCAACTCCCCTTTTTCCATAAAACTTAACACCTTGAAATGTCAGTAGGGTCTCCCCCACTGCACCAAATAAGCAGATAAATAGGCAAATAAATAATAATATCAATAAGAATAATAAAGAGACAAACCAGTAAGTTTTCACTCATTTATGAAAAAGATTCAAAGAAAAAAATACAGAAATGGAAGGATCAAAGTGCAAGTGTAACAGGAGACATTTCAGATACAAATCACAATCAAAAACCTTCTAATTTGTTAATTTCTCGCTGTGAAAACTGTCCATTAGTATTGCATAGCTGTTAGAATCAAACTAAAACATTGCTGTGGAAATAAGGTCAGTTTGAAAGTCTTCCGTGAGCAAGATTGTCTAGTTCACACCAACAGGTCAAAAGTCATTTTAGAGTGAATATACAAAACACGTTATTAAAAAAAGAAAAGAAAAAGAAAATGACTCTCCAGAGTGCAACAATGTCCGGGTCACATTTTCCTCTGGCGTTCTCACGCCGAGAAACTCCACATGACCGCATGGGCCGGAGCTGTTACACAACAACAACAACAAAAACGCATCTCATCCGGCCTTACTTTTAATAACTTTGGAATTGACACATATAATTGGCCGCCAGCTTATCTCACTCAGAGCCTCAGCAGTTATTGCGCAATCCCAAAATGACCAGCCAGGTGCCTTTTTCGATAAACAGATGTGACTAATCCATGACATCTATTCCTGGACGGCCGGACGACAAAGGCAAGCTTCACTTTGAGATTTGTGTTATTAGGAGGCAGAGCCGTGATTAGAGCTCTGGCTAAAATAAGGCCTACGCTGAAAGCTGAGACAACCAGCCAGGGTCAGCGCGCACCATAAAGATCTCTATAACATGAATACAGAAAGCAACTGAAGCTGTCCTGGGCGGTACAGCACAGAAACAATTGGCTAAGAGTCATAGAGGGAGGCTGGATGAAGGCCACAACGGTAACACTTCAGGACGCTTGTTGTTTTAAAACAGACTCCTGCATGGAAAAAAAAGCTTTACATTTAGGCAAAACAATCATTACAAAGAGCGAAGATTCCTATCTGCGTGTGACCACATGTATGACAGATTTGACAGTCTGTTTACTTTTGGGTGAATGTCTGCAGAGCGGCAGCTGAGCCCAAAATGATCCATACTCTGGGCAGATTTAGATTTGAAATTATTTCCATTCACTGCGATAGACTGGCCCCCTGTCCAGGGTGTACCCCGCCTCTCGCCCATTGACAGCTGGAGATAGGAACCAGCACCCCTCGTGACCCCAACAGGGATAAGCGTGTTAGAAGATGGATGGATGGATTATTTCCATTCAAGCAGCAAGTTTGTTTCTGACAGGAAATGTGACTTTTAAAGAACAATGTAATAACTGCAAGAAAGGAGCATCAGCTAAAAAAAGTCTGTCGTATATGTTTCATTAGAAAATTGCATGCCATTTAATTTTCTGCGGTTCTCAATAATCAATGGGAAAAAAATCTTTATCATAGCAACCAAACCTCCTTTCCAATTGCTGACTAACTTTTTCCCATGTTCCCAGGGGTGTGTTAGAAGGCCATTCCACCGATCTCTAGCTCCCTCCACGAGTGGAGACCCTAACTGGGTCACTCTAAAACACTGAAATCACTTCCAGTCAGTGGAAACGTGTTGACAAAAGTTACAGATTACCTTAAACCTAAATCTGCCAGAATGATGAATAATTTCGGGCTTAACAGTGCATACTTCTGAAACAGCATGCATATGTGCTACCTTTGCCAAAAGTATTCCCTCCCCTTGAGCCTTTTCAAAATGTGTCACATGTCACGACCACAGACTTCTATGTATTTAATTGGGATTTTTGTGTGATATAGGAAGTATCGCATAGCTGTGAAGCATAATGAAAAGTGTACATGGTGTTTGTTTGCTTCTTAGAAGGAAAATCTTCTGAATCTGAAAAGTGTGGAGTGCATATGTATTCAGCCTCTTAATCAGATACCCCAAAATAAAATCTAGCACCGCCAAATGCTTTCAGATTTGTAAACAGATTCCTCCGGAGTGTAATTTAATATCAGTATAAATAAAACGGCCCAGTCAAAGTCCCACACCTACAGCCAAATAAGAGTTAGTGGGAAGACTTGAAAACTGACGTTCACAAAGGCTCTCCAACTAGTCTGACTGAGCTGGATCTATTTTACAAAAATAAATGGCAGGTGGTTCCACAAAGTATTGGCTCAGTAAAGCTGAATGGAAATGCATGCGTATACCCTTTTCTTTTTTTTTTACTTCCATCATTTCATTCATTACACAACTATGCATTACTTTGTGTTGAAAGATAAAAGTCCAATAAAACAGATTGAAGTCTGTGGTTGTAACATGTGACACAGATCTAGCAGTGTGAATACTTTGGAAGATGCAGAAAAAAAACTTCTAAAGGTTTAGCTCAGGCAAAAGCTATAAAAAAATGCAAATGTAAAGCACAAGCTCATTCCAGGGTTTCAGGGACTCCTCACACTCTCCCTCTACACCTTTAGCATCAAGAGCAGAACCACCAGAACAGCTTCCCTCATGAAGCTGGTGAAATGATGGGCTATTAGGATAATTTATGATATTGCACTTTTAAAAAATCCATTTGTGTTTCATTCATTCATTTCACTTTTTTTTTGAAGATTCGTTGATAAAAGAAAAATGTGGTCTTTTCTTTGTTGCATGGCATTTTGGTTTACAAAACAGGTGATACACGCGCATCCGTCTTAAACAATCCTTACACACAAAAATAAAGATAAACGAGAAAAGGCAATTAGGTCAACACAGCAAACGCTAATCAATCTGCCTTTGATCAATCAATGACAAAACAGTCCCTTTAAACTACAGGCCCCCGCTTTGTCTCTTCATTCACCACTAGATGGCAGTGTAGGCTCATTCACCTCAGGAACAGCAGCGTGCTCACGTTTTTTACTTAATGCAGCAGTTTCTTGTGCTTTTAAACATACAGCAAGTCAAACACAAATCTCCAGTGTAAAACTAATTAAGGTGTCACTTAGTGTTGTGCAATCTGCTGGCTGTCTCTGTGAAAACATAAAGTTATCTTACAAAGTATGAGCACCTTTTATTTGCCGACCCCTCCAGAGATCATGGTGGCGTTCAGCTGATTTAGTTTAGAGTTTTGGGGGAAAAAATATTCTCGACCTCCCCCCAAAAAATTATTGTTATAAAGCAAGATTCTGCAGGGATTATTGCACATTTTTATCTCCTGAACACGGTCCTACAAGGTTCTGGTTATGAAGCGATGCTTTTTTACACTTTTTTTAAAGTGATTAAACTAATAACAACTTCTATTGGTTAAACTGCTCTGATGGTGAGAAGATGACCTCCTCTCTGTTGATGGAAAATAAAAAATAAGGCCTGGGGTTGAACTGAAAAATACTCAACAGCGGACAACGCTACAGTGCATGTGTGGAAAATGTAAGGCCATGTGTGAAAAGATATAACCCAAATCGACTTCCCTTCGGGTCGATACAGGTTCTGCTGCGCATTAAAAAGCTGAACTAATCCCTTTCCACGGTAATACAGACTCTGCATCCCTCGACACGGCTCTAAATGGACGTTCACAGATGGATCGCAAGTGTATCCCTCCCCTTTGCTCCTCTCAGCACATGGTCTTGTTGCTGGAGGAATCCGTGGAGGAGGACAACAGCATCTCGTTTTTCTTGTTGTCTCTCGTCACGCTCTCTGTGTAGGGGAGCTTCCTCTTGCTGGAGCCGTTCGTGCACCTCAGCAGCGCCTTGACGATGAGGTACAGCAGCTCGGCCACGTTCAGCACCATGCAGATGGCCGAAGAGGCCACCATGAAGATGGTGAAGACGGTCTTCTCCGTTGGCCTGGAGATGAAGCAGTCCACCTTGTTGGGGCAGGGCCACTGCTCGCACTTGACGAGCCGGGGCATCCGGAAGCCATCGTAGACGAAGTACAGCGCGTACATGAAGCCGCCCTCGAAGATGAGCCGGAAGAACAAGCTGCAGGTGTAGGTCCACCACAGAGGGCCCGTGATGGGCAGGCGGCGCTTCTTCAGAGTCTCCAGGTCGGCACTTTCGGTGCCGTTGGAGGCCAGCATGGTCCTCTTGTCCCCGCGCTTCCTGTACGCGACGTGCATTGCCACGAGCAGCGCTGGCGTGGAGACGAAGATGAGCTGCAGGCACCACAGGCGGATGTGCGACACAGGGAAGAAGTGGTCGTAGCAGACGTTCTTGCAGCCAGGCTGCTGCGTGTTGCACGTGAAGTCTGACTGCTCGTCTCCCCAGACGCTCTCGGCGGCCAGGACCAGGATGGTGATGCGGAAGATGAAGAGGACGGAGAGCCAGATCTTCCCGAGGCTGGTGGAGTGTTTGTTGACGCCGCCCAGCTGGGCGTAGAGGGCCCCCCAACTCATTGTGGCGACGAGGACCCTGGAAGCACCTGTAGGAGTTAAGAGAAGGCATCAGCTGAGGAAGCCAGCCAGCTTCACCCTTCCCTCAAAGACTACCTCATCTGTTCTGGTGCCTTTGACGGCTGATGTTAAAAAACAAGATGGCCTTAAACTAATTTCTGGACATGGAGGAGGTGTGGTGGATTTTTGCACTTCAGAGTCGACTTTAGAGGGAGTGAAGCTGTCTCTGTATGACAGGGGCGGTTTGGTAACATTCCCCAGGCTTCACTACAGACTGAATGAAAACCACCTCCGACTACTGAGCATGGCAGTATCTACATGTAGCAGTGACACCACTAGTCAACCACAAAGACTAGGGTTTCCCCTCACATTTTTCTATCACTTTATTTAATCAATAATTTAGAAGGATGGTTTACTTTAAAGACGTTTTGATAGCTTTAAGAGCTATGATCTATAACATAAAAGTTATGGCAAGCTTTTTAAGTTTCATATTAGCCATGGATGGAACAGGGTTAGAAAAAGACCAACATATTACTAATACTTCTTGGGCTGCAAAAACGTCAACTGGCATTAAATATTGCGGAGTAATATATATATATATATATATATATATATATATATATATATATATATATATATATATATATATATATATATATATATATATATATATATATATAGAGAGAGAGAGAGAGAGAGAGAGAGAGAGAGAGAGAGAGAGAGAGAGAGAGAGCATATGCTGACAAAAAGACCAACAGCGATGAAAAAAAGTTAAAGCTTTAAAGCTTGACTTGACGTCCCCACCCCTACCTTCAGTGTTACGTTTGTCTCACAGGCCTGGGGATTAAGATGAATGGCTTCCCATGAAGGACGTCGTCGGTCGCAGCAGAGCAAGAGTTTTAGCGGATGAGCTCCGTCGCGTCTTTGCGCAGCGCTGTGTGAGGCGCACCTGAGTGTGCGGAGGTTTTCCATCATCCCTGCCGCTGACAGGGAGGGAGGGAGGGAGGGGCCAGGCCGAGGCTCTCAGGGTGGGGCCAGCACCGCTGTCAAGAAGAGGCTCTGGTTCCAAGAGATTCATGGCTGATAATTGGAATTCTGGTTTTTCAGAAGGTAGTGCTCCAGTTGCCTCATTAAATAATCCATTTATTTAAAGCTTTGTATAGTGTTGTCTAATTAAATGCAAGTTTTATCCATTTGGGGAACCCTGACCCTTGTATATTTAATAGTCAACATTTTTGTCTGTGTTCCTGCTAATGGCAATGGATTCCTTAACTGTTTCTGCTTTGGATGGAAAAAAAATCCAGCACACTTTTCATTACACTTTCAACAGTTCCCAGGTGGACCATCCAGGTAGGGCCCTCAGCCCAAACGGTTCGGCATTAATGGCCATTCAAGAAACAGTGTTTACATACACTTTAAGTTAGCTACCACAAAAGACGGCTAAATTAATGTCACAGGATTAATTAATGCAGGACTTCAGACGGAGGGCTGAAGTTCACCATCCAGTAGGACAACAGACCTACACGTAGAGCTAGTAGTAGGATAGAAAGATTTAGATCAACGGCTATCTATGTTAGAACGTCCTAGTCAAAGTCAAGACCTGAATCCACTTGAGAATCTGAGTCAAGACTTGAAAATTGCTGTTAACAGATAGTAATATTAGTAATATCGTCTTTATTGTCATTGAAACATACATTACAATGAAATCTGCTTTCTGCATTTAACCCATTCCCTCGGGAAGCAGTGGGCTGCCATGTGCGGCGCCCGGGGAGCAATCTGACTGAGCTTCAGCTATTTTGTGGAAGAGATAGGGCAAAAGGTTTAGTGTCTTGATGTGCAAAGCTGGGAGAGAGATACCTCGGCACACTTGCAGCTGTAGTAGGAGCCAAACGTTGCTCTACAAAATATTTGTAGAGCAACGTTTGGCTCCTACTACAGCTTGATACAGAAGACAGCAGCTGGATGTGTCCGGTCAGACGTATGTTTTAGAAACAAACGAATCCGATAAAGCTAGAGATGAAGCCAGATGTGTAGGGTCAAAGAGAGCTACTTTAATGTTCTGCCAACGTCTCACCTCACCTGATACACACACAGATGAAACCAGATACTTGCATAGTGTATAAAAAGACAACTTTTTTCCTCTCTGCCTGAATTTAAATCAGACTAAACATTTCCTGTCTCCTGTCAGTTAGGATTATTGAATTTATTTCTATTTGCTAAATGCCAAAAATGTTAACTTTTTATTACTATTAACTTTCTCGAAATTCAAATGTTTTATTTAAGAATTTGTTTTTAAATTGTATCACTTTGGTCAACTGTTCTGGATATCCTCCCAGAACAGTTTCTTTTTTTCTGCAGTTTGTCCCATTTTTCCTTTACAACTGCTGTAATTGAGTTGAGTTGTAGCTCTACGCTTCTCCAGGAGTGAATGCTGCTTGTCGCGACTTTGAAGCAATCAACTGGTTCCCTTATATAGGAAATTTTTGACCAATCTGTATAATATGATTGATTTTGACTTTGTAAAGTGCCTTGAGATGACATGTTTCATGAATTGGCGCTATATAAATAAAATTGAATGGAATTGAATTGAGTTTGTGGCAGCAGCGGTTCTAGACCACATTTACTGGGACGGGACCAGGGTTTTTTCATTGGGGCACAGAACAAAAGGATGAAACAGAAAAACAGGCCAATATTTCATCCTTTAATATTTTAAGTGAGCCAAAGAGCCTCTTGCGGCTCTGCAGCTGCAGGTTTCCGACCCCTGATCTAGCAGATGATAACTGTGACCCTATCTTAATACGGCTGAAGCTAAAAACCTTTTTAAATCATTGTTAAAGTAAAACTGTAAAGGTAAAAATGAAGTTGCTCCAAGGGATCAATCAGTTACGGTTTCTGTGCCAGCTCAGACTATCATAGGAAATCTTTTTATTATGTCTTCAATATAGGGGTCAAATCAAGGACCAGTTCTTCAGGTGTCTAGGACCACCCATGGTTTGCCTGCCACCTTGCTGCCATTCACGAGGCGGCCTAGTTTGTGGCCACAAATGCCTGGCTTTGTGGCGTTTCACCTATGCCACAGATTTGTTATAGGACTGAGATCACGGCTTAGGGAAGGAGTTTGTCTTTATTTATAATGTCCACTGCCTGCTTTCACTCTGGACGGAAATATCCGTGAAACAAAATCTTTTATGGAAGCAGAGAAAAAAATGTCAAAACAGGAAATCCCCTCAAAATCATATGTTTTCAGTCATTATTTCCTGCTACTCCATGTAGCTTTGGATTGATGGAGATTTTTATAAAATTCTTGTCACGTCTTAATATTAAGATTTTGTTTAAAAAGAAAAAAAAACACAGTAAAAGAACCAACATAAACCATTTCACAGTTTTATTAATCAAAACATTGTCTCACAGTTTCTCTTTTGATTTTTCTTTAAATTAAGTGGGACATGTCACACAAGGCGAGATTTGTTTGTGTATATATATATATATATATATATATATATATATATATATATATATATAGAGAGAGAGAGAGAGAGAGAGAGAGAGAGAGAGAGAGAGAGAGAGAGAGAGAGAGAGAGAGAGAGAGAGAGAGAGAGAGAGAGAGCAGACTTGAGAAGACAAAAGCAAGCAACACAAAACCCTTGCTTCTTATTGTGTAGTATAGTGAATACTGAACAATCACATCCATGATTGAGACCTGGAAATTATTTACAGAAATTAGTAACAGTTCCATTAAAAAGTAAAGTTTATAGAAATGCTCAGACATTTCACGTGATTGACGATGGGATGAAGTACTTCCTGATTTCAGCAGCCGGCCACTAATTCTGGCCTCGGCACGTGGAGCTCAGTGGTCATTCTTTAGCTTAGCCAGATGCATGAGGAGCAGGTCCCTCCTCTCCTTCCTGGCTGACAGATGCTGCTGGTCACTGGGAATAAGCTCACACATCTCCTGGAGACAGCAGTAGAGGAAAGGAATAAGAGCCACTTTCTACTTTTGGAGCTCAACAGACAAGCAAGTCATGATGGCATGCATGGGATGCTTTACAAGATCTGCATATCCTAATTGTGTGCTGAAATAACATAATAACAATAATAATAACTGAACTTTATTAATCTCACAATGGAGAAATTCACTTCTGCATCTTAACCTATCCCCTTGGGGAGCAGTGGGCTGCCATGTGCGGCGCCTGGGGAGCAGTCGGGGGTTAAGGGTCTTGCTCAGGGACCCAGAGTGCAGGCTGTGGGGATCGAACCAGGTACTTGCAACCTTCTCAGAGCGCAAGCGCGCTGCTCTAACCACTAGGCCAACACTCCCCTTACCCATTAATGATGGGTAGGTTTTAATTTTTAGAGCAGTACTTATGATTGTGAAGGTCTGACTGTATGAAGTGCCTTTTTATTGTCACTTTCCATGTTATCACAATAAACACAAAATATCCTGAAAAAATATTAAGTCCATATTACCCATCTCTAATAAGATGCTAATTAAAGGCTAAAAGAAAAGTTTATTTTCTATTGAGGCATATCACCTTATTGAAGAGAGAGTGAGACTTTCACCAGATAACAGGAAGGCTAAACGCAGAACAACAAAGTTGATTTATTTTATCGTTTCAACTTCTTAGAGTCTGTCATGAAACATAAAGGATTTGAAAATGTTGGCAGCCTTTTGGGAATTCTCAGATTAAAGGTAAGGGTCTGCGTTCACTAGGGAGTACACCAAGACGGCAGACACATTAAAGCTAACTGAGCTAAATGCTAACATAAGATGCTACAAACAGTTTCAGACTTTGCGTCTATGATCATCTTGTCTTTGATATAAAATAATAATAAAACCCTTTACAGTGACCACATGATGATGCATTTTTTCCTAATATGAATAATTATTAACAAATCACAGTGAGGAAGCCAGAAGCCCAGCAGGCCAAAGCTTTACAAAACCAGCAATAGGAAACTAGCTACAAAACTCTGAACGTTGCAATGTTAAAGCTAAAAGAAAAGTGAAAAACAATCAGCGCACCACACTGGGACTGCTTTAAGCAGGTTTTAGGTGCTTTTGTTTCTTCCTCTGATCATCTTATGGTAGCGCTAGCTCTTAGAGACCTCCCAGATGTCTTGGTGAAACAATGAATCTACATCATTAGTGATGTAAAAATGGTAGAAGATTATTGGTCGTTCTTCATGATATCTGTAATATGTTCACCTTGTGCTGAAATGGATTAAATTGGAATGGATTTCTTTATACGATAAAAAGAATTTATACTGCCGATTATGAAAAGGGGCAATTTTTTTAGATCCTTTTTCAGAAAATATACTCACATGCCAAAGGTCATGTAAGATAATGGGTTTGCTGACATGTGCTTACTATCCCATAGGACAGGTAGTTACTATTATTTTCCATAAAATCTGCTAATAATCACAACCGCGCAGAACAGAGACTTTTTCCACAATCGTCACCAAGCAAGATCAACCTCTTTTCTCCTGCTGAACTAGTTCAACTATTTAAACTATTAAATGCTCCTGGGCAGCTGTCTTCAACCGAGGGACCTTGTCTAACTGACTGTTAAACAACCTGTAAAAACATGTGACTCGGAAATCTCTGCTGCGCTGTATGGCAGGCAAGGAGGAAGTAAAAATAAATCACAGGAAAGTTTGAAAAGAATTAAATAAATGACATCATTAAGTAAATACCGGTGCATTTTTAAACTCACGGGTTTCTGTAAATGAGCTAATATGTCGGAATTTGACCTTCAGCTGCTGTCTGCGAAGGTTCACTCAGTTACCTTAACGATGCCCTTGGACGGCTCCCCGAAAAAGTCCGGTACAGGCCCAAAGGCATTTAGGACCCTGGTTATACCCTCCCCGTATCGTCTCATGTAGTCTTCCAAACCTGTAAGAGGGGGCAGTGAGGAGGTGATCAAGGGGCAGAGGGCTTTCACATGCATCATATTAATAGACTTCACAAAGACATGGTGCTCAGGGCAGGAGGGTGTCAGTGGCGCGCTGCAGGTTAACTGTGACAAACATAACACACCGACTTTGCCGTTTTACAGTCCTTCAGCACAGATGGTGGTACAAGTACAAGGAGATGTAAGCGTAATTTAAACAGGGTCCATAGAAAGCCCCTTGTTTCTTTTCCTTCATGTTTTATCAAATAAAACCACAAACATGTATTTTAATAGGATTTTATGCGATGGACAAACACAAAGTAGGGTACTGTTGTGTTCTACATGCTTGTTTTCATTTTTATATGAATAAAATCCTAAATACTGGCCTGCATTTATATTCCATCCCCATTTACTTTGATACCACTAAATACAACTCAGTGCAAACGGCTGCCCCGAGTCCTCTCATTGGTAAGTGCACTCCATGGGAGTGTAATTTAACTCTCTGTGTACATCTTGCTGTTCTGTGCACCATCAGGACCAAGGAACACAGCAGACAGTCAGAGAGAAAGCTGGGAAGAGGATTAAAGCATGTTTAGGTTATAAAATAATATCCCAAGCTTTGAATATTTCATGAAGTACTGTTCAACTCTTCAATTCAGCTTTATGGCCCTGCATACAACTCATTAAGTAAGGAGAGAAACTGACAGTACATTACCCTGAAAACACCATTCCCAGAAGGAAACATAGTGAAGTCAGCTTCATGTTGTGGAGATGCTTTTCTTTAAGGGAAACGGATCTATGTTGAGGGAAGGATACAGGTTCGTCCTGGAAGAATTCACTACAAGCTGCAGAAGACTTGAGATGGGGCTGAAGTTCACCATCCAGCAGGACAACAGACCTAAACGTACAGCTAGCAGTAGGATAGAAAAATTTAGATCAACGGCTATCTATGCTAGAACGTCCTAGTCAAAGTCATGACCTGAATCCACTTGAGAATCTGAGTCAAGACTTGAAAATTGCCGTTAACAGATGCCAATCTGACTGAGCTTCAGCTATTTTGTGGAAAAGATTGGGCAAAAAGTTTAGTGTCTTGATGTGCGAAGCTGGTAGAGAGATACCTCGACACACTTGCAGCTGTAGTAGGAACCAAACGTTGCTCTACAAAATATTTGCTCAGGGCTGAACACCATTGCCAGCAAATCCAGGTTAAACAGAGGATTCTTATCCATAAATGATTTTGAAAACCATGTACTGTTTTTCCTCCTCTTCACAATGCAGAACTTTGTGTTGGTCTGCCACAAATAAAATCTCCATGGTATACAGTGAGTATGTGATTGTAAATGTGACAAAATGTGAAATTCAAGATGTATAAATACTTTTTATATCTATAAAAGCTGCAGTAAATCAAATGTGCTCTATGTGAGCAAAAAACACAGTCACTGAAAAAAGAGGCCCCCCGTCAGGTTGAAAGCTCAATGTTAAACACTTTATTAATAACTCTCAGGTCTCCATTCATCTTATTTTGACTTTCAGAAAGATTTAATGGAGCCATTCTCTCAATTATTAATCCTTAATGACTCATTTATTTTGAGGGAAGGCCCAATTTGGCTAATGAACAATTTAAGTGCTGATCAAACAAACGATTAAATATTAACAGGTGTGGGCTGTGCATCTCTTCTCCTGTAAGACCCATTGTAAGCTGAAAATGGGTTAAACATTTCACGAAACAATGCATTTTAATAATGCTCAAATCCACAGCTTTAGATCTAACACACCTGAAAACCCATATATCTGAACTGTCATATATGCTTATCATCTTGATTTCATCAAAAATACAACTGAGAGACACAAAACGTCTTTGCAGGCCTTTCTAAATATCTTCAGAGCAGCAAGATCTCTAAGACACCATTGCAGGCTTTGCAACAATGACAAATACAAGGTAAAAAGTATCAGAAAAGTGGTTGGTGATGCGCTCAGTTGACATTCTTCTGATAAGAAATGCTGCAGGACAGGACTACATATCTGAAACATTAGAGAAGAAAAAAAAAAAACACGGAGAAAACCTGGGGACAAAAAGAAAAGCAAACTGCTTCGTTCTTTATATGACCGGCACAAAAAGAGCTTCTCCCTAGTTTTAAAAGTTTTAGGTTCGGATGGACACAGATTATCTTTGCAGTTGTTGCTCCTTTACAGTGAATGGATTTACTTTTCGACAGTGCAGCTTGAAAACTGCATTTATTCACCTCTCCTATTGTCCTCATACTGAACCTTGACTGCGTCGTGCTCCTACCAGAACAACCTACACATAGCACTGCAGTGTGATAAGTACCATCTACGGTCAACTAAACATCTCACACAGAAAAGAGGAGAGTCTCTCGCGCCATGAAGATTTGTTGCTATTGTTTGCCATGTTTTTTTTAATGCTTTTACAGTAGACCGTAAATGTCTGACGCTGCAGCGCATTTGTGCAACGACAGAAGAGAAGTGAGCAGTGAGAACGCTGCAAGACAGGTTAGACCTGGACACAACACAGCAAAGTCATCTGAGTTTGCTCTGAAAAAACAGAATCTTGTGGAAAAATTTTGGTTTTTGTCTTGTAAAATTTCTAAACGGTACTCAAGCATTGCTGAATACGTCCGGATCCTAAAAACAACTCCTTGCTAGTGTATTTATACCCTGTTTGCACATGTTGCCACATTAAAAACCATAAACTTTAAGTTTATTGAGATTCTATGATAGAACATCAAAAGGTAGCGCTTAATTGTCAAGAAGGAAATTTTTTACAGCGTTTTCAAATTTGTTCTTTTTATAATAAAAATTCTGAAAAGCATGGGTTTTATATTTAGCCAATTTTCCTCTGATAGCCCTAAATAAAACCCAACGGCAACAGCTGCCTGAAGGAGTCCCCTACTGAGTAAACAGCGTCCAACTGTGTCTAATTTAGTCTCAGTAAAAACCCTGCGGTTCTATAAGTACTCAAAGGGTTTGCTGGAGAACATTAGTGAACAAAGAGCATCATGAAGATCAGGGGACACAGAGCTCTGGTCGATCCATCGTTTGAACAACTGCAAACCTAGATGGAAATGGACATCCACCAAAACTGACACCCGGCCGAGGAATGGAGAGCTATAGTAAGAGAAACAGGAGGTCCATAATCACTCTGGAGGCGCTGCAGAAATCCAGAACGTAGGTTGGACAATCTCTACACACCACAACTATTACAGGGTGACTGGCAAAAAAAAAAACAGTTTCAAAAGACAGCCGTAAACTTATAACTCCTAATGTATCACTTTTGATACAAATATTTCTGAGAGCTCGTCCCCTTCAACAAAGTCAGTATGTGTCTGAGCTAACAATTTACATGTGTAAAATATGTTTTGCACACCCTACATTCAATTCAATTCAATTTTATTTATATAGCGCCAATTCATGAAACATGTCATCTCAAGGCACTTTACAAAGTCAAATTCAATCATATTATACAGATTGGTCAAAATTTCCTATAAAAGGAAACCCAGTAGTTTGCTTCAAAGTCCCGACAAGCAGCATTCACTCCTGGAGAAGCAGGCTTTAAAGGGTTAGGTTTTGTTTGAGGTTTGCCACAACCTATGTATGGGGACGGAGCAAACATTCTGAACAAGGTGTTCTGGTCAAAATGGACCCAAAATTCAACTTCATCACTGATATGTAAAATACAAATTGTGGAAAAAGGTAACGCTGCACGGTATTCTGAAAATGTCATCAGCACAGTGAAACATGGTGAAGTTTTACTTCAGTAGAAAAGGGGAGCGGGCAGAAGTTGGGCTTTGAGCAGGACAGCCACCCTAAACACCCAGCCAGCGCTACAAAAGAAAGATTTAGGTCAAAGCTGATTCATGTGTTAAAATGGCCCAGTCAAAGTTCAGACCTAAATCCTGGACTCGCGTTCAAAAAACGCTCTCAGGCCAATCTAACCAGACTATATTGGAAAGAAGAATGGGCTGAACTTTCAGTCACATCAGCAGGTCTGGCAGAGCAATGATCCAAAAGACCTGCAGCTTTATCGGCTTCTAACACGCACTGATTCAGTGCCAAATGACAGATGAACAGCACAAAATGTGGAAAAGCACGCATCGTTTTCGTACGCACTACTTCAGACAGTGCTACATTGTTAGTTCCTCAGCTGTGTTTTAAACGCTGATAGGTCACCATTAAAAGACTGAACTTTGTTGCTTTTGCCAAGGACTGTGGCTGTAATGAGATAGAAGCGAACAGTGGTCACAATGTTTTCAATATGCCACGCAGTTTTCCAAAAAGCAAAACATCGTTACTTCTTCTCCGTACTTGGCTTATTTTCCTCTTCGCACCTGGACAGTATGTCGCCAACTCTTTTAGTTGCTCTTTTGTCCTACGCGGCAGGTTTCGTGCAGCCCAAAATCTGCAGGAAAAGTGGGCCGCACCGGCTGTGTCTTTCAAATGAACGAAAGTGCGGTTGCCTCCGATTTAAGCCTGTTTGCCGTTGTGATGACCCGGATAACTGAGAAGTTGCACAGGCATCTCTCAAATGAGTTCGGAGACTTCCTTAAGACTACAATCGGGGGCCTTTTAGTGGGTTATTCTTTTAAAAGACAATGTTCTGCTGTGTGGGTTAATGGTTTACAAAGGCACTCAGGAAAGGCAGGAGAGACAGAGAGCCTGAGTGCTAGGGTATCTGATTGGAAAGATCCAAGGACTTGAAAGACAGAACAGGAGCAGGTCCAAACAATCTTTTGAGAACACGATCATACCACCGCTTCCTGAAAAGAAAAAAGAAAAAGAATCCATCCAGCACTGTAACTACACGTAGAGTTGGCACCTGGTCTGAAGACCGCGATGAGAGCCGTGTGAGTTTTAGATTACTGGTGTGAAGGAGGGCATTCAGCTGCTCATCAAAAGGCGGCTTTGTTCAGCCAGACTCTGCTTTATCTGTGTGTGTGTGTGTGTGTGTGTGGACTCAGTCAGGGATACTCTCAGGGTTTCACACTCCCCTTTGATATTCCCCATCACCATGAGGTTTCGATCGCAGCGTGACGCGCACACCGCACCGCCACAGCGTGGGGCCGTACATACATGTGAGCCACGTCACTGAGGTTACATGGATTCCCAGCAGGGCGGCTCGGCCGGTACCCGTTTGCAGTGTTTGAATTCCCCGTGTTGCGTTTACTTAAGCAGGGTTCTCAACTTTTAAACATGCACCACCAACGGCCGCCTGGTCACACTCCTAAGCTAAATCCGAAGAAGCAAACATTACCTTCAGGGGCGTTCAGGTGCATCGTTTCCATGGGGCCGATGAAGGCGTAGCGCATTCCCAATCCCTCTGACATCACCAGGTCGATATCCTTCACTGATATAACACCATCCTGTTCGAGTGAGACATAAAGGGGAAAAACACCTTATTTAGACACATTTCATTTATTAGGTATAAATTGTTTACCAAAGGCTTATACCGTTGCACAGTGCGGCACAAAAGCACTGAAGATTCTTGAATATTTTCACATTGTGACATTACTTTTATAAGGATTTTATGTCATAGACCAACACCAGGTAGTGCAGACGTTATTGTGAGGAGGAGGGAGAGTGAAACAGGGTTTTCACCGTTCTTTACGTATGAAAATCTGTAAAGCGTAGTGGGTATTTCTCAACCACCTTGAGCCAATATTTTAAATGCCAACCTTTCACTGCAGTTACAGCTGCAAGTTTCTACCAGCTTTGCTCATCGAGAGACTCTGCAGAACGTCTGCCTCTAGCTCAAGCTCAGTCAGAATGGATGGAGAATCAGTGAACTCGTCACAGACTGCGTCCCTCCTCAAGGTACGGTGTTTCTCTAATAACAAGCCCTGGATCAAACCTCAAATAAAGGTCCAGATGGCATCAGCTCCAGGCTCAGCTGATCAGACAGACTGTGTGGCATTATGGGATGCATGTTCAACAAGAGCCTGAAGCTGGGGAAAGTACCACTGCTGTGGACGACCTCCTGTGTGGTACCAGTGCTCAGACCCGGCTGCAGAAACAAATTACAGGGGGGGCATTCCATTTTTTTAGGGGGGCACACTTTAAAAAGAAAAAAAAATTATATATGTATATATATATATATATATATATATATATATGCTTCAGGCTGAACAGTGGCTCTGTGACTACTGTAACGAACAAACAAATAGCAATAGTGTAGTCAGTGTTGCCAAATTAGGCAGGTTTCCAACCAATTAGGCTTTTGAACACATTGAGCTGGGAAAAAAATAGCTTATGGGCAGATAAAAAATTTCGGAAGCTTTTCATAACATTTGTTAGGCTTTTAGAAAGAATTACTAACAAAATATATCAAAATAGTCATTATCTATTTTTTAAATAAGTTGAATCTGTCGATCTGACATAATCAATGAATAATAGTTATAATGAATAATATTGTTATAATAAAACAAGAAAAGAATAATGGTTAATCAAGTGTTTGGTCAGTGTAAACGCCCAAGAGGGGTTGAGTTCTACTTATCAACTTAAAAATATTTCATGACTGCGTGTAAGAGAAATGTTTAATTGAGCTATGCTGAGAGAAATTACGTTTATATTAAGGTAGATTTACAACTCATGTTGGGAAGCTATTTCTAACTTATTTTTTTCCGGTTGATATATCCTGATTGTTAAAGAGATCTTGTGTGTTATTTGGTTGTCTGATTGTACATTTTGTTTGGAGCCCATTTGCGCAGTTTTTTTCTTTGCTTCGGCGCAGTTGTGTGCTAATGGCATGTTCTTATGTGTTTAATAGTTCTGTGCTTTTAACATGAGAGAGTTTGAGATTTGGGCTTGTTTTTTTATTTTAAGTTGGGCAGGTTTTATGCTGGTTTGGGTTACTGGAAACTAACAGTGACATAGGGTAACCTGTAGCGCTGTGTCTTAACTTAAAAGTCCAGCATAAGCTACACGCTAATAAACATGAGCGCTGGTGTCAGGCTGAACACTGACTGAAGTAACAATTCTGACTAGAACAGGTTCTGTAATTACAGCAGCTATGAGAATAAGGAGCAGAACAGCTTGTGCTTGTAGCTGTCTAGCTAACCCTGCTAGCGTTAATGTTTACTCCAGTTTAGACTTCAGTGCTGGCATTTCAAACATAAATTAATAACGCTCCTTCCAGCTCGCTCTCTGTTTCGTTGTCACTTCTTGTAATTGTTTGGTAATCAGACCAAATTTTCATCCCGCTCTACCGACACCAAAGGTGACCACAACCGAACTGCGGCGGCGGCCGGCGGCGACTGAAGGCTATGACTTGGTGTCCCGCCCCACTCCAGCTGTGGCCACTCCGAGGTAAAAAAAAAAAAAAAGACAGCTTCCAGTCCAGGGCGGGCACAGCTGGCTCACAGGGCGGGCACGGCCCCCCAATGCCCGCCCATGCCGCCGGGTCTGCAGTGCTGAAGACCACACATCCGAAGGAACTCAGCAGTTAGAGGCCAGTAGCACTGACCCCACATCTGATGAAGACCCTCATGAAGTTGGTTTTCAACCATCTTCACCCCCTGGTGAGGTCTTCATTGGATCTGCTGATGGTGCCATCACCTACATCCTGCACTGAGCTCTGATCCACCTGGGAAAGCCTGACAGAAGTGGACCACCACCTGTACCGATGGACAACTGGCTGCCCACAGTATGTGAGGACACAGGGCAGTGTCTCTGACAGGTTGGTCTCCAGTATCGGGCTCTCTGCAGGGTACCGTTCTGGCACTGCTCCTGTTAACCTTCTAGACTGCAGAGTTCTCCATCAGCTCCCCTGGCTGCCACCTTGAGATGTTCTCCTATGGCTCTGCCAGTCGACTGCCTCATCACAGGTGAGGACGACACTGACTACAGACAGTGGACTCAGGACTGCATAGACTGGTACCAGTGGAACCATGTGCTGACCAGTGCGGGGAAACCGAAGGAACCGGTGGTGGATTTCCACAGGCACAGACCTGTCTGGTGTGTTCCCTGGACTTCATGATCTACTAATTAGGCGCATTCTGGTAATTTGTTGGACTTGGTTTTATTTAGTAGTGTCAGAGTAAAAAGGGTTAAACACAAGTGCACGCCACACTTTTCAGATTGTTATTAATAAACTTTGGAAAACCTCGCATCCCTGTCTTTTATTTCCTAATGACACTACTTTGTGTTGCTCTTTCACCCAAATAAAACACACTGACATTTGGGGTTGCTATGTAACAAAATATGGAAAGATTTTGTTTCACAGAGCAATCCATCGTGTTGCAGGGTCGGGACGATGCCACCAACAAAGCAGGCTGTCAGATTAAAGACTGAAGAGGTAAGAACATATTCTTTAGGGAAGTTCAACAAAGGTGTAACTTTTTACCTCTAATGTTTTCTCAGTGCCAAATTGTTCTTGATCCCATCTAAATCCTCTCACTATATAGAGTTTCCCTAATCTACCGACTCTGTGTCCTCGGGATTGTGTGCAGGGCGGAGACAGCTGAGGATGGAGGGATGGAGAGAGGGCCAGGCAGCGGGCGGGGTTCAGGTATCTTTGGGGTTGAGATGCCTGTTGGCTGACCACGGAGGAAACAGATCCAGAGAGGTGGAGGGACGGGACAGGGTCGCCTTTGTTTAGCTCCTGCATCCAACAACGGGGCTGTTATCTGAGAAAAATGGGGTGGTGGGTGGGGTCTTTTCTCTTCAGTAATCACTGTGGGTAACAAGGTGCTTTCTCAGCCGCTCTGCTTTCCAGTGTTGGACCGTTTTTTCTTTGGGTTCTTTGGGGGGTGATGGGGCTGTGTGTATTTCGAGGGGTGAGCGAGAGTTCTGTTATGTAAGGAGGAACATAAGACTGCTTCCAGGATGATTAGGGCCTAAATAGAGAGTATGCACAGGAGGTACACTGTTTTTACTGTGATTTTCTTTTCTTCAACGTTTCATGTTTCTATTTCTTGATTTTTTTTTTACCATTTTTCTTTTTTCCCCGTTGTCCTCTACTGTTTTTTCCTGTTATTTTGTGTAAAAGACTGCTGAAGCTTTTGCACCAAAAGCTGCTTAGACAAACTACCTTTTGCTGACTTTGCACTGACTGGTGATGGAGTGTAAAGTGGGATTAGTTAGCTGTATTTGAACCTCCATTTGGAGAAACAACTTCTTAAGTAACTTCATGAAACAAAAAACAAAACAATAGAATCCTATTTCAGAATGTTTAAAAAAATTGTAAATAGACAGCAGAGGCTGAAGCCAAGCAACTATATTTTTTATAACATTTGAGTTTTTATAGCTCTTGTCAGTGGCTGCAAATAAAAATAAAAATATGTGTGATTGTACTTACAGAGCTTTAAAAAAGTATTTTCCCCGCATTTTCTATTTACAAAACAAATCGGCGTAAGGGGTATTATAATTCTCCATGGCATTATAAAAGTAAGATCGCCACTGAGGCATGCTGAAAACGTTAAATAATGTGGAGCGTTGCGACCTCCGGTTGCACAATGTGTAAACTGCAACTAAAAATTTCTACGGATAATAAATAATAATAATAGATTATTATTACATTAAACATAGATTGCTAGTTGATAAAAAGTAAAATGGATGACATTAAATTCGCCACTAATTAAAACATGGCTATGATCTTATGTTGCTTTTCTGTTCATTTTTAGCAAGTGGAAGATGAAATGATCTAATTAAATACAAACATTTTAAAAAGTTTTACGATTAAAATAAGTTCATTTCAGCTTGGTTGAGTATCTCCAGTGATAGACGTAGTAATTCCAACCTTTTTAAAAAGTCCCATCAGCAAATAACATCGGCAATGGTGTGCAAACACCTTCAGTGCTCTTACGTTTCCTTTGATCCAAACATTTTTCTAATCTTTTTGTGTTCTTGAGAATTTTCTGACTTGTTTCCAGTAGCTATCTAGAAAATCTCCCTGAAATGCTCTGCAGTGAATGTTGTGCAGGTGCTTTCACACAACCCAGTGCTTTCGGCAACAGTGGACGTGACAAAATCAGCTGAACTGTCCCAGTAGGCTGGCATTAATGAGACATATGTATGCAAATCAGTTTAATTAGACAGTTAGCAAGCTTCCAACACACATTTCTAATCCTTGAAAAAGACACACAGTTTCCTCCCATTTGAGCTGTGTTGCCTCTGCTGATTTAAAGTTCCACAGGGCTGAGGAATCTGCAACTCACAAATCAAGCTACAGGAAACACATTATTAGCCATGTTTTACATGAGGATTCAGTGTCGATGTGGGTGTGCCCTTTTGTAGTTTTCTAATCTTATATACAGTTTGGGTGTTAATCTTTCCATGGTGCACCTCATCTAATGAGTGACAGGACAAATTCTGCATCCCCTTCCTCCCCCTTACCCTGGATAGCACTCAGCTTGTATGGCAGGTGGATGGTAGGATAGATGGATGAGCAGATGGCTAAAACAAAACTAGCAAAAACTGATAACACCAAATTGGTAAAACTGGATGTACAGTGGATTGCAAAAGTATTCATACTCCTTGGAACATTTCATAGCTTGTCAAATAACAACCACAAACATAACTATATTTTATGGGAATCTTATGTAAAAGACCAACACAAAGTGTTATACAAATGTGAAATGGAAAGAAAATCATACGTTTGAAAACATTTTTTACAAATGTTTTAAATCAGGGTTCAGTGCTTGGACCAATTCTCTTTATCTCACTCATACGCACACACACACACACACACACACACACACACACACACACACACACACACACACACACACACACACACACACACACACACACACACACACACACACACACACAAAGGCATATCTTGAGGTTGTTGTCTTTCGACCAGAGTCTTTGAAAAAGAAACTGCTTCATCAATCACTTATTCTGGATGACAGAAAGTGGACCTGGTTGTAAAGTTAAAGGACATAATGATAATTTTCCCTCACCCTGCAAGATTATTATCCTACTCCCCGATTTTGCATTATTTGCTGTTATTTCATATTTTGTCTTTGTTCTTTCTTTGTTTATTTCTTTTCACAGAAGGAACATCTGACCTGCCATTCTGTGTAGATGTGACCCCGTCCTGGAGGGGGGCATCAGCAGAGCTACTGCCATCAACAACTTCATGTTTCCCTTCTATAGATGATCCATGTGGCCCTGTCTTTCAGTGTTTAACATTGTCTCTCTCATAGGTCAATATCACTGATGTTGCCCATCTGACCACTTATCTTTCAAGGTATCATTTCCAGTGACTCAGTTAGCCAAAGAGACTTCATGAGAAAACGCATCTTTAAGGACAATGCCACTGAAACGTTTACCAAGCTTACTCTTCTATTTCCTTTGTGTCCTCAGTAGATGAACTAGTAGATAACTTTCAGTCTAAAGTCTCAGAAATCATTGAGTGCATTGCTCCCAATATCCCTCAATAAAAGTTGTTTCTGGGAAGAAAAAAAGGGCACCACTTGTTAGAAGTGAAAAAAGGGAGTGCTGAAAAGCTGAACGCAGATGGAGAAAGACTAGACTCCAGGTTCTCTATGACATCTATAAAGAGAGACTTTACAATATAACTTACAACCAATGTTCCCCCTAATTTTTCATGTGTCTGAGCATACACACAAACTCCCTGAGCGTTCACTAGACCTCTGTGAGCAACATTACACATGCGCACTGAGGCTACATTACGCCTGTCCAAAACCTGAGATTATAACAAGCTACATGGCTTACCAAAATAATCAAATCACAGCAATAATGTCTTTTAGATTATAGTTTAGATACAACTGATTTAGCCTGATTACATGAAAAAGACAAAAATCTTGGAATTTTTAAAGGGCTGTATGGTATGTTTTATGTCAGAGTAGGGGTCCTGCTAAGGAAGAACTGAGACATGTACATATTTCAGAGTTCAAATTTTATTGGCATTAAATTATGTACATTTTCTGCTGTGAGATTTAGCACAAGCATGTGGTGCTGTGGAGCCTCGCTTCTGTCAGTCTGCTAGAGGGCAGATGTGGCTACAATGTAGCTCACCACCATCAGGGTGTGAATGTGTGATATAATGAGTGACCAGTGTAAAGCGCTTTGGGGTCGTCGGACTAGTTAAAGCGCTGTACAAGTACAAGACATCCGTAGTCCTCATGCATGCACTCATACATAAACGTATAAACAAAGTTGCTTTTCAAAAATGGAGGTAGAACAAGAAGGTTGGTCAGAAACCAGCAGAAGCCGTGTGCTGCAAAGGACTCTAACTGCACCTGATAACGCCAGCGGAGCAGGAGCGCTCCAGAAACAAACAGCAGGTGTAGTGCTCAAAAACCAACCAAATTTACGGAGGGCCAAAGTACAAATTGGTTGAAAAAATGACACTTACGATCTCACATAAGCAGATCCCAAAAAAACACAGCCACACAAACAGCTGACATGCAGCAGGAGTAACAAAGACGCACACCGCAACCTGCCTAACTAGAAAGGCGTCTGACCCACCCGTCAATCAGTGGTGCTCGCCGAGCAGCTCCTGACGCTCACAGAGTGGGACCGTGGAACAACATCTCACCGGAATTGCAAAATGGTACAAAATAACTTGGTTTATTGTTATTTTGTTTACAGTTCAGCTTGGATTTTATTTTCTGCGCTGCATTGATTTGCTGATCCAGATGCAGTGAGCGATTGCACATATGCGCAGCTTCGAGGGAACAGTGTTTACAGCTGAAGATTATCAACAAAAAGAGTAATAATGCTAGTTTGCCACAATCGACAGGTTAAAAACCCTCCTGTGACCGTGGCTAAACTGCACTCCACCAGAGCCTGCAATGAATTAGCTAACTTCTACTTCTATTGCTAACTTCTACTGCTAACTTCCATCTAATTTTGGCAAAATGTCCCTGTTCTACCAAATAAACTACAAAAGCTTAGAAGAAATTGTTCACCAGCTAAATTGCTAATCCTGCTGCTTTGATGTTCTACCCACAGTTTTCTTTAAGAAAGTTTTGCCTGTCATAGCGTCTGAGTTGACTCAGATAATAAACACGTCCCTTCTGTCAGGTGTTTTCCCGCAGCAATTATCAAACCACTGCTGAAAAAGAACAATTTGGACAAACTACTTCTGCAGAACTACAGCCCCATCTCAAACCTCCCCTTTATCAGTAGGATTATTGAAAAAACTGTGTTCAGTGCTTCAGTGTTCTTTTTGCATCTTCTCTAATTCCAAGTCAGTCCTGGAGGATGGCCGCTTGAACTGAGCCTGGAGTTTTCTTCTGTTAAAGGGGAGTTTTCCCCTCCACTGTTGCTGCATGCATGCTAAGTATGAGGGATTGCTGCAAAGTCAACAACACAATGCAACATGCTGGTGAAGATTCTCAGTCATCCAGGTCATGGTCATTCCAAAAAAAGTGAAAAACAAAGCAACTGGACTTGTTTTTCATAGTTGAAGACGTTTCGCTTCCTCTCCAGGAAGCTTTCTCAATTCAAAAAGTTTGGAGTAACCGAAACCGGTTGAATTTGCATGTTATCTAAGCCATTACAAGGCCTTTGTTTGGCAATAGTATAAAGCTTGTTACTCCACATTACTCCAGACTTTTTGAATTGAGAAAGCTTCCTGGAGAGGAAGCAAAACGTCTTCAAGTACGAAAAACAAGTCCAGTTGCTTTGTTTTTTACTTTTTTTGGAACACAATGCAACTAACTGTCCACTGTCGCTACATGCTCATCTGGGAGGAGCGAATGCATCAAGTCAATGACTTGATACAATCTGCAGGGTTTCCCTACATCAAAAACTTTTTAACCAATTTGAAAAACTGAACTGAATTTGACTGGATTGTTTGATAACGAGGTTCAGTTTGAAAATGTAGCAGCTTTACACCAAAGTGGCACTTTCACTAGCTGAGATCCAGGAACAGCCTTGGAGTTCCTCCTACTCAACAGAAGTCTGAAATTAAAGCAAAACCTTGGGCAATAAGGGATGTCGTAGATCTGAATCTGAGCGTCAAGATTTCAGCTCAAAATCTCAAATATCATTGCAGTGGATGTACAGATGTGTTACAGTCATGAGGGAGAAGCTCAGTTGTAACCATAACTGAATTTCCTTGAAGTAAATATCTGTGCTTTTAATTCTTAGAAGAGAGAGGTTATTGCCAGCAACTGTTCCGATGGGTAACAGTGACTAACAGAACAAGAGCTGCCACCTGACCGCACGCCTACTTGGCTCATCAGTGAGCCACTCATTCATTCAGTGACTTCTTAACATTCCACAGCCGTGAGGAGACGAGGAAGTCTGCTGCAACTTAAAGAACCAACAAAAACAACCCTCATGGAGTTCAACACACTAAACCTATAAAACTACAACAACTAACTGTTAACCTGCCCACACCCTTGATGTCATTCCACACCATTATGTTTTAAGGCACATTTTAGCCACCAGACTACAACCTCCTCCCCCCAACTCTGTTGGCGTACACTTTTGGCCTCACTTTTCCTTGTTCTACCAGTTTTCAAGTCCTTTTGTGTTTTACATTTCATTACGTCAAAGGCAGTACTAGAACCAAATCCTAGTATTGTTACAGTACCAAAGTTAGTAACTCATTTAAGTTAGTTTAATACATCAGCAACTGACAGCAAGTGTTGTTAAATTACAAAACTACCAGTTAATGGAGACAGAAAAATCTGGTCTGGTTAGCACCTTTGGCAGCAAGTATTTTAGGATCTTCATTTTTGCATTTAGCAAATTTGACTGCCATTTTCATGGTGAAAATATCATGTTTCATCTGAAACGTTTCACTTTAACTCCCTTGTTCTGCTCGTGCAATGAAAATAAAGGTTCATTTAGCTGTCAAAATTGAGCCACCATGTTGTTTTTATGGAGAAGAGCGTTTCTCCTTCAATTCTTCCAAATAAGTAATAATTATTGAATCTGTGTTCTATCTTTCCTAAATTTCAATATTCTGTGTGTTCACTGAGGCCTGCCGATTCTGAGAGGGAGACCTTGGGTTTTCGCCATTTCTCTGAGCCTTTCACTGTGCGGGGTGAGTCTGCGGAGACGTCTTCTCTTCAGAAGATTGCCAGGTTGAGAACAAATATACACAGCTAAACGTTGTTCCCACAGAAGGCCCAGACGACTTCATTTATTTCATATTCAGTCTGAACACATTTTGAGTAAAAAAACAACAACAGTGGAGCATTTAAGGAGAACACTGATATCATTAAGCCCTATTGTGACGAGCTGAGGGTAACAGTCCAAGGTATTTGGGTAATGCACCCCAGAAATCTCACATTTTAATGCTGAAGATAGATTACTTTAAAATGTATGAACTTGTACTTTAACTGGAACAGTTTATCAAATTATCTCAAGCAGGTTCTTAAACTTTAAAAAGCAAAATGTTTTGCTTTACAGTTGTGTTTACACCATTAAGATTAACATTACATTTTAAATATTACAAATAATTTCTTACAGGTTATTACATGTGAAATTTCAACTGCATTTCTAATACATACGTAATGTCAGATGAGGTAACACTAACCACATTCAATAAGCATTCTTATCAGCCTGAGCCTTTTAATTAACTAGCCTATGACTTCCCCCTTAAACAGTCATGAAACACAGCCTTCAAGCAGAGAAATGGAGCAAAGTGTCACTAATGCGACATCTGTACTCAGATTGTTTTTCATGCTAGGAGGGAGCAGCGGAAAATAAGAAAATATAAAAAACAGTTGAGATCTGTACAGTACAAATGCCTGCTAACTTTACACAGGACTGTCACCACAAGTAGTTGTTGGTGTTTGATACATTACATTTTCATGAATGGGTTAATTTGTTTCAGTAATACCAATTAAAAAAGTGAAAGCTGTATGTAATCCAGATTCATTATACATAGAGTGACATATTTTAACCTTTTAATTCTGCTAATTTTGATGATTTAGATTTACAGCTAATGAGAAACCAAAATTCAGTTTGTCAGAAAGTAAGGATATCACAAAAGACCAAATAAAGGACTTCTAAAACAAATGTCAGCCTGTCAAAAAGCATCTAGTCTACAGTATCTGCGTTTAACACCTGCTTGATTCTCCTTTTAGATAAATTACTGGATCAGTGTGGTGTGGTGTGGTGTGAAGGCGATCAGCCTGTGGTTCAGTGGATTGTATGGTAAAGTATATAATCATCAAAATCTGGCCATTATGATCAAAATAACGGAAATAAAACTTGACATATATCAGTGTGGGTGATGAATATTTATAAGTCACCTTTTGATTTTATGTCCTCATACTGACCTGTTCAGTTTTATTTACCGACTCATATGAAATGTAATAGCCAATATATTGTTTTGATAAAGATTTTAAAAATGTTCATTATTACACACTCAGGGACATTTTTATGCACTTAGTAAACATTTTTAACCAACAATTTGAATTTCTTGCTCAGTTAAGCGAGTTGTGCTCGATCTATTTTGAGGCAACACAGCAAACATATCACTCACTTGTGTAACATCAGAAGAAAATAAAAGGAAATCTGATATCGGTAAAATAAGTTTTTTTATGGACCTTCGCAAGTCTGGTTCATCCTCGGGTACAATTTTCAGATCCCCGAAAGTGCTGCATTCATCTGTTCAAACAATCATATGAAAAAAAAGCAGCATGGGAATGTTTAGGCAGCACACCGTTCAGGAAAGAGACGGGTTCTGTGTCCCAGAGATTAACGTGTTTAGGGGATGAAAGTAGATATCAACCACAAAACCAAAGCAAAAGACCTTTTGAAGATTTTGGCTGAAGGTGTTGAGAGAGTGTCATTATCTACAGTAAAACTGTTCCGGTGCCAGCATGAGCTGAAAGGCCACTTGCCAAGGAAAAAGCCATTACTCTGAAGGCAACATAAACAAAACAGATTAGAGTTTGAAAATGAACTCAGGGACAACGACCTGAATTATTGGAGACATGTGCTGTGATCTGATGAAACTAAAATTGAAGTGGTCATTATCACCAGTTTCATCTGACGTGAAAGGCAGAACACACTTTATTGACTGGTTTTGCTGTTCTTTTTATATCTCTCTTTGCATTTGTAGAAGCAAACTCAGGGGATGTTGTATTGCTCTCTCCCTTTTGGCATTTTGTCTCATCCGTTTCTCTCCTTTTTTCCCTCTTCTACCTTCCTGTTTCAGTGTCCATTGAACATGAAATAGTCCCAGCATAAATTCTAACAAAGTTTCTTGCATATATAAATCAAGTAGAGCACAATGGCGAAAGCAGTAAGGCTCCACTTGTGAAAGAAAAATCTGTTGGGTTCTTTTAGGCATTGAGACAACAATTCTTATTGCCACATTGCTAGACAGGACACAAAGAAAAAAAAAAGAAGAACACCTTCCCAGTCGTGAAGTTTGGGGGTGGCAGCATAATCTTGTTTTGGGTGTTTTGCTGCAGGAGGGACTGGTGCATTTCACAAAGTAAATTGCAGTATCAAGAAAGAACATAATATGGAAATGTCAAAGCAATATCTCAAGAGATCAGCCACCCAGTCAAAGCTTGGGTGCAAATGGGTCATCCAAATTAAAAATACCCCAAGCATACCGCCACATTAGTTAATAAAGTGGTTTAAAGGAGAAGTCCGGTCAAAATCAGAATTCAAACTGCTGAAAGTACTTTAAATATAAAACTACTACATACTGTGCAAAAAATTATAAGTTTTTTTAATTAATAATAATTCTCATTTAATCATGTTTATGTGGAGGAATCCATCTTGGTCAAGAATAGTACTGTCACCTCCCATTTTTTGACGTCACTCGGCGGACCCGCTGTTGAGCAAGTTTCAACGCTCTGTTTGTCACGGCGCACTATTTTCCAAGATCAAACTCAGTCGGGTCCTACAGTATATATCTATACACGTGTGTGTGTGTGTGTGTGTGTGTGTGTGTGTGTGTGTGTGTGTGTGTGTGTGTGTGCGCGCTCCGCGCAGCACGGCTTTGCACCGGCGCTGCAGCTGAGCGCGCGCACACACACACACACAGCGGAGGAGAGATCGCTGAAGTGACTTAAGTTAGCTGATTATTATAGTATAAGTATTAAAATATAAGAGCATTCCAGCACATGCTGGGCTGATCACGGCTTTGCACCGGCGCTGCAGCTGAGCGCTCGCACACACACACACACACACACACACACACACACACACACACACACACACACACACACACACACACACACACACACACACACACACAGCGGAGGAGAGATCGCTGAAGTGACTGTGTTGAAATAAGCAATGTTTTTTCCTCTTTTACCAGTTGTGTTGGAACATCCGATGGCCATGCACGTGGGCATTGTTGCTTCAGCAATAGCTCTTGGGAATGTCAGCGGTGAAGTCCTCTGGAAATCCGAAATAATTATTGATGATCGCAGCTGTGTAGAACGGCTCCTATTGACTTTGCATGGAAAGCGGAGAGAAATTCTGTCGCCGCTTCCGCTCTTCCACGTCGCAGGATGTGATGTCAAACGCCCCTTACTGCCCATATTTGGGCAGTCATGTCAGCCCCCATACACAGTGATTCAGACGACAATTTATGTTTTTATTTTCTTATTGATTAAAGATAAGTTCATTAAATAACCACAAATGTATTAGTTTTAGTTATAGCTAATGATACCCTGATTTTTCCTTGTTGACCGGACTTCCCCTTTAAGGAAAACAAAGTCAGCGTTTTGAAGTGGCCATCATACAGCAGCAGTCCCACAGAAAAATGTGAGGGCAGAGCTGAAAAGGTGTGTAGGAGCAAAGTAGCTGTCAGTGCTGTCAACTGTTGTAATAAAACTGTTGAAGGACACTCAAAACATTTGAACCAAGTTATCCAGTTTACTTTGTGATTCTATTTTATTTTTAAGGAAATTGATGAAAATATCTGAATTTGAAGAATGTTAAGAAAAACCTTCTTGATCAGTAAGTAAACAGTTTTGGCAAGCTTAGCTGTTCAGTCAAATCTAAGGTCTGAAAGTGAGAAATAAAGGTTATGTGTATTTTCTAACTGTGTAAATAATCTGCTTTTTTGTTTAGAATCGACAATATGAAGAAAAAATGTATTCATTTTATAAATAAAAATGTCTTCTACATGCTTTATATTTGTTTTTTATCTCATTCATATGTAACTTGTACTTCCTTCTTGTATTTCTAAGTATGTATCTGGCTATTATTTGTTCTTTCCGCTGTTTGCTTTCCGATACCTTTTTATGTCAAAGTCAGGAGGATTTTATTTGTTATTCAAACATATAAAACTGTAGGATCACATACTAAAAGGAAAACATCATTCCTTATTATACAATTAATATACATACAACAACATAGAAAGACAATACTATTACTATGGACAAGATACAGAACACTGAAACAAACAACCAAATGTTCACAGGATAAGACATTATTAACCTTTTTGCGAGTCTCAAAAGAAAAGAAGTAATAACTTGACTTCAGTAAAAAAATTACAACAATCAAACAAAAAAAAACCCACAATGGGCTTTTCAACAAGAAAACCTCACCCTGACACTTACCTGAACAAGCCTCCATGACTCAGCGATAATGGCAGCCTGAACTCTGTTGAGGGCAAAGCCATCTATCTCTTTCTTCAGAAGGACGGGCGCCTGGCCGACCTGAACCACAAGAAACCAGAAGTCAAGCAGCAGAGCCACTGGTATAAATAAAATGACCAAAATCTGAAATGTAATGCTTAGTATAAACTAGTAATAAGCTGGGATGGGTAAATTATTCAATTTATTCAAGAAAATCGCTAAGTTCTTTTTATTTAGTTCAGTAAAAGATTATCAGTAATTTTAATAATCAATATAATTTTACAGTTTCTGCATAGTCAACCTATTTTAGTGGTAGAAGCAAATTGCCTATAATGTTTTAGTCTACATCAAATGCAGAGGTTCATTATGATATAAAAGCGGTTACAGAACTATGGGAGGATGGATGCCAGGGCGGACAGATGGACAAATTAGAGAAAATGATCTGCGGTACTACTGCTCTCTAGGATTGAAGGAGGGAATCAAGCAAATAAAAATGGCGGCGCCTGTAACATTCAGGAAGTTATGTTTCGTTATAATTGTGATATTTCGTTGTTTGCAGAGAGTCAGGCGAAGAAGGTAATCTTTGGTAAATTTACTTGACAGAGTCGGCTTTTGGGAAGTGGATAAGACAAACAAACGTCTAATCAGAGCTTACAGATGCAGGAAACAGCGACAAACGTTGAGGTTCATCACTCTGCCAAGCAGAATTATCACTGGAAATCGTGCGGCACGGTAGGGAAGCTAGTATTTTTATGAATGTCTGAAATTTCTGACTGTAAGGACATGACGCGGTCTGGCACGGTGCAGTTCAGTTGCGTTCCATTTACACTCGATAGTTATCTCAGTTACCGAGCTCGGACGTTTCTCGGCACGGTTAAAAAAAGGTAGTGTGAACGGGGCTATTATCTCTCCTGAGTACATGTCCAAGCCACTTCAGTCTGGCCTCTCTGGATTTATTTCCAATCCATCTAACATGAGCTGTCTCTCTGATGTACTCATTCCTGATCCTATTCCTCCTCGTCACACAACATCTTCATCAGTCCCACTGTCTCTAAACCATACATCTCTGGTCTCACTGCCATCTTCCACACCTTTCCTTTCATTCTCTCTGATACTCTTATCACACAACACACCTGATGCTTTTCTCCACCCGTTACTCTGGACTTTTGACCCTTAGTACCGGTACTTAAAAATCCTCCAGCTTGTTTATCTCTGCTCCCTGTAAACCTTTTGGCTCCACTTGTTTCACTCTCATTCACAGACATGTATTGTGTCTTGCTACAGCTAACCTTCATTCCTCTCCTTTCCATGGCAAACCTCAATCTCTCGAGATATTCCTCCACCTGTTCCCTGGTCTCTCTGTAGATAACAAGGTCATCTGCAAACATCATAGTCCATGGAGATTCCTGTCTAACCTCATCTGTCAACCTGTTCATCACTCCAGCAAACAAGAAAGCTATATTTCTCTGCTCCTCTCTCAGCACCCTAACTCTGCACATCTCTCTTGTTCCTAAAAATGGTACTACCACCTCCATTCCTCTGGCATCTTCTCACTCTCTAGATCTCTGAAACAGCCGAGCCAAAAACTCTAATGTTGGTTTTCTGAGACACTTCCATACATCCTACGGTATATCAGCAGGACCAACTGGTTTTCACTCTTCATCCTTTTCAATGGCTTCCTTATGTCATCCTTACTAATCTTTGCTTTACTTCCTGATTCACAATGGTTGCTTCTTTGCTCTTTGTTCTCTCTCATTTTCCTTATTCATCAACTCTTCAAAAGGACTCCTTCCATCTACCTATCACACTTGTACATTTCCATCTCAGTCCTTACTCACTCTAAGCTGCCGAATACCCTTCCTATCTCTGTCTCTCTGCCTCTCCAACTTGCATAAAATCTTCTCTACTACTGTCAAGCCTATCTTACAAGTCATTGTATGCCCTTTGTTTGACCTTAGCTAACTCTACCTTAACTTTATGCTGTGTCTCTCTGTACTCAGCAACTCTCTTCAGTGTCCCACGTCTTAGCTAATCCCTTTCTCTCCTTGTCCTTTTCCTTCCAGAAGGCACACCAAGTACTCTCCTATTTGTCTCGCTGATAGTGTTAGCTGTAATTGTCCAGACATCTGGAAGCACCTCCTGGCCACCCCAAGGATGTCTCAACTCCCCTCTGAAAGCCACACGACTTTCTTCCTTTTTCAGCTTCCACCACTTTGTCCTCTGCTCAGCCTTTGTCCTTTTCATTTTTCTCACCATCAGAGACCATCTACACACACCATCCTGTGCTGTCTTACTACAATCCCACCAACCACTAAATTGCAGTCAATGAGTTTCTTCAGGTTACATCGTCTACACAAGATATAATCCACCCGTGAGATCCTGCCTCCTCTGGAAGAAAGTTTTCACTACAGCCTTTTCCATCCTCTTTCCAAAGTTTACCACTATCTGTCCTTCTGCATTCCTGTTCTGGTGTCTCCCCAAAAACCTTAGTTTTTATGCTAACAGCATGGAGATCAGATTTTAAATGAGATTATTGTTCTTGTCCAAGTACGAGACACTCCAGTACGGTTCAGTAAATTGCAGGTGGTAATAATGGTCAGACTAACTGGTGCAGGATTTTTTTATAAATGCATAAAAGACAAGTTGAAAAAACATGAAATGCTAAGATTATCATAAACCTACAAAAAAAAAAGAAAAAAAAAAAAGAGTATAAACTTCTACAAACCTGTTAAAGACAGATTTGGGAGTGGAATAGACGAGGGGAGTGCAGGAAAAGAAAATCAGAATTTAGATTCACAGTAAAGCTCTTTCAAGTTATTCATTTGGGATGGTGATCGCTGCTCCAGATTCTAGGAACAGTCTTCAAGGTGTGCTTTCAAAAAGCCTGTGGCTTTCAGAGATTTAATGTTGTGAAATTCAGCTTTAAAGTCTTGCTTGGAAAAGTCCTGTTTTGAAATAACTTGTCGGTTAAGGTGAAGCTGCTTAGGCAGGGATTTACAGCCGCCAATTTAAAAAATGGCTCAGAACATCAATCGGACTTGCAGAGTTTGGTTTTCACAGGCAATTGATGTCACGACCCATTATACTGGCAAGTCCTTTTGTCATTCCTACGTTCTTGTTTAAAATGGGAAATCTAATTTGTAATCTGCACCTTGGTCATCAGAGAATGGGTGGCGTCCATAACAGTTGCCAAGGTCTCTGGGTGAGGCACCAGCTCGACCAGTTTCACATAGTAGGGTGGGTTTACCTGGAAGTAACAAGACAAGACAAGGAAAGCCGATAATGTCTTTATAACGTGACCCAATATAATCCTTTTATCAGAATTCTTGCTATGGTTAAAAATGTTATCCTTTTTTTAATGTTCAATGGTGCATAGCAGTTAAAGACAAGTTGAGCATTAGTACCACAACATCAGAATCAGAACCAGCTTTAATTGCCAAGCCTGTGCACACATATCTGAGTTTGACTTTTGTTCCACTTTGATATCAATGAAGACATTTTAAATATGAATACATAAAAAGAAAAATACATTTTTTTTTGTAAATATGTATATATTCAGTGTTTTTACATAAGAGGAAGAGATGCTTAAATTAGAGCAAATATGGATGGGATCGATTTGGGTACTCTGAGCTGTTTTGTTTTGTGGATGAGCTGAACCATCAAGTGATGGATGAACACAGGGCAGACAGAATGATGGCAGTGGAGAAAAGCTTCCCACAAAGCTTATACTTCTTGAGTTGCTGCTGGACATACAGTCTCTGTTGGTTCTTCAGACTTGTCATCGTCCTGGATTAGGTCAGTGACAGCGGTGTCCTCTGCAAACTTCAGGAGACTCACTGACGAGTCCACTGAGGTGCAGTCATTTGTTTGTAGAGATAAGAGGAGTGGGGAGAAAACACACCCCTAGGGGGTGCCGGTTCTGATGTGTCTCGTGTGGGAGAAGATGTTCCATATCTCCCACTAATCAATTTGTATGCTTTTATGTAATATTGTTCATCTATTTCACATTATGTTTGTGGTTGGAGATGGAACTATATGTCTTGCAAATGTATAATAGACCTGTTAATAAGCACTCTTTTCCTTTCTGTATGTTTTCAAGCTGAACCTTTGCTGCAGTTCTGGGTTGGTACCAACCGGATGGGACACAAGGCAGCGGCTTCTTTCCTGTACTTTAGCAAAGACACTGCTTGGTACCAGGCAAGAGGTGGAGCTGCTCAGGATCACTCCTTTACCCACAAAACGTTCGATTTCCTGAAAGACGCTCTGCTTGACTTCAAGCTGCTCGAATACACACTCCTGGAAGACATGAAGGCATACAAAACCATTAGTAGAGGAAGCACGTGAAACAAATATCACATTTTCTTGCCTTTACCCATAACCCTTTATCAGATTTGATTGCAAGAAACACAAAAAGGCTATGAAGAAATAGCTTTTGTGATTGTTAACACAAAATACTCAAAAGTAATAACATAAATCCATGTAATATTGTTTACATACACTAAGATTACTATGACACAATAGTATACACTTTATTGTCGACTTGGGGAAATTTCTCTCTGACTAAGAAGTCTGACGTTTAACAGATAAGACAATTAAAATATGCACAGCACTTTGAGTCGTCTTGTTACTGAAAAGTGCTTTATAAATAAACTTGCCTTGCCTTGCAAGACAGCACTTGCTGTATTTGCCATTACAGGACAGTACAGCCATTTACATCAATCCTTTAAAAGGCTAGAATGTTCTGATGTACAAAAATGAGACCAATATAAATAATTTCAGCCCTTTTTCCACATATAATGTGATATGATATGCTGAAAAACAAAGTATTGCAGCTACTCAATATGTGTTGCCATGCCCAGTATAGATTGCAGCAGCATAAACTCACACTTGTGTACCAACCAACGTGAAAAATACCTTTTCCCAGCGGTGCCACACTTAAAGGAAACCTTGTTATTATAGTACAATACCCATTTGCCTGTAGGACATCACTAAGTCTTCTTCTATAAATGCTAAAAACGTTGGTGTGTACAGAGTTAGGGATCTTGGACCATTCCTCTTTGTAAAGTCTCAGTAGATCTTCTGGGGTCCTTGATCCTCCCTTCTGTTCCCTTCTTCTCAGCTCACATCACAGGTTTTCTGTAAGAATTATTTGTGGGGCTAATGGCCATGTAGGAAGCTTGATTTATTGATTTGGGTACATGTTTTTTTAATCATTATCAACTCAAGGCCACCAGGATTTAATTGTGATTTAAGTATTGTTATTTTCAACAGTTAATGATGCCATGCAGTTTAACTTGGGCCCGAGTTGTAACGGTGACCCAAAGATGCCGCGCCGTGTTGCGATTTTCTAAGTATAAGATTTTACAGTTCACTGTGCGTGGCGGCAAAATAAATATGGATCATTGAGTCAAGGGCCAGTGGGTAAAACAAACAGGGCACGGTGTCATATTTAGAATCCATTGAAAAATTAAAAGCATGGATTACTAATTAAAAGGTCCCAGACACACTGATTAACTAAAAAGATAAGAATAAATCACAAAAATACCTCAGTTGTAATATTTTTGTCAAGCATACATGTTGCCATGGCAACCCCTATGTGTTGCTGTGGCAACCCCTGAGTAAGGCAGCTACCAAAAGGACAGTGATTTTAGCAGTGATTTTGTAATAAAAAAAATAACAAAAACTAATTAAATCCTATTGTGGGATTATTTCCCCAATAAGTAAATGTGCTTAAACTAAAAATAGATTTATTTAGTGTAAGATTGTGCTACTATAATACACAAGCCTTTTATTTTAAGACTCTATATACTTCTTTTGCAGAGGCCCCAATATGTGTGTTTTTGCAACAACTTAATACTGGGTTTACAAGCAAAGAGCTTACCAGCACACACACACACACACACACACACACACACACACACACACACACACACACACACACACACACACACACACACACACACACACACACACACACACACACACACACACACACACACACACAGTATAGTCCTTTGACATATCCTCCTTGTTTCCAACCTTATTTTAATTGCCTCAGAGTTTTAAAAGAAATGTTTTGTTTGCACTACACCAGCTGAATCAGGGACCTCATCTCTGGAAGCCTGTGTCCGGACACATTATGGTAATACAGAATGAACGAGGAGATACTCTGAGTATTTGAATCCATTCCTTTGACATCTGGTGCTATGCTCCACCCCTAATCTGGAATCATGGACATAGCTAACATCAGTGGTAATAACTGTTAATCATCAGCCAACGGTTTGAATCAGAAAACCGCTCACACTTCCTCTTTTCACAAACAAATGTGATCAACAAAACAAAGCAAAACATAAAGCAGCTTCCTGTAATTAGATAATATGTGGTTGACAGCCATCCGAAAATAACTAAAATAAAAGCTTTGTGTTGTATTTCCTCGTCTACATTGTTATCACTTGTAAGCCTGCTTCAGTGAAGTAAACACAGATTTTTGCCCCTGTTCCATCTTTCCCTTCCTGTGATCATATCTGCTGGGAAGAACGGCGCCATTGTCTTCGGGGTCTTGAACTTTCTATCGGATTTCAGGTGACTGGTACAACATTTAAAACAGGTTTTAGTGTTGATTGTAGTTTGTGTTCCTAGACTGGCAATGCGTAGATTAGGAACTTGTCTTTTATCATCAGAGGGGTCAGGTTTTACCTGTTAAACAAATGTTAATCTAGTTGAATAAATACCATCCAAAGTTGAGGAAGTTATAATTTCTTGTGTTTATGAAAAACATAAAATTACAAAATCAGCATAGTTTAATGGATGTAATTAAGCACTTGATTTTACATTACAGTTAAAGTTAGGCTATTTTTGCACTACGGCTTTTGCTTCGTGAAACACTTTCCTTAAGGAATCATGACAAAACAAAAAAAGTATTATTTAGGACAGATATACAGATATTGGGGCACTGATTCTTATAAGCTAGCTGACATTAAAACTCTTAACTCAAGCTCAATTTGATTGTTGAAATTACCTGAGCTAACTACAACAAACATTTACCAGCATGATCCCTTCATCCTCTCTTCGACACTCCTTGCTTTGTTATGCATCAGTCAGTCAATCGGACAATTGCCCCTTGACTGGTTCGGATCAGCAGGTCAAAGACTGAAAAGGGAGATTCTTTTTCCCCCCTATCCATTAAATCCTTCATCCTGTGATGGACGGGCGACCTGTTAGTAAAGCGAAAATCAGCTGAAGGCCAGGGGACATATGTTTGGATTTATTCATGAGCAGAAAAGAATAATTGCTTCATGTTCTGTTGAATTCAAAACTATCTCTCGACAATCACATGGTTTTTATCCTGCATCTAAAAAATAACAACTTGACTTTAAACACTGTTTTGGCTAACTCTTTGTATATCCGTCAGACCTCACAAAAACAGATCAATTCTACTTTTGGTGGGATCCAATTTTTCGTAAAGCCAGCCGATGGCATTCTCTTTAAATCTGCATTACACACATAGCTCTGCGTTGTCATTTTATAAAGCTTTCGTATGCACCAAACGGGTTTAAATCTTGCGTACGTCACTTTCCACGCAAAGGCAGTGGTCTATGAAGAAAAACTTGCTGTAAGAATGTGCGATCCCTCAAGGCAAACTCCCAAGTGTACGTTCATTTAGGAGACGGGGGAAACAGTAAAGTGGCGAATTGCAGCCAGACTGCGTCATGATTCCTCCCAGACGTTCACTTTCACTCCATATCCGACTTTGTATAGGTGAACTGTGTCGTAAGCATTCAAAACCTCTGTGTTAACTATACATAAAGACCTTTCAAATAAGTAAAAAAAAGATGGCCCATAACCCAATTTAAATCTTAAATCAATCTTAAACCAAAGTCCGCAGAACATTTGATCGGGTTTTCTACCATCGCATGCCTCTCCCCGATGAACACCAGCATGGTGAGTACCACAGATTAACACATAAATTGTGACAAGGTGCGAGTTAGTTACTTTAACTGCTCTAAACAGTTAAATGCCGTGGTGAAACCCGCGTGTAATGCTCTGCTGTGGATGCATTGGCACTGCTGAACGACCTTGTAAATGGGAGAATTAGGAGGGAACGCGGTTTCAGGGATCAAAGATTTCCTGGCCCATGATGATGACTGGATAATATGCAGATTTAGACTCCCTACAGCATTGGATTCTGCTATAACCTACAGCGGACAGTGGCTTCCCCCTCAGCTCATAACCCGCTCTCCAAACCCCAGAGCGCAGGGGAGGCGTGCTTTAATACCGCTCACACCAGTGCGTGCTTAACTGTGGAGCGTGCCGTCGGCTTCCTAAAATGCCAGTGGTGGTGCTTGATGCGTCGGGGGATGGGGGTTTAAACCTCATCCCTCCTGGTCACCCTACCTCCTCAGAATGACGTTCCAGATGTACAGCCTCCTCCAAGAAAATAGGAATTTCAACGCAGACGATGGGGCCCTCACAATGTCATCCGATGATTAAGACGCCAATAATATTCACTTTTCAACAAGTTCTTTTAATGTGGACAACATATGTGCTTTACATGATGTGAGGGATGGAATCCAAAGTTAAATTCCTTCCTTGTGTCGACAAAGTTGGCGAATAAAGCGGATTCATCTTATTCTATTGACGACCATTTCAGGCAACAAACATAGCTGGAAGACTTAATTTTTTCTGGCTCCTAATACCTTACCTTCAATTTATAATCCATAAAATAACTTCAGTCATTTTAAACATTGAAAGTGGCTGCCCAGTTGATTTCCAGTTGAATGCTCATTTAGTAACTGCAAAAAACTGTTGTAGACACCAAATACTCATAGTTAGCCATCAATTTAGGACAAATAGAGACCAAAAATAAAATATATCAAACTTTCATTTAAACAATTAATTTCTTACAAGTATGAGCCAAATTCATTCATTACAAAATCTAACTTTGTAAGCCTTATTTAAGGAATACTGAACTGATTTCATTTAATAAAGAGCAGAAAAAAAACGTTATTCTGCCCCCTTCTGTATGATCAATGCAACAAAGAGCCAGGAAGTTTTGTACTGACTTCAATTTTCTCGGTCCTCAGTCTGTGAATAGTTGTAGTTGATTTAAGTAAAGTTACGCTAAGAGGGAACCTCTTTATTTTATGTAAACAATGGCATCGTGCTGTTGAATCAACCTTGTCTGACCATGTTCAGGTCCAAAAGAGTGCCTCCCTAAGTGTGTTTGGGAAAAACCGACGCAGTCATGTGTTCATGCTGTCAGTAGTCGCCTGAGTTACCTGGACAAAAAAGGCTCCCTCCAGGGCTTGGGTCAAGTCCTCATAGCTGGAAAGCAGGGCAAACTGCTGCGCGGCCGTGAGATCCCCCCTCAGCATGCGAGCTTCTTCCAGCTCCTCTAGCTGCTTCCTGAACCCCAAGAGCAGAGAAACGGTGTTAGAAAAAACTCAAACCCAACCAGACAGGCGCCAGAGACTCTAAAAACTGTTAAGGCAACATTTCTGTAAATCTTCTTCAACCTTTTTGAAATGGAGAGCTACTTCATCGGTACTGTGTCACACGAAGGGCTACCAGAACTGACCTTTGAACTAGAGAGTCAGCGCTCACCAATAAACATATGTGCAATGCTCTTTTTTTAGATACTGTCATTTTTAAATCTGTATAAATACAAGTGTGATTACAAAATTAGAGCAACTGATTAAAATAACATTTTAGATCCAGCTCACTGGAAGGCTACGCTACTTTTAGAACAGGCATGAGGGCATCACATGTGGTACTTGGGGTCTACCTGGTGCCCGAGGGCACCATGTTGGTTAAGTTACCCCTGATTTAAGCTATTCCTCAATGCTCCCAAATTAAAATTATTTAATGGTCAATCTGACCTAAAAAAAGGACATTTTACTGTAAAATTAAACTATTGTATAGTAAGTGCTAGCATTTATATTCTAATATTAATCTAAAATCAGATCTTGCAGTCTTGACGTGCTCTGTCTCTTTTGACCAGGTTCTACAAAATGAGTCAATTTGAAATTTCTGGTGATAATAAACTGTAAAGTCATTTCTTGTTGCCAAGATATACAGTTTCATAAGGGAAGGGAAAAACAACCAAGAATACGCTTTGAACATGTTGATGGATCCAGAACCAATACTCTTGAATAATTTGACAATTCCAAAAAAAAACAACAACAGGTGTAATGAAAAAAAAAAGAAGAGTAAAATGTTTTTTCCAGCAGAATTCCCACCAGACACTTGAAGAAGTTGAGATCTGTTGGATTTCACAAATATGCTCCATATTCTCCTCAGTTATTGTCGCATTTCCTTCTCTTTCCCATTTTTCTTTGACATAGTATGTGCTCTCCCCTTTGCTCCGCAGCACGATGGTGTACAATTTAGAGATTATTTTGGAAAGGGACACAAGTGACATAAGTGCGTGTATTAGTCCTTGGTCTGATGAAGGTATTTTAATGTTCTGGTTGAAATAATGCTCGGCCTGCAGGTTTCAGAAAAAAATCTTCAGAGCTCAACCCAGAGCCCCCTTGTGGACAAATTAATTATAGTTGGTTAATCCTTTGGAAATCCATGTTTTGAATCGATCATATTTGTTTTGGGGTAAATTCTGAGTCGTGTCCAGACCATCATAGCATTTTAGATTCCTCCTCTAAACCACATAATTTAATTATTTCATTCCAGGCTGTCATTGTTGTATAGGGTATGCACTCAGTTGAAAGGTTGATTTTAGATTGAAATTTAATGTCTACTATGAAAGCTTTAAATGGTATCCCGTTAATTGCTGTCTGTTCTCGATCTTTGCATCCCGTTATAGTATACTAGCAGACAAGGGAGGCCCACACCAGCATTTTTATTCTTTATTTTTAGGGTTTTAAATTTAATTTTGGGTTTTTTATCTTTCCATAGAAACCTTGGTAGAATTTTGTCCTATTCTACAAATTGTTTTTTTAGGATATAGGAAATGGCAAACATTGAAATAACTATAACATTTGGGTAAAGATGTTCATTCAAATAGTGTTAATCAGAGAGTATCGGTCTAAAAAGGGTATGGTATTCCTTGTCCTGGGTTCAAGTTCTACCCTTGCCCTGGGTCTTTCTGCATGGAGTTTGCATGTTCTCCCTGTGCATGCATGGGTTCTCTCCGGGTACTCCAGCTTCCTCCCACAGTCCAAAAACATGACTGTTAGGTTAATTGGCCTCTCTAAATTGTCCTTAGGTGTGAGTGTGTGCATGAATGGTTGTTTGTCCTGTCTGTCTTTGTGTTGCCCTGCGACAGACTGTCGACCTGTCCAGGGTGTACCCCGCCTCTCGCCCATTGACAGCTGGAGATAGGCACCAGCACCCCTCGTGACCCCCGCAGGGATAAGCGTGTTAGAAAATGGATGGATGGATGAAAACCTCATTTAATTCTGAATGACGAGTTTCTTGCATCATAGCGATTTGCACATTATCTCTTTTGAGCTTGGATAGGGGGTCCATATTTTGACTGGGTTACGCAAGCCATTGATATTAACTGTTATTAATTTCACGTGTTTGCCGTACATTTATACCATACCTCCAACTACTTCACATGTATGGTTTGGTACCTCACTTCCCATGGCGAACACTGAACAAGAGTAAATTTGAACGATAGAAAACAACAACAGACGAACTTATATGAGCTTCCAAGGTTAGGGTCTTTGAAACAGACCCTGCAGAGCCTCTTCTACCACATTACGATGATTTGATCTGAACCACTTCATTCAAGCTCTGGCTGCATGCTTAGGGTTGTTGTTCTGATGCAACATGACCTTGCTGCCCAGGCTCATGTCTTTTGCAGCATTTAACAGATTTTCTCCCAGTATCGCGTTTTATTTAACGCCATCCATTTCCTGTCACTTCTGAAGAACTGCGTCACCAGCATGACGCTGCCACCACCCTGTTTCAGCATGCCGATAGTGTGTTTAGGGTTATGTGCAGTGTCAGTTTTCTACCACAGATTTGGATGTAGTCAGGAAGGTTCCATTTTGATCTCATCTAACCAGAGCAACACTCACCACATGTTTCCTGTGTCCCCTATATATATCATGGTGAACATAAAATGGGACTTTAATATTGCTGTCTGTCAACAATGGTTAGCTGGGTGGATTTGTGAAAATTACAGCTATTTTTTTCTTAATTAACATTTTCAATAATATAATAATATTTCAATATAAATTCTGAAAAAAAAGCATCACATGAAAACCAGTGAAATGGATGGAATTTTGTAGTTGTCACATGCATAAATGTAGAGGTTAAATAATTATTTTTGCTAATGTTGTTCGAGCTTGTTTATTAGTATACATAACTGAAAATATTTGACTTTGTAATATTCTATACTATAAATACAGAGACTATCACACAAAACTGCAGAGCGTTTTGAGCAAGATATTCCAAACACAGCAAGCCAACACACCAATTGCCCCATCTGTTGATACAGGGATTCTCAGTTTTTGCGTACAATAGAAGTTTAAAAAAATGTGAACCTATTTAAAATGTGGGTTAGTTTTTTTACATAGATCCATAGAAACTTTTTCTTTTTTTTGCCACATTTCAACCCAAAAGAAAAGAAAAGAAAAAACCCAAAGGCCTTTGACATTTCACTGTAATGTTTAACTGGTGCTGACTGGTCTCTGAAGCTGTGTTTAAGCGTTAATGTGCACTTGATCATGCATTTACATGGCAGCTGGAAGCTGCTGATCAAGCAGTGTTCATTTTTGTCTTCGCAGTAATCAGCAGATTGAGGTTGGTCACGATTTTCGAAAGCCTGGACAAAAATAGGTCTTTTGTATTCTGCCAAGTTATGCATCATAAAGCAATGCGATGCTAATATTTTAAAGAGTATTGCATTTTTTTTAAGATCATAACACATGGAATACCAGATGCAAACAAGCACATTTGTGCAGTGGAAGTCACCTGATCTCTGTGACAGCCCTTGCAGCCTGCCCCGGTTGGTTGTCATAGATCTTCACCCGGCAGCCTCCACTGACAAACACCATGGCCCAGGAGCGGCCGATCAGACCGCTAAACACCCAGACACAGAGAAACAGTGTGAAAACAATAACAACTATCCAACCACTCAGGCTCATGCTGTGAAATCTAGCAGCAGGAAACTCAGTTTCCTTAAAAACGACATAGCAACTAAGTTAAAGTATAAAGACAGAGTCGTACTGGGGATTCTTCAGACTGATTTCCTGAACTTGAAGTATACACAATCTTTCTGCTAGCTCACTGTTTCCTGCTCGTTTTCCTTCTTCCAATGTATATTGTAATAACTGCTACAGAAGAAAACTCCTTTCCGCATCACTAAAAAACAAGTTTGCCAAGGATCACTGTACTGTTTCAACACATTTTAAAATTGTACTTTCACATGGGACCAGATTTTTGTCCTTGTAAGAATAGAATTCTGTCTTACAACCCTACTTCTTAGTCCAAACATATGGAGAAAACAGCAGGTTGTGGCCACACGAACCGTAGAAAACCGCTAGCACTGGCTGAAATTCCTGCAGCTCCTTCAGTGTTCCTGTCAGGCTTGCATTAGCTTCCCTAACCTTTTTTCCATCTTATTTTTCACCAGTTTTAGAACATTTCCAGTTTTTAATTAAGCCTCTCCAAGTTGCACAATTTAGCAAATTGAAATCATCATTACAATACCAACATTTGCAGTACTGAAATCATAATGGATTGTTTGTGCCAGCCAATCATGCTCTGCATGACGATCATATGACGGGCCATTAGCAGGGAATCAATCAGATGTTTATTTTAGGCCCTGAGATGCTATACCTGAAACAAAATGAGGTGGACATCGTAATGGTGGAAGGAAAGACAGGAGTCGGGGAAATGTGGGGTTAATTGTAATCAAAACCCAAAGACTGCTGCTGACAGCTCAGTTAAAGAGGACTTTGTGTGTACAGTACTTTATTGACCAAGAGAGGTCACTTCAGAGGACTGCCATGTTCAGCTGACTGCACAGAAATACTGATCACGGTACAGTAACTAGTTTAAAAGGCAAACATAACCCGAGAGGGATCAGATGATAGAGATCTTAAATCAGTATAGCTGCAAATGTCGTTAATAAGGGGGAAGTTTAACCGTGTTTATGCTGTAATCGTGATTAAAATATCAACGAAGACAACTCTGGCTGCAAAGACCAGAAAAGGAACATACAAGAGATATCTGCAAGCATTTAAACTATGTAGAGTGTGAGAAAGCACTAAATTGTGGATGCACTTAGTTTACAGACACACAAGTCGAAAATACATGCACCTAAAATCAGAAATGTATAATGGCTGTTATTTTTCAGCCGCTTGCTCACCTGCCGATCACAGTGATGGTTTTCAACTCAGAAGGATTCATAGTTTGATGTTACAGTGCCGCAAAACAGGCTGAAGTTTCTGTATTTCTACACAAAAGTCTTGCTCCGCCCCCTCCAGAGTCACGTTGTCCAACCGATACGGGATCCCAGATGGACAAACTGGTGCTTTGACGTCAAAAGGTAAATAGATTTCAGATTTTAGGTAAAATGCCACCCTCAAATAAGTAACTGCATATTTTTGTTATATTAAAGGTTTAATATTTAATAAAAACTGAAAAACAAGAAGCTGTGAGCTAAATAAAACAGCGCGAGGTTGTCGCTTCCTTGCGTATCCTAGCAACGAGCGAATTTCTTCATTTATATCCAATCAGACCAGGACAAGATGATGATTGACGCAAACGTACCCAATCAGAAGCTGAACAAAGGATTTCGCCCCGCCCATACCGCCTTGAATTGTGGGAGCAAAAATCCCTAACGCCGACAACAAAACATTTATACTGTTACTGTTCGCAGGTATCTGCTCGTTTTCCGTCCACCTCCAGGCTTCCCTGCGGAACACAGATGGAGAATGTTCACCTGGCTGTAGAGGACGATGACCTTTATTCGGGTTACAACGACTATAACCCCACGTTTGACTCCGAGGTGAGTAAACCTCCGACGTTAACGACCGTCTGTGCCATTAAGCTATACGTGCAACTGTAGAGCTACAGTACCGACAGTATTTAAGTATTACCAAAGGCCAGGTGGTTAAACGTAAATATTTCACTGACACCTTGGAGTTTGTTTTAATGGGTACTTACTGACATGTAACGACACGTGTTGGGACTCTACTCAGGAGTTGGAGAACGATGTGGGCTTCCAGCAGGCTGTCAGGACCAGTCATGGAAGGAGACCTCCGGTGAGAACAGACTTTCTATTTGCTAGAAAATGACGCGGTTTCCTTAGGGCGCTGCCTTTTGAATCTGTGGAAAGATAGGAGCCATATTTGGGAGGGAGAGAGGGTGGGGGGGGGGGGGGGGGAGGGAGAGAGGGTGGGGGGGGGGGGGGGGGAGCATATTTCACGCTTTATCCTTAAAGAAAGGGTACAGTTTGAGATATCAAAAAACCTCAGCACGAGAAAAGCAACATATGACAAGACATTTCAGCAGAGGGTTTGCATTTGAGGCGTAGTTGTCGCAGTGTGAGTCCCATGTAGTATTTTGAGCGTCAGTTGTGTGTGTGAGTGAATGTTGTGCAGTTTGTCCATGAACGCTGGAGGCCATTGTCCTTGATATGATGGAAAGTTTATCAACCGGCGCCACAGTTCTGAACGCATCCACAGGTGTCCACGGGTTATCTGTGCCCTTCCCGTCATCACATCCAGGGGAGTTTAGATTAAAATGGGAAGCTGAAATCCAAATACACTATTTGTTTGGAGATCAAGCTGGCTAAATTTTTTTGTCAACTTTGAAGTCTTTATGTCACTGGCTCCACGTGGCAAATCCAATATTCCAAATTTGTTGGGCTTTTTCCACGTCTCACATCCAGATTTATCCCGTCTATCCTCTGACTTCAGCCACCGCAGCCAGCCTACGTTCCAACGCATCCAACTTACGGTTCTGCTCGTTCACAGCCTTAGTGAGCACATCAAATGCAGCCGGCGGCCTGATCATGGCCATAATTGCCACCGTCATCTTCTGAAGTTGCAGATACATCAGATAACCTCCGAATACAAATATAGAAAAACCGAGTTTCATGAATCCAAACATGTATACGTCTTTAACCTCCTTGACTGACAAAATCGAGAGACACACCGTTTTCCACCTGTTCCAGGTGTATCCCACAAAGTGTGTCCCATCAGGACAGGACGGGTCCCCTTTTCCCTGCCTTCCATTTGAAAAAATTTGATCAATTGCATTGAAGGCAAGGCAAATTTATTTGTATAGCACATTTCAGTACAGAGACAATGCAAAGTGCTTTACATGATTAAAATACTGGGAAAAAAACAGAATAAAAGCAAGTAGGAATAAAATGTAGAAACCAAATAGAACATGGAAAAATAGAAACTAAAAGCAAACATTGAAAACAGTTGGACTACAAAGTTGAACTAATGATGTTTGAGAGACCAGCTGACCAGATCCATTGTTTCAAAATTTGGTGATTTGAAGAAAGAGCTCAGAAAAAGAAAAGACAAGACACAGCAGAAGCAGGGACGTCAGGGAGAGGGGAGGAGGGGGGGGGGGGCAGCCAGGAGCAGAAGGAAAGTGCGACCGCCTCCATCAAGAGCAAAAATAGAAAGAGAAAAAAAAAAAGGGGACTTTCGAAAGGATTATGATACAAAAAAATATCTAAATAAAAAATAATGCCCAAAACAGCACAGAGATGGTTGATCATACAAAAACATCCAGATTCTTCAATGGCCCTCACAGTCCCCTGACCTACATCCGTATAGAAAGCCTGGCTGAGCTGAAGAGAAGAGACGGGTCAAAGATCCCCCTCTCTGTATGCCCCAGTTTTGTGAAATGTAATAGGTGAAGACTATATTTAATCCCAAAATTATTCCGAATTATTTCATTTTTTTTACATGTTTCTTCTTTCTGTAAATAGTATTGACTTCTCGGAGTGGCTCAGCCAGAGTCATGACTTGAATCCGAAAGAGAATCAGTGGAGGGACCTAAAGATTATGATAATGGTATGAACCTCAAGGACCTGGAGCTCATCACTAAAGATGAATGCTCAGTCATCAGTAAAAACATACAAATCTGTTCAGCAATTATATAAAAAATGGCTTGGTTGCTTTAATGCAAATGAACATTTTTCCACAGATTTTTAAGATGTGGAAAAACCCTTTTTTCACTTGCCATTTTCTCAAAGATTGTTTAATGATAGTCCTCCCCCAAATCGACCCTGCTTTTACATTGTTTTTATTATCTTTTGAGAGTTACCCGTCTCATTTCCTATCAGATAGAAACGTCTTGGATGAATGAAAATAATTTTAAATCTGAATCTGCCAGGAGCATGAATATCTTTGCGCTTAGCTGTAAGCGCTGACCAAGTGGTAAAAGGGGATTTTACAGAGTTAACAGCAGGGGTGCCAATAAGTATGAAGCAGGTTGGGAAATTGTTTTTTTATATATATATATATATATATATATATATATATATATATATATATATCCATCCATCCATCCATCCATCCATCCATTTTCCAAACCGCTTTATCCCTCATGGGGTTGCGGGGTTGCTGGTGCCTATATCCAGCGTTCACTGGGCGGGAGGCGGGGTACACCCTGGACAGGTTGCCAGTCTGTCGCAGGGCTATATATATATATATATATATATATATATATATATATATATATATATATATATATATATATATATATATATATATATATATATATACAGTTTTAAACTATAGTTACAATAACATTATTTATATTTAAGGTTTTCATCTTAACAAATGGTACCAACAAATCCAGCCAGCACTGTATTACAACTCTTAAAAGGTCTCTGTACATACAACATGACAATATTTTCCTTAGTATTCTAGACTTAAATGCGAAAAAATAAAATAGTTGGGGGTAGATAAATTATGTCCTGATTGAACGTATCTAGTAATAATCATAGAAAATTTCTACGTTTAACCTCCTAGATGACTGCAAAGTTTCCCGGCACCGCCATTGGAGGTCGACCTTTAGCATCATCCTTTGGTGTAAGTACAACGTGGTAATAATACATAATGTTCAGAAAACACACAGCTTGTTTTTAAACCATTTTTTCAAAATAATTTGTACAACATAATGTGTCGTATCCAAGTGTCATGGTATCTCTTTAGGTGTAGGATGGAGATATGAGATGGCTGGATTGATCGGGGCCTTATCTGCAGTGACATTCTATTGTGGTGGGGGCAGGACAAGAGCTGAGACAAAAAGCAAACTCTAAATTTACTGTCCCATCTATGTTACGTCCCCCATGAACCATGGATCATGATGAAAGAGTGACATCCATCTAATCAGGATACCTCCATGCTTCTCTCGTTGGCGAATTCCTCAGAATCCTACACTTGGAGGGAACTCACTGTGCACACACTGAACTTGCTACCAAATTTCTTCTAGCATGTCGACGCCTTAGGATCTCTAAAAATGAGCTGGACAAAATTACCGGAGAGAATAATGTCCGGCGTTTCCTCCTGAACCTGTTACTTCTGGGACACGTTCATATATTAGCAGAAGATGATGGGCAGATGGACAGACATGTCAGTTCCCAGTCACTTCAGACATAGTAAGGCATAAGACAATTTAGAATTGGTTTTTGAGACAAAGTGCTGGAGAAGAAGATTATCCTCTTCATTCCCTTAAAGTCTAAACAAATGAAGGAGAGAAAACGCACCTAAACAGTCCACATAAACCAGAGTTAAACATGTTTTTGTCTGGTGTCAGTATGTTGAACACTAACATTTATTTTTTTGTTGTATCATTTAGTCCCGCATCCCCTTGGCTTCATCCATGGGCAGACCCATGACTGGAGCTGTGCAGGTGAGAGGACTAAAGCCACTGAGCGTGATTCACCATCAGTACTGCTCAACGAGGCTTCATGTCATGCACTGCCCCACACTTCCACAGTATATCTTTTGCCCTGTTGCAGCAGGAAAGTCACAAGACACGTTTGCTAACAGCTGATCAGCTTCGGTACCAAGTCTAATAAGCCATGCTGTATAAATTGAGGCTAAGCTTACACTTTAAACGACTATGAAAAGTAGTAAGCGAAAAGTGACACCTAGTGGCAACTAGTAACTAGTACCTTACGATAAAAACAAAAATGATTTCTACAGCACAGATATGCCTCAAATAGCTTAAGTAAGTGTTTTTTTTTTTATTCTCAACATTCATTTGACAGGATGGTGCCGCTCGCCCCATGACTGCTATCAGAGCCGCAGGCTACTCATCCTCACTGACGCGTGGTAAGTTTGAGCGATTCCCAAAAACAAAAAGGTGTTGACTACTTTCTGTTGTGTTTTTGTTGACACAAAGAAAACTGGTATGTGTTTTGCCAAAAATGAGCATCTTATTGACTTGACTAAATGCACAGAGCTGAGGAGCCCAAGTAGGCCTTCAAATGCATATATTATATGTGAAGACAATCTTAAATAGCTCATTTGCATTTCCAGGCTCAACCTTTGACCCTCTGGGCCAGTCCAGGGGACCCGCGCCTCCACTTGAAGCAAGGAGTGAAGACACGTGAGTTGCCTCACTGACTGCTGGTCATGGTTGTGCAGCTAGGCACGATAGCCCACATCGTACTTTTCACAGTTAACCCTGTTACGCATCACTCTGTTCCTCACATCGTACCGTTCTTTTCTTGTTGCCTACTCATGAGCGCAGAAATACTGCAATTCAAACAGCCATTTGCAGTCCTAATGAATGAGTAGCAACAAAACGTAAAGTTTGGACTTATATACCAGCCAACGAGCGTAAAACGTTTGTGAATGTGAAGTGACAGTTTAGTGACGGAGAGCGGGTTGGTCTTCTGGTGGAAGCGCTGGAGAAAGATTCCTATTTACCATTTTTCTGTCTTGTGGTTTTACAGGGTGGAAGAAAAGATGAAGATCCTGGAGAAGAAAGTGAATGACCTGATAGAGGAGAGCTGCATGGCGCAGAGCATGGGCGCCCTACAGCTGGTCAGATCCCAACTCTGATTCCTAACAGACCAAAAACACTGTGAAGTAAAACAAGAACTAAAGTGGTAGAATTGCTGAGCGTATCATGTTATTATATATATGTTCATTAGTATGTAATTCTTTCCTAGTGTACACTAGAAAACAATCATAAGGGAATCATAAAATTTAATTAAGCTTGAGAATGAATGCCAAAGCCTAAAAACCGATGGCATGATTGGCATTGGTGCTGTCACTGTTTGAACGTTTTTTCCTCTGTTGGTTAACATTGCCCCATTTACATTTAAAAATGTAATTGAAAGCAATAACTTAGTTGTGTTTAGCAGTACAGTTGCACCCCCATTCTTCTCAACAGTGGTTTGATAATTGCTGTTTTTAAGGCCCGGGGGAAAACTCCTGGCAAAAGGGAGGAATTTATTATTTGAATCAAATCAGACGCTATGACAGGCAAAACTTTCCTAAAGAAACCTGTGGGTAAAATATCAATAAAGCAGCAGGAGGAGGAGCTTAATTGGTGTACATTTTCTTCTTAGCTTTTGTAATTGATTTGGAAAAACTGTGTAATTTGGTCCAAATTTGTGTTGATTGGTACTGGACTTGATACTGATGTACAGACTACCCTCCTAGTTTTCTGAATCAGAAAATTAGAACGTCCCTATTGTTAGATATTGGGCAAGTGTTCTTTTTAGCGAACCACTTGTATTAACTCTCTGACTGTAAGCAGTAATACTTTTAGTTTGTGTCATCATCGCAATGAATCCAAAGAAATGTGATAGATTTTAAGCATATCTTGCCCATCCCTGCTATGTTGATCTTCTGCTGTCATCTGCCTTATTTTTATAATGGGAGTTTTAGCCAACTACATCCTCATTCACAGTTTAAACACTTCTGATTTATAGGCGGGGTGGCATCAACGGTCAGGTCACACAAGAGCCTGACAATAAATTAGACCGCTGTCATTGTGTTCAGTACTGCAATTACAATGGCAAGCTCAGACGTTCTATTTTAAGTGCCATGCATTCATTTTCTCCATATTGACTAATATGACCATGACTAAACCTGATGTATATTTTTAGTGGGTGCTGTAGCTCAGGGAGAATGGTGGAGGTATTGTGTAATGGTAAAAAGAAAAATGTGAGTAAATTGTAAATTGATCATAAGCGATATAAGAACATTTTAAAACAGGGGCTTCACTATAAATGCAGACCCCCAGAATTAAAAAATCAACCAAATAAAGCTTTGGACTGTCCCCCCCCCCCCCCCCCCCCCAAACTACTTGATAATAGGTAAACATCTGTAAACTAAAATAAATAGCAGTCTTTGATTTAAAAACTATAGGCTACATTGTTACTTAATTGACGCATGCTCGCTTCATTTGCTTTCTCCAAAGCGATTTCGCCTTGTTGGCAGATGCTCTCTTATTGTTTGGCAAGTTTAATTGCTTTTTGCTTTGCTAATTTTAGACATATAGCCTATTTATGGTATTGTATATGTGTACGTTTGTGATGTGTTTCTGCAGGCTCTTGAGAAAGCAAAAGAGGCGGGGAGGAAGGAACGGGCGCTGATCAGACAGAGGGAACAGTCTGGCAACACAGAACACATCAACTTAGACCTCACCTACTCCGTGAGTACACGCCCACGCTTTTGTCGCGCTTTAGTGAAAACGCTGAAGAAATGTATCCTTTTTCTGGTCATAAATGATTCGGTTTGACAGTCCTTATTTACAGGATTTCTCATGTGGTGTATTTAAGTGGCTTTCAGATTTCTTTGTCCAGAAAATAATGTTAAATAATTTGATTCTCTATGTTGCAAATGTTGAAACCGAGTGCTGGCAGATTTATTTTTCTTGATGACGTTGTTTCTATATTTGACTGTTTTGATTTCTTGTCACGTTGTAGGGAGAGATATTAAAACAGGGAACAGATTTGGCTTCCGCGGCAGGAAGCTTTACGACTCCGCTATGCAGGCAGAGAGCTCAGAGAACAGCGGTCATTTTTTTCCCCTCTTATACAGTGTGATTTATAGGCAAATGAAACAATTGTTTTCCACTCCTAAACATCTGCTGATTCCGTCTTTAACCAGGTTTTGCTCAACCTTGCCAACCAGTATGCAAACAATGAAATGTACCCGGAGGCTCTGAACAGCTACCAGGTCATTGTGAAAAACAAGACGTTCAGTAACACAGGTGAGCGGAGCCGCATACTCGGTAAATGTGTTCACAGCATGGCAGCTCAGCTCTAAAGTGGTTCTTCTCAAACACTCGGAACCTAAAACAACAACTGGCCAGTGGTGAAAGTCTCCGATTTTCTATCTGTAGCATCTGCTGCCATCTGAACACAGGCTTATGGGTTGTGGGTTAGGTAATATATGAAACTCTAACCCGCATCCCTTTCTGTGAGACCACTTTCAACAGCAGTCGCCCTGAATAGAGTTATTTCTCTAAATGCCCAGTCGTCCAATTTTCCCTGCTCTTTTTCTGTATCGATAACTATTTTTGATTGTTTTATATCAGGGGTTCCCAAAATGGGGGTCGGGAAACCCCCGGTGGGTCGCGAGATGATTTGATGCTGATGTGCTAAATAGATTTAGCATTTCCTTATTTGTGAAACCAATATCAAAGTATAACTTTACCTTTAAATGTGGAATGTGGAGTATCTTGTAGAGTCAGAGATTTTTCTGGAAGTTTCCCCAAGTCCCTTTCTGAATAACTGCGCATGCACAAGACCGTTTTACCTGCTCTTCCACCTCCTCAGGGGGATCATGTGAACGCGGTTTGCTTCTTGCGACTCTTAGCCATGTTCAAAGTATACGGTGAGAGCAGCGGAGCTACACTGAAAAGCTAACACCGAAGCTAACCACTAAGCTAACCGGATACATAAACACTAGAAGTGCGTATGCGCAGGCAGCAAGCGGAAACCAATAAGGAGCGTGCACACACACTGCCATTACGTGAGCGTGTCAGAATGATTGGCATTTGGGACAACCAATGGATACGACGATAGCCCTGGTACTTGAGGGACAGAGGGGGGCGAGAGCAGGAACAAAACTCTGACCAATCCTTGCCATTCAGTGCGAAGAGCAGTGATTGGTCTGAGTTTTTACAGTCCTGCAGCTCTCACAGAGATCACATTTTTTAACATATTTTTTCTGAATACATAATGTTTTGACTACTTTCAGGATGGAAGGACTATTTTACCCAGTATAACTAAAAGTGTTTCTGAACAGGATTACCAACTATAGCTTTAAAACAAATATAATACTTTTTCGTAATTTTACGACTATTCTCATAACTTCCCTCCCAAAAAAGAAGGAAAAGAAAATCCCACTCGCCAAAATGGGGTGGCCAGTCTCTGGCACTGTTATTTTGGGGGTTGCAGGCTGAAAAGTTTGGGAAACCCAGCTTTAAAGTATTGTCGGTTAAATAAAGCCCTACAAAGGTCCACCAGTCAGGATTAACGAAAAAATCTGAGTTGCCTTTGTCATTTTGTTGCTTTACTTTGCCAGAGATGTAAGGATTGTTTTTACTAAATCACCAGTCCTACATTTATTGACATCTCTAACAATAGCAGAAGCAATTTTAATTTTTGCTTTACTGTTTTTTTTTAAAAGGTTTCTAGAAACTTTTAATTAAATATGCAATGGTTCAGAGCCTAATTTCTTTTAGCCTCTCACCCATATTTCTCCTGCAACTACACACAATGAGCAAGGTGGTAAGAGCGGTTCAAACTACTGAAATTCAATAGTAAAGTAAATTGCAGCATCTCTGGGTCAAAAAGTATTCATATCAACCTTGAGAAATGTTTTTAAATGCTAGCTGGTTGTTTAGGAGTGAGGTCAGGAAAAAAGCCTTTTCCATCCTACCATAGCATACATAACATGTGAAGTTGAGAATGACTTGGACCGTGTGCTGCGGTCAGAGAGGGGCAAAGATGGAGATGTCGGCGTGGAGACACCCCAGGTGGGGCGGGCTTGAAACTCTTGTTGTGTCTCTGCTCTACCTCTGACCCAGTCGGTCGAGGCAGATGGTTCTCACTGGTTCTGGTTCTGCTGGAGGTTTTCCTTCCCGTTAATGGGTGGTTTTTCTTTCCACTGTCGCTTCATGCTTGCTCAGTATGAGGGATTGCTGCAAAGCCATGGACAATGCAGACGACTGTCCCTGTGGCTCTACGCTTCTCCAGGAGTGAATGCTGCTTGTCGGGACTTTGATGCAATCAACTGGTTCCCTTATATAGGAAATTGTTGACCAATCTGTATAATCTGACCCAATCTGTATAATATGATTGAATTTGACTTTGTAAAGTGCCTTGAGATGACATGTTTCATGAATTGGCGCTATATAAATAAAATTGAATTGAATTGAATATATGGAAAAGCAACTCATGTCTAGTATGTACAGTGGAGGATATGGGAAGCTGCGGGTCTGATTCTCCTCCCAAAGCTCTGGAAAGCTTGCAAGAGTGTTATCATGAACTCTTCCATCTACTGGGACAATAAAAATAAAAATCTAACAGACTCTAGCCTGCAGCCATGTGAGAAGTCATAGGAGAAGACTTTACGTTGGGATATTGTTGTTGTTTTCATCTTTATCCTAAAATATCTGGCAACCCTGACAGGCAAACACTTGTCACACATTTTTAATTAGCTAAAATTTTGATTCTGTTTTGCATTTATTTATTAAAATAGGCTCCTGTCTAATAGATAGGCTATACAACATTTAGATTACAACGTGTAGAAATGAATTTATGTACATCTCCGGTGTGTAAAACAGAGATCCCTTGCTAGGTGCGGTAGCTTTTCCTTCAAATGCGCTTTCTGTCCTTCTAGGCTGCCTCAAAGTCAACATGGCCAACATCTACTTCAAACAGAAGAATTACCCCAAAGCTCTCAAATTCTACCGCATGGCGCTGGATCAGATCTCCAACGCTCATAAGGAAATGAGGATCAAGATCATGCAGAACATCGGGGTGGTGTTTGTCCGCTTGGGCCAGTACTCGGACGCCGTAACGTCCTACGAGCACATCATGAGTGAGAGTCCCAACATAAAGACTGGCTTCAACCTCATCCTGTGCTACTATGCCGTCGGAGACAGAGAGAGGATGAAGAAGGCCTTTCAGAAGCTCATCTCTGTTCCACTGGGTATTGATGATGACGATAAGTACATCTCAACAAGCGTAAGTTACTAACATGTTTCATAGGCTCTGTGTCTTCCAACGTTTTCCAAACCTGCGTCATTAAACATCACAAAAGTGATTGTATTTTTATATTTTGATTGTAATTTAGCTTATATTTATAATGTGGCAGGAAAAGGATACACGTTTTTTTTTTTTTTAAAACTTCCTTTAGCAGTAAAACTGTCTGTGCACCACCACCTTGAGCTGAACCAACTTTTGCTGCATTTACAGCTGCAGGTTGCTTGGAGGATGTCTCCACCAGCTTTGAAAAGCTAGACTTCCTCGTAAATTAGCTGAAGCACGCTCAGGTTTGATGTGAACGTCAGTTTCCAAAAGCTGAAACGGGTTCTCGTTTGGATTTATGTCAGGACTTGTGCCACGAATATGCTTTCATCTAAACTATGCCATTGTAGCCCTGGCTGTAAGTTTAAGGATGTTCTGTTGAAAGGTAAGCTTCCACCTGACCTCAAGTTGCTGCTTCTAAGGTTTTCTTCAAGGACCGTCCTGTGTTTTGCTCCATATGGTCAGATCAGCTTCCCCGTCCCAGCTGAAATAAACCATCCACACTGCATGATGTCACCATGTTTCACACACTGTATTCTGGATCATGTTTTTCTTAATCTTATTTGTAAGGCAAGGCAAGGCAAATTTATTTATATAGCACAATTCAGTACAGACAATACAAAGTGCTTTACATGATTAAGATATAGCAAAATAATAAACCAAATTCTAATTAATGCATGTGTTTTCTGTATTTTCAGGCTGTTTCAAATATTTTTCTGTAGACATTTATTGAAACTTTCATTGTTTTCAGTTAACATCATGTTGTGTTTTGACCTTTTCCAGGACGACCCCAGTTCAAACATGGTCATTGAGGCTATTAAAAATGACAAGCTTCACCAGATGGAAAGGGATCTGTAAGAGGAACTGAGCACAATGCACATATCATCAGCTCCAGTATATTATACAAGTCCTTTAAGTTAATTGTATTTGTGTCTTGGTTTTCCATTGCTTTTTTCTGTTGATAGGAAAGTGCTGGCAGAGAAGTACATCATGACTGCAGCCAAGCTCATTGCTCCAGCTATTGAGACTTCCTTTGCCGGTGGTTTTGACTGGTTTGTGACTCTAGTACATTTATCAGCTTAATGTTAAAACATTTAGTGCACTTAATTATTAAACCCCTTTGCGTCTCTGGAATTTCTCTCTATATCTGTTTGATGGGCAATTTTAAAAACAGTAAACGATCAGCTTTAAAAAAAAAAGACAGTTTTAATTGCCTCTTAGTATTTTTCTTTTTTTTCTTTTTCTAAGAAATAACAGTGTAGCTGTATTTGGCTCCACCGCAGTGCTTGTATTCTTGGTAAAATGTGTGCCTTCTTACTCTTTGTGTAGCAATTGTTAGAAAAAAGCTGTGTAAACGGATTAATTTTCTCGTCAATAAACCTTAAACCTGGTTTTAATAGCTATTCATTCAAATTTTTTACATGTGTGTTTATTATTGTATTTTTAAGGTGCGTTGACATGGTGAAGAGCTCTCAGTATGTTGAGCTTGCCAATGATCTGGAGATCAATAAGGCCATCACATACCTCAGACAGAAGGACTTTAACCAGGTGAGTGTGTCCTTGTAACGTGCTGAGGCTACAGTTCTGAATGCTCTGTGGTTTGTACAATTCAGCTGCAAATGTTACTGTTAAGTGTCATTTTAGATGGCTGTGTAGGTAACATGCTGAACTCTTTATTCATATTGGCTGTTTAAATGTGCCCTTTACATTAGATTATCAGTTGTGTATATTAAATAAAAAAGTTGCATAATACTAAGCACACGTGAGGGATTTGGTTTCTGTTCTATAAAAGAATAATGTTTTGTTTCCATCTCTTTAAATCACTGCAGTGCTGTATGACTGTGAACCATCAATGTTACTACCTGCCATCATTTTTGTCGTATGGCACCAACGTTTCACTCAAAATGTCCTCCTCTCATTGTCCTCCCTTCTCTCCTACTTTTGTCTCATTTACTTCCCATCTCTGTGGCTAAGGTTGAGGTATGTTTGCTCTCTGTTTCCATGATCCCATTTAGCTTGTGTTGGTGCTTTTTTTTTTGCTTTTTACACTACATCCATATGCCAGTGTCCAACAAAAAAAAAAGGCACTGGCAAGAAAAGTTGGAGAGGAAGTTCTTGGTTAAAAAGCCACAGGGCTGTTTGGAAAATCTTTGTATGGAAAGGAAACTATTACATTACATTACTAAATAAAGTAAGACGGAGGTGTTCTCTGTTGGGGAGCTCTTTGGCTCACGTTGTGGGATTGAGGAAAGTGAGCAGGGTTGCTGTGACTGCAAAAGTTTAGCCCTTTGTGGAAATGAGACTTTATCTGATGCATGTGGCCTTAATGTTGTTTACAGAAGGTGCTTTTGTAACCTGTAACGTCTCTGCAGCTGTAGCCTAGCTGGTGGTTTGTCAAAAGGCCTCGCTTTTACACTCTCTGGTTCTAATTTGACAAGTAAAGATATAACAACCCTGTTGGATGGGGAATCGTGTGAGTGAAACAAATCAAGTACAGCTTTCAGGTGCTTCCACCTTCCTGTTTTAAGTTCTTATTTAAATGTAAAGAACTTAAATGCTCTGAAAGTCTCCATTAAAATTGTAATGTTTTAATATTTTTGTGTTTGAAAGACTTGAAGCACCTTTGTGTCTAAGATAATTTAAAATCTGTAAATAATCTGGGTTTTGATGTTTTTAAGGTGTGTTATCTACCAGGGGAGACAGTCTGTGGTTAAATTATCCACTATACCTAGCAAAAGTATTACTACATCTTGAATTTTTTCATTTATCGCTCTACTACATATCATGCTTCTTTGCAGTTTTTTGCTGTGGTTTTATGTGATAGACAAACACTTTGCAGTGTATAACCCCCCCCCCCCCCCCCAATTAACCATTTAAACCATGCCATTCATTTCTATTACCACTTTGAGGCAGTGCTTTGCTGAGCGACCATTTGCTGCGTTTACATTTGGGACAAAAAGAGACGTTACCTTTTTCTGTCTTATTTGCAAGTATGTTCGAGCCCAGTCAGATGGACTGGAGAGCATCCCCTAACTCTAATTTCCAGGCCTTGCCGCAGATTTCTAATTGGATTTCTGGACTTTGACTAGGCCATTTCAACACGGTTATGTCTTGGTGCATTTTGCATGTAGGCCAAAAAGCTGTTTGCTGTGTCCCATCTCCAGCTAGTAGCAAACTACAAATAGGCATTCGTATAGGTTTCCTTCAACAAAACCGTCTTCTTGCCACTCTTCAATGAAGGCCAGATGTGTGCACAACTACTATCTGCACTGTTGATAGCTTCTTCCCCCGAGCGGTGGCTCTATGCAGCTCCTCCAGAGTCACCATGGGGCTTTTGGCTGCTTCTCAGATTAATGGTTTCCTTTATGTTTTCGTGCTGGAAGGGGAACCTTTGCTCAGGCTCAAGTCTTTTGTAGGGTCCAAGGTGTTGTCTTCTGTTGTCCATCCAAATTCTCATCAACGCTGACCAGATTTAGTCTTTGCTGAAAAAGAAAAAGGTCCTCACAGCATTCTGCCACCACAGTGCTGCGTTTGAGCGGATTAATGTTCTCCTTGTGTGCCCTGTGATTTGATGTGGACGGTCATGCCTTGGTTGGTTTTTAGTTGTGCTTCATTTTTGAACGATTGATGAAATGGTGCTCCATAAAATGTTAAAAGCTTGGGATATTGTTTCATACCTTAACCGTGCTTTAAACCTTTCCCTGACTTTTCCCCTGACCTGTCTGCTGTGTTCCTTCTTGGTCTTCATGGTGTTTAGCATTTATATAAGTAGTTATACTGATATTAAATTACACAAAGGTGGACTCTATTTGCTGATTTCATGGCCTCTGAAGGCAATTGGCTGCACTGGATTTTATTTTAGGAGTCTCAGAGTAAAGGTTGTGCATCCACAATTATTTAGGTCTTTATTCGTAGGAAAATTTGTAAAGTATAATTTTCACAGTTCACTACTTGCACTGCTTTGTGCTGGTCTATCAAGTAAAATCTCAGTATAATACGTGTGTTGGTGTTGATTTGACAAAATGTGAAAGGTTACAAGGATATCAATAACTTTTATACTGTACCTCATACCAGGTAGTCTCTTCTGGACAAAAGAGCCTCACCAAAAGCTGTACGCTCACAACATTTTGTTTTAATGCGTGAACAGGCGGTGGAAACGCTGAAAACATTTGAGAAGAAGGACAGCAGAGTGAAAAGTGCGGCGGCCACTAACCTTTCTTTCTTTTATTTCTTGGTAAGACCTTCTTAACTTCGTACAATAGTTCTTGGTGGAAAAACTGTGTAATTTAAGGGATTTGCTGGATTTAAAAGCGTTTAGTTTTATAAAATAAAACATCAAAAGGAATCGATAAGGGGTCTAAATTCACAATTGTTTTCCCTTTTTCCTTTAATATTTTACAGGAGAAGGACTATGACCAGGCTGACCGATACGCTGACCTCGCTACGAACGCTGATCGTTACAATCCCGCCGCCCTTATCAACAAGGGCAACACGGTGTTTGTGAAAAAGGACTATGAAAAGGCTGCTGAGTTCTACAAAGAGGCACTGAGGAATGACTCGTCATGCACTGAGGCCCACTATAACCTGGGTAGTGCTTCTACTTAGCAATTAGTAATAGTAAACTAGTTACTGATGGACACATGATTGATTTGTAGCACAATGTCACTGGCACAACATCTGTTCTCAGCACAAATAGAGCAGCAAAAATAATTCAGTTTGGCCTGTGTTTACTGAAAGTGTGCTAGGTTGAAAGTTAGGTGTCTTAGCATGGTTCCTGTCCTATCTGGAAAGGACTGGAAAATGTTCAAATAAGATGTTTTTTTTTTCATCCTCCAGATTTGGTTAAGTAAGGAAAAAAGAAAATGTATTGTATTGAAATATGTTAGATTTTTTTTCAGACTATTTTCCTGTTCCATCCATCGGTTGTTCAGCTGGTTCTATATTTAAAGGCTGACCACTGTCGAACATCTGTCCTAGGCTCACATGTTTTCAAACTTTATAAACTGTCTAAAAAGAACTGGAAACTTTTTTCCCTTTTACCTGGTGTAGGTCTGACCTATAAGAGACTGGGCAGACTGGAGGAGGCCTTAGACTGCTTCCTGAAGCTTCATGCCATTCTGAGGAACAGCGCGCAGGTCATGTATCAGCTGGCTCACCTGTATCCTAGACACGAACCCGGCGATGTTTTAATGTGTGAATGTGTTTTCAAGCTGTTGTAAACCGACAGCTGTCGACAGCAGATACTGAATGTCATGTCAGCATCTGTTGGCCCTTGACATCTCGACCTCAGCTATGAGCAGCTCGGAGATCCTCAACAGGCAATAGAGTGGCTGATGCAGGTCATCAGCGTCATTCCCACAGATCCACATGCTCTGGCCAAACTGGGAAAGCTGCATGACGACGAGGGGGACAAGTCCCAGGCTTTCCAGTACTACAGTGAGGTGCAAAAAAAGCAGCTTTTCTCTCCTCTACACAGTGGCTGATAAAACCTACCTTTTGAGGCCTTGGTAATGTAAAGTGCTCTCTAGCTGTTGGGCTGTTCAGTCTTTCAGGTACTTTCCCTCCAACATTGATGTGATCGAGTGGCTCGGGGCGTACTACATTGAGGCCCAGTTCTGTGAGATGGCCATCCAGTACTTTGAACGAGCTACTCTCATACAGTGAGTTAATATATCAGAAGGATGATCTGTATAGAAAACAACCACTGAAGTTTAGTGGGACTAGTTCAGATTTTATGGTTGTCCCGAGGGAGATATGTCAAAAAAATCCAATTATTGTTAAATAAGATAAATGCAATATAACCATATATAGAAATCAGAATCAAAGTCAGAATCAAACTTTATTTCGGCAAATTTGAGGATACATACAAAGAATTTGACTTCGGATTCCAGCGTCGCATCATGTGAAGAAACAGGCAGACGAGTAACCATAAGCAGAACAGCAACTACAATCTCTAAAAGAAAAAACATTTTCAGGGGACAAAGATAAAGACAGTAGCTTAAGAAGAACACCCTTCCTAAGGAGCTAGTGATCATCTTCTACACTTCCATCATTCAGTCAGTCTTGTGTTCATCCATCTCTGCGTGGTTCTGCTCATCCACCAAGCTAGACCGGTCCAAGCTGCAACAAACAGATCTGCAGAGAGGATCATCCGGACTGACCTTCCATCCTGTACAGGTCCAGGGCTGTAAAAGAGCAGCTAACATAGCTGTCGACCCAACTCGTCCTGGTCACACGTTATTCAGACTGTTAAACTCTGGACGTCGCTACAGAGCGCCGATGACTGAGACGAGCTGGTTTCTCCGACCAGGCTGGTACTCTGATGAACACCTTACAGTCAGGGTAGTCACTAGTCTGCTGTTGGGGAAAAGATCCCTTGTGCATACTCCTCCTGTTCTTACTTTTTTCCCTTTTTAATCATGCTTTTTTTTATATCTTTCTGCTATAGACTGTAGTTCTATTTTTTACATGATACGAGCATTAGAATCTGAAGTCAGATTCCTTGCTTGTACCCACAAAATTGGCAAATAACGTCGATTCTGATTCTGATAAGGGCGCCATCACCGGCTGTCATTGAGCGGGATACAGCACTGTGCGCTGCCACAGTAAACAGAAACTGGTTCCAGACAGGTTTGGTGGTTCCACTTTCTAAGATCCTTGGTTGAAATCTGCAGCATGTACTGGTTACAACACACCTGGTCCATGGCATTGCCACTTTTACAACTTATAAATAACCTGATCCCGCTGGCCATCTTATCCATCAAGCCATCTGCGTTCAGCCATGTCGGTATTTGACCATAGTGTTGACATCTAAGTCGTCCTCAGATGAGGTTCACGGGTCTCACCTGATGAGGTGTTTGTGCTGTGTCTCTTAGGCCAACCCAGGTGAAGTGGCAGCTAATAGTCGCAAGCTGTTATAGAAGAAGCGGTGAGAATAAAACTCGTTCTGTTTGCTCTCATCAGGCTACTTATCAAAGTGAGTTTGCAAAGCCATCTATGATAATTTGTGTAAAATAAAATGTGACCCCTCTTCTTTTTAGGAAACTACCAGAAAGCTCTGGAAACCTATAAAGAGATCCACCGAAGGTTTCCAGAAAACGTGGAGTGTAAGCTCTTCTTTTGCTCGTGTCAACATTTTCTGTGGGATGAGAAGATTCTCCAAATAGTAATTATGAGGAAAGGGAAAGGAAAAGCGTTTCTGCTCTTGTGTTAAGGCCTGCGCTTCCTGGTGAGGCTCTCAACAGACATGGGACTAAAGGAGGTCCAAGAATATGCCACCAAGCTGAAGAAGGTAGAGAAGATGAAGGAGATCAGAGAGCAGGTGTGTGTGCGACTCTCGTCAACACATAACTTCAAACAGCGATTTGTTGCACCTGTTCTGCTAATGGCAGATTTCTACACTCCATGTGGATTACTTTATGTCGCCTGTTGTGGATTTGATTCACTGATGTCAACACTGAGCCTTTTTTCTGGGATTGAACTTCTGGAGCACAAGCGTTCAAATGTCTTTGAGTGGTCACAGGAAGAGAGATGGTTTGGTGACAATCTCACCTTTTATAAACTTAAGTTTCCATGTGTGTAATTAAAATTTTAACACATGGTTGACCATAACCTTGAAAAGGAAGAAACATTATTGTTTAGACATGAAAACCTGAAGAGTAGAGTGCGTTTATTTGTAGTCGGACCCCTTACATTCTGATTCCCCGAAATAAAATCCACAGCAACAAATTGCCTCCAGAAGCGTTTTAATCAGCTGCTCTGTGACACCTCAGAGGTTTGTTAGAGAGCAGCCGGCATCTTGGACACCGTTAAAGCAGGGATGGGTTACAAAACGCCATCCCAAGCTTTGAACGTCTCACTGAGCACCGTTCAGTCCATCATCTAAAAATGGCACGACTTCAATCCTACAGACACGGTGGTCCACATAAGACGGGACGGACAAGGAGAACATCAATCCCATAGGAAACACCGTGGTGGCTGCATCATGCTGTGGGGATCTTTCATTTTCCAGCAGAGAGCCTAAATCTGGTCGGAGATGCTGAGAAGCTGGATGGCAGAAGAAAAGCTGTTGGAGGCTCCAGAGGTCTTGAGCCTGGAGCAGAGGGTCAGCTCCCTGCAAGGAGACTGCTCTAAGCGTACAGAGAAAGCTACAGTGGAGTGGTTTGGATCAACGCAGATCCATGGGTTACAATCACCCAGATAAAGTCTAACAATGAATTCATTTGAGTTTCTTTGGCTCAAAAACTGGTGTTCACAGATGTTCTCCATCTGTTCGGGCTGAACTTGAACTGTTGTGCAAATCTTGTAGAGACATACCGCAAAAGTAACATTTGTGCTTTTGACTTAACAAAACCTGATGTGCATGGAAACTTTAGTGAGGCAGAGTAACAATTTGTGAGCAAAGATCGTGGACGGATTCTTCATAATTGCCTGGCAATGCACTGCCAGCTTTACACAGAAATATGGTCGTAGGGAGATTTCATGACTAAAAGCGTCGTTGAACCATAGATGATATCTTTAGTTGTATTTTCTGACGATTGTATCGCTATAACCTCGTGACTAATAGCTGGGCCGCGTTGGCCGTTGCATGTTGCATCATGCCCTCTCATTAATCATGTTATCGCGCCGCGTAGTCATCCTGTCTGTTCCATGACCAGGAGCGCGCTGATTGAAAACACGCCTGTGTCCTTTTTGCTGCAGAAGGGACTAGCGGTGTCTGCAGCTTCAGAAACGAGTGGAAACCAGATGATTCCCTTTGCTGTTGACTTTCCACGAAACGGACTGTGTTGACAGAAGAGCAGATGCTAAACAGCTGTTTTAATGCCTGGCTGTCAGTAACCCGGAGCCACCGGGACACGTTCGCTTATGCAAAGTGGCTCGGCGATCTGAACCAAAGGGAGTTTGTTCAGCGTCGCCTGAAAGACGTACGGTGCCGCGCAAAATGATTCATTTTCCCTTGAGCTTTCTCACATTTCATCATGTTGCAACCAAGAACTGCAGTGCATTGCTTGGGGGTTTTCTGTGATCGTTCAACCAAAGTAGTGCATAACTGTAAAGTGAAATGAATTTTGGTGATTATTAGTTTTCCCCAATAGAAATCTAAAGAGCTTGGGGTATTGGTTTAAAACCTGACCCCACGTTATACTTCTCCACAAATGTTCTCCCGTTTGTTCGTTTATGTTCTCTAACAAACCTCCGAGGCCTTTCACAGAGCGGCTGCGGAGATGCGCCACACAAGCCACCTGCTTGGAAGCAATCGCCCTCTAACCGTGTGACCCAAGAGAACATTTGCATCTGTGTTCAAAAATGTGATTTTTATGATCTTCTCTCCATTCAGTCCTTAACAAACACCGAAAGGGAATATCATCTGTAAGCCTCCAATGCTCCATCACTTTGGCAACACTTATGCTGCGGAGACATTAAGCAGCGCCAGGGGTTGTTCAGGAGGATGAGTCTATCAAACCACAACCAGCTGGTCTTAAATCAGGGATTTTGCTGGACTAGACAAACGGACTGAGACTGACGAGCAGAGCCAGAGCTCCTTAATCTCCCAAATCTCCGAATGGAAGGGCGGAGACAAGCAGCTGATAGCCTGCGCTACGTTGCAAAGAAAAAGGGGGGGGGGCACCGGGTATTTGTACATCGTCACAAACCTTCTGTTTTTGACCATCGGTGTGAAATCTCATTCCTAAACCTGTAGCAGTTGTTTGAGGCAGGATGTTTGTGCTGGCCAGAGAAAAGCTGGTCATTAGTTATATGACAGTGGACGGCGTGTTCAGTGACAGGCAGCTATCATCAGGTCCTGTCATTAAACACAAGCCATGGGGCCTTCACACCCGCGGTTACACGACAGTCATGTAAAAAAATGTTTTGTATCAACATCGGATTTAGAAACGTCCTTGGTTTCCAATCTGTGATGCGTTATGTTCACCATACATGCATTCAGAGCCCAGAATGCTCCGATCTGTGGATGTTTTTACCTGAACTGTGAGTTTTCTGAAATCCTTCTCGTTCTCTTCTCGCAGAGGGTGAAGTCGAGCCGAGAGAACAGTGCGAGAGGCCGCAGGGAGGGCAGCACAGGGAGTGCTGGTGAGTCACAGTCCCCGTCGCATACATGGTCCTTACTGCCAACACTTTGGAAACTTTAAAATGTCCAGATAGCCATCTTCTACTTTGTACGGTATGTAGACCCATGTTTCACCTAAAGATAACCTGCATCTCATTTACCAGTTTCAACTTTGCTCTGGGGTTTGGTTTAATTGTAGATGATGGTGCCTACAAGAGGCTTCTACAAATTATATTATTTGTATCGAAAGATTTAGCTGGCGGAAAGCTAATCATAGAGAACAAGCTTCTTCATTAGTATAAGCAATAGTCCTTAGCAACCTACTTGCATCACCATTTGTTGTACATAATTTTACCATCTTATCATTTTTTTCATTTTGTTTAGTGGAAAAGGTTCAGTAAAGTCATGTTGCCTTCCATTTCCTTCGGAAAATGAATATAGGAGCTGGGACAGGGGTAAACCAGAGTAAAAAGCGTTCCAGTTAACTCAGCTGGAGAAGTCGGGATTCCAAAATGAAAACAAAAAACCAAAAGGTTAGGATTCCAATATGGTGACGGCCAGGAAAAGCTGTTGTTTTGTTAGTAGCACCTTTAATAAACGTCCTTAAAAGCTGTAACACCACTTTTAATTTGTCAGGTTCACAGTTGCCCAATATTACAACTGTATCTGGTAAAATAAACACATTTCATCACAGCTTACTGTTGTTGATGTCAGGAGCTGCCATATTGGATCTGACAATCAGCCTTAACATTTTTATCGACTTTCTGAGGGGAAAGTCTGACTATAGAGGCCGTTGCAGTTGATTTTTCCACGTTCCAATTGCATTAGGAACGCAACATCCGACCAGCTTGTTTCTTAGTTCAAAATGGCCGGCTTCTAGTGTTTCAGTTTTAGACCCAATGTTTGGTTAAACCTACCGACTATCTGTACTAACTGCGTAAACCCAACATTTGAGCTAAAGAAATACGTTTTAGTGTGCAAACCAAAAAAGGCCTTTACACGGCGCAATATTTTTCTTTCCTAACAGACTAATGCAGTCATAAAATCAGATCAGGGTGTTATTGTTTCAGAAGCAGATTTTTACATGCAGTGTAACATTGTAAAAATAAATCATTATAAATGACCAAATAATCAGTTTGTGCTTGAAGTGTTTTTATTTTGCTTGCTTGGTTAATCTTTTACGTGTGTTGGGATCCAAACAAATGTGCTACAACCCGGCCTCGTGTTTTCACTTTTTCATTTTAGCATACCTGTGACTCATACAGTATAAACGGATCCAAAACAAATCATGTCAGCTTGGATGGGAGGACGGTAGAAAGAAATGCACGAATAGATGTGTACGTTTGTTACACTAGGAGTTATGTATATCTACATATGGTGCATCATCTTGGGTCATCCTCCTCCGTGCCTGTAGGGATCCCTGATGCAAGCTTTAGAATTGGCTCTAAAATATTTTCTATTTATTGATCATGATAGTTCCTCAATGCTTAGTATCGTCATTCATTTGATTGCAGTCTGCATCTTTACTACTAGATGGTACTATACAGACACCAAAGGGAGTTTAGATTGATTTATTTCAAATTTTGTGCCACTAATGGCCTAATCAGAAACGGAGACAACATGGAGAGAAAAGGGACAAGCAGCAAAGGTGTCAAGGTCAGACATCTGCCCCGAGGACTCATAGCCTCCCTTTGATAAATAAATAAAAAATGATATTGTGGGAGGATATTGTGTTGTTTAAGGTTTGTTTCATAATTCCTATCACTGAAGTCATTATTTTCTTCCTGCTTTTTCTATTTTCTTTTTGTCACCGCCGCTATCTGTCACCTCTGTTGTTCCTGCGCGCTGCAGCCATCGCCTCCACATCCGTCCTCCCTCCTAAGAAGTCCGGCGTTCCCAGCGTTACGGGTATAGTTCGTTTGCCGCTGCTGTGAGCTCCCCTGTTCAGCGGAGGAGCTGAGGTCCACACATTCAGCTCTCCTTCACCACACTTTCATAAGACGCAGAGAAGCGCACGCTGGCTCAGGCACTGGAAACCTGGCGCCTCACGTGCTTTTAAATGCAGTCCAGACAAAGCAGAAGTGCCTGTAGCCATAAGAAAGCCAAGCCTCGTTCTGCGCTGCAGCCGTCTCCATTAGGATCCTCTAGTGTAGTTATTTAAACATAAACCTACCTGTCAGCTGAGGACGGGTAGGCTGCTCCCTCTTGCCAAGATGTCCATTATGTTTCTGTGTTTTGATAGATTAGGTTATGTTTTTTTTAATGTTGTTGTAGCTTAGTAGAACCAGAGCGCGTAACTGGATCCATTAAATGAATTCTCGTACTTATTCACACTTGGATGTTTAGGTTTTGTTTCAAAACCTAAACACGACACCTGATTCATTTGTTTTTCTTCTTCTTGTGGCAAACCAGATAATGCCAAAGCAGGTAAGAGTAGCAAGAGTTAAAATAAAAAAAACAACCCCACAATAACTCTCAGCGTGGGAGTGTCCTGTTGATGTCTCAGTTTTTCCCTTTCTTTGGCTTCCCTGTGTTCTTCTCTCCGTTTCCTCTCTGCTGATCAGAATCTCAGCCTGAACCCAAACAGTTCAGTCCACTGCGGGACCCAGAGGGAGGTATGTAAGGCCGCAAGCTGAACGACAGTACCTACGGGTTGTTTAGGGCTAACGGGCTGTCGTAAAACTGGTTTACATTTACTAAAGTGCTCATCGGGAAACATCGGTTCGAATGAAACGTGCAAAGAAAAAAAGAAAAGAAAAAGAAAGCGACTTGAAACCTAAATCAAAGGTGTGTGTTTGTGCTGAATGGTGGGTTTAAACTCAGGCAGCAGAAGCTGGAGCCTTTAGACCAGACTGTGACGTCAGATTCTGGTCAAAACCTGCAAGCCTGATCCACGGGTCTTCTGACAGGCAGCTGTGATGTTGAAGCGAGCGCAAAGTTTGCACCAGGAGCGCTCGGCGAGAACGACGCGAGCGAAAAGGCTACGCTGTTTCAGATATTTATGAAATTCTAACGTGCACCTTAGAGTTTTCCCCCTTCTCTGTTAAGTCTGCAGGCTTAGATCTGGCAAAAACCACCATAAATGATTAAGTATCCAAATCTGTGACGCCGCGTGAGTCTTTGACAGACGTTAATGTTTTGACCCTAACTGTCTTGTAATTTCTGTTATTAGTGTTATTATATTTGCACAAATACAAGAAAGTTGGACTTTTAAATCTGCTAATATGTTTTTGAATAGGCAAGTGAGAAGGAAGAGCCAGAAAATGTTTGGTTTTGTTGTCTCCCAGTTGGATATTATGAGCAAGAAATGCTTCTTAGCCCGTCCAAGAAAGGGGAGGGAAAAAAAAAACATTTTCCAGCAGAAGTTTCAGCTGCCTGTTAGTTCGGGAGGCCTCATGTGAGATATTTGGGATGGTGAGTGAGAGGGAAACACCGAGCCTCCTTCCTGTTTTTCAGCTTTCAGACGTCGTCGTCTTCGGTTTCCAAGGCTACCCGGCAGCCAGATGTTTGTTCAGCGGGCTGTGATCATGTCTGTCCTTTGGTTCACGACAGCGCTCTGTCAGCCTGGCCTCTGTTCGAGTCCTCTTCCGTTAAGGCAGGTCTGAGATGATCTACATAAGTCAGGGAAAGGCTCCAAGACAGTGGCTCCTCACCTAAACGTGCCCCTAACTATAGTCGGAGCGTAAAGATTTCTAGAAAGACCTCCAACCCTTGTTGGTTGGCCAACTGCAGCAGCGTCTCGGGGTACATGCCGTCAACATGCCAGGTGTGCGAGGACATGGCCTTGTTCTGTCCCACCATCACTGACCTTAACCTGTGGAGTCTTCTTGGACTTCAACTGTGTGTTGTGGTGAGATTAGGCTGATATTGACTTTTTCAGCATCAAACATTCCCGGCGCATGAAACGAAGGATCAGTCCGTGGTAAAAATCACCTCATGCCAACCGCCAGGCATGGTAAAAGTCCCACCCCCATCCTTGTGAGAGAGCATGGAATGACAAACACTTTGAAACATCAGGAGAAAAACAAATGGTGGACTCTACCAGTGAACTGGAAACGCGTCATCGGTGGGTCTTTCAGCAGGATTACCTTAAACGCGGTCGAATGAACTCTGAAATGCTTCACCAGACGTAGGATCAACGTTCTCCCATGGACATCTAAAGCCTTTAGAAAAGCTGTGGGCTGAGCTGAAGAGCGGACGCAGGACTCTGGACAGTCTAGGGAGATTCCTCTGTCTTCATGCTTCAACAATGTGAAACGTTATACCAGAGGACTGTCCTAGCGGGGCTCGTAAAAACTATTTATAGCAGGGGTGTCAGTGAAATAAGTGTGTCACCAGGGATTTTAAGTAAAAGCAACAATTTCTTAATGTTGGATTTGTTTTTCTTCAACTTAACAAAAATCTGCTCATAACAAATTAGATTAAACAGCGTTGAACTATGCTACTGCAATAACAGCAGGATTTTTACGGTATTTTATTTTCTTTCTGTACAAATCTGCACCATGGTTGCTAAGTATGGAAGCACTGTGTCTCTTACCGCAGAGCACCGGCTGGAAATAAGTTAGTTTGGTGATTTTGCTTCTAAATTCTCAAAGGAAGATGTTTAATTTTGGGGGGAAATTGAGTTTAGGGGAAAGATCTTTACAGTTTGATTGCAGTCCGGGTCAAACAGCAGCTCGCAGGGTAGTAAAGTCGCCTTCAGTTGTAATAAATCAATAAATTCTTCACTGGTGCAGATGTAACGTGAGCCCCATACTCCCGCCATTAAGAGGGCGATGCTGAACGTGAGTGTAATTTAGCTTTACATCCTTGTTAACTGTTGGAACAGCTGTCCCTGCCTATAGCCGGTGCTGTATGAAGCTGCTGTTCTGACCCAGGATGCGTGTCTCCATGTGTGTTTGATGCAGACAGTGGCTGCAGCAGCAGCAGCTCTAAAGGAGAGCGTCTCAGCGCCAAGATGAGGTCACTTGCCGGTTCCAATGAGCCATACGAAGCCAGCAGCTCAAAAGAACTTGGTGAGGAGCCTGCGCTTTCCATCCAGTTCTGGAAAACACTGTCATCCCGTCTGCATGAGTTTCATTGCTGTCGTCAAAACGTTGGTCCATCTGACGATTGGCGACACTTCTTGGTCTGATTTATGGCGTACAAGTATACGGAGAAGTGGACGACTCTTGACAAGTTGCTGGCTTCTTGACGTTTGTTTGATGAGGAACACATTGCAGCTGCCATGTATAGAGTCTGCATGAAATCATTTCTAGCAAACAAAGTCCATAAATTCATCTAACAAACACAAAAACAGCTTGGTTTGTTGGTCTTGTGTGCAGATGCATCATACGTGGACCCGCTGGGGCCTCAGATGGAGAGACCAAAGACGGGGGCCAAGAAGCTGGTGGATGATGATGACTTTGCAGATGAAGACCTGGGAGATGACCTGCTGCCAGAGTAGATGGGTCGGCAGCTTTGTGAAATCTGAACCGTTCGAACTGAGCTCTTTACAGAGCTCTTTGTCATAGATCTGAACCAAAAAGTGAAAATACCATTAATACAACATAGCTTTCTGAAAGATGGAAAATGTCTCAGCAGAGTGGAGAAAGTACCTAATTCAACTTCTTTTGACTCAGATGAATTCATCTTCTACTATTTTCAGAAGTATTTCTTTTTCTTTTTTAGTCTCTTGGGTCGTTTTGTAATAAAATGTTTTTGCGGCTCAGGATTAAAGTGACAGTCGGGTTTCTCTGAGAGTGGAGCAAACATCCCGCCTACAGTTTTTAAACAAACTGACCTCACATTTCAAACAGTCGATGAGAACCACGACAATAAAGTGCGTTAAACATGAGAGAAAGCGTGTTTTAATTGACCCACCACAAGGGTTGAACGTGACTTTGATGGGCCCCTTTAACTCAGAATGAGATCATTTAATATTCATTCCTTAAATCTGCTGGTCTCAACCCAGACAGGAGATGGAGCCTTCTACCTGAAACACAGACGTGTGACTAAACTGCAAAAATAGAGGAAACCCGTGAGGAAGAATACTTTTATTACTTCACCATATCTAGGTAAAAGCACCAGGTGGACCTGGTTAAATATGAATGTAAGGAAGTAATTTGATACGCATTCTCCCCATTCAGATTTTTATTTATTTATTTTTAGATCTCGGCTTATAGGTGTTTAGGTTGGGGATTAAACATGTTCTGAGTGGGTTAAACATTGTAATTTGCCAAAACTGCTCATTAAAGCAGCATTTAAGGAAGATAGAACCGGACTTTAACCAGTTTATTGGCAATCCAGATTCATCAGGATTAGACTGCCTGAAAACGATAAAGTTTAATAATGTGACAAATATTTCAATATATCCTTGGTGGAACCGAGCAAGAACAGCGACCAGGATGTAGGAGCAGCCTGTGGAGGTCCAACCCAGGTCAGCTGTCCTCATGATCGCTGGAGGATCTTTACTTTGTACCATAGCTCGATGTTTCAGAACGGACTGTATCTGTTGTCTCCTCAGTTTGATGTAAATCCACCAGGAATGGTGCAGCACGCAGTTCTGTGCGCCCTGCGGATTTTGCGCACATAGAGGCAAAAGATGGCAATCGCTTTTTTTGTGTGACATTTTCCTCGTTTTGGACAGAAAGGAGGAGACCAAAGACCGTAATCGGTATCTTATCATTTTGTGACGAGGGTTAATCCCACCGGCGCTACGTTTTATGGCCACGATGAGCCAAAGTGGTCTTGCAGTTTTCCTGGCAGCGCGCCTGTGAGTCGGCTTGTCTGTCCGCCCCAGACTAGACGCATCAACGATCCGTGAACACACTACAAATGGCTCCTGGGAGGAAAACGGGGAAGGGGAAAAAAGCTCGCTGCTGAGAGCAGATCACCGGGAAGACTAAGAACGACGAGGTGCTCCGCGCTGCGCGGTCTGACTTTTGGCACAACGAAACGCAGCGATGCAGCGGCGGGTCTGCGTCCTGGTGCTGCTGGTGCTGGTGCCAGGCTGGGCGGCAGAGGCGGCTAGGGTTCGGGAGAAAGCCACCAGGACCCGGCCTTGTCTGGACCTGCCGGAGGAGATTTTGGAGCAGATGTTCGGACGGCTCTCGGTGGGCGTGATGAGCGCCTTCCACCATGCCCTGCAGCTGGAGCCCCGGGCCAAACTCAACCTCACCTGCCCGACCGCAGCACCGAGCCCGGCCGACAGTAAGACCCGCCTCCCGGTGAACCTGCGGAGCATCTCCCCCTGGGCTTACAGGTAGGGGCAGCTGCAACCGAGAGATAGACTCTTTAACGGAGTTGTTCTCATTTTAAATCAGTTAAAAACTATGTAAATAAGAGTTAACAAATATAAGTTGTTTCATCTCTTTAGCTCGATAAAAGTCGATTTAGGACACTTCATTAGCTCAAACGTTCGGGTTAAATCCACTTGCAATCATCTTAGTTTGTCACAGCAAACCCATTTTAATTGAACAATTTCCAAGTCAACCTTATGACTAAAAACTAGGGCTGGACGATATAGAAAAAAAGCATATTATTAAAACAAATCATATTGATCATATCGATAATTATCAACAAATTCTAAACATTTATTTTTTTTGTTTTGTGCACCACTTAGTTCCTGGGTCTGCGTTTGTGATTGGTTGGGAGGATGTAATGACTGTAATAATAATCTACATGGCTGGAATGAAAACTGTTATTCTATAGAACTTTGTTATTGATCCATATTTCTATCATCGATATAGGTCTATCAATGGATTTATATTGTTATTGAATTATCGTCCAGCCCTACTACAAACAATCTGATTTAGGACAGTTAGTATGAAGCCTTGGATTCCAGCAGACTGCACCGATGAATGTAAATCCCAACTTTGGTAAGTTTAAGGTGATGGTGGAGAGAAATGACTCCTTTTGACATGGACAAACCTACAGAGATCCCAATCAACCCTGCTTTTTATTTGCTTAGTTTTTTATTTGAATGTTTTCACGTGATGATTTATTCATCTTTTTGACATACCAGATGTTTTTTTTTAAAACCCCTTCTATTTTGTTTTTCCTGGAAAACCCTGTGTGAGTGGCACTATACGAATAAACTCGCCTTGTCTTTTATACGCATCCTAGTGGCACTGTGCCTGTCTCCACTCTAACACAGGACAACAAAGAGAAATTTAAGGGGCCAATTGAACAAACATTTATGTTTTCGGACATGATTCCTTGTCTGAATCCATGGAGAGAACATGCCAACTCCATGCATTGCTGCAAGGCAGCTGTGCTACTACCTGCACCACCATGCAGCCAGCTGTAAGAGTTGATGAGAGTTAGAGCTTGTCTCAACATAAGGTAATCTTACTGTCAACAAACATTCAAAATGTTGTTTATGGTATAGTTAGAATCTCAGTTTAATAAATCTAAAACGAAAAACACTCAGTGTGTAGCGTAGACCCCAAACAGGCGGTGTTGGAGCTATTTATTGTTATTATTATGAATTGAGTTCAGCAACTCAACTGTTCTTGAGTTGCTTTGTGCTTTGGAGTTCTGTAGGCTAATTATTTTAATATTTTTGGTTTTGTTTCTGTATACCAGTGTGGAAGAACTGTGGGGCCATTTTTTAAAGAAACTGGAGTGCTTTAGGATCAGCATGCACTCCGGTGGGCCTAGATTTTTCTATTAGAGCGGGAAAACAACAGAAAAATGAAAATAAATAAATGGATAAAAGAACCCCAAAAAGCAACTTCCATGTTTTACATTGGACTTCTTTTGCCTGACTAAACAATCTGCCCACAGTGCAGCAGTGGGCAGATCGATCTTGGAAGCTTGGTTGAAAAACAGTGAAATCACAGGTAGGGAATCAGTCAACATCTTTAGCATTTTGTTTTTAGCTACCTGTGGTGTACGGCCATATTTCCTTACTCTCCTGGCGCAAGCTCCCAGTTGCCTCTAAAATGGCTAATAAGCAGGAGAAAAGTTGATTGAGTGCAACAAACGATTCTTTTGTTGTTATTTTTTGCCTTGTGGTGCTCCCGCCCCTCCAGGCCCTGCTGTTGCAGTGAGAAAGCCATGTCACCCATATTACAAACTCCACAAAACACTAGAATTTGATAACATGGGGAATTCAAATTCCACATTTCAGACTGGAAAAGAGCAGTGCAGTTTCATATTATTCAGTTAGCTTGGCAAAGAGAAAAAACACCACCAAACCCACTCTGTTGAATCTGTTTTTCAGGATCTCGTACGACCCGAACAGATATCCCCGCTACATCCCTGAGGCCTACTGCCTGTGTAAGGGCTGCCTGAGCGGGCCGTACGGGAAGGAGAGCCAGCAGTACCGCAGCACCCCGGTCTACGCTCCATCCGTCATCCTGAGGAGAACTGGCCCCTGCGTGGGTGGACGCCACTCTTACTCTGAGATCTACGTCTCTGTGGCCGTGGGATGCACCTGTGTGCCAGTGATGGAGAAGGAACGAGAGGGCCAGAGCAGCAACAAGAGCCTAGAGGCAGGAAAGCCCAAAAGTAGACAGATGTTCTCTGCTGGGAAGAGAGCCTGAAGGAGGAAGGACTCGGGGACGTCAGACCTTTGACATTACGGATACGGTGCTTCTTTTCCACTGCAAAATATAACACACCTTGGATTTTAACCTGAACTCTTGGATTTGAGAAATACACCTAGGATTCTGAGTAAAGGGACTGCAAACATGCAATCAAAAAAAATCGTATAATAATTAGTTATGCCTGGGTCTTCTCTGTTTTAGCCCTTACAATCTGCTTTTGCTTAACGTAAGGGGGAAACACCTCTGAGACATTTGAGACCACATCATACTTCTCCAAGATGTGTAACCCATCAGTGTAAGCCCCATCTGAACGGCCCGATCAATGCTGCCATCTAGTGGTGGAAAAAGTAGCGTATTCACAAATACTCCTAAAGCTAACAGTAGCTCTTAGTTACGGAAGCCCGACTTTGACTTACTTTGTCCCTTTTCTGTTTTGAAATACCGATCATCTTGCAGATTCCTTCCAAGCAAAAAGGCATAAAGGGGCTAAATCTCTGTTTCCATTAAAATGTCCACAAAACTCTATCTCGTGATCTCGTAAGAACGAGAACCGTATCTCGTTTTAACGACATTATTTATCACGTCAGGGAGTTAAACGCTCCCGTGCTCCTTGTATTCTTTTTATTTATTGTTTTACTTATTTTCTGTCTCGTATTTGCATAGTTCACATAATGTAAAAGTTATGGTACTTATGTATATTACGTTTGCTTGAGAAAAAAATAAATAAATAAACGCTACGTACTTGGTGACGTCATTTTAGGAAAATCTTACAATTTCCGAAATCCTAAGATTTTTCTTAGAAAATTACCTGGGTAAGATAAAAGTTATTCACAAAACATCTTAGGCCTTCAGATCACTCCTAAAGTGAAAAGAAAATGTTAGGAGTGGCGAGGAGGACTTTTAGTGAGCCCAAGAGTGTCTGAAGCAGAGAAGATGGTGGAAACAGAGAGAGCTGATTGGCTGATCCACCACCTACAGTGGAGGAAATGAGCACATAAACTTCTTTAACAAACACACAATTATTATTATGTAGATAAGATAAACTTTATCATCTCCATAGAGGGAATTTAATTATACAGCGGCCCGACGGGTTAAAGGCAGCTCTACCCAACATCTTTTTATTGAGGATAAGAAAAATGTTGGCTAATCATGAATAAAAAGTGGAGAAATTTACAAAGAATATACAAAAGAGGCGAGAAAGTATCGTCTGCATCGCATGATAATGTCAGTAGCCTAAATGGCCATCTAGAAGTTCGCTTGTGCGACGCCATTTCCTCGCTTTATATTGCTGTACGCAGCGCTTCTCTTCCCAGGCCAGTGCGTAAACCACCAAGACGCGCAGAGAAAAAGGCGCGTTGATCTGCGGCAATACGCTTCAAAGTCCACCTAGTTGCACCGTGATCCAGGGACCCATTTATCTTTCAACACTCATCCTTTCAGAGCTAACCGGACAGTTGCGCTGCCGTTTGTTTTTTATTTATTTATGTTTTTCTCTATTTAATGTCGGTCATTCTGCCATTTAAAAACCGCTCTATACACCCAGAGAATCACAATAAATTGCTGACAGGTAAGAGCAATATCTAATAGAAAAAGGTAGTAAATTGACTGGCGAGTAAACATAAAAATAAGCAAATCAAGAAGGGCCTGGGATTTGAACCCAGGACCTTCTTGCTGCAAGCAAACAGTGCCACCAATCGTGCTGCCCCAACACTGTGCAGTGGAAGGACAGTCAATGTTTTCCAAAAAGCTTTACAAATAAGTCTGAAGAGACCAGGAAGACACCATCTACAAGATACTCTTGTTTTAAAAACCTTATCTGGGTAAACCATCTTCTGTTTCTTATCTTGTATCAATACTTAGAAACATTTATATACCTCAGTCATATTATACCCCTGATGTGTCAAAGAGTTTTTTCTCTGTCTCAAACGAACAGAAACATCCAGTGTAATCATCATGCTGGTTGTTTGTTTGTTAAATTCATTCAGTCGCAGAAGACCTTTTATAAGGTTTTACAGACTAGGAAGTGCGTTTAAGGAGAAAAATAATCTTTTTATTTAAACTGAACTTTCTATACCATTGGATTTACAGTGAAATAAACTAACATATTAGATGCTGCCTTTGGTGACTACTGCAAAATATTTATTTGTGATCTCTGTGGAAAAACATCTGTAATAAAAAGCCACCAGAGCTCGAGTTTTGTAATGTAATTATGGGATATTTAGCCGGAAGCAACGATTTGCAACTTGCATCTTTTTAGAAATCAATTTTGTGAAGAACACAAAAATTTTTTTACGTGC